>OX421973.1:64386736-65044236 GCA_949128135.1 Parasteatoda lunata | reverse complement strand
GACGTACGGACTGACGTGAAGTTTTTTAACGTAGGACTATCGGTAAAAACATTAATTTTTTTTTTTTTTTATTTGAAAGAAATAGTTAATTGTTTTTAAAAAGGAATTTGTTTGGTTTCGTATTTTGTTAATTAATTTAAATTAGAGAATATTTAAGAAATTTATTTTTGTTAATTAATGAAATTCTTCATTATTATTACTACGAATTATAAATCGGATTAAAATACAAATATGACAGGTATACAAAAGCCTAAAAGTGTGAGTATTTTTACTTGAAAAAAAGCATTAAAGTTATTTTTAATATGATATATATAAACATTTCAATAAAAAATTCATACGCAATCTATATTTTTTTTTTATTATTATAAATGTCAGATACCCAACAATTTGTTGCAAGCACGGATATTGGATTAACGACCATGGAAGATGGGTAGTATAAAATTCAAATTAGTTATTTCAGATCTTAATGAATCGATTTAAACATGAGCTCATGGCTTTATTTAAATCTTAATAACTTTTCATATAAACTAAATACGAATATTTTAGATGATAAAAAACATTACAAAATTTATACTGGGTGATATAGCAATAATGTCTATGCATGAAAAATGTTCATTTGATTTTTGGCTTGCGGACTGACGTGAGATTTTTTAACATAAGAACTATCGGGAAAAACATTCACTTGTTTTTTTTTTTGTTTTTTTTTACTTGAGAGAAGTAATTTTTTGTTTTTAAGAAAGTAATTGTTTGGATTCTTTTTTGTTAGTTATTTTTAATTAGAGACGATATTGGTTAAGAAACACATTTTTGTTAATTACTGAAATTCTTTATTATCATTACTACGGATTATAGTACGGATTAACATACAAATTAGACAGGTCTACAAAAGCCTGAATGTGCGAGTATTTTTACTAGAAAAAAAAGCATTTAAATTATTTTTGATATATGTAAACATTCCAATAAAAAATTCAAGCATAATTTAATTTTTTTCTACCACAATTACTACTATTTCTACTATTTACAATTACTACTAGTTACAATTGCATAATTGTAAATGTCAAATACCCAACAACTTATTGCAAGAATGGATGGTGGATTAACAACCATGGAGGATGGGTAGTATCAAATGCAAATTAGTTATTTCAGATCTAGTGAATTGTTTAAATGAAAGCTCATGGATTTTATTAAATCTTACTAATTTTTCACATAAACTTAAGAGAATATTTTAAAATATTTTAGATTAAAAAAAATTGAATTGTTTAAATGAAAAAATAATTGTTGAATTATTGAAAAAATAATTGAAAAAATAATTGTTTAAATGAAAGCTCATGGATTTTATTAAATCTTACTAATTTTTCACATAAACTTAAGAGAATATTTTAAAATATTTTAGATTAAAAAAAATTTTAAAAAATTTTAAAAATCATGTTTGGTAATAAATCAATAATGCTTTTGTGTTGAAAGATATTCATTTGTCTTGTTTGTTTTTTTACCAGACAGAATTAATTATTTGTTTTTAAAAAAGTAATTGTTTGATTTCGTATTTTGTTAGTTATTTTTAATTAGAGACTGGGTTAAATCCGTTTTTGTTAATTAATGACATTCTTCATTATCATTACTATGAATTATAGATCGGATTAACATATAAATATGACAGGTCTACAAAAACCTAAAAGTGTAAGTATTTTTACTAGAAAAAAAGTATTAAAGTTATTTTTAATATGATTTGTGTAAACATTTCAATAAAAAATTCATACACAGTTGAATTTTTTTCTACTAAAATTACTACTATTTACAATTACTAGTATTTACAATTACTAGAATTTACAATTGTATAATTGTAAATGCTCGATACCCAACAACATATTGCAAGTATGGATAGTGGATTAACAACCATGGAGGATGAGTAGTATAAAATGCAAATTAGTTATCTCAGATCTTAGTGAATTGTCTAAATTATTTAAATTAATTGTTTAAATTGTTCAAACTGCTATTTATGCATTCTACACTCATATACATTTCAATAAAAAAAAAATAAAAACAATATATAATTAATACTAGATACTTTTAAACTTTAGATAGGGACAATTTATTGCAAAGCATACATATCAAAGTAACAACCATGAAAGATGGATTGCATGAAATGAAAATTGATTATTTCCGAGAATCGATTAGTATTGCATTAGTGCTTACATATAAACTTTATAGGAATATCTTAAACAATAAACAACATTGCAAAATATAAGCAACTTTACAATTTACAACAATGCACGTAACTTGGATTAACAGTCATAGATGATGGGTTGCATAAAATTTAAATTGGTTATTTCATATTCTATTAAATCTCATGGATTTTATTAAATCTTACTACTTTTTCACATAATTTTAATAGAATATTTTAAAATATTTAAGATAATAAAAAACTTTTCAAAAATCATGTTGGATGAAAAAGCAATAATGCCCTTGTGTTGGAAATTATTCATTTGTTTTTTTTTTTTTTTTTTTTTTTTTTGTTTTTTTTTTGCCTGACAGAAATAATTATTTATTTTTAAAAAAGCAATTGTTGGTTTTCGTATTTTGTTAGTTATTTTTAATTAGAGACTAGTTAAATCCATTTTTCTTAATTAAATAAACTCTTAGTTATTATTACTACGGGTTATAGGTCGGATTAACATGTAAATATGACAGGTCTACAAAAACCTAAAAGTGTGAGTATTTTTACTAGAAAGAAAGGATTGAAGTTATTTTTAATATATGTAAACATTTCAATAAAAAATTCAGACACAATTCATATTTTTTTCTACTCTACTATTGCTACTATTTATACTATTTAAAATTACTACTATTGAAAAATACTACTATTTACAATTGTATAATTGTAAATGTTAGATACCCAACAACTTATTGCAAGCATGGATAGTGGATTAACAACCATGGAGGATGGGTAGTATAAAATTGAAATTAGTTATTTCAGATCTTAGTAATTTGTTTAAATTAAAGCTCACGGATTTTATTAAATCTTACTAATTTTTCACATAAATTTAATGGAATCTTCAAAAATATTTTAGATAATAAAAATCTTTGCAAAAATCATGTTGTGTGATAAAGCAATAATGACCTTGTGTTGAAAAACATTCTTTTGTTTTTAGCATAAGGGTATTTTCAAACTGTTATTTATACATTCTACGTTCATATACATTTCAATAAAAAAAATAATAACGATATATAATTAATACTAGATACTTTTAAACTTTAGATAGGGACAATTTATCGCAAAGCATACATATTAAATTAACAACCATGAAAGATGGATTGCATGAAATGAAAATTGGTTATTTCAGAGAATCGATTAGTATTACCTTAGTGCTTACATATATTCTTTATAGGAATATTTTAAACAATAAACAACATTACAAAATATAAGCAACTTTACAATTTACTACAATGCACGTATATTGGATAACAGTCATAGATGATGGGTTGCATAAAATTTAAATTGGTTATTTCATATTTTAGTTTATTGATTAACATTAACTTGGATTTTTCATATAAACTTTATAAAAATATTTTAAATAGTAAAAACTTTCCAAAAGGTAAACAACTTTACAATTTAATAATTTATGGCAAAACATGCATATTGCATTAACAACCATTGAAGACAGTTCTTAGTTTATTGATTAGTATTGACTTAGAGTTTTCATATGAACTTCATAAAAATATTTTGAAATATTTTGAATAGTAAATAACTTAACACATAATAACAATTTTGCAACATTTTACAAAGCACGCATATTGAATTAACAACTGTGGAAGATGGTTTGTATAAAATTTAAATTAATTATCTCACAATTTAGTTAATCGATTAACAACCATAGTATAATAGAAATAGTATAATAATGATTTAATAGTTAAGTCCTAAAGTTGAAAGCATTCATTTGAAATCAATTTACTTTTAAATTGTTACTATGGCCGAATATCTTTTTATCGATGTTTTTAATAAAATTGTCCAACTAGATGCAATTTTTACAAAGAAGTACAATATTTAAAATTTAATTTCATTAATAACAATTGAATCATATTTTTTTGTTAAAAATATAGCAAATAAAAATATAATACCAAATTATTGGAAGTAAAAATCATAGAAATTTGAATCACAGAAAAATCAAAATATTTTTAAAATCCAATAAGACTCTTATCTCTCAAAGTGTAAAATCTAAGTCTGTGACAAAAAAAAAGTAGTATTTCTATAGATGTTAAAAATCATAGCAATTAATAAAATATGAACAAATTAAATATTAGAATTCTTATGAAAAAATAACTGTATTTAAGCATGTTTTATTAATAATTAGTGTGAAAGGACTGTTTAAATGCCAATTAGTTGCTTGATAGTAGCAAAATAATTATGTGATGAGAATTTTTTTAAATTTATTAAGACACATTTTGATGCATATTTTACGGTAAGGGTTAAAGTTATTCTTAGTCCGGGCATCGTAAATAGTAACCAGCGGTTAAAATAACCAGTTTTATTTTAATGTAATAAATAATGCTGAAAAATTAGCTATTACTTCTCAATGAAGTTTTATAATTAATAATAACCAGTAATTTTTAGTAGTAACCGATAATTATTATAAATAGCCGGAAATTATTAGTAGTAGCCTGTGATTATTAATAAACTGTAACTGTTATGAACAACAAATTAAAAGTATACAATCGGCTATTATTAATAATCTTATCGACTATTATTAATATCGGCTACTCACTCAAAATTGGGTAGGATGTTCAACCCGATTTATAAAATAAAATATCGTCTACCATGGTGGCTCAAGTGATAGAGCGCTCGCCTCTAATGAGGTCACCCAGGTTAGAAACTCATCGCTGGTCGATACGAATTCCCCACCCAGCTCGCACCTACCGCAATGTTGACGTAACATATTCTTAGTCATAGACGGATCATGGGTTAGAGTCCCCTAGCTGACAGGCTAACCGTCGGAAATTTTCATGGTTTTCCTCTCCGTGTGACGCAAATGCGGGTTAGTTTCATCAAAAGAGTCCTCGACGGAAACAAGTTCCTCACCATACTTTAACCAAGAATTCCCTTGTCTTCCGGATTGGGTTCAAAATTGCAAGGCGACGAAGTTGAACATCGGTAGTCATAAATTCAAAATTGGGAAGACGGTCATAAAATAAAATAAAATATCAGATATTATTAAAAAAAAAAAAACTCTGACATTATTAATTATCATTTCTGGGGACATTAATAATCGACGGTCAGCATCGATAATTACTTTGGAAATTACTAATATTAATTGGTTAAATAGAAAAATTCTCGATTCGATAATTATTAACTTTAGTAAGCTATTTTTTAGTTATTACTATTAAAAATCTTCACTTATGATTATAACAGAACATACAAATTGCCATTGACATAGATATAAAAGGAGTCATTAGAGCAACTAATTGCAATTTTACGCTAATAGTTAGGTTTCGAACCCCCTGTTACTAACAGCAGGGTTTTGGTTACTCATGTATAAAACTTTTCAACAATTTTCCACACATGAAACTGTGAGTTATTATTAAAAAACAATTGCTGGCGATTATTTGAAGTAAAATAAAAGATTCTCTGTTTAATAAAATTACAAATTATGAAGTGTAAAGTATCGTAGAAAGCATGCTCGCGAAGCAAGAATACAAAAGTGTATTAAAAGCATAATATAACAATTTCGTTTTTGTTATACTTCTGTTAGATATTTTGAGAAAAAATTGTACTTATATTTGATTGTTATCTGATATCAGTAAAAAAATTATAAAAATATTGCTTTGATATTTTTTAAATATTCCTGTGGATGCCGTTCTATAAATTAGATTGGGGCATTCTTACGCAATCTCTATTGAATATTTTGCAATCATTTTTATCATCAATAGCAATCAGAAGACTTTTTTTCTTATCAGTCGATAAAATGTTAAACAGTAAGCTACATTTATCAACATTAAAAAAATTGTCGAAGTGAGATACGAATTAATTTTTATCGCATATAATGAAACTAAGTGTCAAAAACTTTTATTGTTTTCTAAATGAAGTGTTCGGAATATATATATATATATATATATATATATATATATATATATATATATATATATATATATATATATATATATATACAATATATATATATATATATATATATATAAATCAATATATATATATATATATATATATATATATATATACAATATATATATATATATATATATATTTATATATATATATATATATATATATATATATATATGTAATACAAAAAGTATAATACTTTTGTATTAATAAAAGAATTAAATCTCTTTCGTTTTAATAAAATGTCTTTGTTAAAGAATAAGCGTAGAGAGATTCTATTTTGGGAAGTCAAGGCTGATAAACATACGATTGAGTTATTTATAGAATCTCTCCCCCTTTTACTTCCATATAAGGAAGCATGAAATGATTTTCCTTAATGCGTAAGGATACAAGAATGCCAACGACTGTGCCTGTTTACTCAAATCTGTGTTAGTATAAAAGCGAGAGCAAGGCTTTTCGCATGGCTTTTTCCATCATGTTGTGATCCTGAAAAGTTGTTCCGGAATTGTCCAAAGTCTTGTCCACCCCCTCCCTTGCGGAGTGTGGATGTGAAGTATTATCGATACCAGCCTACTACCATTAATAAAGATTTTTTGTGTGTAACATGGCTTACGACTGCATTATTAAGCCCTTATATTATATATATATATATATATATATATATATATATATATACAATATATATATATATATATATATATATACAATATATATATATATATATATATATATATATATATATATATATATATATATATACAATATATATATATATATATATATATATTTATATATATATATATATATATATATATATATATATATATATATATATATATATATATTCTGAAAAATATATAAGTAATTAGGAAAATCGTTAAAAGTCTTGAAGTTAATTTAAAAGATAAAAAAAAAATCAAAAGCATTGTTAATAAAGTATAATCAAAGGAGTTGATAAACAAAACGGTATTTAAATCAAACAAATAAGCGTTGCTACTGATATAAAGTTCCTAAAATACAGCTTGATTAATAAGAAATTATGTATCATAAACTTGAACGTCTAATACTTCAGGACAGTGCATTGTGACATCATCTCTACACAATTTTCAAAGTTTCCTTTCGAGTCGCAGTGAGGACATCTTTTCAACTCACAGTGAATAGATCTTTGAACAGTAAAAAAAAAACGAATAATTCATGCTGTAGTTTTAAAAAAATAGACAATCTACAATTTCAAATGTACAGAGTTTGTCATGTTTTTGTTTAGTTTTGTTTAGCATATCAATGTTACGATTATATTTATAGTTCTTAATGAATAATAATAATAATTTTTCTTAGTATTATTAATAATAATTCTTACAATTAATAATTATTCTTACATTACATAATTAATTTTTGCTAATTATTTTACTATTATTCTTACCATTATAATAATTATTCTTACTATAATTATTATTATTAATTTGCTTAATCTCATTCTTAATTATTGAATCAAAACAAGATCACGTGGGTTATGTTACTTAAAATGGGTATTATAAACTTATAAATTTATTCTGCTATACAATATCTTCTTCAACAACATCATCAAATCGTCAACGAGTATTTAAACCTCATTATGTAATTAGTCATTCTATACGTTAGTTGGTAAGTTTGCCATGTTACTACGTTTTAATAAACGTGTTTCGTTTTCGCATGCTTTAGCATTACAGTGAAAACTCTAAATATTTTTTCCCGTTGTTATAAACATTATGGATGTTCCCCTTCAATGCCAAAACAATTTATTTTTTAAAGTTTCTTTCTGTATATTTTTTACTTTATATAGGAAAGGTTCGGTTTAATTTAGTTCAGTTTCCGTTTTTTGTTAATTATGTTATATGATAAACTCTACAATAAACAGAGAAAAGAAAAATCTGTGCTGATAATTTTTGTTGCTTATTTAAGTTATAACTAAGAGAAATAACACTTATCGGTGCTTATTTTGTGTATTTTGTTTCCAATTCCTGTGTTGTTTTTACTTGATTAAATTATATATTACCGAATCAGTCTCATTTTTTTATCCCGCTGTAGTATTGACACATGCTGCTTTGACAATATTAATATAATATCAAAAAGCACTTAATTTTTGTGAATAACTGTGTGAGTTGGAAAAAAATATACCTTTTCGTGGTTAATTTACCTTTATTTCAATTTTTATTATTTTAACACTCTCTTTTTTTACTTTTTGTATTAAAGTTGCTTTCTTTCAATTATTTTTTAGTGTTTTTTTTTACTTTGTTTGTGCTATTATCTTATATAAAATGTTCTATGTGCGTGAAACTCATGCGCAGCTACAAAATTTTATTATAACTTTTTAATTTCCTCTTTATATAATATGCACATGTTATTCTCTTTCTTTACAGGTACATAAAAAGTAAAACACAAGAGCTTGTGAGTCTCGTTCGTCTCAATATCAAATTAATCAGTCAATACCAAATAATAAAATGTTTAGGCAACAACAAAAGACTGATCAATTTAGTTTATATGAAGTTATCACCATTTTAAGTTGTCTGGTCTTTAAAAAACCTTTTAATAACCCTGAACTTGAACATCCTCAATTGCCCAATCCTCCTTCAAAAGATCTTATAGCACTAACATCAGAGTGGACTAAAAAAATTGAAGAAATAGCTGATCTACTGTTTGATTTAAGTATAAAGGAAAAGAAAAACTCAACTATAAATGCCTATTTGAATTTTTTACTGCCAATAATTCATTTAGCAGACAGCTTAAATTCAATATTTGGAAATGAGACTTCAAGTTCCTTCCTAAGTTCGATTTCGTCCAACTTAGAGAAAGCTTTTCAATGTTTTTATAAGTATGTACCTCACTGTTGCTTAGCATATATTTTAGGAAACAAACTGTACACAATGTACAAAGTCCGAACATTATTAAAAATGTGTCTAGAAAAGGAAAAGTTATTTAATGAAATGAAGAAAGAGGTCACAGAAAGAGGGATTTTAGATGAAAATATGAAACAAATATTCTTTAGTAAGAAGAATGAAGCTTTAGTAAATCAGGTTGAAGATCTTTTTTCTGGTTATAGATCTGGTATCTACGCATTCGGAACGTTCTTCCTTGGTGTGGTTATCATAGCTCCCTCAGTAATCGACAACCCGGCATTCCTATATAAACTTTTTGTATTCAGTAACAGTGAAACAGCAGGGAGATATCATCAAAGGTAATATGCATTTGAAGTGTCTAGAGCAGTGATTCTCAACCACTGTGCCGCGTCACTTTGGTGTACCGCCAAATTCTTAAAATGTGCCGTCAAATATTAGAAATGATACAATAAAAATTATAATGCTTTTTTTATTACGAGCAAAGTTTAAATTAAAGAAAAGTGCGTATATATATATATATATATTCCACGCTTTAACCACGTGAACATCTTTGTGGGCGATTGTCTTGTCTTTGACACACAATTTTAAAAAAATGTTGAAATAGGTAGGAAATTTAAGGACTATTAAAATTATCAATTAACAAAATAAAGCAAATTAAATATTAACTAAAAAATAATAAATAAAAGTCAATAATTAAAGTAAGCTATGGATTTGATAGTTCTAAAAACAAATTAACAAAGAATAACTAACAAAAAAATATGCTAACAATTAATAATTAGTAATAAAACTAATTAATAAGAAATCACAAAAATAATAATTAATGTAAAAAAAACTAAGAGTTAATAACTAAAGAAAACAAGCTAACAAAAAAAAATTAATAACTGTTACTAACTAATAAAAAAACTAGTCGAAAAAAATAATTAATCCCTTAATAAACGTGCATTTGTAGTACATATTATTTTATTTCACATTCAAAATTATTATCACAAGCTATTTAACACAGTGTATTATAGTTAAGTAAACAACTTTTAAACTAATTTTTTTCATTGTGTGCCGTCAAATTTCGAAATCGTTAAAAGTGTGCCGCCAAAAAAAAAGGTTGAGAATCACTGGTCTAGAGTAATGGTTTCCAACCAATAGTATGCGCGCTACTTTTGAAATGTCGAAAAAATACAGGACATGCGTAATAAAACTCCGCGAATTTAATAAGAATTTTTTTAATAAAAATCGCTGTCACAAAAGTATCAGTCACGTTTCTATACTGTAAAAAATTCGGGATCAAATTACGATTAAAAAAAAATTACCGGAACATGTAACGAAACAAAAAACTGATATACCATAATTTTCTCTGCAATATTTACCGTAAAAGTACTAAATCATTCTAATAAAATAAATATTATTGTAAAAATTACGATAAAATATTTTACAGTAAAAATGGATTTTACGGATGAAGCACCCATGAAGTGCCGGTACTTATTACTGGAATTTTTCACAGTGTAAAAAATAGTTATTAAATAACCTTGACATTTTTTTTGTTTTCTTATGACTAATGATTAGCTCACCGACTGTTTTGTTATTCTCGCTGATAAAGAATTTTTTAAGTTATCTCATATCTATTTTTTTTTTCAATCGCTGTGCAAATCTGTTTTTAAAATTGTTTTGAACAAGTGTAGAAAGAAAACTTTACTTTCAAATGATTTGATTGATGTGAAAAAATTTACAACTTCACAAAATCGTTGAACACGAATCTCGATTTGAATACAAAGAAGATTCTATGCCATGGGCTCTGGGGTGCAGGAGCAGATGTTCCGGTCAGGCGGTCAACCGAACGCGGAACCCCCAGTGTTTAGTTCCCAAGCATGCTTGGTACTCATTTATCGACCCACTGAATGGATGAAAGGCTGAGTTAACCTTGCCCGGCCCGAGGATCGAACCCAAGACCTGTGGCACAGGAGCGCGAAGCGCTACCACTCAGCCACCGGGAGTCGCACGCATACATAAGGAAACTTTATTTTTAGCTGATTTAATTAATGTGAAAAACTGGAACACAACACGAAATCGTGGAAACTGAACAAATCTCATTTTGCATACGTAAAAGAATCTGTGTTACGTTTTTTTTTTTTTTTTTTTCTCTCTTTTATGATAAATGCTATTTCTTTTCTCTTTATAAGTTCAAAATCCAGATCAATTTTTAAAATTTTTTTGAACTCAGTTTTTAACACGTGTACAAAGAAAACATTTTTCAGCTGATTTGATTGCTGTGAAAAACTGGAAAAACAGCACAAATCTTACTTTGCAGACAATGAAGAATCTATGTCCTCTCTTTTTATGAAAAATGGAAGATCATTTCTTTTTTTTTTTTATTCAAAATTCAAATCATTTTTGAAAACTGTTTTGAGCAAGTGCATAAAGAAAACTTATTTTCAACAGATTTGACTATTTTAAAAGAGCTTAAAAAAAAGCACAAAATCGTGGAGAATAAACTCATTTTGCATATATACTGCAGTTTCTATGACGAAGAAACATTTTCGAAAAAGCAAACAAAAATTAAATGTTTCATTCAAATCATAATAAAATCGAGTTAAAAATTGACAATTTTTAAAAATTAATATGTAATGTTCATTTTATCACTTTATGTCACATGATGATTAGATTATAAAAATTCTATAATTTCCGATATTAAAAAATATTTAATTAATATTTATAAATTATTTTATTTTAGATAGCACGTGAACAGTTTTATAAGCTGTAGGTAATACGTTAATGAAAAAAGGTTAGAAACCGCTGGCCTAGAACACAAAACAATTTAGTAATCATATCTGTATATTTACTTTTAAACATTTTGGATAAGTATATTGTGGAAGCAATATTACTTTAATATTTTATATCATTTTAAATATAAACTTACTATCTTCACTTTGTTTTCGTCACTTTTGAAATTTTTATGAAACTTTTATAATAATTAATTGTAGGTAGGTTAATTAAGAGCCTCTCTTAAATACCTATAATGATAAGAATAAAAAGTGTTTGCTTAATTTAATACATGTGAAAAATTTTTTATTTCAACTTTGTTAAGACAAATATTATTTCAAAAATAGATATCTTCATGATTGAATGTTTTAATTAAATCTCCATGAAAAAGTTCGTAATTATCTAAGTTATTTTTCGTTTTCATGGCAAGAATGATTAAATATGTGCCATAAGAAGATTATGACAGGTAAAAAATGAGATGAGTGAATTTTATCTTTTTACGTGAGTAATTTTTTCGTGAACGTGTGTACTTTTTTGAGCGCTTAGTACTCTAGCCTTTCAATGTATACTGCTGTTCAAATTTTAAGAGAACTTTCATATTTGGTTGCATATCTCTAAGACTATTGAACAAATTTCAATGATCATGGAATTAATTTAACTTTTCTTAACAAAAAAATCTTCAGTTTCACAACTGGTGATTTCTTGAACATCGGAGGGCAGTTAGTGTTTCCTCTAGTTCATACTTGAAGTTATTACTTGAAGATAACCAATGACCATACACTTATTCTCAAATGTCCGTTTTATCGACAATTTTAGAAGTGAAAAATTAGTGGTCTACGTTGGCATCATGCTGAAGACCTTTACAACCCTCCCTCCTATGTTCTTGAAAGAATCTTCTATGATGAGCTAAGGGATGAGCTCTTGAGGGTTGTTTTATAGGTTCAGTAGGTCCTCATTTCATTTTAATGAGCGATAGTACACGGCCACATTGACCGTATTGTCTCTAAAATTTTCTAAAATGTAAAGATATTTACTGAATGGTTTTGGCCAGCCAAATTTCCAGACCTCAACCTAGACAGTATTTTTAGTACTCTTTGACATGGATGGTTGCGATTTGAAACTTCCTCCAGTAACCATTTATGGCCCAAAGCGATGTTCTTAAGAGAGTGGGACCAGTTGCCACAGAATAACTTAAACTGTCTTATTTCCTGTATGAACGTGAGGTATGATGTCTGCCTGCATATTATTGAAAACAAACTAAGATGATAACGTATCCCCTATCGTTGTATCCAAATCCCGAATTCTGTGATTACTGCATTATAAACGGAGAGAAAAATTCTTCTAGAATTACGGTATTGTAAGGTAATGACATTTCTGATTTTTGAAAAAAAAAATAAGCAAATGAAAAATAAAATAAAGCATGATTTTGTTAATAAAAACAAATTCTATGTCATTTAAACAGTTCATTTGGTAATTTTTTCGCTAAGCGGTTTATCGGAATTTCTGATTTCCAAAATTATAGTTCTTATTATCACGCAATTAGTAAAAAATCCACAACAAAATAAATGGTTTTCATGCCATGCTCTAAGGTATCATGATAAGATAACCAAAATTATCAAATTTTATCACTTGTTATAAAATCATATTTTACTGTTAATTTAACCAAAATCATTACCAAAAATTGTAAAAGACGCTTCGGTTAAAATTACCAAGCTTTCAAGTGTTCCCATAGAGTCAGAAACACGGTAAATTTTACCATATTCTAGTAGTTTTGACCATAACTTTTTCTCAAAGTACTCTTTTATTCCAATGTGTCTAACGCAAGATCATGCTTGTCTATTATAACAGTTGAGTGGCTAATTATTATTATTTTTTTTTTTTTTTGCATTATTTCAACCGATGCTCAAACTATGTTCGATTCTATGTTTCATTAAGATTCTATTAGTATTTGTGAAGACATCCAACAAAATTCAATAATTCTTTTAATTTTGAGCACCAGTATCATCAGTTACCATACGTGCATTAGATTATATTTTATTATGCGCTTGTTAGAAACATTATTACAACAGCTTTTTAAAAAACTTTACTATTTTTAATTCTTAAAATTAGTAAAACCAATTGCGTTAAAAAAAGTTAAATGAAAGAAAGGACAGTAAATTGCTTCTTTTTTCTCAATTTTATTATTCTTTTAATTAAATTATTTTTTTTTAAAAAAAACATTTATTTTTTATTAAAAAAAAAAAAAAACTAATTTTTAACAGGTAAAATTCGCAATTCTATTTCTTGATTAAAAAAATGAATCAGTAAAAAACTGCGAATTCTAAATTGGAAATTAATTTTAATTTAAATAAAATGTGTATCTTTATTTATTTATTTATTTTTTGCAGATTTTACGGAAGTGATGATCCTTACAATTTTACGACGCCATCAAACGTGAGAAAAAACAGTCTTGGTCTTTCCTTACTTTTCGAAACAGCTATGAATGTTCGTGAACCACACATAAAAAGAATGGCAATGGAATTTGTTCCTTTAACAATTCCACAATACGCACTTGAAGCTACCACTCTATTGGACTTTCACTATACGTATAGAGAATTCAATACTGCAGTCAAGGATAAAAAATATTCTCTATACGAGACATTGTTTAGAACCACCAAGGCCCGGATGAGGGAAGTAAACAACTTCATGCGTAGATATGATGCAGGAATATGATGGTAACAAAGCTAGCTTGGTAATGGCGAACTAATCGAAATATTATTCAAATGAAATTATCGATTTAACGATGTTTTGGTATTGATTTTTCAACACTCTTGTGAGTTCGTGTAAAAATTCTGATTTCACTATTTTCTGCCTTTGAAAGTGGAATTTAACAGTTCTTGTTAATGTGTCTAAATACCTGCTATTTTATATATTATTTCCCTGTTGATGATGCACATGAGTCTAATTCCATACAAACAATATTTCGACTCATCCTGCATAATTTTTGTTATCGGAGAAACAAAAATTAAAAAATTATTGGAGTTACACGGAGAAAAAATTGAAAAAATCACTGCACTGCATAGTAATGACATTTCTTGTAAAAAAAATATATAATTATAAATAATAAATAAAAATAAATAAATAAATAATGAAAAAAAAATTAAATTTTTTTTTTAAAAAAAAACCCAATTTTGGTATTTAAACTGCTCATTTATTAATTTATCCGTTCATATCGTAACGGTTTGCCGGATCGGTTTCCAAAATTATAGTTCTTATAACCACACATTTAGAAAAAATAAAAGACTGTAAAGTAAATTTAATCAAATAAAAGGTTTATATGCCATGTTTTAAGGTATCATAATAAAATTACCAAATTTTATCACTTATTATAAAACCATATTTCATTGTTAATTTTACCAAAATCACAACCAAAGAGCTTCGATAAAAATTACCGAGCTTTTTATTGTTCCCATAATGCCAGAAACACGATAAAATTTACCATATTCTAGTAGTATTGGTTATACTTTTTTTCTCAATGCAGTATTTGTTTTTTTACATTGTTTCTTAAATCACTTCAATGCCCTAATGGTGATAATGTCTTAAATATTAGAAACACTACTTTTTTGTTTAAAAAATTTTTTGAAATGTGTTTTTAATTATTTTAGAGATATTATAAAGTATAATATAAAAAAAAAATTTTAAGCTACCTAGTAACTACTTTTTGAATAATAATTAGTATTGTCTTTCCCTGAAATTTTCTACTTTGTTTCTCTTAACATACGACTCGTACTAAAACAATATTATTTTTTTTAAAAAACACAAGTAATTATAATTTAAGCCAACTAAGCGCAATATGTTGACTGTTAATTTCTAGCTGTAATTAGCATTCTTTAAACTTGACTATTTATTAAGCTTTTGACTCACCTAGTTTAAAAAGTTCGCCATTGCCAAGCTATTGGATATGACAATCCCTTCTTTATTGAACAAATAATCATACAAGGTGAGGCAAAACTTTAAGAAAAAGGAAATGTACTAATTATTAGACAGCAGTTCAAAATAGTTAAAAATAATGGATTCTAAATTTTTAAAATCCACTTTAGTGGCTAAAATAAAAACACTTCTCTAGAATTTACTGATTGAATGCTGGACAAATTTAAAATTGATTTTAGTAAAAAATAGAAATTGTAAAAATTTATGAGATATAAAATATTTTTAGACTTCAATAGAAAATGCATTTTGAAAAAAAAAATGCTTCACACTGTAAAAAGGACTTTCGAGACTAAAACTCTATATTATATGTATTTTTATATTAGTTACCTATTAATTACTAAATGACCTATTACTATCCCCACAGTAACAGTAATGCTCATTACCTCTATTAAACCCTTGTTGTGGTCAATATATATAGGAATCAATTATCTCTTCATCAATTTAGAATTTTAAAATTAGGCTACTTTAATTTACATGATTTTTTTTAAGCTTTGGTGGGGGGATATCTTGAATTGGCCTAAATTTTTTTCCTACCCTGTATGTAAAAATAGTACTACATTAACCCTCATTTTAGATTATGTCACATATGAAGTTCCAATTTTACACATTCATATAAATATGAAAATGAAGGTCTTCACTCGACAAATAAACCAGTTTTTGATCCTCAAAATCCTTCGTTTACACTAATTAACCTCAATAAGCATTCATCAGATTTTGGTAACGCTTTAATTCTCTCTTCATTAAAACTTTACGCCCTTTGGAGTATAAATACTTATGAATTCTAACAATATATATTAAGAACGCTGATTACGAATTGAATAGCGTAATTTAGGTTATAATTCCCGGTAATTCAATAATATGATGATTGACTTTGTAATTTGTTTATATTATCTATAATTTATTATTTTTTAATAAGTATTATTTACACAAATTTATGATACTTTGTTATAAGGAAAATGAATTATTTAGCAATTGTGACATTTTGTTACTTTATAATGATAATTAATTATGCTTTTTTATAAGGAAGATGAATTGTGAGTAATTCAATAATATGATGATTGACTTTGTAATTTGTTTATATTATCTACAATTTATTATTTTTTAATAAGTATTATTTACACAAATTTATGATACTTTGTTATAAGGAAAATGAATTATTTAGCAATTGTGACATTTTGTTACTTTATAATGATAATTAATTATGCTTTTTTATAAGGAAGATGAATTGTGAGTAATTCAATAATATGCTGATTGACTTTGTAATTTATTTATATTACCTGAAATTTATTATTTTTAATATAGTATTATTTATACAAATTTATGATACTCATTTGTAAGGAAAATGAAATATTTAGCAATTATGATATTTTAATACTTTATAATGATAATTAATTATGTTATTTTATAAGGAAAGTTAATTTATTTCATACTAATTTATGCTGAAAATGAAGAGTTGGTTATGCTAATTTATAGCTATAATTAAGTGTCCATTAAGCAATTTGTAATGAAAAAGTATGAGTTACTCAACTTTAGAATGAAAATTAAGAATAAATTATGCTATGTAACAGTGAAAATTAAGAATGAGTATTACTAGTTTTGAATATAAATAAAGTGTAAATTATGATAATTTTGAATAACAATGGAGTGTGTCTTATGCTAATTTATAATAAAAATTTGTGAAAGTTTATAATAAAAATTCATACAAATTTATTATAAAAATAATATGATTTTTGTGCTAATTCATAATAAAAATGAAATGTGAGTCCTTCTAATTAATATTAAAAATAAATTATGTACTTAAATCTAATTTGTAGGGAAAATCAATAAGATCATTTCATAATCGAAATGAATTGGGATATTTTTTGTTGTAAATTAATTTTGTTCTTTTAAAATGAAATACAAATATAATTTTTGGTATGAAATTAGTAGTACTATTTTGCCAAAAATATCTTCAAAGATGTTATAGAATACAGGGCAAAATTAACAGCCGCCAACGAACACAGGGCGACTAAATATAACAAATAGCGATAAAAAACATTTCTGCCATTCGTCATCCCGTCATCAATTTTTTCGTCAGCATCTACATTTTGTTCTAATTTTTTTTTTCTTTAATAAATAAAAAGCTTACTAGGAATTATTAGGAATATTTTATAGAATTCTGAAAAATTTATTTAAAGGTTGTATTTTAATGTTCGTTTATGTCAGATATGAACCTTGTAATGTTTACCATATTTTAAGAAAACGCTTCAAAAGAAATTGTTAATATCAACAGTTTTTTTAATTGCTTAAATCGTCCAATTTTTTAAAAGTTACCTGTGTTAAAATGGCTAGTAGAGAAATTTCTCAATTTCGCCCTATATTCTGAAATTTCATTGTTCTGAAAAACTGTAAATGCACTGCTTATGATTAGAAAAATGTATTTGAAATAATTTTGTAATTATTAAATAAAATTTGAAAAATAAAGTTTATTTTTCATTCGTGTTAATAAAAGTAAAATATGAAATTCATGTTATTTAGTTATACGAGGGTTGCTATTTATATTTCTGGCCTAATAATGAAAAAACAAATGTGTAGGATCTAAATTGGTTTTATTGCTTTTCAAAATATTCTCCATGATGATCAATACACTTTTGCATGCGTTTGAACCAATTTTCAAAGCACTTTTTCCAGTCCGATTGAGGTAACTACAAAACATGCGTTTTGTAGCGGTTGAATGCATCAACCGCTTCTTCGGGGGTCGAAAATCGTTGTCCACGTAATTTATTTTTGATGTGTGGTAATAAGAAGAATTCATTGGGTGCCAAATCAGGGCTGTACGGCGGATGACCCATCAGTTCGATCTTTCGCTCCGTCAGAAATGCCTTTGTTTGAGTCGATGTGTGAGAGCTCGCATTGTCATGATGACGAATGATTCGCCTGTTCTTCTGCTTTTTTTTTCGAATTTCTCCGATGACTTCTAGCAAACAAATGGTCGTGTACCATTCAGAATTGACCGTCCAGAATTGACGGCGTTCAGAATTGAACGCCACTGTTGCCACATGACCGTTAATGCCGAAGAAACAGGCAATCATTTGTTTCGATGTGCTTCTTCCTCGAACAACTTTTGTTTTTTTTTTTGCCTCGTCTTGGAAGACCCATACAGTTGATTGCTGTTTTGTTTCCGGCTCATATGCATAGATCCATGATTCGTCACCTGTGTAGATGTTATACACAGCCTTTGATACCTTGAACGTATTGTTCCAACATTTCCTTGCACCAATCGACACGAGCCTTTTTTTTAGTGTTTGTCAGATTATGCGGGATCCAACGCGAAAAAAAAATTTTACGCTCAAATGTTCATGCAATATTTTATTGATGCTAGTCATACTAATGTCCAAAGACGCCTCTATCTCACGGTATGTCACATGACGATCTTGTTTTATCAGTTCACGCACAGCATCGATCTTTTCTGGCACAACAACGGATTTTGGACGGCCTGCACGGGATTCGTCCTGGATCGAACATCGACCACGATTAAATTCGTTATACCAATTTTTTACAGTGCTGAAGGATGGCGCTTTATCGCTGAATAAAGAATTAAGTTCATCGAAGCACTCTTGTCTTGACAATCCACGTCGAAAGTTGTGAAAAATAATGGCACGAAAATGTTCACGATTCAATTCCATTTTTTGAAAGAGAAGAACTTTTCAATTTACTGTCAACAACACAAATTAAGCTATAATGGTAAATCGTCTGCTAAATTTATGTTTAAAAATATCAAACTTTCGATTAAAATCGTCTGCGGCAACAGCAACACTTACTGTTGCCAAGGCCAGAAATATAAATAGCAACCGTCGTATCAGTCCTATTTAAAAATTCTTTTTAATCCTTCCACTCGGCAATATATATATATATATATATATATATATATATATATATATATATATATATATATATATATATATATATATATATATATATATATATATGTATATATATATATATATATATATATATATATATATATATATTAAACAAATACTCGCAAAAGCTCAGTTACACTCGGTGGTATGACTAAAATAAGACAAACTGTTTTAAACAAAATAATTAACTTCTATTTGCGTCTGCAATATAAAGCCACTGAAGAATAATTCGTAAAAATTTTAACAATGACCTGTATTAGTTATTTTTAGAAATTTGGCCAGAGCTTAAATCCATTCAGAGGTATCTCTGATAAGTTTAATCCGTCCGCAGAAGTAATCAGGTTCATTTCCGAGTGCTTGAGGCAAAGAATATATAAGTGAGAAGAAGACCAGCTCTCATAGCCCCCCATGTAAACTTGCTCCGGAGGCAACGGTTTCCTCCATCGAGGTGTGGAAGTATTGTAAGGAAAACAACCTGCCCCCTAAGAGAGGGTCCCTCCGTCCTTACCCCGTAAGCAATCCCATTCCCTCCGCTCCCAACAAACAACTTTCTCCCCACTCATGCAAACAGCTAATGAAAAGTGACTCAATACCCGTCTGCTTTTGTTCTTTACAGACTATATGGCTTTGAAAAAGGTATACTTATTAAACAAGGAAAATATTTACTTGTGACGAAATCATTAAAAAATAAATATAATTCATTATTTAAACATAGGTTTATAATTTAAATAGATATCGGTCACTTAAAGATGTCACCTTAAACAGTCACTTTAAAGATGGCGAAAGATTTGTTGTTAAACAAGTTTAGAGACGCTATGATGGATTAAAGATGTGCGCATGCGTCGGCTCAAAAACCTTTGGCGCTTTTCTTGTCATACAAAGGGACCTTGCTGGCCCCCTGCTACGTATCGGAGAAGCGAGACTTCTTCTCACATTATATATTCTTTGCTTGAGGTACTCCGGAAAAGACATTGGACACCGCTTGGCATTATTGGCAAACACCCTTAGCTCGAACTAACTCTCTGCCAAGTGGCTCTATTCAGTTATTGTGTAATTAAAGGACTGTTTTTACAATCTTAGCAATGACGGCGAATATTTTTTCTTTTCCTAATCGGTAGTTCTCTGAAAAGTATTGAGCAATTTCCATCGACAAGAATAGATGAAAAACATCTTCCGCATTAGAAATTGTTTACAAAACAGCAATAGAGAGAGAAGATAAAAATTTACGTTGTTTGCTTGACGTAGCACACGCCTTTCTACTAGGAATCTCATAAGATAAAAATGTTATCAATTTATCAGCTACTTTTTGTACAAAATGTAACATTAAAAATGAACATAACAAATTGATTTATCAAAAAATTATGGAAAACATTATTCATATTTTAACAGATAAGAAAACGTTTCACTTAGTCATATTTTTTATTTAATAACTGCTGATTAATTTATCAAAATTAACACTATTTCTCATATATGAAAAGAGCTAGAATGTTCAATAGAATATTCTACAAAAGTGTTCTTTAAAGTATAAAAAGAAGGAACCTAGTCTGCTATGACTGTTAAAAAAATCCACAAATAATTTCTTATTAAAAACACAATTCGCAGCAAAATAGATATAAGATAATACATGAATTGATAATTCTGCTTTTGTATCACTACTGGTAAAGTGAATAACTGCACAGCTGTTAAATTAGTTAGACAAATACTACAATATAAATATCTTATCACTTATCACATTCGCTTTAAAAGCCATTCTTAGAAACTACTTGCTCCAAAAATCTATTTTAAATAGAAGTTTTAAGACATTCTTATTAAATTAAAAAGAAATTTTTAGTTTAAAACTATAATTGTATCTATAAAATACAGTGAGAAGATGGAAGTGAATAGGTGCGTAGTTTATAAATAGCATAGAACAACTTAATAATAACATATGTAGTCGTTGATAGATAATAAAGAAATGCTTTCTTTTGTATCACTATCATAAACAGTTTCGGTCTGTTATATTGAGTCATTATTGTGTAATCGTAGGCAGATAATAAAGAGAAAAATCATTCTCTTTAACGCATCTTTCACAAAAACATTTTTGTATCTTTCAAATTAAACATTTCACTGATATCCTAAAAATTTTAACCGAATCTGGAAAATTCAGCGACCTAAGTTTTCTGGTTTTACTTTTGTAAAGATAATAAAAACTAAGTTCGATTGATCTTTAAAATTTTTCTTTACGGCTTTTAGGACTAAGAAAAAATTTAAACACTAATAAATAACACTCAATCAATTAAACACTAGTAAATAACTATCAAATACCAATCTCCTCTTCAACCAACGAAGTAGGATTGCACAAGTCATTCATAGGTAGGATTACCGAATTCAACTTTTTGCGGTTTTTAAAGCGTTCATTCTTGACTGCGTCAAGCGGTGCTTAATATGTGAGTGTTTTCCCTAAAGCGTCCTTGTCACCAGATCAGTTGGAAATTCATCCAAGTTAGACCATTCAGAGCACCCAACGAGACAAGATCCTTGACTAAATAATCAGCAGGGCATCCCAAATCGCAGATAGTAAATTGGTTAGAGCCATCAGTCAACAAACAACAGCGCTTACTGGGAATTCAGACCCACTATCGAAACACGAAAAACAACTCAACATATTGATATTCTAGAGTTGAATATTTGACAATCTATGGTTTATAATTTAACGTCGCTGTCATATCTTTATTTATTTCCCTACAATAATATTGCAGTATCATTGAATAATACCCAATTAACATATAACATAAGATAACATTAGAAAAAATCTAACGTTATCTTGCATAACTTTCTAAAATTGGAAAGATACAGAAGGTGGCTGTTTTCTCTGCATTTTATAACGTTAGATTCTAAACAAACTAATATTATTTAGCTTTCGCCGTAATATTATTTTGTATTGATTTTGATGCTATAAATTATTAAATTTTATATTTTCTATTATTATCTTGAGTCGGTGTCCGTTTTTAAAATAAGTAAGGGGAAGATTTGGATGGTAGTAGAATAATTCGGAGTTACAATTTTATTTAATTTTTTGTATTGTTATGAAGAAGTAAAACTAAAACAATACAGAAATACTAAATAAATTATATTACCGAATTTTGCTGTCTTCTATTTTACTCCCTCTTACTTCAAAGTATATTTTGTGTCCAGTTGATGTTTTTTGTGCTTTATTTAAATTAAATTTGCAGAAGTATGTCATTGAATACAAGAATGAAACGATGAAACATACATTTTTACATCACTTCTCAAAAGCTGTCTTTAGTATTAATGATCCAATTTTAACCACCATCAGTTACTATTTTGACAGTGCTGCTATTTCACAAAATTTCTTTCAATTTGTAAAGAAAGAAAAACTATCGAATTGCTTGTGCTTCACTGGTAAGAAATTATGCATTACGACCACAGTAATGCATAATTTGGTCTCCCAAAAAAATTTATGATACATATAAACATTTTGAACAATGCTTTAAAAAAAATAATAAAAAAAATATTCAGCAGCTTTTGGAGTCAAGCTTCTGGTATTGATGAATTAGCCATAAAAAAACTATTTTATACATTAACAAAACATGTTTTCGCAAAAAAATATACAGGATCTTAAAGATGAAATTTTAAACAAAATTCTTTTCTATATTGATTTTGATTTTTTTTATCATAATATATATGTTCTTCAGCTAAATTTTAAACAATAAGTTAATCAAAGAAAGATCTTTTACTATTATCATTGTTTTACTATTATAGTATTTTAAACACGATAAAAAAAAAATTGTATTTTCTGTCGCAAATTTAAAAGTAAAGTAATAAAAAAAAATGATGATAATAATTTATAACGTCAATGTTAAAAGAAAATTACGTTCGCTATCATATCCTTACATTTTGATGCAATTAAACTAACATAAAAAAAAAAATTCTAAATAAACTATTTATAAAAACAATAAACGGTGACATTTATATTCATCGTATTAGAGAGGAGATAACAGATACAAGGAACAAAATAGTAAAAAAATTAAAGAGAAAAACAAAACACAGAAGTCTAAAAAGCGGGAACACAAAATACTTTTTCTAAAATTATAATCTAAGAGTAAATTATTTTATCTATATATGAAAAACAATTTTTGTTTCATATCACACTAAAGATAAAATCCATAACTTCTCAAAATATTGAAAATAACCAAATTCTAAATAAATTCTTTTGTTTTCATTGCATTTGAGTACAAGTATAAAAATTTTCCAACCTTGTATGTTATATTTTTATCAATGCACATATACCTGCCGACACCCATTTTCTAAAATTCTTAATATTGGGGGGACGGGAAAGTAATGTCGTTTCACCGCATTAAAATATTCGCTAGTCTTAAAAAGAAATTTATTTTTTTCGATTCATTTTCGATCCGGCATTGAAAGGTTGTTGCTAACGAGGGTGAATGCATGATTGATTAAAAATAAAATCTTGATAACAAATATCAAATGCACCAAAACGACACTACTTTCCGTTCCCCCTAATATTTTTTACAAAGTTGCAAAACAAATTATAATAAAGAACTTTTTTTAAATTTTCAATTTCTTGACTCTACAGTAATTATGAAACAGAAAATCCTGACAAACATTACTACTATTTCACTGTATAATTATTTTATTCCAAAACAAAAGATAATATAACATAAACTTTTATCCTATTATGAAAACAGTATACAAATGTAATCTTCCCTTCATTGTTTTAGATGAACATTTTGTATTTGCCAAAAGAAAGTAATACACGGCGGGGGGGGGAATACATATTTGTATTTTTGTTTTTTAGATACAAATAAGTAAATTTTTATTCTTTATTCACAAAAGCAACACTTGAACTTAGTACTATTACTTTATTAATTGCTGATTTTAAATTTAAAAAAAAAGCTTTCCTTGTCTTTACAACAATTTGATGAAGCTTTAAGTTCCAAACGCAAGCCTGCGTTTTCTCGCAACTACATTGGCAAGCAGCCGGCCAGGTGACCGAGTGGTTAGCACGCCTGACTGCGAAGCCATTGGCTGCGGGTTCGAATCCCGCTCTGGACATGGATGTTTCTCTCTCTCTCTCTCTTTGTGCTGTCCCCTGTTGTGTGATGTGTGAATGTGGCCCACCCTATAAACGGGTTTGTGGCAGTGTAGCGTGGGCAATGTTGCTCGCCTCTGTGACTTTGGTTCACAGGTGCCCACTGGGTAACGCGAAATGAGCAACAATTCTGGCATCTTCATAGGCAAAGATTCAAATTGAAAAAAAAAAATGCCTGCCATTGGAAAAAAAAAAAGCTTTGGCAAGCAATTTTGGAATCTTTAAATGCTTTTTTCAAAAATTTTATGAAATGATCAGTAACAGTGAATATTATGTTTCCTGCCCGTTCACACACAGAGCATGGAGAAATCAGAGCAATTGTTACTTGCAAGATCACGGATACCCACACATGTGACCTATAACGTCAGCTGCAGCTGATCGTTTATAAGCAAAATGGCGTGTTAAAGTTAAGCTAAGTTTGTCTATATAAGTTAGAATATTAATTAACATGAAGTTAATTTAATACAGCGCCGTATCGCACATCGAATTAATTGAAATATAATTCTTTCTCATCTACGTTTTTCACTTAAATTTATTATTTGATTATGTATTTTATTGTAACCATTATATAATTTTGTGTACCTGGTAACTTCGATGCATAGTTAGTTTGTTATGTTCTCCATGCCAGTCTTTGTGTTAAGTACTAAATATATAGAGAAAGAATTGAAATCCTTGTGAAAGAATCTTTGTGTAAGAATGTAAAATGTATCACTTTAAGAGAATTGATACTTGACAGGCTTGGCTTATTCGACATAGAAAGGAAAGAAAAATTGCTAACATAAACAAATGCCACGTTTCAACAACCAATCAGGATCGAGATACTGGTATTCCATTAAAAGCGACACATATTAGAAATCAGACAACAAGGTGACTAATCAGAGCAATTAGAGTCAGTAGTGCCACAAAGGCACGTACTTAAAATAAAAATTTAACGTAAGTCTTCAAAATATGGATGTCAACGCAGAAGTACAAATGGCACTAATGGTCTTAGTATGCTCCAAAGTATATTATATTGTTATATACTTCATATTATTTTTGAACCAGAGTTCTTGAAAAAAAAACAGTAGTTGAGTCTTGGTTTTAGAATAAACGATAGTTGATTCCTTGTGTGAGAACAAACTAATTTCTAATGCACTTTCTGAATGAATCAAAATTGGATCGTCTATTCAACGACGGTAATATAAATAAAATAAAATCTATAATCTAAATTGTATGTAATTCTATGTTTTAAACTAATTTTTACACGATACCTTGAAGATGAAATAAATATCTGTAAAAATGGTGCGTTTCGTTTAGGATAGCACACACGAAACACACTTTTAATGCTATTTGATTTAAGTATGAAAAAATATTTCAAATATTTTTTCATGTTTATTTTAAAGGATCTCAATTTAAACTAAATAGGAAAGAAGGTAACAAATTAAGACCTGATGCTACTCAAATAATTTTCAAATCCTTTTAAAAATCTTCCTAAGAGACTGAAAGGAATAAATTGTGAATTTATAACCAGGATCCCTTTTAGATAAGCTTAAATCTAATGCAGTTTTAAATCTACTAATTCTTATCCATATGCTTAGTTTTCACACATTGGTAAAATGGGTGCTGTTTTGGGTTTGATTGCTTGAGCACCTTATTTGGACGTCATCACATTTTTCAACTGTGTTCAAGAGTAATAGTAAACAGTGCGCATACGTCGTCATTGCATGCGTTGCTATGGCGACAGCTGCTGTTTGATAATTACATTTAAGAATTCTTTTTTTTTTTCACTTTTAATTTTGTTACGCTTTAAGTTGGTGAATTTATTTTTGAGATATGGGACCAGAGAGATCCCAAAAATATTTCTTGAGTTGTGAATAAAAGAGAATTTCTTGAACGATTCATTTGAACGATATTATTTTTTTTTAATATCGTTTTAATTAAAAATCAGAAATTCTTACCTACAGTTCAAACTGGATCGTTTTCAACACTAATTTAGGCGAATATCTCAAATAAAGAGGGTCCCAAACTGACTGACACGGTCCTAAAAGTTTGAGTTGAAGCAAGAAAAAAAAAAAAAACGATGCCAAAGCCTAAACTTACCGAGGCTGAAAAAGCTAAAGCCAAAGAATGTAGACGAAAATACCTTAAGTGTTGCACACAAACGGAAAAACAAAAAGATTCTGCTCATGAACACAAGCGTAAAGCCCGTTCTTCACAAAACAACGGGGATTTTAAAAAATGAATTGAATCGTAAACGTCGTTACAAGAAATTAACATTACGTCGTTATATGAATTAACATATTACAAACATTAATTAAGCATCATAGTCATCAATGATAGTAAAACGATTTCTAACGGTTCTTCTAGATAGATAAATAAATATCTTTACTCCACTAGTTTTGCGTTCTAGTTCATAGCTTATTTATTTTATTTAATATTTATTTGATTATTATTAAAGAACTAAAAATGCTTATAAAGTATTTCTAGCTAATAATGAATAACATTTTTATTTTAAATAACAATAATAATAAATTTTGGCAGTGAATTTGTATAAGTTTAAAAAAAGTTTCTGAAAAACAATTTAAATCGATGTATGCAAACACGCTTTTCTTTATTGTTTTCTTTATTGTGTTGTCGTTTGCAGTGATAAATTGACAAATATTGTTGCTCTTCCGCATTGGTGAAAACTTTTACTCCGAAAATGGCGGACAAATCTGCCTCTCAAATTTTAAGTTTTATTAACAATATTAAAAGATAATTTATACCTCAGAATTTTTGAAGTGGCATGGGTGATAGCGACGTAAGCAATCTTTGTAACTTGTAATCTAGACAACAGAAGATTAAAAAAGTTTTTCTAGTTAATCTTTCGCATACCGAATCAGTTGGCGTTTTCTGGTATCAAAATTTCATAGGTAAAAAAAAGAAATTTCGTGGAATATTTTAATTCATTGTTTTCTTTCATAAATAAATATTTATTTATTAATATATTTAGGGGCCTTTTTACAAGGAAAGGGTGACGAATCAAAAGTAATGAAATAGATAATTTTAAAATTGGAAAGTTAGATCGAATACTAAGCAATCTTATATTAGCTCTAATAATAGAAGATAGGATT
Organism: Parasteatoda lunata; assembly: GCA_949128135.1. Lineage (NCBI taxonomy): Eukaryota > Metazoa > Arthropoda > Arachnida > Araneae > Theridiidae > Parasteatoda > Parasteatoda lunata. The sequence goes on along the minus strand of OX421973.1, from coordinate 65,016,424 downwards.
CAGGAGTCTAGCGTTTTCTAGCACCGCAGTATTTTATTGCATCAATCTAATGTTAGATAATTTCGCTTTGCTTCGAAGGTAGTTCCTTCTGATTTGTAGTTTTAAAGTTAAAATTTTATGCTTTTTCTTAATGAAAATTATTGACAAAATAATTGCGTAAATTTATGTTATTATTTCAAAATTTTTCAAATTGTGCATTTGTGTAGAAACGTAATTTTTTTTAATCAATTCCAATTATTTGATTTTTTTTTCTAACATTCGTAAAAGTAGTTTCTGTCATATTTTTAAATACTGTTGTCAATATTGCTTTGCCGTATGATAAATTCCTTTATAAGCAGAAAAAAAAGTATTTCATAAATAACTCTTTTCTGTATTTATTCTTAAATTAGTTTAAAACGAGTAATTGCGCATATCATCCATATAAATACTTATGCTTTTCAGCATTGATATAAATTTAAGAAAAACGACGTAAAAGGCACACGTCTAAGACAGCTGTTTAGATAATACGAGCAAATATGGATCATCCGTACCAAAATGCAGAATCTTGTTTTATTTTCAATTAATATGCTAGTTAATAGCATCGAAACATCTGCATTGCTTTCCCTATTATTATTTTTTTAATTTATTTATGCTTATGCATTTCTTATCCCAGCACAAATATAACCATACTTTCTTTAGTAAAGCTTTTTTCACATAAATCAATATTATAGACATTTTTTTTTCGTAATTTTCTGTTAAACTATACTTTTTTAAATTAAGCTATTAATTAATAGAAACTACAAGTAATATTCAATTTTAAATTAATTAATCATTGATTATTATTCTTAATATTATTTAACTAATTATAATTCGTTATTTATTATTTTAAAGAAATCGAATGAGAAGAATTTTCTTACAGCTTTTTTTTTTATGCATAATTTTCTTATTTTGGGACATTTTATTGTGTGATTCATATTGTTATGCTTTTCTGTTCCGCATTTTTTCTTTGGTTTGGCTATAATTGACGGAATTAAATGTATTTCAGCAATTATTTTCTAAAAGGCATACAGAAAACGAAATTGATTTTTTAAGTCTGTGCTGCTGCCATCTATGTTCATTTCCAAACACTTAGAAATCGTAGTTGCAGTTTTCATATGTAGATAGCAGCAGCACCTCAAATTTTTTTTTATATTTTACTACAAACTTATATTCGTTTATGTACAAAATGAAATATTTGTTTTGCAAAAAAAAAAAAAAAAAGTGAAAATATTATTTAATTTACCCAAAAATTGTGATAATATTTTCCCATAAGTCAAAAAAAAAAAAATTTCCTTACAACTCTCCACATAGAGGAATAAAGGTCAGTCCCCCCCCCCACCCGCCTGGCGGGCAAACGATGCCTGTCGGGACGAACTTAAATGTCATCGAGAAAACGCTACCGTCTAGAAAAAAAATATAATTACATTCTTAAAAAAATTTAACTTTTTCAATAAATTTTTTTTTTCTTGTAAATAAAAATAAATCAAAAATTTAAAGGCGAAAATGTGCTCTTTTTACTTGCACTTTACTACCCACTTCCTGTTCACTTTTCACTGTTTCCTGTTCACTTCTCAGAAAATCCTCAGGAAAAAGTTTATTGTTTGTGTCCGTATGGAAAGTTATTCAACAACCCTGAGGGATAGGGGGAGACAAGAAAACTGTCCTAGCTTCTACCCCATCGTACTGACATTATCACACTTTTTGACACTGACTATAATGCATGTACACTTTCTCCGCATTCAATAAAGAAAAGTATTTTGTTAAACGTCACACCGTTTAATGTAAATAATTCGATTTTTAAATTATTTGGAAGTAGTGAAAAACTAAGTTTGTTCTGTCAATTTTTTTTTTCTTTAAATTTGCTCTTAAATAGTGTATATATTTATATATGTTAAAAAATTCAATTATAATTGCTCATATATGAGTTAAAATATTAAAATTGACTTGTAATAACTGCCAAATTGTCTTATGAACAGCAATAAAGAGGGCCTGAATCATTCTGTAGTTAAAATGCAAGAGCTATTCCATCAGAAATAGTTTTTCTAATCGCCTTTTTTTTTAATATAATAAAAAAAAAATAGGATTAACAAAATAGACATACAAACCAGGATTGCAGTCTCTGCTCTCGTCGGAAAAGTTCAACTTCCTACCGAGAATTTTTTTTTTTTTTTTTTTTTTTTTTTTTTTTTTTTAAAGACCCACAAAAATAAAAATTTATTCTATTACGCCGAAATTTATTTATTTATTTGTTTGTTTTTTTGTACTATTACAGACTTCGCTTTCTCCAAAATTGTGAGATGGAGGCGTGACAAAACTGCTCAGCAACTCCTTTAATTGACATATAGCGCGTTTACATTGTAACGAAATTTATAATACTGCATATTAAATTTTCCGTTGTTTTTTGCAACTTAAATAATAAATATTCTATAGCCGATATGGCTTATGTGATAAGTGATTTCACTTCCTATTTATGAGACTTGAGTTCGAATTCTGATGTTAATTCATATACTGCTCTCGGTTTGCTCTGACAGCAGTTTCAACATACAATACCTCCATTGGTAGAGGGACCATTTTCATGTTTTTCAAGTATTTTAATTTTTTTCTTCTTTTGTTTTCTTTTTTTTTTTTACAAATGTAAAGCAAATGTGAGCTTGTTTTAATTCTGATGTCCTCCATGAAAGTGAATTTTTCGTAAAACTTTACCAAGAAGTTCCCTTGTAGTCTAACTTCTGTTAAAAATAGCAAACCTATGGTTTTTTTAGTGTTAAAAACAAAAATCATGTACATGAATTAATACTAGTACTAAAACAAAGTAAACACCTTAAGTTCGAAACATTCTATTTTTTCTCACTCTATTTAATGAAATTAAGGAAGCAAGTTCGTTTCATGATTTAAACTTATACGATATTAGATTTTATAGATAGAAAATTTTTATGTTGAACTAATTTCTTATTAAAAAACAGGAAGAACATGCACGATAAAGAAAAATAAAAGAAATTCACCACAAATATTGCAAATCCACAGTTTGTCATTTTATTATTTTTTTGACTATTAATTTGTATCCTATTTTTAGTTCATAATTTGTATCATATCATTGGTACTATATTTGGTTACAATAACACTATATTTGATTGTTAAACACTATATTTGGTTGATTTTCGGATAAGGTTGTCTGGTGTTTTTTTACCTGAACGGTGGTAAACGACCGATGCTCGGTTTTTTTATTTGCTACTCGATTATTTCCAAAGGAATAAAACAATCAAACAATTTTAAACAAACCCCACCTATTTACGGGGCACTGAACATAAGGTGCTCCTTGGAGCTCTGTTTGAGAATGTCTGCTATAATCGATTTAACTTACGGTTAATTTAAAATTAAAGTAGGAACATTTGTTTCAGTACTTATTCTATATTGTGTAATCAATATTTATTTGGCTAATACTTTAATTTTTGAAAATGTATAAATAAATAAAAAACTAAACTACATATACGCAAACCTTCATACAAATAAAATATTTATTATTATTAATTTTTAATTTTGCTTATTTTTACTTTACTTCTATTATTACTTACTACTATTAATTTTTATTTCTTGTTAATAAAAGTAAGAAAAACAGCAACAGCAAAATTTATCAATGCGAATATAATCATCTAAAAATTTATTTATTTTAATTTGCTAAAATATCATTTATCATTCATTTCATTGATAGCTTCATCTATGAGAAGTTTTAAATCAATTTAAATTTTTGATAATATTAAAATATTTCAATTCTATAAAGCTCTAATTAATAAAGTGTAGGCAAGGAAATACGTTACAATTATACTATACATAATATCATTATATGAATAACTGTACGAATGACTCGATCAATCAATGCATCCCTCAATTCAAAACCTCCTCCCTATGGGAGAGAATTATTATTAGAAAACATATCTATGTAAGAAATGCGTGGCAACGGCTCTTAACCTTAAAAAACATTGTGTAGAAAGAGAGCACAAGAAAATAGTCATTTTATTTAATTTTATAACCGTCGTTGAACAGTCAACCCATTTTTTTTTCGGGTTTACGACTACTAATGTTCAATTCGAAAGATTTGTAATTTTGAACCCAATACAGAAGACAAGGGAACTCCAGGATCAAGTATTGAGAGAAATTTGCTTTCGTGGAAGACTTTTTTCTGAAACTAACCCGCATTTGCGTTACATGGAGAGAAGAAACACGAAAACCTCCCACGGTTGGCCTGGTGGCAAGGGGACTCTGACCCATCTACCACTGAGGATATTTTACGTCAACACTGTGGTCAGTGCTAGTCGAGTGCGGAATTCGTATCGACCATCCATCGCTGGGATTCAAACCCAGTTCACCTCATTGGAAGGCTAAAGCTCCATCCCCTGAGCCATCGCGGCTCAGGAAATAGTCATTTATCACGATGATCAAAATACGTGCGTATTGTTGATAATTAAGAGATTGGTAATGCCCGACTTACTATAACCAGGATTAACCAATATTGGTGGTTTTTTTAGGTAAGGAAGGGAGCCATTGCCTAGCACACGCTTGCCTTTTATTTCCTATACTAATTTTTTTTAAGGTTAAGAGTTATTGAACGGAGCTCACAACTTAACATTTTTTCTATACTATCCTAAGAGCTGTGGTGGCTCTAGGGACAGAGCGCTCGCCTTCCAATGATGTGATCTGGGTTCTATCCTAGCGATAACTGGTCGATTCGAATTCCGCACCTGACTCACTCTGACCACAGTGCTGACGTAAAATATACTCAGTGGTAGACGGATCATGGATTAGGGCCAATTTGCCGTCAGGCTAACCATGGAAGGTTTTCGTGGTTTTCCCCTCCATGCGGGTTAGTTCTATCAAAAAAGTTCTCTATAAAGAGTAATTCCTCTCAATATTTGATCCAGGAGTTCCCTTGTCTTCTTGATTGGGTTCAAAATTACAAGGCTAAGGAGTTGAACATTAGTAGCTGTAAACCCTATTTAGGGCCGGCTGTTCAACGACGGTAATATAATATAATATTATACTATCCTAAAAATAAAAAACGTAACCATCTCTAAACGTAACCATCTTTAAATGTATTTATTTCCTTTTCTTTTTAGATTTGTCTTAATTATAGCTTCAAAAATACTTTTTTTTTTAAATGGAGCTAAAATTATCGTTATTCTATGTTGATTATTGCTTGTCAGCCATAACTGTGTTAATTTACAATGAGGCGTGCAAAGTCTGTAGAGCAAACTGTTGAAGATTGATGTGCAGTCATAACTCAAAAGCTGTAGCGGCGGGGAAATGCATTAATGAGGGGGAGGGGTGAATTACATAGCAATTTCTGGGATCAGAGATGGATAAAGGTATGGTGGAGCCTGGAGTTGATTTGTAATTTGGACCCTTACCTATACCAAATTTGCCAAAATTTACCTATATTCAAAAGTATTGAAACTTTTTATGGAATTGAGTTCCAGTTAAACTTGTTTTATAGAAATTTGAAAAGAAAAAGCTTTTTAAATTTTTAATTTTTCACAAAAATACATTAAAATAAATAATTACATTAAACATAAAAATACGATTAATTGTCTATGTAAGCGAAGGCATCCTATATGAAATTATGAATGTTAAGTAGTCGTATAGATTTTCAGACATACAAAGTTTAAAAATCGAACGAAACAAATTAGAATTTTTCATTGTCGCTGAACTTTTTATATTTTTGCCAACTATACATCGACAAGAAGTTTCAAGTGGTTGTTGGATGGTTATAGAAAATTGATTAAAAAAAATTAACCGTTTGTGGCATGAAGCAAATAAAGATAATCGATAAAATTAGGGATTTGGATGAGAGGAATCCATCGAAACATCACTAAATACTCATTTTCCGCATTTTAAAATGTATAATACCTTTTTAATGATTCTAAAGGAATATTTTATAATTTTTTTATTCTATACTATAACCGTCTTTGAGCAGCCGATCCCATTTTGGGCTTACGACTACTAGTGTTCAACTCCATAGTCTTGTAATTTTGAACCCAAGCCAGAAGACAAGGGAACTCCAGGATCAAGTAATGGGAGAAATGTTGAATTTGTGGAAGACTTTTTGATGCAACTAACCCGCACTTGCGTTACATGGGGAGGAAAACCACGAAAACTTTCCATGGTTAGTCTGACGCCAAGGGGACTGTAACCCATGATCCGTCTAAAACTGAGTATATTTTACCTATCATTGTGATCGGTGCGAGCCGGGTGCGGAATTCGTGTCGACCAGCCATCGCTGGAATCGAACCCGGTTTATCTCATTGGTACGCGAACCCTCTATCCAGTGAACCACCACGGGCCCCTAACACGTATATTTTATTTTATAACCGTCGTTGAACAGCCGACCCAATTTCATGGGTTTACGACTACTGATGTTCAACTCCGTAGCCTTGTAATTTTGAACTAATCCAGAAGACAAGGAAACTCCTGAATCAGTACCCCCAGAGATATTGATTTGTTATGGGAACATGGAGGACTTTGAGACTCGACAGATTTAACGAGCATCAGTCACCATTTACTACACGGGGAGTCTTCGGCCGGCGAGGATCGAACCCACGACCTCTTAGACATGGGCCCAGTGCCCTACCAACCAGGCTATCCCGGCCCCTAACACGTATATTGTAAAACATTACGCTTGAATATATACATTAGATATTTAGAAAATTACACAACTCAGTTTTTTTTCCCCATAAACTTCCCTTGTGAGGCCATAAAGCATTTGAAAACCTGGGGGCTTCAGCAGCTGTAGCACCCCCGTAATCCGTCCCTGTCCTGGAATCAATCCTTTTTTTTAGACATGCACGGTTCATTTCAGAAGTGGTTTCAAATATTAATAAATACAATTAATTTTTATGAGATAATATTTAAATAAATATTTGCTACTGTTAAACGTTAATATTGGATTTCATAATTTAAAATTATATCATTTATGATTCTGAAAAATGTATTAGTATTATTATTCATAGAAAAAGTAAAAATATGAACCATTGAACTTTTTCGTATTTTACTTTTTAACTCTTAGCAATGAAATTTGCTAAGATGGCGTGTAAGATGTTATGGATGATGTTTGCTAAGATGTTATGGATGGCGTATAATTAACGTCACCATTAACGTCCCTACTGAAATTTACTTAATTGGATATTTTCAAAGAAAAAAATGCCTAAACAAGTAAATGATTTTAAAAAAAATTAAAAATAAATAAATAAATAAAATAAACAGCATACAATTTTATCCTTGGTAATGTATATATGAAAGTTATGAATACTTTTCTCGACGATTAGTAAAAGTCGCAAATAATGAATCGCGCTGGCGGAAAATAAGATTTATAACAGTTAAAAATTATCTTCAGTTGTGTCAATAATATACGGCCTCATTTCTCATAACTTATAGATTTCAAGGTTACGAACAATAATATCTAACCGTTAAACTTAAAAAGTAACTTTTTTTAACTTTAAAAATAACGTTTCAAAACTATTTTAATAAAGCCTTTAATTCAGCTACACCAACAAATGTGTAATTTTCAAAACAAAAATAGAGAAAAGAGCGCAAAATAAATGAGATTGAATCAACCAATGAGTGAATCGACCAATAAAATGATAGCAGCACGGTGCTGTTTCAACATATTACAACTCTAATTACAACGGCATGACGCAAGAGTAAGTTTATTTTTCTTTCCGACGCTCTTACTAGAAAAAGCACCCGTGTTTAACCAATCAAAAGCACGGAGGGAATTTTTGAGAAAGTAACGAGGTGAATAGGGAAAATTCTATTCTATCTTTTCGCCTTCATGTTTACTGAATTTTTATCTCGTTATTGGAGTTAGCCATTTAATATAATACATATTTTTTCTTTTCGAATCATCTAAAGAACGAAAATGAAATGCAATTTAACTCGTCTTTTATATAAAAGGTAGACATAGTGGGAAATGAGAGTTGCTTGATTTCAAATTTTCATGGGTGCTTTTTTTAACATTTTTTATTAATGTGATAGTTTTTAAAAACAAAATAACATAAACATTCCAGTAAGAAATATTTAAATATTAATAAGTGGGATACTTGAAGTTTATTTGTAAACAACTGCAAAAAATAAATAAAAAATATAAATAGGATCTTTATTTCACACATTTTTCTTTTTGAGTTCATAGTTCCGATTCAATTTTTATGGTGCTTCTCACAATAATGGGTTTTATACGTTATGCTTTGGCTACATTAATACAATGTTAGAAAGCATTATTTTTTCGGATATAATCGTGTGAGCGAATGACGAAATTATATCGTTTCCTATTTTTTTTTTTTTTTTCTAAATTATTTATTTATTTGTTTTATTATATTTATTTATTTATTTTGAATTTCTAAATTTTAAAATTTTGCATTTTTTTTAAATTTGCAAATATTTTTTAAAAACATTTTTTATTGACTTTCTTCCTCTCTTATGAGAAATCTTTATATCTTTCTCGTTGTTTTCTCTATATTATTAATTTAATTTATCAGCTTTATGTACTTACAGCTTATGCTCAGTAAATAAAACGTATTATTTTTCTTAATTTTCTTCATTCATCTCTCTTTTCTTTGATCTTCTTTGTTATTATATATATATATATATATATATATATTCTCATTAAATTGCGATACGTAATTCGATTCGCAAATCGGTATAATTATGAAGAATACAATTTTAAATACGCGTGCGTAATAAAGCGTGAATTCCATGAAAATTAATTAAAATTCATTAAAGGAAAATCCCGAGGCGAGAATCATAAATTACTTTAATGCAAATTGCGATGTGTAATGTGAAAATTCCGTTAAAACGAATCATTCCTTTTGACACCCGTTAAAACAATAACATCAGAAGCACTCAATTTGAGAAATACTTCTTGAACTTTATTAGATTTCTTATTGTGAAAACAAAACTTCAACATCCTTCGTGTTTAGGGTAACACCACACAGATTAAAAAGAATCCTTACACCACTTTACACGATTATCACTTTTAGTAGCACTCCAAATTAACTTCTTTAAAACCCATCAATAATTACTGCTGGTGGCCATGCAGTGCCGTAAAAACCGCCATTAGCTTTCAACCAACATTCAGCCAATAGAAATAGAGTCACAGTGAAGTCACTGGTACAAAAAACCAATAGTTAAAAGCATAGATATTAAGGGCCTTATATTAGCCCTTGCTTTAAAGGTAAGAAGGTTCCCCACTAAACCCTCAAGCATTATTGGAAAAAGAACGAGGGAAAGTGTAAGCAGGCATCAACGGCACAAAGTCAAACGGAATAAGACAGGTTTATGTTTCCTTTTTGGAGGTAAAAGGAACCCAGTTTCCTATTGAAAACTTCATATTAGATTTAGGACACAATAAATATAGTTTTGTATTTGAGTCAAGGGGCGAGCATGTGACTTAAGCTGTTACGAGAGAGGAGTTAGATCTTAAAACAACACGGATTGGTTTTCGTTCGACGGAAAATGAGAGAGAATGATGAGAAAATGTTTTGGTCTGCGATCAAAAGGAGAAAAAAACAAGATTATTGTTTCCATCTAATATTTTTATTTCCATTTCTTCTGAACAGAGAAACGAGTGTTTTTCGGAGAATGTAAAAAGCAGTCAGGGACAAATTTAATATTAAAAAAAAACGGGTCTCGGTTATTTTCGGCTTTACAAAAAAATAAATGAGGATTACGAGTACAGTAAAAATAAAAACGGAGAAGAATCTTATGGTAATTAAAACACTGCACTCCCTAAAAGGGAGTAAAATATAAAGTGGATAGTAAAGAAGAATATTTATTGCAAAACATATAAGGAGAATAATAAATAAAAATAAATATTGGAAAATTTAATCATGTATATAGAGCATGTAAATAGAGCGTCAATATATTCATTAGTTAATAAAATATGTATATTGAATGATAAAATGAGAAAATTCAGTTATTTTGTTGTACATAATTCATACTAAGGCAAAAATAATTACCTTCGTAATTAATGCAAATATTTATAATTGGTAAGAATTTATAACTTGAGTTAAACCCAAGGAATGAAAAGTAAATTACGAAAATTTATCTGTTTTGAAAAAAAGGAAAGTCAATGAGATTAAGTCAAACATGTAAAAAAAATAATTAAATTTCATTTGAAAAAATTTTAAATAGTACTAAACTGATAGCATTACTTCGGTATACTATAATTTCCAATGAGAATTAAACGTTGCGATAATAGAACATGATCACAATAATATAATAAATAAAAATAATAATAATAATGATAATAATAGTAAAGAATAATATTAAAATAATAATAATGATAAAATAATGATAGTTAATAATAATAAAAGAATGATAATATAATAATATTAACTGTAAGAGGAATATGTTATTACACAAATTCGAACAAAAATAATTCACTGATTAGAACATCATTGAAAATAATAAAAAAAAAATCAGCCATATAAAAATCAGTTGACAATAAATTATCAATTTAGGCAAATCTTATCAGACTTTGTTTCTGCGAAACAAATCGAACTTTTGATATCACCAATCGAGAAACGATATCTTTTTGCGTTTAACTATTGGTTTTTTTGATATCACCAAACGTGAAATTAAATCGAGCTTTGGTATCACAAACGGACGTAAAGGTAAGTTTCATTTATTAAAGTTTTATTTCATTTATTTTATTTTATATAATAGGTAACATTGTGAGTGAAATTGCTTGAAAACCCGTAAATTTGTAGGAAACATGTAATTTTTAGTTTGAGTTAATGATGTGAAAAAAATATTTTATTTTCTTTAACTTTGACTCAAAAATATTAGTTTATGAAATGTGCAGTTTTTGTTATGACGCCAACAATTTTTTTCTGCGCTATTCACACAAAAGAAAGTATTTATGTACACAAATGTATTTGAAAACTATGACAACAAGCTTGTTTTCGGGAATTGTTTAGTTTATTTTAATTATTTTTGACACAAATATTTTATTTCGACTTCTTTCTTTATTTTATTTAACTTTCAAAATTTTTTCATCTAAAACTATTTAATTACTTCAAAGCTTATTAAAAAATTTAAATAAAGGACTTATTTCAGATATACGGATATAAATTTTTCGTGTTTATAGCTTTTGCTAAGCTAAATAACGGTGAACAGAAGAAAAAAAAGAAATGGATATAAAATAACTCAATAACTTAGCAGCCGCATCCATAACATTTTAATATCAAAATATTCCCTAAACATTTCTACAGAAGTGAGCAAAATTTCATATTGGTTCATGAAACAGTTTCGATTCAGTTAGCGAGAAACGCAATAAGCAAAAAAATTTCTGAAACAGCGGCGACTAAGAGCATATTCTGATATAGAATGAATATAAAAGTTATGTAAATAAGAATCTTTAATTTTGTATCGAAAAAAAACTTCAGTTAAGAATGATGGGAGTTCTCGAAAGCTGTAGAAGAGAAAAATAAAACTTTCCATAGGGAAAATGATTCTTTTTTCCCTAAAGATAAGAACAAACAAGGACTGAAGTGTTTGGATATGTGATTCATAAATCGTTACAATGTATTTTGACTTATATTAATTAAGTTTGTTTTGTGTTTATTAAACCTAATGTTCAATGACTATCCATGTTAGTGTTGCATTTCAAAACAATTAATATGTCTCAAACATTTGAAAACGAAAAAGATACTTCATAGAATTTTCGATTTCTTTTGCGAGACGTAAAGTTTGATTTACCGTATCATCAAAATATATACTTCATACCTTACTCAAAACAATTTTTTGGTAAAACAAAAACACAGTAACTGGGTACGACGGCGTTTTTTAACAATAAAACGAGTAAAACAAAACCCGATTTAAAAATATAAAAATAATAATAAAAAAACTTGGGAGTTTGAATTACGGTAAAGAACAGTATTTGAAATACAGTTTTACGTACGCATGTAAATCTTCAAACAAAGAATTTTTTTTTTCTTTTTTTTTTTAAGTTTAGAAAATTTTTAGGAGAGTAGAGTGATTTTGAAGCGATTAAAACTTAAGATAAGTCGTGTCAAAATGACTCAACAAACGCGAACGAAAAGTTTTGAGTATATTGCGTCATTATGACGCAAGTTACAATTTTTAAAAAATTTATGGCCTGAACAGAAAATGGGGCAGTTCAGACAAAGAAATTAAAAACTATTGAGCTGCTTTTTACTTAATTGTTGGTTAAAAAATGTTATGCATATTAAACAGAATTAAGACACAAAAACTTTGTGCATTTTTTGAACCAAATAGAAACTACTTCCTGATTATACAAATATTTTTTTTTTAAATATTCCGAATGCACTTGGTTTGTAACAAAACTTTGCTGAGAAAGCTGTTCTATCGAACAATATTGATTGAAAATTTAATTACCAGAAGATTTTTAATACATAACCCTAGTTTGAAATTATATTTTTTTTTATCAACGTCGTTGAACAGCCGACCCAATTTTGGGTATACGATTACCGATGTTAAACTCCATAGCATTGTAATTTTGAACCCAATCTGGAAGACAAGAGAATTCCTGGATCAAGAAATTTGCCTTCGTGGAGGAGTTTTCGATGGAACTAACCCGCATTCACATTACATGCTTAATTTAAAATATCGTCTGCACTCATTAATCAGCATATTTGAGGTCACCCCTTTGAATAAATCAAGATTGACTCCTAAAACGTGAAGATCCGATAATTAGATCAAATGTTATTCAAGGTGGTCAGTTTTTGTTGGTGCACTTTGCATATAAAGATTCTTTAATATGAATGTGGATAGAAATAGCTTAAATGCAATATAGAAACGTAATATCATCTATATTTTTATGCTTATAGTGTGATATGCTTCATACTTACTCAGATGGAAAGAACCGGTGACCCGCTACCTGCCCTATAATGGCAGAAAAATTGCCCCTAGGGCAGCGGAGGCTTGATGATATGGACAAGAATCATATTGGATGGTCATATACCCCACTATGACTTAAGAAATATATAGGAATAAGGTCTAGGGTATACATTTTCAGTGACGCAATTGACTCTGATTCCATTTAAGGAGTTAACTAAGCTTGAATACAATACAGTTGATCTGATCAATGATTTTCTGGAAAGTCAAGCTGTTAGACAGATGAATTAGCCATTCAGATCTCCAGACCTGAGTATAATTGTAATTCATATATCCTTTCTGGCAATTATTCAGGGGATCAAAACAGAGGAACTGAGTGAGTGGAACCGATTGCCCTTGGAAATAAAAAACTGACTCTTTCCCAGCATGAAACCACTATGCGAAGCCCATATGTTGGCCTATATATTAAGAGAGAAAGGCACCAACACTATTTTTATACAAAGCCATATTGCAAAGAACGTGACATAATTACAATTAGCTTTTGTTTCTAGCTATATTGTCTTTCAGAAAAAGAAAAATGATAGATTTTTTTTTTCTTTTGTAATATTTTAATTACTTTTGAAATCAGTAGGCAAAATATTAGTAAATCAATAAAAAATCGAATCATATTTCTATAAATGGCATAATTTATTGTTAAATGGCATTATTTATTTGTTAATATAAGACACTATATTTCATTACAAAAAATTACATTTACTGTGCATACAAAATGAAATTTTGCCCAGCAGCTCTTAAAATAAGACATTAATGTAGATTATACTTCGAAAAGAAAGAAATGCAGAGAAAAACGTAAAAAAATTCAATAGAACATGAGACATTTTAAATTATATATCAACTTAATATCATAAGAATTGTTTTATTAAAGAGGTTTTTTTTCTTTGAAACTATATTACTAAATATAATGTTTTAAATAAATAATCCCAAAAAATAGAATATTCATGATAAAAAGATATTGCATGATTTAAAAACTTCACGTCAAAAATATACGTATTGGAAATAACAGTCGACGTATTTCAAGCTCTTAAAAATAAGAGCCCATTTTCGAGACTTGCCAGAGGTGAATGAGAAGAAACATAAGTCATTTGAAATGTTAAACTTTTTTTTTTATTCTCTCTCAGCTACTGAGGTTTTTTAGTTTTGTTTTTCACCTTTATTTTCAAATTTGCGTTAGCAACTTTTTTTTCCATATTTCAAATCACTTTTGTTTCTTCTCGTTCACATCTGATGAGTCTTTAAAATGGGACTCTATTCTTGAGCGCTTGAAGCATATGGACTGTTATTGGAAATCTATATATTTTTGAAGTGAATGAAGTTTTTTAATCGAGGAATAAATATAATGCTTGTTTGAGAGGTCAAATTTATTGAATATTTAGTTAAAATAATAGGGAAATCAAATTGTATCGAAACGTATTAAAAAAAAATAATTTAATTAAAAATTCTGATTTCAGATTTGAAATCCCCACACCCGAAGCACTTGTAGGTCAAGCACTTGTATAAATGCAACAAAAAATGTATTCCTCAGGGCAATTAAGCAAAAATTTTCTAATGTAAGACTTATAAACATAGGAATAAATTATAATATATTATTTAAAAATTATTACTTATGACATTAGAAGAAAAGATATCCGTTTAATGTAGATTTTTTTTTTTTTTTTTTTTACAAAATAATGATTTTTACCAGAGTTTCCTTCATTTTTTCTATCATTTATAAGTATTATTTAGCCCAAAAACTTATTTTATTATGAATCATTCGCTCTAGAGTTAGTTTATTTTACTGTAAATCATTAGTTCTTTTATATAACTTATATTTATGTTTCAAGCGTCCAAAAATAGGTGCTCATTTTCAAACATGCCAGGCGTAAAGTTGTAAGTATAGTAAAAGTTGTGAGGATAAAACATTAAGTTGTCGACGAAAAATGAAAAATAAAGATGAGAAACAAAACTAGACACACCACAGCTGCTGTGAGTGCAATAAAAAAAGATCAAGAAAAACCACGGTGACAAAGAGAGACAAATCAGGGTAAAATGTATTCACGCGCTTTATGGATAGGTGATCAGCTCATCTTGACTCCATGGAATCGTGCTTCATTCCCATGAATGCAGATTCCCTCGTTAACGTCATTAGTTCCTCGCCACCTGTCCATAACGCGTTGAAATGCATTTTACCCAGCTTTGTCTATCTTGGCCACAGTGGTTTTTCTTGTTTTGCTTTTTCATCCATATTTTTGATTGCAATATTACTAGTTTTGTTACTATCCATCATTTTCCACTTTTCTTTGACAATTTTACATTTCATATTTTAAATCACTTCTGATTATCCTCATTCATGCATGGTGAAAAAATAGAGTAGAAATAATTCAAATATTCTTTCCTACCTGATTCTATCTTTTTACCTCAGACTTCGATCGCTTGTTTTTAAAAGGAGACGAACTCTAATGATAAAACTAATTTATTAAGAAGAGGACGGACAAACATAAACGATCATCTTTCATCAAAGCTTTAGAAATCAAACTGAAACAAAATTTTAAAAAAAACATTAATATTCATTCAGTGTGCGCGCCATCTGTTGGCATTAAAGTTAATCTGTTTCACGTGGTTAGTTTTAAAAATGGGCACCTATATTTGAACGTTTGAAGCACTTGATTGTTATTTACAATTTGTGTGTTTTTTATACCAAACGAAGTTTTTTTAATCAAGTAATATATTACAGATTCCGTTTCCTGAAGTTTTTTATTTAACTTAATAAGTCTTTGTTCGGAATGATCTTTAATGCTGACGTTTGTGCAATTTAATGGTTTCAGAAACCTTAAACCTTATTTCTTTAGAAATTTATGAAACTTAAGAGATAGTGGAGATAGATCATTCACCATACATTTCAGAAAAATCTTTTGCACACCGTTCTTTTTTTCCTTAAGTGATACTAAAATAATTGTTAAAACAACAAGATTGAAGAATATCGAAGACATTAAGAACGTCAAGAGCACTCCGTAAAAGGACATGAATTTACAGTCAAGTACAGAATTGCACTACATCATATGTAAGAGTAACTTCGAAACGTGTATTTGGCCATGTATTTCAAAAAGTATTTTCAGTAGTTCTTATATCAATCCTGGAAATTTATAGTTCATAACTTTTTTTTTAAGTTCACACCTAGTTCTTTCACAGCGTGAACAAAATCAGAGGCGTATCTAGAGAAAATGGCGCCTATGGCAATTCTTCTCTCGGCGCCCTTCTTAAGATATATATATATACATATATACATTATATATATATATATATATATATATATATATATATATATATATATATATATATATATATATAGAGAGAGAGAGAGAGAGAGAGAGAGAGAAAACAGGGAAAAAATTACAAAATAATGAAAAGAGAAGAGAAGAAGAAAATTATTAAAATAAAATAAAAAAACAAAAATTTAAAAAAAAAGTTTAATAAAAATTTTTTTTAATAAGAATTCGGGAAAAAAAGATATAATCTATTTATCAGCTCACACTATTATATCCACAAAAAGGAGTGCTTTTTAATATTGTATCAATATAGCCAAAGCAAAATATATCAATACAATAACGTGAGGAGCACTCAAAAAAAATTTTTGAAACAAAATAGAACACATTAAGTAATGAATATCACGTAAAAAGCAGAAAATAAAATGTAAAGAAAAAACTGAACAAAACACAAAACGAAATCTATTAAGCGAGTAGCTAATTCAAATGAACTTACATGCACGGGAAAAGTTTGAAACTATGACTTAAAATATTTCCGTAATAAAATTGTCAGATTGCAAAATATGAAAACAGAAGCGCAAATTGAGGTAAAAGCGTAAATAGAGGGATTTGTTTTAAAGCGCGTTCTTACTGAAGAGCGTTTGATTTGTTAGTTACCAAGGATTGGCTTGAAAATGGATGTGCTCAAGGTGATATTATACTGGATAATTTAAAGAAGTTTATAATAATTAAGGTTGATATTTAAACATACAATTTTAATGATTTTAGAAAAATAACATTTATTTAAGAGAAAAAAAAAAGAGGGAAAGGAACATGAATTGCCGTTTTGCACATAATTTTGGCTATGGAATTGCCCGAAATGGATTTGCACATTATATAAATTATAAAATTATATAAATTAACCAAGAAGTTCTTAATAAACTTTTTTATAATGACATACAATAAACTCAATGATTTCACATAGAATATCATTACTTTAGTTGGGTTATTGTTTTTTATTAAATTTTTAAAGAGTTTGCCAATTTTTTTTAATTTTTTTTTTGGATAACTAAACATTACTACATTTTCTTTTAATTCTATTCATTTGATTAAAAATGGTATTTAAATAAATATTTTTAGAAATATTAGATTTCTAAGTAATTAGTTTATTTATATTAAAATTGAAGTCATTTCTGGTATCGTTCAAATCAACAAAGCAGATATTTTCTTCTTTTATAATACCCAAATCTAAAAAATTAAAATTAATATTATCATCATGATTACGAAGCAAGATTAATTCTTCGGGGTAAATATTATTTAATAAAATTGTATAACCTTGAAAATAAAAGATAATTAAATCATCAATAAATCTATAAAAAAAATTTATATTTAAGAGCATGATTTTTTTTTTTTTTTTTTCATAATAGTGCAAAAATAATTTAGCTAAGAGAGATGAAAAATTAAATCCTTGTGGTATTCCATCGATTTGAATAAAAATTCTTTTCCATTGTAAAGGTAGTTATTAAAAAGATAAAAATTAATTAGAATTTCTCAATGATCAAATCGCAATTAAGGATATTTTTAAAATCATAGTAATAATTCAAAGAGACATCCTTTAGTTTAGAAAGGGGAATGCTATTGAAAAGGTTCTGGAAATCAAAAGCCGTAATAGAATTAATTTCATTATCTTTAATATATTCTAAACTCGGATGATTATTAGCGATAATTCAGGAAAAACCTTCTTTAATAATATTGTTAATAATTAATATTAAAGTAGTTAGAGAAAATGGAAACCACTATGTACATATTTTTCTGGCATTGTGCTTGAAATTTTTAAAAGGAAAGTGAAGACAGTTAAAGTTTAGACATTTTAGTTTCGTTTCGCACTTTTTCTTCTTTTTTAGGATAATGAAACTTTTTTTTAAAATCGTATTGTAGACTTGGAACTATTCAAAAGAATTATATATTTAATTAAAAGTTTGTATATTTAAATTAAAAATTCTTATCTTTAATTCTTGTTTGTTCATTTTATACACATAAGTCCGAAGGTGGTTGGAACCCATCAAGTAAATTAGAAAAAGAATTACCTTTGATAATCCTAATTATTCCTTCCTCATTGGCTCGACAGCCCAGGATGGGCCTTGGCCTTCTCCAGTAGTTTTTTCCAAGCTGTCCTTCCTTTGGCAATGGACTTCCAATTCTTTATTTTTAATATAGATAAATCTTTCTCCAGGGTATCTAGCCATCTGAGATTTGGCCTGCCCCTTCTACGTGTTCCTGTCGTCCGGGCATCAAAAATCTTTTTCACAATACGGTCTTCTTCCATTCTTACTAAGTGGCCTGCCCATTTTAATCCTAATTATTAGTATCAGATAATCATGTATTATTACAATTTTAATGGTTCGATAGGGAAACGTTAAATCATTTATTTTAAATTACAAAATATTACGATAAAATTGTAAGTTACTTTATTTTTCTTTAAACACATAGAAATAAGCTAAAAATTAGTGCATACAGTAACGTGAGCAATAAAATCAAATATGAAAACGTAAACATACTTCCCCTTAATAAACACATTTTTCCTCAAATTTAGGTTTTTGATCTTCAAAATATTCCCCAGAAGCTTAGACTAGAAAACAGGTCGAAATTCTGTGCATCGTAATGATGCTCCTCCTCCCCCTAATATATTTCCCTTAAATTTGAACTAAATTGAATATTATCTTTATGTAAAGAAACAAAAGTACAATAATAACTGAAAACACATTTAGAAAATCTGCACTAATATTAAAATGTTACAAACACACATTAATTTCTCTTGTTCATATTTGTCACACAATTTTCGCATATTTCACAAAATAAATAAAATGAAGGATAAAAACTTAATTTCTAAGAAGAAATATTCTGAATTAATACAATAAATAAAAACTGTTTTACAATAATCTTATTTTTCCAAATATGGCCAAAGCCATGGCTACTGTACTAAGGGTATTGTTAAAAAAATCCATAAAAGATATGATAAAAAATTTGCTAAAAGAATTACCTAAAAAAATATATATTATTTTGAGCGGGCATAAAATGTTTTTTAAAAGAAGGTAATGTAATATTATTATTAAATATTTTGAATAGTTCTGAGAAGTTTTTATAATTACGGTTTATTAAAACCAAATTACTACGTTAAACCTTAGTTAATAAAAATGTCGTTTCTTAAATTTTGCACTCAAGCGGCAATTCGGTGAAAATAAAAAAAATTTTAAAAAAAATGGAGACGAAATACACTTTTACAGAAAAAATTATTTAAAATTCATATGATCAAATTTAATCCAAACACATAGATCGACAAATACATAATTATTAATAAAGTAAATTTTTGCCTTAGCGGTTATTCGTTTAAACATTTAATGAGGCACATTTAATGATTAACATTTAATGATTTTTAAATTTAAATATTGTCTGGGGTGATAAGTAAGTTTAAAATTTTAAGCGGTTAAAAATTTACCCAATCGAGAACCTTTACATTAAAATGCAACTTCAGTTTACAAGCAACAAATAATTAATATATAAAATAAAGGATTTGACCATCGATACTTTTTTAGACAAAGTCATTATCCGAATAAACTTGAGCTTAAGTTATTAATTTAAAATTAAAATTGTGTGTGAATAATATTTCCGTGACTTAAGAGCAAAAAAAAAATCAGTTTGAACAATTAACAGATGCGTTCCTTAATCCATTCATTCAATAAATAAATACATTAAAAAATAAAATAATTAATTAAAAATAAATAAATTGAACTTTTATGAGTGTTTGAACCTAAAATCTATCTTTTAATGAAAGAAAAGAAATCTATTTCTCGGTAGTTGGCACTCTTGACTGAGCCAATGCTGTGTAATTTACACAAAAATATTTACTTATTGCAATAATTTTTCAGGAAGTTTGAAAAATTATGTTTCCAACATTTCAAATTTTAACATTTGTTTTTTTTTTTTCATTAAGACATTGTTTTTAATAATAATAATACAATAACGAGCATTTAATTACACAAAGTTCACTTTTTGTTACCAAAATATCATTGTGTATATGAAATTATTTTTTTTTATAAAAATAATTATATACAAAAACAAAATATTATAATGTAGTAAACACCCCTCTCAATCTACATATACAGAGAGGCAAACTTGCTCTGCTCCGTGTAGAAAAATATTTTTTATTGAGTGCAAAAGTTATATTTAATTTGTTGTATGATTCTTGTTTATTTAATGTAAAACCATTTTCCCTTTCTACGTATAAATAATTGAAAAAAATCATGTGAAACATAATTTTGTTCCAGGTGAGAATTCTAAATTTTACCAGAATTATCTTAAATTCTGCTTGGTTTCGTTTTTAACTACCACTCAATAAAATATTTTAAAGAAAGTGGAGCAGTTGGTCAATACAAAATTAACAAATATATCTATGAAAAAAATTAGAAAAAATGCTAAAAGAAAAGAAGAAAAAATGCTGAAAAGTAATAAAAAAAAAGAAAAAAATATAGAAAAACAATTTTAAAAAACTAGAAAATTCTAAAAATAAAAAAATACAAAAAAATAATAAAAGAAGAAGAAAAAATACTGCAAAAAATGAAAAGGTACTGAAAATGTGGGAAGGTAATGAAAAAAGATTTTAAAAAACTGAAAAACAACAAAAAAATTGATTTCAATAAATAAGAAATGATTACTTACAATTTAATCCTTTATTATGAGAAAATCCTAGCACTTTTTAAATTACACTTATGACTGTGTTTTTTTCATAAAAAAATAATAGTATTCATTGTTCACTATTACCATTGGTTTAAGCAAGGCAGAGGCACCTACTATTTTTAGTATTTAAATGTTTTGTGACAGTGATTCCCACCAAAGAATATATCCATGTGTGGCAAAACCTCCCTTTTTGGAAGGATTTACGCCAATTTACAACAAGGGTTCTATTTGTATATTCAACAAATTCGAACACTGCTTTTCAAAGTGATTTTCACCCCTGATAAAATTTAAGATCTACAAGCATTTTAGGGTATGATAATTGGGCTAAACTAGACAGGGACACCCCATGGTTTTCACATTTCTTTGCCCTCTGTCACCACCAAAGGGCTATCTCTGCCTGCAGGTGTTCTATTCATCCCCAGATAATTGCCCTTACGTCCTGGTAATGTGACATGAAGAGATGTTTATCTTGTCTTTTTGCTTGTGGTGCTGGAAAAATAAAGATTTATCTGAGGATCATTGGAAGTTTTAATTCTGCATTCTGGAGAGTGTTCTAAATTATTCTTTTCAATGTTTAATTTATTTTTTTAAAATTTGTATTATTTTTTTTAAAATTTGTATTTGTATGTATGTAAAATTAATTTTTTTAAAACAAACAAAATATCAAAATATTTTTAAAAATTGAAAAAAAAGAAAGAAACGTTGGTGTTGGTTGATTTTGCGCCTTTTTCAAATAATGCGCCCATGACGCTCGCCCTGCCTGCCATACCCTAGATACGCCACTGAACAAAATTGACCTATCTTAAAAAACTTAACATTTTTCTTAACTTTTTTTGATTTCATTAATAATTCTTTTCGCCACAGGCAGCATGAACTCCTTAGTTTAGGTAGCCTGATGATGACGTGCTTAATAATATATTCTATTCGTTTTAGGCTACCTAAACTCGTTAGTTTAGGTAGCCTGATACTTATGTGCTCAATAATAAATTCTTTTTGTTTTAGGCCACCTAAACTCATTAGTTTAAGTAGTCAGATGCTGATGTGCTTGATAACATATTCATTTCGTTTTAGGCTACCTAAACTCATTAGTTTAGGTAGCCTGATACTTATGTGCTTAATTCCATAAATAATACATTCTTTTCTTTTCAGGCTGTCTTAACTCATAAGTCTTTTCAAGACTTGCCCCTCGTCTCCTCTGTCAAAACGATCCTTGGGGATTCCTCTAAAATGGAATATGCAGCTAAGCAAATCGAGTCTAGGCATAATGAAACTACTGATGCTGAATTCATTAAATTACCTTTTCATAATACATCGCATGATAATTTATCATGGAATGATAATTCATCACGTCTCTTAATTCCACATTTAACATGGTCTGAGTCTGTTCTGGAAAAGGAACAGTTCGAATTAGAATTAGAAAGGGACCAGAAAATGTACGAAGGAATGAATTCATTCTTTAAAACATATGAAACATGGCGAACTCACAGAGAAAAAACAATAGATTTGCTGAAGGAATGCGAAAGTTCTATTGCAAACGTTGCGGAAAAAGCTTCCATTGTAAAATTAATTCTTTCTACTGCAGGCGTTTTTGGCTCAGCAGCTTTTTTAGGTACTGATTATTTAAAAATAATACCTGATTGGGGAATGAAAATTCTGACAGCCTCGGGTGTAATTGGTTCTGTGAGCTTCTTATGCGATGTTATATCTCAATATTATAGTAAATCAAAGGTGGAAAAAATTATTTACCTTTTCCTGTTAGATCAAGATAATTTTGAAGCTATGAACAGCGATAAGCAAAGCAAGTTTGTCAGCGACATTATTGAAAAAAGTTTCCCATTTGGAATCAATGGTGATATTTTGAAAGATATCCTTGCTTGTCAAGAAGAAATGTCTGCGAAAATTCAACTCAAACTTAAGGAACTGGAACGGCGCTATCAAATCTTGAATTCACACTCACAAAAGAAATTTGGATCCAGAGGTCGTTCATGCAGCCTTACTGTCGTTGATCCTAAATTGATAAATAGATTCATCACCTATGATAAAGTCTCACTCCAGGAAATGCTGAAGCATTTGCGTGAGATAGAAATGGATAAAGAGCACCTCAAAAACGCTACCTCCATCAATGATGCAGAAAATAATGAAGCGAAAATTTTTAGCACTATATACTTGTCAAATGTTTTTCAAAAACACGAGTTGTTGCACAACACTGAATTCATAAAAAAAGCAAGGAACTTCTCAAAATCTACTTTTGCAAACTTGTGGTGGAATACGTAAGTATTTATTAAAATAACTAATAAATATAAAGACTTACCTCTCATTCTACATAACAGTCACCTTTTAATCAGTCATCACGGTCACTTTTGAATCAGTCAGTCACCTTTTTCTTTCACCAGAAAACTAAAACTGTTTCTTTCATTTTAATTCTACCTTGTCTATATTCTAAGGATTTTGATGATAAACGATGACGTTTTTGTTAGTTATGTAAAAGTTGTATTAAATCAACTTCGAGAATTAAAAATGAATCTAATTACCCTGCGCACATGTGCAAATATTTAGAAACTATATGATCTTGTATGTATGTAAGAGGAGCTGCACACTCATGTGCGAATCACATTTTGTGTGATCGCATATGCAGATCACGTGCAGTTAGAATGATCCCTAAGATTTTGTTGAATGAGCTTCGGGAAAAGTGACGTCATCTTCCGATTACGAACTCAAACGTTCTGATCTCCTTTCCAAGTCCCTTAATTGTCTAAATGCACATAAACTTTTACTGGCCTCGAAACCATCACTTCGCAAACACTACATTTGAATGAATTCCGAACTACTTAAGGGCCGTTCTCACTAGATGCAAAAATTTGCATGTGAATGAGTGAAATTTTTTTTACAAGCGAAAAACTTATCAATCAGGTCCTCGTTCCTTCGCATACAATTTCTTCGCAATCAAAAAATCGCATGCTGTAATAACAATCCCCAAAACATTATCGGAAAAAAATACGATCCGATTAAACAATCAATTTTTACCACAGGGAGTCAATCCACTTCCTAAGATGAAAGCAGAAAGCACTGTGCATTATACCAGCTACCAACAGTATAAGTTTGGATTAATGATAACTAAAAGACATTGTTGATAGTCCAATTCATTTGGTTCAGTGGTAGAATGCTCGCCTGCCCCTCGGGGTGCCCGGGTACAATTCCCGGCCGATGCACCAAAAAATGGTGTGTTTAAACCCAATTATCAATAAGGTTCGTCAATTAGTATCGAGGGTTCAGTGGATTTTTCAATCATTCAAAACATCAACGACATAAAAAAACAAGCATTGAATAGCAAATATATATCATATATTTACATTTTGACACTTCCGTGTCTGCAAGATTTCTGCTTATTACTTACGCGTACAGCGACTTCTCATTTAAAGGGTTTTTACCACCATGTATACCGCAGAATGCTAAATAAGTGTATATTTTTACTGGCTCCATGATCAACGTGCTAAAAGCCTTACTAAGCTCTTCGGTCAAAATATTAGTCACGCCAAGAGAAATTATAAAGAGCAACCTTTAATATCGCGTAACTCCGACTCTAGACTATCGCATAAATTCTATAGGAAGTGGACCAACAAATTTCGTTGGTTACATTGTATCCAGTTAGAGACACTCGCTGTGAATTCCATCCCTTAGATCTACCAAATTTTGGGGGAGCTGATTTTGAAGTTTCGTTTAATCCGCTGTTCCAACGTAATCCACAAATTTTCTATATGTTCAAGTCATGAGATTACGCAGACCGATCGAGATACCATAGAATGTGTGAGCGTTCATAAGACCAGAATCATATTCTTCCAGTCATAACTTTTCTGTTGTAATTTTTAAAAATTGCGGTATCAACAGCCAACATGAAGATGTTGTTCAAGAGGCAACACCTGACCATCCAGAGTGTTAAAGCTTATTCATGTTAGTAGATAACCCCTCAGTGAGCGGGTCCAATACGTAATTTCAGAAACACAGTCAAAACATGACAAAACCACCTCTATTAGTTAATGCTTTTCATAATTTATCGTCGCAGTCCTAGTGCTCGAACGGTCAGCATACCTGACGGCGAAGACAATGGTTGCGGCTTTAAATCCTACTCAATTCATGGATGTTTCTCTCTGTGTTTTGTTGATGTTTCCTTCTGTTGTGGGAATGTAGCGGAGAGGGTAGGTATCTATAAGTTCCTTCCTTATCGTCGAGAACTAACTTTTTTTCGTGTTCGGTAGGCTTATATTTAGGATATATGAGGGCAAATGTTCGAGGAGGACGTCTTGAAAGCGGATTTGCTGAGCAAGGTTTATGCGGAGCATTAAATTCAGAATTCATCGTAATTATAACCTAACTTAATTATACTTACCTAATTTTTATTGTTTTTTTTTACAGTCTGGAAAATAAAAAGTCGACAAAGCAGGTTGAAAAGAAGAAACTCTACGCAGAAATGAAGTCTGTTGTCAAAATAGATAAGCTGTTTTGGCCTATTATGTCTGTGACATTATTGCCATTGTCCCACAACTACACTGCAAATGCCTTAGCTATTTTTGTTACAAGCAGTATTATTGCTTTTGACGCTTTCTGTGAATTGACTATTAAAATTGAACCGAAAGAAACTAGGATTTTGAAACGTCTACATCGTATTTTGTCTTCAGAATATAAAGACCTGAAGTTAAACGAATCTTGCTCTAAGAATCAATCAGATTGATCATTGGTAATACTGATACTGAATACAGGATTTTTATCTAATATGTATTCAGTATCAGTATTACCAATGATCAATCTGATTGATTCTGGTTTATAATTTTTATATATTATATATTCAGCATCCTGATGTATATAACATGATTTTGTGGAATTTCGTTTACTTATCTATGTTATGTTATGTTGCATACTTACATGTAATTTTGAGTTAATGCCATCAGTGATGAAGATATTTTACTTCATATTTAATCAAAATGTCAGATTAAAAAAAACAACAATCAATAACTGTATTTGTAAAAAAAATTTTATTAATTGTTGTATCATATCTTACGTCTGTTCATCTGTAAAAGCTCTGTTAATATATAATCTCACGGATCATTTGATGAATTCATGAATTTGAATGAAATTTGCATTTTTAAACTTCTATCCTTCTTCAGCCAAAACTGTTATCAATCAATTGTTTCAAATGAATATATGATTTAAAATAAAACATTAAAATCTCTAACCTAACTTTGCTAATTAGAATTCTTAGCGCTTTTTTAGTTTCAAGTAAATAACTTTTGTAAATTATTTTATTGAGATTTTTATGATAGTTTGTTTCTAATAAGGAGGTTGACATTTTTTTTTTCATAAAGGGACACATTTATATATATGAAGAGGATATATATCTATAACAAATACAATAATAAGAAGTTGAAAAATAATATTTTAGGAAAAAGTACCGGAAAAAAATTATGAAAATTAACAAATATATGTATGAAAAAAATTAGAAAAAATGCTGAAAAGTAATAAAAAAAAAGAAAAAAATATAGAAAAACAATTTAAAAAAACTAGAAAATGCTAAAAATAAAAAAAATACAAAAAAATAATAAAAGAAGAAGAAAAAATACTGCAAAAAATGAAAAGGTACTGAAAATGTGGGAAGGTAATGAAAAAAGATTTTAAAAAACTGAAAAACAACAAAAAAATTTAAAAAACGGACTGAAAAATAACCACACAAAAAAAGAAAAGAAGAACTGAAAAAAAATTAATGAAAAATAGTAATGACTGATTAAAAATAGTTTTCAAGAAAATATTAAAAATGCATAAAAAATTCCTTGAAGAAGAACTGATAACAATATATTTATCAAGATGACCTGTATTTCTTCCGTGAACCTTAATTTGTTTCATGATTTTCCTTTTCACATTTCTTTATTCTGTTTCATTAAATTATAAACTGTACATTATATATTCACTTATATTTTTTGATATTCTTGTTATTTTTACCACATATGTTATATTTTTTACTTGATATATACGCATATACATATACTTAATTTAGTGTACTTAATTTACTGTACTCAATGCTTGATATACTTAAGGATATACTTTATACCTGTGCTTAATATTATGTATAGAGAGAGATTAAGCATCCGAATATTGTAAGATTGCATTATTGCATTCTATTTTATTTTTCGTATGTTTGTACATAAGAGTTTACACTGAGAGTATGTGTTAAAACGGGAAGCAAAAACTGGAGTCAAGTAACAACTATTGTTTATTTTTGTAGTACGTGATTATATGTTTCTGAATTTTTGAGATAATTCGTTATATTTGTATTATTTTTGCGTCTTAAAATCTGTATTGTAGAAAATGTATTGTGTGTCAATCAAATGAGGTAACTTTGTGTTAAATTTGTGTATTAATAAAATTTTTAAAAATAGGAATAAAAATATTTAAGGGTAATACTAATGAATAAACATGATTTGCATATTCTACATACATGAGCGAAACTAAACTTTTGAGTGCATATAATTACTTTACCAGCTTGCAGTTACTTTTTACATAAAATTTCAAGATATGGAAATACATAAAAGACAAATGGGCTGTTTATTAAAAGAAAAATTAATGAAAAATAAACTTAAAATTATGTTTAATATTTCATTATTTTGTTTATTTTATTGCTTGGAATAAACTTCAATTTGTGAACAAAAGTTGTAAATTTCTGAAGAAAAATTAATGCTATTTCAGATAAATTCTTAGTATCACAGGGTCGGTCTATCTTGTCATTAGAAAATAGAATTTAAAATTGTGATATTGTTTGTTTTCAGTAATTATTCTTCCTCATTTCAAGATGTATTTTTTTTTTTTTTTTTTAATTTTCTGACCATTCTTTCTTGGAAAAAAATGATAATTATTTTATCTGAGATTAAAATTGATTGACCTGTTAATTTTTTTTTCAGGATTATTAATTTCAAATAAATTTTATATTACATCATGTAGAATTATTACTGCAAAGTATTTTTTTGCACTGTGAAATTAGATTATCTGCCATTCTAACTTATACTTTTTTCTAAAGAATTTTTTTTCTTTTGCTTTTAAAGAACTTTTGTTTACCACATTACTTCAAAAGCACTCAAAATTGTAAAATAAACATTTTCATCGCGTAAATTTCATTTTCTGTCTAAGAATTTAATATTTTTTTTCATAAAAATAAAAAAATCATAACATAATACTTTTTCCTTCTATTTTATTAGATGTTATGGCATTGTAAAATGTCCAGTAGTAACAAAATATGTATCCTGAATGCGAAATTTTACGTTTCCTTTAAAATTATGATATAATATGTATATTACATTAAAACTGTTATCCACATGATAATATATGCTGCAAAAAGAAATTTGTTTGATGGACAGTCTGAAGGACGAAACTTATCCAGAAAAATTTTTTTAATTGCAAATAAGACGCTAATAAACGCTAAAATTTATGTTTTTACGAAATCCATATCATGCACAAAGTTATCTCAATTTAGAGGTTTGTTGTTTTATTGTTATTGCAGTGTAATATTATTGACTGGATTTTTTATCAATTGATATTTCATTGTAAAAAAAGAAAAATTCATATTACTTTCTTAAATAAGTCTGTGATGTTTTACATTAAGTTTATATTGTTATTTTTTGCTTTTTATATAATGTTTGGAAACTACATAGTGGGAAATTAAAATAAAGCATGGAAAAACATTTTGTGTAATTTATACTTAATTACTCGTGAATTAAAATATAAACTAAAAGTTCTCTCTATATATTAAAGTTCTCATAATTAGGTATATATTAAATTATATTTTAATATATAAATTAAGTCTTTTCAAATTTTTCAATCTGTATTGAGGAATTAATTACTCGTAGAAAGGTTAAACATTTAGAAATCTGACTGACTTATAGAGTAAACTGTATATATATCTGACTTATAGAGTAAATAATTTTAATTTAGTGGTTTGCGAAAAATTTTCAACTTTTATTTTGTGAAACCAAGATATCCTAAAATGTGTTTGTCTTTGATACAATCAAAATTAAATTATGTGAACATTAAAAGTAAAAACATAATTTTATTAAAAGCATTAATCACAAATTATTGAAATAAATTAATTTAAATTAATAGAATAATTTTATTGTGCGTATAAAATGTACTAGCTTTTATAAATTTAAAAAGAAATGAAAATATCAAAATTTAGTGCGCAAAAATAAAATTTTAACTAGAAAGACTGAAACCTATATTGTTATATTGCCCGAAATCAGTCAAAATGACTGCATTGTGAAAGAATAACTAATGTGTAAAGAAATAAGTTTAAAATTAAATTTTTATATTATTTACAGTTATATAACAAGTTATTATTAAATATTAACAATAAAAAAATTTACTTCACTTGGAAAGAAAATATTAATTTATGCATTATTATTTGTACGTTTCTTGCAAATGAAAAAGCAGTTAAAAAACAGTCAAAATGACTTCTTTGAGGCAACCTAGTGTTGATAATGAATGTTTTTGTGTAAATAAAATCAATAGCATAACTTTAAAATTTAATGTGTCAAAATAAATATATGTAATTATAGCGAAATAAAATAAAATTAACATGGAGAACATAAAATTAAAATCTAAAATATTTTACATTTTTCAAGTTTATTTCTCTTTTTATACGTACCTTGGTGAATTGTTCATTTTAAAATGATTTTATAAAATGAAATTATTTAATAATTCAAAAACCAGTTTTAAAAAAAAATTTCGCGACAAAAATTTTTAACAAATTTACAAATTGTATACATGTTTGTCAGTTTTAAACATAATTTGAACTTCAAATGTTTTGGACTCTAGTTCTATCTATAAAATTCAAATTTTCTATAAATATCTCTTAACGTATATGATATAAAAAGCAAGTTTCAAAAGAAATCTAAAAAACAAATAAAGTATAAAAAATTCTAAAAATATAAACCTTTATGTTAGCTATATATACACTAAACTTCGGAAATTTTGGACAAAACAAATTCTTTTATAAAATTTTTATAAATATTTTTATGTTAGTATTTTTTGACAAATTGACGCTCACTTTTTAATATAAAACCAGTTTCAAATGGATTTCTCATTGCAAAAAATTTATTTAAAAAAATCACTAAATGTCCACCCTTATTTTAGCATGATACCTACTCTGAATTTCGAATGTTTAGTAAAAAACAAATTCTTGTTATAAATTTTCTAGAAATATTGTATGAGTGATTTTTAAGAAATTGACGATCACTCTTCAAAATAAAACCAGTTTCAAATAGATTCCGCATTTCAAAAAATTCGCAATGTCCCTTATATTGGCGATATACATAATCTGCACTTCGAGCACTTTTTACAAAACATATTCTTTTTATAAAAGTATTTATTCATATATATTAGTGCTTTTAAAAACGCTCATATTTTAATATGAAATCAATTTCAAATGAATTTTGCTGTACAAAAAAATTTTACAAATATCGCAAAGTGAACTCCTTTATGTTAGCGATATACATACTCTGAATTTCGAATATTTTGGGCAAAACAAATTTTTTTATAAATTTCTTATGAATATTTCTTAACATATATGATTTTATATATTTGAGGCACACATTTTAAAACAAAAAAAATTTCAAATGGATTTCGCAATAATAATTTTTATTTTTTTAAAATACCTTAGTATCCTCCCTTACGTTAGCGTTATGCATGTTCTGAACAAAACAAATAATTTTTATACATTTTCTATGAATATTTCTTAGTATGTAAAAGTTTTTCAAGAAATTGATTTTCGTTTTTAATATGGAACGAGTTTCAAGTGAATTTCCAATTGCAAAAAATTATAAAAAATTCGCTAAGTGTTCACCCTTATGTTGGAGCTATGCATACTCTGAACTTGTTTTGGGCAAATGAAATTCTGTTTATAAATTTTCTATAAATATTAACATATACGAGTGTTGTTTAGCAAAAATAATGTTGCTTTTCAATATGAAACCACTTTCAAATGCGACCGTAAAAAACCTCTTCTCACAGTATCTATACAAAAACTTCAAAGTATTGGTGCAGTTTTAATAGCAAAATATAATACTATTATAACGTATCGTACCTGTATTTGTACATTTAGTGCTTATTAGAACTACACCAATTACCATACTACCAGTCGTGCCTATAACCAAAATTAATTAAGCAATATTGGCTTCAATATATTGCGATTTTTTTTAAATTTCTTCCAATTTACGAATACTAATTTAGTAACGTAATGCGCAAATGCTATCAGGTTTCTGCTGATCATTAAGTTTAAACGAGTTTCTGATTATGAGTTATACATTGAGTTTAACGATTAAAATTACTTAAATATTTGCAAGAGAGAAAATCGTCTGTAGTCTCATATTTATGATCGGCAAGCTCTAAGCCAATAAAAAAATCATTTTTCATACGAATAAAAAGGACAAATTAATTAAAAAATTAGAATTACGATTTATGGCCAATTTTGACCCTTACAACCGCTGCCCGAATTTCAGAATGATAGAGAGAACTGTTTTGGAATTACAAGAGAAACACAGATACACACAGACAGTCAAACTCTTCATTTTATTATTATACACCAGCTGAATGCCTGGTCTTCATTTCGGGGTGGTAAAAAGAAAGCAATTAATATATCAATACTGAACAACACAACAAAATCCCGCTCTAAACTGAAAGACATATATTAACCCTACTTATAAAGCTAAAATAATTCCAATTTTTAAATTTGTTATATTTTGTTCTTCCCGGTGACTTTACGTTATTAGATTAAACAAAACACGCTTTCATTTGTTCGTCCCATCACTCTGTTCAGAATCATATGGCATGAAGCTGTTGCTTGAAGCTAACTCATGTTAGTCAAAATTTACCACTAACGCGTGACTTATCTTTTCAGATGAATCATAAAAAACAATTTTACAATTGAATATTAAAGCTTCCCAGTATGATGCAGTTTAATAGGTGTCAAGTATAATATAATACAATAGTGTCAAATATGTTTTAATAGGTGCTTAATATAAAATAATTTGCATTTTTAAAATTTATTATATTTTGTTCTTCCAGGTGACTTTGCGTTATTAGATTAAGTAAAACATGCATTTATTTGTTCGTCCCATCACTATGTTCAGAATCATTTGACATGAAGTTGTTGCTTGAAGCTAACTCATGATAGTCAAAATTTACCACTAACGCGTGCCTTATCCCTTTAGAGGGACCATAAAAAAACAATTTTACAATTGAATATTAATACTTCTCAGTATGATGCAGTTTTAATCGGTGTCAAATGTAAATGTATTTTATATTTTTCCATTGTACCTATTTTGGTATATTTGGTACCTATTAAAACTGGATTAATTGCCTTAATGCTGGTAGACCAATAGTGTTTATCACCTACATTTATTAAACGTTATTGGCGTCTAACGAACTTTCTCCTCAACGAATTAATATCATTTCTCTATTAATTTTACTTAATAGTACTTCGAGTATGTAGCTTATTTTTTTACTTCAGTTAGTACTTATTATCAAAATTAACTAAGCATCATTGACGTCAATAATAGTCTAGCTATTTTGTACGCTTCTCCTAAACGGATTAGTTCCATTTATCCATTAATATTGCTTTAATGATAATTTATGTTCAAGTTCATTTTTAATTATTGCCAAAATGAATGAAGCATTAATAACGTCAATAATAATAGATATTTTACATTTTACCTAAACGATTGTGTACTATTTCTCAATTAATTTTGCATTATACTACAAAGCAATTTTTTTTTATTTTCTTTAGTACTTATTAGCAAACTTAATTAATCATCAAAGGCGTCTATAATAGTTTGATTTTTTTTACGTTTCTTTCAAATTGATTTGTACTATTAATTACTCTTTTCATTTTTTTTAGTACGCAGCTTATTTTTTATTTCAATTTGTAAATATCACCAAAACTAATTACACCTTATTAGAGGCA
Source organism: Parasteatoda lunata (assembly GCA_949128135.1). Taxonomy (NCBI): domain Eukaryota; kingdom Metazoa; phylum Arthropoda; class Arachnida; order Araneae; family Theridiidae; genus Parasteatoda; species Parasteatoda lunata. The sequence goes on along the minus strand of OX421973.1, from coordinate 64,983,532 downwards.
ATAATTGTTTGGCATTTTACACTGTTCCCCTAAAAGAATAAATACTTTTTCAGATTCTTTTTTTGAATAGAGCTATATTTTTAAATAAATTATTATCTATTAACAAATTTAATCAAGTATTAGCTTCAGTACGAGAAGGGTGTTTTTTTTTTCACCTTTACGAATTAGTACTATTCATTATTTTTGCTCTTCAATGCATAACTTATTATTTTTTTACTTAAATTACTGTTTATTTTAAACTATTTAGTTTCATAAGTTCAAATTTTAACTTTATAAATGCCAATTCGCGATCGCAACGCGAGTACGCCCTCTTGCGGGAGCCTGAAAATATCGGGCATTAGTTCCAGCATAACCATTGACAATGACGAACGCCATTTTCTTAGCAGCAAATAAGAAGCAAAATTTCCCTAAAGAAAAGGTAGAAAAACTTGAAAATACTAACCAGAATATGCCTAACATTGAAGTAGAACACGCCAAGCATTTGAAGAACAATTTCTCAATAATTTTTACCTTTCTATTACCAACAACATAACTTCTGATTTCATGATCACTTGCTGTTAAAGATGAGTGTATTACGGTTAAAAAAAAAAAATCTGTCTTCAATTCATTACAAATTAAAGTGACAATAAAATCAACATTGCTTTCGTCATTCCAATGAATAAATGTGAATTCAGAACGTACAAAACTGTAATAGTTATAAAATATTCTTCTTTATAGAAAAGTATATATTTCTGTATCTATATAATTCCGAAAACAACAATAAAGAATCTTCAAATTATTTGAAATAGTATCATTTGTGCTGATTATTAATAAATTTTTATCGTTTTCTTGGTAAGTATTTTTTTAGTTTTGAAAGAATAATTTCAACTAGAATTCAGTTATTCTGTTTTTAAAGCAACATATTCAAATTCATATCGAGATCTTACAATTATGAAATTTTGATGTGTGCTATGTTATCTAGAAGTAATGAAGGAATAATCTATGCATATATAATTTGAAAATAAAATTTTCAAACGAAGAACATTTCATTTGGAATTCTGCTGATTTATAAAGAAGGTGAGTGTTATGATTTTTAAATAATTCTTTTTCTTATTTGATGATCGTTCTCTACAGAATGGGTTTTTTACGTCTGATTAAGAACTATAAGAATAAAAAAAAAAAAGAAACAATATGAAAGTTTTTATTTCAATATGAAGAATTTTTAAAATCGTTTTTTATAATAAGAATTCTTCATTTTACGTTTTTTGATAAAAATTGTTGTCAAAATACTTTTTTTGAAAAATTAAATGGTATAACATTATGTGTTTATGTATACTTCTTGCATATTCTAATGTTTGAAGCAATATGATTCAGAAAAGTATGGAATAAAAATTCGGTACTTACGCATTAACGCCACCGCAGCTACAGATTTGGTGGTAGTTTTTAAGTGCCGCCAATCTACACTAAAAATTTTTGCGACAAATCATAAAATAAAACACTTTATTTAACCCCTTTAATTGTAAAAATAATCAATAGATGGCGATAGTATGCCTAATTCGAATAAGAAGATTGCAGGTTCGTGTCCTTTCACGAACGTCACGCCATTATTTGTCAGGAATTCGTTAACTTAAAATCCAATTTTTATTGGACAGCAATTGAAAAGTGAAGAGCCGAACTCAACAAGAACAAAAACACAACAACTCATTTATTTCTCCTCGAACAGCTGTTTTTACATAAAATCATTTTAATTCCAACTAGGCATACTATCGCCATCTATTGATAATTTTTGCAATTAAAGGGTGGGGTTAAAATTTTGATCCGATTGACCGATTAAATCCGATTGACAGTAGTCAATCGGATTTCGGTGGAAAATGGGCCGATATAGAGTTTAGCATAGATTCAAAACAATCTCTATTCTCTTTCACCTGGTCGCCATATAAACTCTAATAAATAAGATTCCAAATGGAATAACATTTCCAAAACGTACGTTTACTGAGATAAAGTTTCATGTCATGGGAATTGGTACATTTTTGTTTTTTCGGTAATATATTTCGCTCCTGAAAAAATAAAATTGCATCTTGTTTTGTTTTTGGCGAATCCCAAAGACGCATTTACGTAGCACTAAAAAATGGCGTCAAAAAAGAATTGTTTTTTTTTTTTTTTTCGTAAGCATTCTTTATTTTACATTTTTTAGTTTCTAAATAATGATTTTTATTGAAACTTAAAATTTGTCAAAAAACTTTGTTTACAAAATTAAATTATGAAAAATTAAGAGGCTTTATGTCCTATTTCTTGTTCATTTTAATTCGTGAAGTAATTTGATTCTTAAAACTATGAAATGTAAAGTTTAAATGGGCCTTCCATGTTATATCATTAAATTTAGTAAAACTATTTCTCAGGCACAAGGTTTTAAGTCTTATAAGAATATACATATTTTTTTCTGTTTATTTACAAATATTTTTCCGATGTGATTTGGATGTTCCTTCTCTAAAAAAAAAAGAGATACCATTTTGTTTCCGTTTGCATAAAAAAAAAAAGAATATTAAACATTTTTCTTTTTTAAATTAAATAAGCCACAATAAAGAAGGGATGTTACAATGCTACACGCTACATTAAAGACGTCTCAAGAGTAACTGAATGACTGTTCATATAGAAATCGCAGGTATTCGTCTCATACAACAACGCCCCCTATAGTTCGTTGCGATCGCGAATTTAATGACGTAATCCACCAATGCTACCATGTTCATGCTGATTACTAAATATATCAGAAATATCGATTAAAAAGTAATTAAATATTAAAGAACGTGCAAAAAAATCCATTTTTTAATGAGAATTATAAGTTAGCAAATACTACTGATGCAATCTTAAAAATGTTTGAAAGAAAAGAAAGATCAGCAGCAGTATTATATTTATCAATGTCGAGTTCTAATCCAGGAAAAATTTTAGGATTTTATAAATTTTAGGATCACTGGCTTTTCTGCAGCCGCCGTCTAAATTTCAGGATGATGGGACAAACGGTTCTGGAGGTATAAGAGAAACATACAGACAGATAAACTCTTCATTTTATTGTTATAGACTCATATATGAGATTTTATTAATTACTCAAGAAGTTGGTGATCTGACAACATGGAATTTTCAACATAACATAGAAATTTCAACTTAAGTCATTAACTAAAGGAAGCATAAAAGATTAAATACATATTACATCTAATTAAATAATACATTCCATCTAAAACTAAACTAACTTCATTTTTTTACATCTGAAACTAAAAGATTATTACATCTAAAATCAAGTTATAATGCTTGTAGCACTAAGAACACATAACAATACACTAAATTTTTGCATGTAGTTTTTCCTCTTATTAGGTTTGTTTTATATGCGTTACAAGTCCAAGGGCATAGCCTGAAAAGGGACGTTCTTTTATTTTAAGAAAACTCCTCGTTTATTTTAAAATTTATGAATATATGCATACTTATTTTTTCTATGTATGTTCATTTATATAGAAATATATAAATAAAACTTAAAATAAACGAACAGTTTTCTGAAAGTGTGTCCCTCTTACACGCTACACCTGTAGTTACGACGAGTTCTCATGTGCTATGTCAGTGTTGTGAAGTTTTTTCCGTATTTCTCAGTACTTTTATATCCTCTTACAGGAAAAATGAGTTATTACAGAACGCACAAGCAACATTTCAAGCTGTTTCATTTCTTTTAATTTCAAAAATGATTGGACAGTTTTCCTTCATCCTGTAGGTTTTAGTCATTAAATATTATTATATTTTGGTTTAATACGAAGATAATCAATGGCAATATTTATTGAAAGATAATGCAATAGGTTTAAAACGACATCAATTATACGAAAATAAAACTTCAAAGAAGCTAATAATAATCAAGGGCATGCTTATTGCCGTTTTTTTTTTTTTTTTTTTTTTTCAGAAAACTTAAACCACATTCGTGTCTAAAATTCTGAAATGTTACCATTTGTTTTTCTTGCTTCGTTTAGCTTAATATCAGTAAAATCAGTTCAGATTTGCTTGAACTTGTTCGCTAAAGTTGCCAGGTTTCATTCTTTCAATTAAACTATCAATTGTGCGTAATTCCCTTTTCATTTCTTTCAAAAGTTTCCTTAATTTATCGGAATGCAGTGACTTTGCTCCTTGGCGAATGTAAAACAGTGAATCGTATATGGTTAAACAGTTTAACATTATTCTTCCAGCAACCGGCAAAGAAGTCAATCGCTGTTGTTCTAGGGGCAAGGAGGGAATACTTTGTATGACTAGAGATTGCATTTGCCCAAACTCCATCTGCAACATCATTCTGTTCAAGTCAAGGGTGATGGGATGCTTCCGAAACATTATCCTGAAGAAAAAAAATATGTTAATGAATAACTATAAGATGTTTGTGAAATATTATCCTGAAAAACATATATAAATGAATAATTGTAAGATGCTGTTTGAAAACTATTCCGAAAAACTTATATATATAAATAAATAACAGTAGATGTTTATTGAAAATTACATATCTTAAAAACATGTATAAATGAATAACTGTAAGATATTTGGGGGAAATTATTTTGAAAAACACAAATAAATGAATCATTATAAATGGAAATAGTTGCCTATTCTAGTAAATATTCCAGATTTTTGAAAAATCTTATTAAAAAGATCAACTGGAATAGCAGTTCTTAAATTTTTCTCCCGTGTTACAAACCCTCAGACCTTTCATGCACCACATTGAACAAGAGTTCATTCAAAATTTCATAAATAAATATTTTTAAGCAGACTGCAGAATCTGCTTTTCGAAAAATTACATTATTTAGTATAAACTATATATAATTACTTTAGTATAAACATTTTAAAAACTATATAAAAATGTTAAAAACCCAATTACTCCCAATGTCGCACCAAAATTTAGTGGACAGATGTAGTATTGCTTGATCAAATTACAAATAAGTGCTTTTTAACTCAATTACAATTATGGGTTACTTAATGCGGAAGAAAATTCCATGTGCCACATTATTAAACCTATAACGAAAAAAAACGAAAACAACAATCATTATAAACGATACAGAAAGATAAAATCAAATAAATACTTTTAATAACTTTTGATAAACCTAATAATCGTAATGTCGGGTAAACTTAAGATGCCATCTTAATGGGCCAATCAGAACTAATTATTTAATGCTCATAATTTATTATAGCCTGTTTTTTGCCAGTCAACATCGATCACAGCTGGTTCAAAAATACCAACATTGATGAGCAAGTTTAGGATTATATTGCCGTCTGGATAACATGGTTGCCAATGTATTTATGGGTATCTCCATGCAACGAAAAATACGGATTAGTTTCTCTGAAATCGTGCCCACAAGTTTCATTCAAAAAAGTTTCCTAGCCTTGCGAGTAAAGTTCACAGCTTTAAGGTTATTAAATTGAGCACTGAGCGACATCATACATCCGAAATATGATTTGGCACTTCAACGTCGGTGATATAATAAAATGTAAAGTAACATAGCGCAAAGAATTTAAAATAACAAAGAATTGAAATTCAGTATCACGAATAACTAATTTATAATTTAACTTTCAAATATAAGAGCATTTTTATGCATCATTTCATGCATATGTATGGAATGAAATATAACTATAATTGATTGCATTTAATTTATTTAACGGTTAAATAATATTTGCATGTTTACTTATTACACATTATGTTAAATTCTGAGTATATTATAAAGTAGCATTACCTGTTCCACCATAACCTGGCAACATTACTCCATGTAAACATTTGAAGACCATGTAGAAAATCTATATCCTCAAGAATATCACTGTCTTTTCTGACATTGGAAGCTAAAGCTGATACAAACACTTTCATGTAGTCTTCTAATTCATGTGAAGCTTCTTGAACTTGAAGGGCAATGTCCTTGTCTACACCATAAGGAAATATCCGAGAATCTTGAACTGCAAAATCTAAATCCTCGTTACCATGAAACCATTTCACAATAAGGTCCAATGACTTGTAATCCTCTTCAATGGAATCATTAACATCATCCAAGATCTTTTTGGAAGAGGTGATCTCCGCGACTGTAGCGAAAATTCCAAGCAAACCGCACACTGATGCTAGATTAAAAGCATATTTTGCACTGTCTGAATCTGCACTCATTAGCAAGCCACCCACGGAACCAACAACGTCAGTTGTTGATCCTACCAACCGAGCAATGGAGCTACGTTTAAAGTTTTTATCCAAGTTTTCGATGTAGTCTTCAATCTTTTCTATGAGAGGAATTCTTACAAGTTTCCAATCTTCCACTCGTTTCAGCAAGATTCGGAATCGTTCGTCAAACAGGTATTTTAACCCGTCGAAAACTTTAATTCTTTCCTGACTTTGTTCTCCTAAACCAATATCTCTGGTTTCTGTTTCTAAGACATACGCAGCCAATTTACGTATTTTCTCTTTTGTCTTCAGATCGAATTTAAAATGTATTAAATCATTCTGAAATCTTTCTTTTCTCATTAATTCAGAGACGTCAGAAAAACGTCTCGGACGAAACTCCATCTGAATAATAATAATAATGAAAATAAGTTAAAATGTTGCTATAATAGGACGTTTTTGTTTTAATGGGCATTTCGAAGGTTGATTACATTATATTAATTGTTCAGAGGATAATAGAAAACAATTTAATTCAGAACATTCTAAGAGAAATCGGTTTATGTTTAAACAATATTTGATACATTGAACCTACTACAGATAAATTTACAGACACTATATTAAATACCTCATTGTAATTTATTGCCACTTTAAATTGTATAGTAATAACCTTTCTGAACTGTGAAATAAAATTATTTATACTAGACCATTATAATGCCCAGAATCATATTAAAAAGGATATTACAATAGCGAGGGGTGGTAATTGAGATTAATTATTATCCGGACGGGTTAAGACTTATTAATATAATCATATTCGGTGAATACTAAATCAATGTAAAATATTTGAATCATTAATGCTGTACATTAAGTATTTAGATAAATTTTCTGCATTTTTTTTTCATTCTTCCGCTCGTTCGACAAGAAGTAATAAACTATTCTAAATTTTTTCAGTATTTGATTGGATAAAAGTTCTACTGGTTATTTCTGTCAGAATACTTATCCAATCAAATGATCGATATTTTTTACTAATATATTTATCACTCAAAATTTACTCAATAAATCCAAAACTTTTTTTTATATATTTATTTTTAACAAATCTTATTTTTTAATTTAATTCTTAAAACTAACTGTAGCAAAATGAAAGGCAATCAATTTTTTTAGTCTAAAATTTTGATCTATTTGTTTACAAGGAAACAGACTGCAGTCCGAAAAAGGAGTCATTTGGTTTGACAAGAGTATGGTATAGAACGAAACTTTTTATTGGATAATGGTTGGAACTTTAAGAACTTTTAAAATAATGCATATTTACTAAACTTAAATTTTGTGCATGAAAGCACTGGGATATATTCCATAAAAGTTAAAATAAAATCAACGTTGCCATTTTTTATCGGATTAGTTGAGTCTTTTTCATAAATGGCTGCGATCTGCAGGGCTTATAGAAGAGCGGGTGGGGACATTTTTTAATAAACTTGTCAAAAATCCTTATTAAATAAAAGTTTTAACTCTTGAAGTATTTTTTTAACAAATATTTTAACTTCTTACTGCATTCTAGTTTATATCTGGACTTAAAAAGTTGTGAAGTTTTTTTTTAAATTTTTTTGCATAAAATTTTTTTTAAAAAAGGTTGTTTTTGACCACACTAGCCTCAATACACAGGGCTCGTGTTGACAATCACGATAACTTATTAAATAGTCATTTATTATAACTCAAAAAGGTATATCTGAAGCCAAAATGAAATTACTTTTAATCTAAGCCTTATTAGAGAATAAATATTAACATATTTTAATTAAAATACTAAAATGTAATAAAGTATTTCATAAAATAAGAAAGAAATTTTGAATGAATTCATATTTGAATTCATTTGATAAATATTTTGAATTTTTTTATCAAAAAAATTGAAGCGTCAACTTCAAAAGTGTATCGAGATGCAGTCCGGGTAGTTAATGGCAATGGAAGTTTGGTAACTATTTCTTCTCTTAAGATCTGAGAAATATTTTTTTTTTCTGGTTAAACTTAATATGATTAGAGGAACAATATACATCTTTTTTCTGAAGAATTGAATATTATAATTTATAAACTCAAAATCTATAAACAATTTCCACTCTCAAACATAATGCACTACACTGTTTTTTTATTTTTTTTATTTAAAAAGTAAAAGAAGATTGACTAACACAAATCGTTTATATCTCTACACTAGCCTCACGAAGTTTGCTTAGGCCTAATGCTGATTAATTGAAATTATACAAAGTAACAAAAGGTTAAAAAAAATAATAATATCATTTATAACATATTATCACCTTCAAATTAAATTCTTAAAATAAAATATGTTAATAAAAGAGCAAAGAGAAAATTTAAAAATTACTTTCGCACCTTAAATCACTTATTTTATAATTTTTTTCTAAAATATTTACATTGTGATTATGGAATTGCACATGAACATGTACACCAGAGTTCCAATTTGCAATATCTCGCATGTGAGATTTTAAATATAAATAAAAAACTTAATAAAGATATCCACTTTAATTCTATGTCCCCATTTGTCCCCTTTCCCCTAATCCACATTTTGAAAATTTTAAACAATCCTTTTCTTAATTTGTAAAATATCCAATCATCTTTAGCTAAGATAATTAAAAAAAAAAAACGAACAAATGAACTGCTATAAAAGAATAATTATAAAACAATCATTTTATTGCTAAAAACCACTCAATATTATAAGATATTATTAATCATTACCTGTAAAGATGGAGAATTTGGTGCAAACTCGTTCGAATTCATATCCATTCAACAGTAAAAAATATAACAAAAAAGGAGATATTTATCATGATCATCTCTTTTAAAAGAGCATCATGATTGAACCATTGTAGTATATCTCGACGTAGATACGAATGGGTGATAAAAATTGTACTTTTGAAAGAAAGTGAAACTAATTATAATACCAATAAAAAACTAAAATTAATTTCCCTTTCTATTCTATAGCATAGTTTCAGTGAGATTTGTGATTAATTAGTTAGTTACACAAGATTATGAAAGAATTAGTGCGTTTTTAATAATCTTTTGCTTTGGAATTATCGTTTGTTTTTCATTCCATGAAAAAAATCAAAAAACAACAATGACGTAACCTATCTATAAGTCTGTTTTACTAATATAAGAGGAGGAATTGATTTCAAAAACGAAACATTGGGTGAGTTCTGCAACACGGAGCTTTTAAAACCCGCTCCAAATTCCTTCAACTTTAAAATTATTAAAAATCGATAATAGTTGACTTTTCAAACGATCTAATATATAGTTTTCCCATGACGTCATTATTCTTTATTTAATAAAAATTCTTTCAGCATTATTTTAAATAATTCTTCTCATTTTCTAAATAAATATTATCATTGGTCGAAAGTAGCGTGCTACAAAAGTAGCGAAACTATAATGTATTCGCGATTGCAACCCTCGAGTATGACCTCTAGCGGATAGTTTATTTCAGGCTTTTATTTCGAAAGTTTTCATTTAGTTCTATCAGAATCATTGACAAAGTCGGACGCCATTTTCTTAGCAGCAAATGAGAAGCACAATTTCCCTAAGAACTTGAAAAAACTCCCAAGAGCATTGATAAATCTTTCGCTATGAATAAGATTCAAAATGAAATAACATTTCCAAAACGGACGTTTACTAAGATAAAGTTTCATATTATGGACATTGGTATATTTTCGTTATATTTCCCTCCATAAAATATTTCGCTCCTGAAAAAATAAAATTGCATCTTGTTTTGTTTTTGGCAAGTCCCAAAGACGCATTTTCGTAACACTAAAAAATGGCGACAAAAAAAGAATTGTTTTTTTTTTCTTTTTTCTTTTTCGTAAGCATTCTTTATTTTACGTTTTTTAGTTACTAAATAATGATTTTTATTGAAACTTAAAATTTTTTGATATAGTTGTCAAAAAACTTTGTTTACAAAGTTAAATTATATAAAATTATGAGGCTTTACGTCCTAATTTTTTTTTCATTTTAATTTTTGAAGTAATATGATTCTTAAAACAATGGAATGTAAAATTTAAATGGGCCTTTCACGTTATACCATTAAATTTAGTAAAACTATTCCTCAGGCATTAGGTTTGAACTCTTATAAGAATATACCTATTTTTTTCTCTTTATTTACAAATATTTTTCCGATGTGTTCTGTATGTTCCTTCTCTAAAAAAAAAGAGATACCACTTTGTTTTCGTTTGCATAAGAAAGAATATAAAAAATTTTTCTTTTTTAAATTTAATCAGCCACAATAAAGATGGAACGTTACAATTCTACACGCTACATTAAAGACGTCTCCAGTGTAACTGAATGACTGTTCATATAGAAATCGCAGGTATTCGCCTCATACAACAGCGCCCCCTATAGTTCGTTGCGATCGCGAATAAAGGCAAAAAAAAAAATAATAAATAAAAAAATATAATAAAAATAAAGGCAAAAGCAAATTTCATTCAAATGGCACGTTTTATATAATTATTTATATTTAGTAAGCAATTTTAGGTTAGCACAATCAAATATAGTTTTTTAAGGTTTCATTGCTGACAGTTGTCATTTGAAAACTATTAGATTGTTTATTATTACAAAGTTTTCGAATTCACATTCATTTTATTTATTTATTTTAAAAAATAGATTTTTGTTTTAAATTTTATCATTTTTATATTTCTTATTTAATTCATTTTTATTGCTCCTTTTATTATTTGAAATATATATGTGAATTTTCGGTTCAGCAAACTTGCTACCACTGTCAACTTTTACATTTCTTTTTGTTTTTGGGAGAGAATATTTGCAAAAATATGCCGCCTAAGCGAACTTAGTCGATCAACATCTCAAGCACGCAAAAAGAGAACTACCCGTGTTTCAGAAACATCGAACCAACGGGAAAAAAGACTTGAAACTAATCGAGAACACAAAATGCTTTAGCCCGTTCCTTAGAAACGTCTGAGCAACAGGAAAGAAGACAGTTAACAAATCAACTACGCACTACTCAAGCCCGTTCGTTGGAAACATCAGCAACGGGAAAGAAGACTGTTAACAAATCAACTACGCACTACTCAAGCCCGTTCGTCGGAAACATCAGAACAATGGGAAGCAAGAATGAAAATTAATCAAGAACACACTACTCAAGCCCGTTCGTCGGAAACATCAGAGCAACGGGAAGCAACAATGAAAATCATTCAAGAACGCACTTCGCTATTCAGATGGTGCCAATACTCTGATTTGAATCTCAGTGCATTTCCCTATTGTCCGACAACCAACTATAGTCTTCACCCAAGCGTCATCATCTGAAAATGGATCAATTATGCATGTTTTGTAGTGCTCTTAAATTTAAGAATGAAACAGATGGAATTTGCTGTTCTGGAGGCAAAGTGACACTACCAGATTTAACGTCGCCAGCCGAGCTATTATCAACGTTCTTATCAGGACAAACAAACCACTCGAAACATTTGTGGGCGACTATACGCCGGTACAATTCGTGTTTCCAAATGACTTCATTCGGTGCTACACGTATCGTGAACGAGAATTACATGCCAACATTCAAAGAGCAAGAACAAAGTGCAAAGTGCAACGTTTGTAAATAATTCTTATTAAAAAGAAAAGTTAGTTTTTAAAACATTTCAATTCAATATAAAATCGTTTGTTTATAACAAAATGTCAACTCTTCTCATGTCCACTCTTATTTCAACTTTTCTCATCAGATTAAGACTAATTAAACTTGTTTGACGGTTTTCGAACGGCAGTATTAGAGCATCTTGAGGAAGCTGCAAAAATTTAAAGTCAGGGAATTGCTCCCACCCATCGCTTCCACTAGCATTAACCATCTTTTTTTATGAAATCGATTTTTTTTTCTTTCAATAAAGTTTAAAAATTGCTTTTAGAATATGAATGAAAATGATTTATTCGCCTTATTTTGGATTTCACGTTGATCAATATCATAAATTTCTCCATTTTCATTTTTTCCCTCAAAATTTAAATTTCGTAAGGAAAATTGGCACCGAAGTTACAGAAAATAAAATACCGTTGCAAAAATACCGTTATATTCATCTGTTATCTCCCTCGGTTTCTTGAAAATTTGATTTTGATTGTTTTGTTTTTATTCGATTGTTTCATTTTTATTTCCACGGAATTCTCCTTTTATTCCTGAAAATCGCATAACGAATGAAATCAGCGAAGGTTTTCAATCAGAAGAATTTCATTTGTTTCTGACTCATAAAGAAAAAACTTAATGTGTATGTGCATTTTTTTTTTTTTTTAATATCCACGTGTTTGGTGTTTTAATACTCTTCGGTAACTTTCTTTATATGGTAGATAAGGAGTGTGTTTGTAGCTCAAGTGTTTCATAGTTCAATTGTAAGTTCTATGAATTATTACATACTTTTAAAATTTGTCATTCGAAATGACAAAATGCAAAATTTGAAAAAATAAAAATTTGAACACTGACCAACCCAGATGATTCCAAACTAGGAAAACTGTGGGAAAGATGAATAGAAATCAAAAGGTGAAAAAAAAACAGTGATCAAATGTTTTTTTAATTAACTGATATCAATAAAAAATATATGTTACTGCATGACCGATATTAGTTAAATCAACATCTTCCGGTGAATGTCAACAGTATATTCAGCGTACTTAATATTTTTCTTAAAAATGTCTAAATGCAAATAAATTTTGTTAATATAAAATTTCATTATTTCTCTGTAACACGTGGAAATATCGATATTCAGAGTGCATTGATATGATGAATGTTGAATATAATATTTTCTAAAATACAACTAGATATTGATTGAATTTCGTGAAATCACCAAAACGATTATGTGATTATCAACATTAACCGGAAATTAGCATTTACTGAATGGCGAACTCACACGAGAACACGCATAAAGTGTATAAAATAACATTTATCACTGGATCTGAAAAATAAAATAGGAACGAAATTTTTTTTATTAGTCTTGGATTTGTATTCAAAATAAATCAGATAGGTTTTTCTATATTTGTTAAGGGATTTCATGAATCATACGTGTTTTAGATCACCTTATAGAATCGCATTCATAGTACACTTGGACGCACGATTTGAAATGCACGTTGAAAAAATATAGCTAAAATCATTAAAATTGAATAAAAACTTTATAAAATCTATTATTCCAGTTCATTAAAAAGGGTGAAGTTTTCAATATGGTTCTATTTAAATAAAGTCACATTATTGGTCATAAGTAAGGCCCGGATTTTGATGACATTTGCATTTTTTTGCATTTTTGGACATTTTTTGTCCTTTAGAGCATTTTTTTGGATTTATAGGGCATTTTTCTTTAAATTTTGGGACATATTTTGCATTTTAAAGCATTTTTTAAATTTTTTGTTAATTTTTTCCAATTTTTATTATTTTTTATCATTTTTCATTATTACACAGGCTTCCAAACAATGAGAAAAATCTCTAGGATATTAACAGGTGAAGCAACATCTTTTCAAATTGAAGAAGAATTGTCAGTAAGTGAGACCGTCTTTTTCAAGTACGCACCAATAACATCAGTAGACGTTGAAAGAAGCTTCTTCAGGTATAAAAATTAACTTTCAGACAAGAAACGCTCGTTTACATTTCGAAATATTAAAAAAAAATTAATAACCCAATGTAATTCTGATATTTAGTAATATTATGAGATGGAAGTTGTTATATTCATTAAAGTTTCTATACAAAATGAAAATGTTTTGGAGTCAATATATTTTCCTTTTTTTTTTTTTTTGTTATTTTAGGAAAAAAAACATATTTTTCAAACTTTAATGAACGTAGAACAAGTATTGCATTGCTTTATATTTTTTGAAATGATTCATAATAATTTTAAAGAGTAAAAAATTGTTTTAGTTCAATATTTTTACTTTATTTAAGTCATGTCATAAGGCGTTTTTAGCGCAATTTTCGCATTTTAAGAGCATTTTTTACATTTTTTAAGGGCATTTTTTGCATTTTTAAAGGGCATTTCTTGCACTTTTTAAGGGCATTAATTGAGATTTTTTCGGTCATCAAAATCCGGGCTCTAGTCATAAGCAAGAAAAAGAAAAGTTAGAGGTAGGTACTTTATTTACATCACACTAGAGCTGCACAATGGGCTAATGGCGACGGTCTGGGAAACATCTCTGAGGATAATCCGAAGACATGCCATCGTAATTCTGATCCTCTGCAGAGGGGATGGCTCCCCTGCTTTGTTAGCCGGACGACCTTCGCGTGAAGTCGAGCACTTTATGGTAAAACAGTTAATCGAGGAAGGACGATACCACGCACCCGGTCCGTACGCAGGATGATCAAGGAGGTCACCCACACACGTACTGACCAGTAATGCTTGACTTCGGTGTTCTACTGGGAACCGTGTCTTTACGATCAGTCCACTGCACGACAGAAAAATAAGAGAAATCGTAGAAAGTTAAAAGTATATTTAATACATGCCTAGATAATAAGGGGGAATAATCAAAAACTTAGTTCAGTATTTACAGGCTTCCTGTGAAAACTTTAAAAAAAACTATTCGAGTTTCTAAAATTATACAGTGAAACTTCAAGGATAAACCACCTCTGTGTAACAACCTCTTCTATTTACGAACACTTTTGGAAGGTATGGAACTTTATCCATAGACTTTATGTTGAAGATGGAGAGACCATCAAAACCTCCTACAGTGACCGATCCAAATGCGAAAAAGATCAAATAAGGAAACACGAAAAAATATCAAAACAAAAAATATTAACAAAACAAATACTAAATGTAATCAAAATATTTGTGAGTGGTTCTTAGTTAGAGAGCTCTGTTTGACGATCTCTGAAGGAGATTGACAACCTATTGTTGCAGTCAGAATGCACTAAAGACAATGGTATAAATGATTAATTTTTACAGAGTTGAAAGTTAAAGTAGAAAAAAAAAAAGTTACTTTACAAAAAACTGAGCATCGCGAACAGACAAACCTCTTCTCATTTTTTAAAGCTAACTAAATTTTAATATTTAAAATTAAGTGCAAACTTAAACAAAAAACATAATTGTTTATTTATTTAAAACAATTCTAACATTCGTAGTTGGTGAATTTGTTTCTACGCATAACTATATCAGTAAGTATTATCATCAGTAAATTTTATTCATCGATCCAGTTTTCATGACGTCAACACAAAATGACACTTACTCACCGAGAAAAATAAAATAGCTTGTGAAAATTCATGAACTTTCGATAACATTTTGAAGTCAATGAAGGTAACCCCTAAGAACGGCCAACCTCCATTAACGACCATTTTATTGCGGACCGGATAGTGGTCGCTACCGAGAGGTTTCGCTGTATTCGAAAACTCACTGCTTTGCTTAGTTCAAACGATACCTTTAATAGCAAAAATGATTTTTTTTTTAAAAATTGGAAAGTTTAAAGATTCTTTTAGAAACTTTATTAGTACTAGTTATTGAATTTTTTCTTGACGCTCTAGTAAGCCTAAATATTGACATACATATTTGTCTAATAAACTTAACAAGCATTTAATAATCGGAATTCGTCGCATTTTCCCGAAATACCCTGTCAAAAATGTGTGTAAAATTATACAACTGGGACTTAAATCTTTTATCATGAAAACTCTTGTAGTATAGTATAGTATAGTATAGTGCAGTACAGTAACATGTAGCTTGTAATGCTTATAACTTTTATTTCTTTCCGTCCTCAGCGTTTCGACAGCCCATGGATAGTCCCTTTTCTTCTCCTATATTTTTCTCCAGACATTCTTTCTTTTAGCAATTGTATTTAAATAGTTTACTTTCAACTTGTTAATATTCCTCTTCTCACAATCGATTCACTCATGACAAAGTCTTTTTCTGAATGTTTTTCCCCCACGGTTTTTAGCCAAAAAGAATCCCTTTGCATCCACTATCATTCATTCTTTCTCGTCAGGTTCTTTAAAGATTTTGTACAGTTCAGAGTTTTTAATTTTTGTTTACATTCACTTTTTACATCTCAACAATGAATCGGAAGCTCCAGTATCCTTATACACTTAAAAACTTCAATCAATGTTCTCGAACATTGATGGAACCATCAATGTTTCTCGAATGTTTGAAACTAAATGCATTCGCACACAAAAACATGTGAATCTTCTTGCTTCATTCTTAGACTTCAAGGTAAAAAAAAGTGTCTAGTCTAGCCGAAAAATTTCTATGCTTCTTGAATATATGTATCTGAAATTAAAACTGTCTCACCGAATCTGTATTGACACACAGAATTCGTAATGACACAAATTTCTAAAAGCAATTATGTGAGGATATAGCTCCTTGCCCCAAGGAATATATTTCTAGTAAGTTAGGTTTAAATACTAAACACTTTTTTAATTATATCATTAAATTTCACAGTTATTTCAGTTATATCATTAAATTTCAATGAATCATTTCATCTCAATTTTAATATTAAAATTTAATTAATAATTTCTGCTCTAACTTATTTTCCAATAAGTATATTAAATCATGCATTAAATTATTCTGTATGGAGTATAAAGGAATGACCGATCACAATGTGTAATTTTTAAAACCTTTGAAAATTATGAAATAAAAAAAGCATACTAGAAACTTCGCAAATTAATATTTAAGGAAGGAAAACGACATCAAAACAGGATGCATTGTTAACTAAAATAACTGGTTTTAATAATTCTTATCTTTTTTTTACAAATAGCGATTCACTACCTTTCTATAACATTTTTGTTGTTTTTTTTTTCCTTTGCTATGATTCTAATTTTTGAGTATTTATATTTTCTTCACTTCATTTGACTACGATTCTAGAAATATAGTTTAAAGGCGGTGGTTATAGAACATATTGTAGATTTAAGAAAAACTATATTAATATTGATGAAGCAAAACATGAAATGTATAGCATGAAGATAAAATATTTTATAACCGGCTTAAAAATAGTAAAAACAAAAAATCAAATGCGAATTGGAGAGTCAAGACCAATTACAGTCATGACTGTTCCTTTGTTTCCTTTGCACATTTTTAAAACTAATAAGATTCCGTTGATTTAATTTATACTTACCATTACCATTATATTTATTATCATTTCACTCAATTTATTACTAGATTGCCCAAAGAAGTCATTTTGACTGCTTTTTAATTTCAATTAGAAAAACAATGATGTATATAATGACACAATTTCTTAGAATTTTGTGACTTTTTGTACAACATATAATTTTATTATTGTTAATATTTACTAATAACTTGTTATATAACTGTAAATAATATAAAAAATATTAAAAATTAATTTTAAACAAATTTCTTTACGCATTCACAAACCAGTAATTTTGACTGCTTTTGGGCAATATAGGTATATACTAAGTTTCAGTCTTTCTAGTGTTCAAGATGAGCTAGTATATTTTTTTAATTACACAAGGGACAAAAATGTGTACTTTATCATTTTATTTTCGATTCGTGCACAACAATGAGATGCATTAAGCAAATTCTGTATGATAAAACCCTCAATTGTTCAGTGGGATTTGTAAACCTGTCTTGTGACTTATTAGAAATGTAGCAAAGTAATATAAACTGCCTTATTAGAAATATAACAAAGGTAGGAAGAAATATTTGGAATCACTAAATGAAAAAAATGAATATCTAAAAACTTTGCCCTATTTTCTGTAACAAAAATCAAAGAGAATTATTTATTTTCAAAACAGTTACTCAATAAAAAAAATATTTTATTTATATTGAGATTATCACAGACGTGTTTTAAATCACAATTTTATCTGCTGAGATTACTCATATTTCATATCACAGTTTTATCTGCTAAATATTAATCATATTAGGTAAACAATAAGTTTAATTGTTATGACAAAACAAACCATAAAACGCACTGAAAGATATTTTCTAATGGGAAGCTAGATCAACTAAAATTAACTGGTTTCATTTTTTCAACTACATCGTCAATGATTTCCATTTCTCTTTTCATAACATTGAGGAGTTTTCTCAACTTATCAGAATGCATGGATTTCGAACCTTGTTTGATGTATGTCCAAGAATCATACATGGTGAGGCAGTTTAGCATTATTCTGCCTGCCACTGGAAGCGAAGTCAGCCTCTGCTGCTCCAATGGCAATGCAGGAATGCTTTGCAAGACTAGTGACTGCATCTGCCCGAACTCCATTTGCAATGTCATCCTGTTCATGTCAAGCTGAATGGGATGTTTTCGAAAAATTATCCTGAAAATAAATTAACTCGTAAAATACAATATCATTATGGTAAATTAAAAAAAAAAAGAATCTTCCTGAAACTTAAGTCCTTTTGACTATACACAGATATGGTAAATGATGCATGTAGTAATAATGTTTCATCCAGTTTTAAGGAACAAGTATATCACCAACTAATAAGGCGTGTTGTACATGAAAAAGACACATACATTAAATACTCACCTAGTTTCTGATACAAACAACAAATGTTTAATATGTGCACCCTTTTCCCGCAGCGCATATACTAGTGGTAAACCAACTCAGTTCATATGTTCAATGTGGCATGTTTTAATCAATGCCTGTCATAACAGCAATAAAGCTTTCCAACACTGTTGTTAATACTCGGAATACATAAACACTTGTGATTCCTCTTCCTTTGATTGTCCTTCACACTTTAGATTGTGAAGAACAATGCTTATGTTCTCCCACTGCCGTAGTGTGAAGGATTAAGTTAATGTTCTCCGATGCCAAACTGTAAGGATAAATTTATGCGACCCCAATGCCACATTGTGAGGGATTTAAGTTTATGTTCCCCCAATGCCGAATTGTGAAAAATAAAGTTTATGTGTCTCTAATGCCGAACTGTGAAGGATAAAGCTATGTTTTCTTAATGATAAATTGTGAAGAATAAGCTTGTATTCCCTCAATGTTAACAACGCTGTAGAAACGCGTCAATGTAGCTGTAACGTGAAGGGCTTAGATTGAAACATGCTATTGAACGTATGGACGGAACTGCGGTTTATCATCGGGGTGGTCAAAGGCGCACCCGTTAAATTTGTAGTATGTATCAGAAAAGTGGTGAGTGTATGCATTTTTCCAAGTAACATCCGTCGTTGAACGACACATGCTAGTATAGTATATAAACAGTCCTCTGAAACAAGGTAAATTGTTTAGGCCAACCCTGTCGTGTTAAGCCACACTTTTTCTAAAGGAGTCATTTTTATATAAAACTGCTCTGTTCCTACAAGTTAAGTTCTGTAAGTTAGTTAATTTTCAAGAATATCCACTAGATAACACAACATCATCACACACAGAAGCATCTTATTGTGTAGCATGGAAATCGTAGTGTTTTCGCCAAAATCGCCCTTTAAAAACACTCTCCTAAACAGTTTATTATTATATCGCTCCGACCCTCCAGTTGTTATAATGAAATACACATGATAGAAATTTTAAGAAGAGGGTTTATATGCACAAGAATCCGATTTGGCAACATTTGTCACACAAAACAGAGAGACAAATTTCGATTGATAAACAGACTCCCGCTTCTGATCTTTAGTCAAGTTCTTAGATTTAACACTTATTTATTGCAGTTAGTTGTTTTGTATTTTTAATTAAAAATCCTGATTAACCTACTTAGTCTTAGTCTTACTATACTAATTTTTATCGTTAGTTTTCAATACAATAGTTTACAATCGAATAGAATACAATCGAATCTAAAAATTTATGCGATTGCATAAAACTGAGCAAATGTGATTGTATACAATTGCTTTCATTTGCATAAGTAATATTTACTTGTCAGTATTTTTATTTTACTTTATTTCTTTATATTTAGTGATTTTAGGAAAAAATAGGAGCAGAAGAAATACTTTTACTGTTTATAAAATCAGAAAATAGTTTTTTTTTTCTTTTCTTTTGAATTACATCTTAGTTTTTACGTGTTTACATCCTCTTAACAAAAAGTGCATTTTACCGAAAAAAGAAAAAAAAAGCATCTTGGTGTTTTTTTTTTTTTTTTTTTTTTTTTTTTTTTTTAACTTTTAAAATTTTACGATGATTTCTTATTGATGTTTGCTTTTTTGAGTTTAAAATTCTTAATGAAATTAAATAACATAGCATAGCAAATAAAACTGCATAAAATAAACAGTATTTTGAATACTTGTTGTCAGCATAATAGTTAACTCGTTAATGGCCAGTAATTAATGTGAAGGACATTAAAAACTAAAACAAATGTAACATTATTAAATGCTAACAATAAAACAAATATTATGTATACCTATTCCACCACAAACTTGCAACGTGACTACGGGAAAATAGCTGAAGGCTATAAAGGAAATCTTTATTTTCCAACAATTCTGCGTCTTTTTTGACGTTCGACACAAGTGCTGATTCAAACACTTTAATGTACTCTTCCAATTCTTTTGAAGCTTCCTGAACCTGTAAAGCAACATCCTTATCAATCCCGTAAGGAAACATGTCTTGGACAGCAAAGTCTAAATCTTTATTCTCTTCAAACCAGCGAACAACTGATTCGAACAACTTGTAATCATCTTCTCTACTGTCGCATATTTCATCAAGAATTTGTTTAGATGAAGCAACTTCCCAAACTGTAGAAATAAGTCCACACAAACCACAAACAGAAGCAGCATTAAAAGCATACTTTGCCCATGATGAATCAGGATGCAAAAGTAAGCCACCAACTGAGCCTGTAGCATCAGCAGTGGATGCTATAAGTCTAACAAATGTACTCCATTTGAAGTTTCTGTCCAGCTGTTTAATGTAGTTTTCTAACTTTTCAATTAAAGGCACCCTTAATTCTTTCCAATCCTCAACTCTTTTTAAAAATATTCCATATCTTTCATTCACAAGGGGGATTAAATCATGGAGGATTCTTTTCGTTTTAGCACTCTTCTCGCCATCGACATCTGTTTTGGATTCGTTGGAAAAAGCAACAGCTATCTCTCTCAGATCTTTTCCCAACTTTGCCAAATCTTTCTTTGACTTTGGGTCATAACTAAAGCTCCTAACGGAGTTCTTAACATTGTCTTTTTTTATTCGACTCACAACATCAGAGAAGGTTCTGGGACGAAAGGCTTCATCAGAAAATGGTGCCTACATGAAAGAAAAAGTATTATTTATTTCCTAAATAAAATAGGAAGGGAAAGTATTATTGTAGTTGAATATGAGTAGTTATTATTGTTATTTGTTTTGGAGCTATTTTGACACATTTTTGCTCAATTTTAAAAAACTCTTTTTAACAATATGAGGAGCAAAGGGAAACGGAGTGTGATTAAAAACTGTAAGTGACAAAAATAACAAGCTACGCGTACATATTCATCATCATCATAGTTGGCCAGGCAGCCCAATGTTGGTCAATGCCTTCCTTTAAGGATTTCTCCATGAAGACTTCCGATTTCTCCTTCATTCCCAATTCTTTTCATTTATTGCTAGAAAATCAGACTCCTCCGAATCATCCCATCTCAACTGCACCCTTCACTGCTTTCTTTTTCCAGTGGGTCTAAAAAGCAATATCTTTTTTATTGTATTGTTATCACTTATTCAAATCACGTGGGCCATCCACTTCATTCTATTAATTTTTATGTATTTAATAATATCAGGTTGTTTATAAATCTTGTACAGTTCAAAGTTAAATCTCCTTCTCCAGTTATTGTTTTCATTTAAACCACCAAGTATACTCCGCAAAATCTTTCTCTCAAATATTGCGATACAATTTTTCTCCAGTTTTGTATTTGTCCAAGCTACAGAAGCATAAGTCAAGACAAGCCTGACAAGAGCTTTGTAAATTAAGAACTACTCGTACATTAGAATACATGTGATCAGTGCCGGATTACCCATTGGGCCAGACTGGGCCATGGTCTGCCTTAAAAAAATTTTTGAAAATAAATTTAAAAAAATTTAAAAAAACAATGATTTTAAAAAAAAATCAATTTCAAATATATATTAATAAAATACGATAATTTTTTTACGTAATTATTACATATTTTTTTACATATTTATTTATTACTTATTTTAGTTATTATTTATAAGTATTATTATAGTTTATGTATCATAATATTTATCAATGTTTTTTAAGTTCAAATTTGTCCTTTTGATTTGCGCGCGAAAAAATTGAAAGCAGTACTATAGCGAGCTGAGACTTGTTTAAACAAGAAGCAAAGAATTAAATGTTGTTGACATTATTGAGACGTTTTAAATGAAAAAGAAGTTATTTAGTGTCTCATAATTTTTTTAGTGTTTTATAATTATTTAGTGTCCGTAATTCTATTTGATCAATAAATAATTACGAAATATTTTACTAAAAGGTAAGTGTTTGTTTATTGTTTTATATACTCTAGAAAAAACTCATACAACTGGTCACTTTCGATCAAATTTTATATATTGAAATTGTCACTGTTTATGAGGTCCATGATATTATTTATTTTTATTTTAAATATGTTTTCTTAAATGAAAAGATATATAAATACTTTCATATTTGAAAAAATATACGAGAAAAAAATTTAATCTAAGGGCTCCAAAATTTGAATGGCCTAGGGCCCCGCGTACTTTTAATCCGCCCCTGCATATGATAAACATGTCAGAGGTAGTGATGAAAATTTGGGAGCTCTCCCGCAAAATGCTTGTAGTAATGACCTAGAAAGGCATGCCAAGAATAAATTTTTTAATTCGGAGATGTTATGACTAAATCCCTAAAGATTTCAAAATATTAAGTTTGACATGATTACTCTCAAAAATATTTTTTTTTCTTTTTTTGCCTATGACTCCTTTTAGGTCTTTTGGAATGATTTTCTACCCCAATATCGCCATCACTTCTGAAATACGTGTGTGAGATGTAGTAAAATTTAAAGAAAAATTTTTAAATTGTTCAACAATATTATTTTCAAAAGAAGATACAATGAATTTTAAAAAAATAATAGCAAACAAATATAATAACAAGAAAAGTAAAAAAAAAAGTACATGTACCTCAAAATTAGGTGATTGTGGTGGCGTAAACCCTTCAGCATTCATTTTCGTTGTCCTTCATACAATGAGAAATTTTTTTCTACTGAAAAGTGAAAATTGCTGTGTGTAGAACATTCATCTCTTTTTTTTAATAATTATCAGTTGCTGATAAATCCCATTACATTACATACATCAGTACAGGTGTTGATAAAATATGCAATTGAAAGCGTAGGGGGGAAATGAGATATATAACGTAATAGTTGTAGGATCTATTTTTGGACGCAAAACAAAAGCATTCTGATAAAAAGAATTTTAGGTTCATCGAAATGTTTTATTGAATTTAAATTTCTTAAATTATTCTATATTTAAACGTGCATTAAAAATATATTCTTAGGGCAGCTCCAATAATTGCCCAAAATAATATTTTCTCTGATTTGTGATAATAATATGGCCAAAATAATATATTCTCTGATTTGTGATATGCTCTTTTGTTTTCAATTTCTCTAAATTTTTAAAATAGAACATAATTCGGGATAGAACTTACTTTTAATTAGCTATGCACTGGTTTCTGCAATATGTATAATGCTATTTTTTTTTTAAAAAATATCGGAAACTTGAGTATTAAATTATTTCGAATTTTGTAATCACTTTTCAGAATGAAAAGTTTAAACCATAAAGTTACTTATTTACAAAATAAAACGTAATGATTTTTAAAATTATTCCAAATTTTTCCAACCAATCAAACATACCAAATGTATCCTGTTGCGCATCTGTATGAAATCCTGATTAACATGATCGCAAAGTTGATAATTAAAAATTGTTCACCCAGAATAACTTTTGATCTGAAATTTTTTTACCAAATTACTTTGTTTGATTTGATTGGAAGGATAGATCTTAAATAAAACTTAATATATCAGCTTAATAATAGAACTTAATATAGAAGCTTAATATAAGAGCTTAATCAGAAACTTATTTACAGAAATTAATATAGGAGCAATCTGGATAATATAGTCTCAAATCTTTAGTCAAGAGAACGAATGAAAAGTAGAGCTGATTACCTTTTTAATGAATTTTCAAACCCACTTTTAGCTGCAGATTTTTTAATAGAATACTCCGAATGCGGGCGAGTTTTGTAGCTCGGAGATGTTCTATCATCCACCCTATAGTGCGGATATCGCTCTCAGTACCTTCTATCTATTACCTAAATAAATTCCATCACTTTCTCTCAGATGTGTAGACTACTGTGTCACACCAGCTCCATTCCTAACCACAGACTTTTATGGTACTTTTCTACAAAAACTTATCCAACGGTAAGTCTAATAATTCTTATGATGAGAAGTAGTTGAAATACTGATGTATCTTTTGCAATAAATGGCTCCAGGTAGTCATTTTTTTAAAGGAGTTGTGGAAAATTATACTATATGGATGAACATTATATGTCTTTTTACTGTTTTTTACACATAAAAGTTTTAGTTGTTTGCACATTAAAGAAGCGATATGAGACGCCGTTATCAAAGGCATTGAAATTCAAGGTGTTCTAAAACAATAAGATTTACAAATTTACAATGCAAAAACTGTGTAATACCAGTCGAATTCGGTGTGGAAAAATTGTGTTTTATTTCATGTTAATCCAGCAGTCATACACACTTTAAAGGGTGTTGGTAAATCTAACCCCCCGTGAATGAAAAAGCTTACACCAAGATCGAATGCATTTACTCCATTCATGAATTCATTATTTTAAAAAATATTTTAGATGGTTCATTTTCATAAAATTTGCACTTTTGATATCCCATGACTTTAAGTACTTTTAATCACTGAAATAAAATTCTAAATAACATTTTTTTAGGCATTCAAATTAATCTACTATATGTTTTTAATAAATTGTATAGTAGATATGTTTTTAATCTACTATATGTTTTTAATAGATACACAGAAACTAGTATCTAATAAATAATGCCTGTGATATATCTTTTTAATACGTCAGATACAGCTTAATTGCCATGTCCCAGCTTTCTTTCTCTCTTATTTTACGGAAATTAAATCAATTGTTCATTGAAATTAATTTTAATTTATCTAGTTGGAAAATTGTGTTATTTGTAATATAAAGAACAACTTATCTAATATGCAGCTTTAAAATTATTTTTGAGTTGCCCTTATATTTTAATGGATTGTGGTCTTCTTTGTTATCATAAATGGTGCATTAAATTAATTCTGTTGACTTCACAAAAATAAGCCCTAATGATCTATTTTCGGATAAGGTAGCCATTTTAAAAATTGCCATTGATGTATTCTAAAAAAAACAAAAAAAAATCTTAGACAAAAGTATGAATATTTTATTCATTTTCCCCTCTTTTACCACCATAATATTTTAATGCTTGTTTGATTTTTTAATGGTAATATCAAAATAAGTTTTTCAACTTTATGTATGTAAACATTTCCTTTTTTTTCAAGTGAACCTATTTCGGCTCCAAGTAAATTGATTTACAGTTTCTTATGGACATGAAACATTAAAATAGCAGCTAAAAGTTTTAAAAGTAAATATTCGAATATTTATTCTTTTAAGAAATGTTTTTTTTTTTTCTAAATGCCTCTGCATTTTAAAAATGATTCATACGTGCATGCAATTAATGTTCTTGCTTTATGGTGTATCGTAAAAATAACTTTACTGACTAATTATAAATTTTAGCGTTACTAAATACCAAAAATTGTGGCGACTACTATACCAAGAAGTATGAAAATCACGCTTGGTCTTTCAATACACTTGGCATAGTGAAACACCAAAGATAGTTAAAACTTATCTATAATGTTTCACTACACCGTTTTGCGGTAAAGTAGTTTGAATTCATTTTTGGTGTTGAGATACGGTTAATACGGTGAGCTTTTTAAAGTGCCGCCAATAAATTGTGAAAAAAAAAATTACAATTTTGTGTATAACCGCAGTTACTTAAACTATCGAAATAAAAGTCTCGATTCCTAAACAGTTTTTTTTTTTATTTTAATTCTAGCTTAATTAATTTACTAATATCTATTTAGGTCTACGTATGTTTCTAGATTTATACATTTTACTGCAAAAGAATTTCATAGACTGGTGTTAATGGAAATTTTTTGGAAGTCTAATTCTAAAAAATTCAACAATATTTGTTTAATTTAATATTATTATTTATTTATAAGTCACTTTTAGCGACCAGCTTGATCACTTTTCAAAATTAGCTTGCACAACGTATAAACTTTAATGGTAATGAAACGGAATGTAGAGCACAACTGTATTTAAATATTCTAGTTCTTCAATCCCAACATCCTAATTTGTTTTAAACAAAATAATACTCTCAAGTTATAGCTTGAGTATGCTATATTTATGCTATTGCTCGAAAAAGACAGGCTCCGTCACCAATAATTGGTATGACAGTACGAGGTATCAAAACACCGTTTATTTAAAATTTCTACAGCCATTTTATAAATATAATTCATGTATGCCAAGGGCGGCCTTTTCACATTATGTTTAATTTTTCGTTTGAAATTCTGTTTTATTTGCAGTTATTGTTTAGTTAGAATTTTTTTGCTTTGTTTTTGTAAATCGCTACATCTTTTGTTGTTACCTATAATTATTCGCTTACAATTTATTTTTACATGTGACTTATTTTAAAATGTATAACTGTATGGATGAATTTTTATATGAATTACTATATATATATATATATATATATATATATATATATATATATATATATATATATATATATATAAATCTTGAGAGATTAATTTTGTTATGTACTGAAATTTTTATCACACTTTTGTTGGAAAAAGAAAGAAAAAGTAGAATTCAGTTGCTCTGCTATTCAATATGGCCACCGTTAATAGAATATCTTGCAATTTGCAAACTTTAAATGAATGAAATATATTTAAGCTACACATTACTTGATTCACAAAAGCGGAACTAAAAAAATATTATTAGAGCATTTCCCCCCCCCTTTTTTTTTTTAGCAATGCAGCTGTCGGTCAATACACTACAAAACTATAGATTGAATATATGTTATCATTCAAATGAAATATTCGAAAACTAATGATCTCTTTAGTTCATAAAAAAAAACAGATGAAAAAAGCTACTGGAGTGTCATAGTAAAAAAAATCAAAATTTTTCAAAACTTTTTAGCCTTCCTCATTTATTACTCTCATAACGCAAAAATATTAGAACAATAAAATAAGAAAATTTTTCGAAAACTGTTTAAGGTAGATTTTAATATGATTAAATGTTATTAATGCAAAAATGAGTTTTTAAGTTATTTTGTGTCTAAATAAAAAGAAGAAAAATTTTAGAGAAATGTTTAAGGTAGATTTCAATATAATTAAATGTTATTAATGCAAAAATAAGTTTTTAAGTTATTTTATGTCTAAATAGTTTAGTAATTCAACTTAGAGATAATTGGCAGCAGAATTATGATTGTTTGCAGCTAGTAACCGTAGCAGATGGGCCAACAGTGCGATCCATATAGCTTTGTTTAAATTTAAAATTAGTTTTGAGGTTAAATTGATTATTTTCGTAAAAAGAATTGTTTAAAACCTTTTTAAAAAATTGTCCTTAGTATCTTAAGTAACACTGGTTGCATAGGGTACAATATTGCCTTAGTACATATATCATTTAACTTCCTCTACAGCGTTATAAAAATGTATGGATTATTTTTAGAATTAATCAGGTGCTGTAAATTATGAGCTTTTTTTTTTTTTTATTAACAGTTTTTAACTTTTTTTTAAATTTATAGATATTTAAGAAAATAAAGTTTAAAATAAAACATTTTTGCATAAATATAGGCCTTTTATGATGATAAATAACTGTATAACGCAAGATTCGATATTTCCAATTAAAATTTTCTACTCAGGTTACATTCATTTCATCATTTAAAATGTCAAGAAAAATGGTTAAAATATTTTAAAGAAATAACAGTGTCTTAAAATTCGACTTTTTATTATTTATTACTTTTTCTTTAGTTACTTTAGAAAACATTAAATTTCTTTTATCATATTTTGTTTTAGAGCACAAAAAAAAAACATGACGTGAAAGTTAAATCTGTACTAAACTTTTATCTAGTAACTTCTTTTATTTGATTTACTTAAGAGTTTTAAACGAAACTCCCTTGTTATCTTGGGATTTTAGGAGAAATTTCTGATTTTCGTTTTCTTTATGTTTGTTCTTAACTAACTTCTATTTGATAGAATATCATTATTATTCAGCACTTTACCTTTAGAAAATGAAAGTTTGCCTTAATTTGATAAGGAGATATTGCGTTTAATGAGTTTTAGATTAATTTTTAGAAAATAGATGGTTTTTTAAAAACGTGAAACATAAATTGTGCAGATAGCAATTTCATACTATATACAGTTGAATGTTCTTAGATGTTTTAAAATTTACTTTTTTGTTGTTTTGAAATGGGTTTAACCAATTTATCTCATGCAAAAAATGTCTTATAACGCTAAAACAAAGAAATATATTAAAAATCTAATATCAGACAGTACCCAACTATTTTTCAAAAAATGCTCCCAACAGAATTACATAGTTTTGAGACATAAAACTCATCAAAATTCTAAAACGCTGTGTGCTATGTCATGTCAATTATGATTAAACGACAATCTTGAATTATATATATTGCGAAAGATACAGGTAAATGATAATTATTAGTTCATTTGTGAACTTAAAATCAAGATGATTAAAAAAAAAAATTTCTTTATATCTTACACCCTTACCTCCATGATTCATCTAAATAATGAATTAAATATTTAATTTAAATCAGAAATCTGGTTAAGTTATTGTCATTTTTATAATTAGTTTGTACCGCTTTCACTTTTTCAGAAGAAATTTTCTTCCAAGTTCAATTTAGTAAAACTTGGTACACGAAATTTTCTTAACCAAATAATTTCAAATTTGAAAAAAGAAAAATATTTCACTTACATTTTATGACTGTTTAAAGTGCGATTATATATGTGGCAGGACTAGTAATTAGAATGAAATCATCTTTTTGTAAAAGTTCTCAGCAGAAAATTAATGAATTCTGCTGGAGAATTATCAGAAGTTTTTGCTTGAGATTTTTAAGGCTTATAAATCTACGCATAAAAAATTGACTCTGGATATTTGCCTTCATATTGAGTTGTGTTTAAAGGCAAAAAAATTAATTAAATGCAATGGTAGAAGCAGAGTCAAATTTTTGTTTCAATTTTTTTTTTAATATTCGAAATCTTTGTTAGAATTAGAGTACAAAAATAATGCATCCCCCCCCCCAGCACAAATGTATAGATAGATCTTATAACATTTAAGCCTAACTTTTCAATTAAAGGAAGTTCTGAGAGAAAAATAATGCTTCAACAAAATTTAGCAGACATTTTATTTTCACTTAGTGAATACATGTCTTTCCTTATCAAAGAAGGAATGAATCAAATGTCAGTTATAAATGTATCAACATAAATAAAAAATATAAATGTGCACATTAGGTAACACTATTCACAAAATTGTAAAAATACACAAAAAGATTTAAATCAATTTTTTTTTGTTGAAAACAACAATCATTCACTTTCATTTAAAAAAAAAAAAGGAAAAAATTTAATTAATAAAAACTTAAATTCATATACATACTATAATTATAACAAATGAAATTTAAGTCATATTCACATAAATCTATGACAAGTACTAGTAGTCCCAATACATTTAAATTCGAATCTTTCGCATAGGATAACAATAGCTTCAGCAGTCAACTTTTGTAAAGATGTAAAATACTACAAAAAGAAAAAGGAAGGAACTCTGGCTCTTAATGTGAGATGTGCATCACAGCTGCTAAGCCAAAAACTAGTTTTTTCATTTTAAGTCAAATAAAATGCTCATTCAACACCTGATTCAGAAACAAATAAATTTAAATTTATTATATACAATTTTCTACTCTTTACTAATTGAGACAATTTGAAAACGCTGCTTCCAACCTGTGTCTTTAACATCTTGCATTCCAACAATTAAAATAAAAACGCAGAAGAACCTACTTATAAGGATATCACATTTAACGTGGAAAATAGACTTTTATTAGAGAATATTATAAGTGAATTAAGAGTGTACTTTTTTAGTAAGCAATTCCCCCCTTTCTCAGAATTAAGGCTATTTTTCAAACATGCAATAACAATCTTTATAGTAAAAAATAGAAAAATATGCTATTTTCAAAACTGATGTGAGTTTGCATCAGTTGTTCATGACTATTAGGTCAATTTAAGTCTATTTTCAGCCAATGTCCTCCATACTAATTCTGAAAATGGTACAAAACACCACAATCAAGAAATGCCACAGTTTTGAGTAAACAAAATTTTTGAAGATCTAATTTGCAAAAAGGTGAGAATTATTCTTTTTGATAATTTTTATCTAGGTGGGGAAAAAAAATCCCCAAATTAGCAATTTTTAAAAAAGTTCGATGATTTTTAAAATATTTAAGTTATTTGCCTATTCTAAAGCCCAGATTATAATTTATGGTTCAGTAGTACTTATAGTTTTAATTATAGCTCTGCCTCAAGTTTAAGACACTTGTGGCTTTTTTTTTTCAGTGAAGAGCTTTGAAAAACATTTAAAGCATAAAATATCAACAAAAAAAAGAAAAACTATTTTGAAAAAAAATATCACTTATTATTTAAAATAACATCTTTACTTAATGCTTAAAGTACTTTACAACAAAAATTAAACACAATTTTGTAAAGCTAAACAATCAACATTTAATCGTGTAATTTCTTACAAAAATATATATTTTCAATTCTCAATCAAAAATATCTGGAAGAAAATTTTTTGTATCAACCTTGAATTCGGAAAGCTTCCAGAGCTTCTCATTAAATATGGATCGTACTGTTCACTTAAAGTGAATTAATGAATTAAAAGGGTTTTTAAAACACAAAAAGAAACTTTCCTCTACAAAAAAAAAAAAAAAAAAACTAAATTCAGTAAAAATACTGAAAAAAAGGAAAATCTAATGATACTGTTTAATGCTTAAAATATAATTTATAACAAGAAAAGAAAAAAAAACATATTTGAGCAAATAATAGAAAACAAAACCGGTAAATCGAAATCTGAAACAAAAACAACATTTACAATTTACTTCATTCAGTTGTATAAGCAAAGCTAATGTTACAGCTGCTCTCTAAACTGCGGTATAATTTCCAAGACTGTGTTTAAAAAGCACTTATTTTTATTACACAAAATTGTAAGGAAAATATACACATGGTAATAATTAACACAACTTAATATAAATGAAACATCTCTTAATGCATTAAAAACTCTTTAATATGAGAGACTGAAGTTATATTTTTGAAGTTATATATTTAATTGAAGTTTATTTTTTCTTAAGTTATATTTTTGAATAGTCCGTTTTTTAATTAAGAGGCAAGTAGTAAAAAGCTTAACCTAAGAGTTTGCATAACATGATGAATGCTGTGGGGCATAATTAAAATTCAAAAATATAAGACCTTTTTTCTTTGCATTAAATGATAAACAAACAAGTTTTGATGCGAGCTCATGCTATTACTGAAATTATAAAGCACAAAAGGCTCAAACCATGAGTGTAAATATTTAATATTATAATGTTAAACATCTGTGTAAAATACTACACCAATTTGTTAGTTTCTAAACCACTTTTACTTATTGGTAAAGGCAATTTTCACTACAAGAAAACAACAACTTTGATATTTGATAAAAATTAAACTTTAAAATTAAATTTTTTTTTTAAATTTTTCACTAGCTAATGGATCTAATGATCATAAATAATAAAAACCATACTAATACTAATTCAAACAATAAAGCTTAAACAAAAAAAAAATTTTTTTTGTTTATTTTAATTCTTGCATATTAAATATTTATTTAATCATCAATGAAATAAATAACAAAATATTCAAATGAAAGGTATTTTCAGCAGATACACTTAACACAGATTATATTCTTTTCTTTGTGTGAATATAATAATAATTTAATAAAAAATAATAATAATTTTAAGAAAATAATTGTTAGATTGATTAAAAATGTAGTCATTAACGAAAATCTTTTTTTTTTTTTTTTTTTTAAATATTTTCATAAAAATTATCATAATCTTATAATTAAGGATAAACTAAATACTCCCTCGAACATGATTAGTTACACAAAACTAATAATTCGTATTACAATTGAGTTCATGTTAAAGTGTCACTGTAATTAATAGATTATTGTTAATGGTTTTATTACGGCAACAAAACTAACCATTGAAAAAAAAATGAAGCAGGAATTCAAATTTAGTTCTTTTTATTTTGATTCTGAGTGTAAAAATTTTCTAACTTCCACCTGTGAAGAGAAATTAGTAAAAAAGAATTTTTAAAAAATCATAAACAACTAAAATTAATATCTATGCTATTATCATATATAAAATATTAGGTATTTATTTAACAAACAAAAATAACATATAACAAGTGAAAGAAAAAGCTTAACATTTTTTCAATGAATTAAAAAAGAAGCTGAAATTAATTTGTTTAAAAAAAAATAAGAAAAAGCCTCTTATTAAAATTTAATGAAAGTATCAGAACTTAAAAGAGTTTATGGCAACAAGAATATCTGAAAATTAAAAAAGGTTTGAGAAGAGCGTCTTCTTTGGTTTCCTTAAGTTAAACCCTTCATGTATATATACAGAAAAAAATGCATACAAAAATTATGCTGGCCTTTAAAAGGACGAATTTACATGCACAATTAGTATTTGTTTACACATCAAAAGTAAATACTTTTCATTATTAAATGAAATAATGACAAGCAACAAAAAGAAGCAACTGAACTAAAATTTTAAAAATAAATTTAAGCCAGAAATTTTATTATTCTAAAAAAATATTTTTTTTAAAAAATAAATCAAAAATGATTTACCCAATTAGTTATGTAAAATATACTTAATAGAATATATGTTATAAAAATTTGAAATCATTATCCAAATATACTAAAACAATATTTTATTAAAATTTTGCATTCATTCCTTTTGCTCTGTTACCAAGATAAGCAAAGCAAAAGGAATAAAAATTCAGTTTCTAAATTAATTTTTGATCATAAAAAAACTATCCTAAATGATTTTCTTTAATCAACTGTTACCAGAATATATACAACAGTGATTTTAAAAAAAAATTATTATTTAAAAAAATAAAATTATAATTGAAATCATTATTACCAGCATTTTTAACATTCAGGTCGATTAACTTTGCAGATACAGGCAATCAAAGCTTTAGAATATTATTAACTGAGGCATATAAATGTCAAACTTTTAACATTAAATAAGTGGCACAACATTGCATTTTGATTTTTGCTGCATAAAAAGCATGCTCATTCCACTAAATTAATTAATTATTAACAAATTAAAAGTATTTTCACTGAGATGTGACACGTCCTTCAATACAACACAAAACATATTTCTAAATTTAACAATATTTCAACTAACTTCACAAATATTTTGTGTGACAAAACTGAAATACATATCCAACACAAAATTATTATTTTTTAAAAAATTCATTTTCAACGACTAGGCAAGCATAAAGACATAACACTTGTACATATCACAGATGAGCTAAGGCGATGGCACATAAAATATGAGTTTACAAAAATATGTAGAGGATGAAAATTGCAGTCATTTGACAATAAATATAAAAAAAGTTAATTTTACTGACCAAAAGTGATTTACAGCATCCAAGTGCTCCCAGTTTTACCATGAATACCTAATAAGATGCTCCAAAAATAATTTACATAATTTCACACCTAAAGCATGCAAGGTC
This sequence comes from Parasteatoda lunata, assembly GCA_949128135.1. Lineage (NCBI taxonomy): Eukaryota > Metazoa > Arthropoda > Arachnida > Araneae > Theridiidae > Parasteatoda > Parasteatoda lunata. The sequence continues at coordinate 64,949,735 of OX421973.1, read as the reverse complement.
GGCATATGATGTAAACCACGAGTTAAATTCGATTTAAATCACTTAATTTTTTTAATATAATCATTGATTTAAATCAACTGATTTTCCTAAAGCATTAATTTGAAGGAAAAAAATGTTTACACAATATAATTTATGAATATATTTTTAAAGTTGTGATTTTTATTATTTATTTTAAATTATTATTTATTTTAAATTATTATTTGATAATCAACATAGAATAATAAATAAATAAGCTAATTTTAGATTAAAGAGGCATGAAGTTTTTAAATTATAATTTCTCACTATCTATTTTTAAAATAATTTACCTTTAAAAAACATGTTTTAATTATGCCCATTTTGTTTCAAATTAATTTAAATACAAGTGTTTTTAAATATGTAGTTTGTGTAAATAAATGAATCTCAATTGCAATTCACATGGGTGTTGAGCTTAAATGAAAATTATTATAATTTTACGCAGTGGTTAGTTTGTAGTAAATAATTGTAAGCATTGGACACATTAAATATATTTTAGTTATAATATTGTTTTAGAATAGTATTAAGTATTATTAATATTTTTTTATTAGATGTTCGATAGGAAGAAAAATCTTTTTTTCAAAAAGAGAAAATCATGATTTTTTGCCAACCTTGAAAGCAAGTAAACTCAAGAAATTCATATTCACTTTTAATGAGTTTTTCATTTCAAAAAGATGTAGCTAACGCTCTCAAAACTGATGATATGATTCATTTAAATAGTATGAAGTAATTGTTTTAAGATGATTGAAAATTATTACATGTACTAATGAGTTCACCATATTTTACTTTTTGTCTAGCTGCAATGTTAAATGTAATGTCTTTGGGTGCTTCAAAAATTAAAACAATCGTAGAACCTAAATTAAATTCACCAAAGGGTTTACCCTTTTCAGTCATGTTTACTGGAGGATTAAAATGTTTTTCTTCAAATGTACCTTTCACACACTTCTTCTGATTTGTTTGAAGAGTCTGAAAAACAACAATATTCATTATTTTTACTAAGAATTCAAAAAGTTTATAATATTTTCACAAAATAAAGTACTATAACAGTTTTAAGAAACTTTAATAATTATATTCAAGTGATTATGCTAGACTTGGAAACTAAGAGTCCTTAGGACCCAGGATATTTTTTTTTATAACCGTCGCTGAACAGTCAACCCAATTTTTGGGTTTGCGCCTACTAATGTTCAATGCCGTAGCCTAGTAATTTTGAACCCAATCCAGAAGACAAGGGAACTCCTGGATCAAGTATTGGGAGAAATGTGCCTTCATGGAAGACTTTTTGCTGGAACTAACCCAGATTTGTATTACATAGAGAGGAAAACCATAAAAACCTCCTGTTAGCTTGACGGTAAGGGGACTCCAGCCCATGATCTGTCTACCACTAAGGATATTTTACGTCAGTACTGTGGCAAGCCAGCTGCAGAATTTGTATCGATCAGCCTTACTGGGATTCAAACCCGGTTCACCTCATTGAAAAGCGAACGCTTTATCCCCAGAGCCACGCCAGCCCAGGACCCAGGATATTTAAATTCTCAATTCCTTTTCTATTCCTGTTTCAAAATTGAAATCACATTTTCTGTTTTGTGCATCAGTATTAATCTTTTAAATTTATATTATTCTAGTAACAGAAATTATTTTCTATTTTATTTATTGTTTTATTTTGCCAACCTAAAGCTGCTGACATCTTTTAATTTTCTTCTTTTAACTGTGGAAAGTTACCTTCCCCAGTGGACACATAAATTTTATGTCTAGTCCTTTCAACGACTATAGTGTGAAAACGATTGCTTGTATCTGAATAAAAGCACAAGATTGTTTAAGAATGGTGAAATTTTTGATAAAAAATTATGGATTGCACAATTGAATACTTGTAATTTTCAAAAAAAGAATATGATAAATAAATTAATTTATCCTTTTCAGAACAGATGGAACATATTTGAGAACAATAAATTAACAAATTTAATAAAAATAAACAATTGTAAACTAGTAAAATAAATTTTCATACTAATCAATGTTATTGATACTTTTGTTAGATCCAAAAAACTCAAACATTGCCATCGACTTTAAAATAAATAGTTTTTAGTATTAGTAGAAATGGTACTTTTTATATTACCTCTTCATTAAGCCAAAAACTGAATATTTACAGGATAGTACACTGAATTTTAAAAAAAAAAAAACATTTATTAATTAAAGAACATAATTTTTTTTATTTCATTATTATTGATCCAAACAATATTTGCAAATTTGTTCAATAATTTTTTTTAAAATTATTGTTGGAGGAAATTATTTCTTGATATTAAAAGTGCATTTATTGAAAACAATTAAATCAAAAGACTTTCTCTGACATAAATAAATAAATTATGTTCTTAGCATGCAGCGTGTACTTTAGCATAACATAATATTAATAAGAATCATTTTCTATCCTGTACCTCATCAAAATAGACTTTAATAGAACCAACATTTGTAGCACCAACAGCAGTAAGTGAAAAGAAGCCATGTTGCCATTCCCCAGTGTATACAACTCTCTCATTGATATTGAAAAGTCCAGCAATCCAGCTTACAATTCCAGGATGAACACTTAATAATTCACCTAATATAGAACAAATATATTAAACTTTTGCTGTTAAAAAAGAAAAAAACATAAAAATAGTACAAAAATGTTTTAAGATTTTATCCTATGAGATGATGTGTAGTTAAGTACATAAAAAAAGTTTTAAGTTTTGCATTGAGGACTGTAAATATATTTCTATAAATCTAATTTTAGAAGAAATTCTAAATCTTTGAAACAATACCTAATAGCTATTTTTTGTACATTAAAATGAGCTACTAAATTTTCATACAAAACTATGTAAATTGAATGATAACAGGTTTATTTGGAGCAAAATTGAAATAATCAATGTCTGTCTATCTAGGTTTTTCTGAGAGGTACCTATTTTGTGAAAATTTAGACGTAATTTGTGAAAATTAAAAATTCTATTAAAAAATCAATACAAAAATAAGGATTTATTCTTTCTTACAGGATACAAAAATAAAATTTAAGAAAAAGTATTTTTTTCCTAAAGTTGAATTTGTAACGGTACAGCTAAACAGTAGTAAATTTGGCCTAGACAGACCCTTGATAATAGTGGAAAAATAGATAAAAGAACACAGTTACAGTTAATCAAATAAGGAACTAAAATCTATGAAGTGCAATTCATTTCTTTAATGTTACTCTTTCATCAATGTAATAAGAAATTTTCAACAGATATTGTCCCTGCTTCCGCACATATAATTCTTGAATATATAACAACTCAATAAGCAGCAACAGACTATTAGACTTTACGTCATTGTTTTCATAACTATGAAGGTTTTAGAAAATAAATTACAAGCAACATAATTTTACATTTCAATGGATTAAAACAATGAACAAGTTTTTAAAGACAATTAAGAAAATGATTTAGAAATAATTACCATGAAAGTGCTTCCTATGGTGAACGGTCCACTCTGAGGGTGAATGAAATTTATGATAGTCACCAGGAGCAAGGTACACAACACAGTGATACAAAACATTGTCTTTGTTGTGAAGAAGACTCTTATGATATTTTTCATCTGTGACCTGTATAAGATTTAAAAATAAATTAGCACGAAATAGTTTCAACATTTCTGGTTCCATGCATTTCATATCTAATAACATAAAAATTACAGGGACAGTTCAGTAGTGATTTTTATTAATATTTGTTTTTAAATTCCTAAATATATCATCTAAAATTTAATAGATTTTACTTTTATAATTTTGTCCAAATTAAAGACATATTTCTTAATAATTTCTTTAATTGTGAAGAGAAATAATTAAAAAAGAACTAAATTATAATTAATTGAAAACAAATATTGATACTAATAAACATAAATTTAATAAAAAATAACGAAAAGCATATTCAGTATCAAAAATATAAAGTTAATAATTTATCTTTAGAAAAAATATAAGCGAGAAAACAAATATTATTAAGTATCATTTAAAAATTTAAGTCACAAAAGAAAAAATTAAGTCCTTCCATGCAAAAAAAAAAAAAAAAAATTAAAAATGATACTTATTGATAAAAAATTTTAAAAATTAAATCTTAGTTCAGTAAACTCTTTATTTATTTTCAAAAAAGCCTACTGTGTGAGTAACATTATAAATACCAAAATATAAACATGTAACCTTACACACAATCAAATTAATCCTGTTACAACAGTGGTTACCAACCGACATCCAGCGGGTCATATCCGGCCAGCGAAGCCTTTTTTTTTGGCCCAAGAACTAAAACATATTAGTTAACATCTATCTATATGGGTTTAAAATACTCTTCTTTTGTTTTAAAAAAAAACGTAATTTCTTCGCTTCTGTGAAATTTAACATACCGATGGTGAGAAAAAGTTTATTTCTTAAATAAAAATCTACTTCTTATTTTAAATTGTAATTTCATACTTTTGTTTCGTACAACTTGATAAAAGTCTGACAGTAATATTTAATTTTCCTTCAAACATAAAAGAGTCCTATATAAAATTTTTATAAAGATTGATAAATTATTGGCCCCCCATTTGACTGGTGTTTTTAATTGCGGCCCCGGCGTCATGTAAGTTGAAAACTCCTGTGTTATAATAATCAAAATTATTTTCGAATTGAAAAATCTTAACTTAATATTTACCATATCTTCTGCATTCATGGATTTCACTCCAAGGAAAGATTTCAAAGAGTAAGTTATACCCTTCACTTGTTCAATTAATCCATTTTCAATTTTGCCAAAATGCAAAATTTGACCATCAGAAGGGCTGACCTAAGAAAAAAAAAGTTCTGTCCTTTAGTAATTTTGATCTAGAAGATATGTAATTATAATTAAGTATTTTATTTATTATTTAAGCAGAAATAATAACAATATTCAGAAAAACTGATAGCTTGAGCACTTTGATTTTTAATTAACTTTATAAAATAAAATTCCTTTAATAAGTTTTTCCTTATTATAGTAAAATAAAAAAAAGGATATTAACAAATAAATAAAACTAGCAAAAATAAATTTTTATTCTAAATAGGAATAAGTGAAGCATTTGATTAAAATATAATTTAGCTGAAAAAAAAATTAATATTATCAAATATTTTGAAATGTATGAAACGAAAACGAAAAAAGTGAAGCATTTCTGCAACAACCAGTTGTAGGGCTATGGTCATGGATATTAAGGCTCCACGATTTCATGACATACAGCTTGATAGCGGCTATGTAGTCACAATTGTACACTATACACCAATGCTGCCCAGACAAGTAGGTACTTATTGATCTGAAGCAAAGCTGGCTTCCAGCTCGCATGAGGAATTAAACTGCACTACTTCACAATGATAGCTAACAGCCTTTACAAATGTGTCACAGCGGTTCAAAAAGAAAATATAGGAGGCAGAAAACAATTTTTCCACATGAATTAATATTTGGTTACAACTAATAAAATTAGAAATAGAACTTCAAAATGTACTACATAAAAATTGCTAGACAAAATATACTACAAGAATTGATACAATTGTATGAAAGACTATGGGAAGACATTACTCAATTACAACACTTAAAATTCCTTCCTAAGTTTTTGGTTACAAGAAATATAATAACAAATAGTAGCCTGAAATAACATCCAGAGCGCATAAATTGTTTGCTAGCTTATGATGCAAATTTAATAATTAACTAATGTATATAATATATAAAATTAACATTAACAGCAGTGTTCATACACAATTTCTTAAATCAAAATTAAAGATAATTAATGAATTAAAAATTAAAGAACAAAATTAAAGTTGTAATGAATTTTAAGTATCAAATGACTAATTACTAATTGAAAATAAGCAATTGCACACACTTATTTTAAATCTCATAATAGAAATTGTGGCTAGAAATAAATAATAATTTCATATTTGAAATTAAATTTCATGAAAGAAATAATGTTAATAGTATGATATATTTAAAGGGGGGGGAGGGAATTGCAAACATCACAGAAAAATACTTTAATAGCTCAGGACAAAGAGTTTAGAGCATTATAGATTATTTATTAGTTAAGTACAGTTAATCATTCTTACTGTTTAACTAATTCATTATCTATATTATTAACATTATATTCATAATAATGTTAAGTAACATAATGAGAGCAAACAAATAAGCAAATTCAAATAAAGAAAGGGATAACTTTGTATTGAATAACAATTAAGATAAAATAATATGAAAAGAACAAAAATATGATACAAGAACAGAGATAAGAGCTCTTGAGTAAAAGGATTAAGCATCTTTTTTCTGAAGAAGGCGCTTCATTTTAATATCAAAATGATCTTATGTCAATTCTTGAGACATTATTTCAGGTTAATTCAAATAACTGAATTAAGCAATTGCTAGCAATTCTTTATAACTTATTAGATTTAAAAGTGATAATGAAATAAGAAAGAATCATATTTTTTCTTAACATAAATTGGATTAATTTTGTAATACTCCTATTGGTAATACTGTCATTAAATTCTTGGTAAATTCTTGTCAGTAAATTATGCTATGCAAACTTTTGCAACATAAAGTTTTAAACATTAAAAATGTAGATTAAGATCAAGAGGATTTAAATGTATATATGTATATCTCATGCATATATAACAGGCATTTTATACCCATATTAAGTTTTATTTTTTGAGCTGTCCACCTTTATTTTGTGGCCCTAAATACTAAAGAAAAAACAAACTACACAAAAACAATTAATATATTACACTTGCTATAATACATGAAAAACTGAGTGTAATTGATAATTAAACTTTTTAAAAATTATTTCTCACCCAAACCATTAAAAATCAATTAAAATTACAAAAGCAATGAGGAAAAGAATACAAAATGTCAATGAAATCAAAGTAAAAATATGGTGGGGAACAACATTTCTTTTAAAGAAAATTAGTTTCATTAGCTAATGTCTAACTGAAACAACAAATAACTCACTAGACATTTTCCTGGATATATAGGCCTATATTCTTTTTTCAATTGACGACTAAAAAAATCACCAAGGCTTTTATAAGCATCAATATCTTCAATAACAGCTTCTTTTAAATCGCAATTGTATGTAGAAACAAATACATTGAGAAGTGGTCTTCGAATGGGTTTTGGTAAATCAATATTGTTCAACCAGCCCCAAAAACGTGAAGCAGCTCGAAGAGGTAACATTGTATACATGGAGACCTTAAAAGAAAGAATTTTATATATTACACATTTATAATCATATAAACATCATAGACATTCATGTTGCTTTATAAATGAAGAGGAAGATTAAGAAAGATTTAACATGTAAGGAAATATTAAAGATGTAAGAAAGATTGATAAAGAGAACAATACTGCATTGCAACAATAGAAAAATCAACATAAGCTACAAAAGTTAAAATTTGAGATTCTTAAATATTTGGCCTTTTTTGTGTAAGATAAAGTACTTATTGTAAAAACTTTTTCTTCAAAAATAAATTTTGTTTTTATTAGTTATGTGAAATTTGAATTTAGAGTTCATATCATTAGCAATAGAGAGAAAATAGCTGTTAAGCCACTTTTCTAAAAATCTATGATGAAGCACTTAAGTTGTTTTTTCATTGTACAGCAGAATACAATAAAAAAAATACTAAGAATTTATTGTAATTCAAATATATATTTAACTTAACATATTCATAATTAAAAACTCAGTATTTATCTGCTGATTATACAATTTATAGGTGAACACCAGTTAGTAAACTCGATGTTGTTAGTAAACAAAAAAAAATTATACTCATCAAAGTTATAAGCAAATTAAACACGTTTAAGGAAATTAAATATTTATTTCTACATAGTAAATTATTAAAATAAACATCCGTTACTTATATCAAACTAATAAATCAGAAAATATTTTCTCAGGTTCCCTCTGTTTATTATGAATTTTTATTACGTTAAGAAATTAAGTAAAATTTAAATAAAAATTGCATGCTCATAAACCTTTTATAACCAAGTTGAACAAATAAAATTCTACCAATAATTTACTTTAAAACTTTTTTTTTTTAAAAATTTGAATATTTGACGAAATCTATCAAAACTCCTTAGTCTATCTACCCAGAATGAGTAAAGAAAGGATTTCCTTTTGTCACAACAAATTTATTCTTGTCAATAACATAATAGAAAAACAATAAACGCCTTAAAAACTTGCTCAAATTCACTGAAAATTCTAAGTTAAATTCAAATTAAAACCTTTTATAATAAAGTTGAACAAAAAAATTCGACCAACAATTTACTATATAAACTTAAAAAATCAAAATAAAAAATATTATTTTTATGAAACCATGTTTTAGTAGTGGAGAATAATTAAAAAATAAATTTTTGAAAAACAAAAAATGTGGGGCACATAAAATACATAACAGTAATATTATATTAGTGTGTGTATGTGTGCTCATGAGAATATGTGTATGTATATCTGTAATTGTAACTGGAATGTGGAATATGTTTGTGTATGTGGCTGTGTATGTGTATGAGTAAGAAAATGTGTATATGTACTGTTATGTATTTCATGCACCCCACGTTTTTTGTTTTTCAAATTTTTATCTTTTAATTATTCTCCACTACAAAAACGTGGTTTTTAAAAATATAACTTTTTATTCAGATTTTTTTTTTTTTTTTTTTTTGTACTCACTTCCAAAAGCTCAATTTTTTTCACTCACTGTACACAAAACTTTTCAACTGACGTGTGACACTAATTTGAAATAATCGAATCAACAACAAAAGACAATTGCGAAAATATTCATTTTTCTTTCATTTCAATTTTATTTTACTTTGTATATCTTCTTTCTCTTCATTTTCATGCATTGTCACCCAATTCTGAACTATTTGCTAAATTTGAAGTCTTTAGCTATTCAGGAAGTTAGTTTAAAATCGATTACAAAATTCCACCCGAACAAACATACACAAAGGCAAGTTAATATAAGCGTGGTAAAAAAAAAAATTCTGAATATTTGACGAAATCTATCAAAACTTCTTAGTCTATCTACCCAGAATGAGTAAAGAAAGGATGTCCTTTTGTCACAACAAATTAATTCTTGTCAATAACATGATAGAAAAACAATAATCGCCTTAAAAACTTGCTCAAATTCACTGAAAATTCTAAGTTAAATTCGAATTAAATATACAAGCGTAAAAACATAGATCAAATCTTACATGTACATCTGAAGCTAATAAATCAGATGGATGAGGCGAAGAAAGTATTTTTGCAGTCTCTCTTTTCTTAACATGCCTGAACTGTTGATAAGCTATGAAAGCAAATCCTAGCCCAAGAGGAATGGGTGTCCATTTTAAAGTCCTAATATAATGTACTAAAGGATTCACTTTCACTTTCTGCCATGCCTGCTCTGTTGTACTTGATTCTAAAAAAATTAAAAGATGTTTACAAATCTCACCATAAATAATAAAAAAAATTAATAAAATACAGGTACCATTTTAAATTAACATAAAGGAGAAAAAAATGTGAAAAAAGAAAAATATATAGAAATTTAACTTGTGGGATTAAAATTTGCTGATCTAATATAAACTAATTCAGATCACCAAAGATTCCATAACATCTATTAAGAGGTAATCTTTTTAAGCTCTTAAGACTACATCTATAACAAGAAAACGGAGGGGGGGGGATATATTTCACTTAAATAGTACAAGCGTAAATGTGTTACTCTCAATCATAAAACCTAATCTCTATTCATCATTGTCCCTTTCTTGTTTTTTCTTCGTTTATTAATGTAACTAAAACTTTACAAATATTATAAACATTATGGTTTACATTTCTATGAAAATAATAAATTTATGTATTATAAAGATGTTAACCCAGTAATATAAATCATAATGCAAAGGTTCTATATTATTTTCAATAGACATTGAATGCTTAGTTTTTACAAATAATGTTGCTGATATTAGAGATTATATACATATTATTTTATATAACAGTTTATAAGGTAATGTTGATTCACCCATTTTATTATTTTACATATAATACTTATTATTAATACTTTTTGTATTGTAGATAAAGAAAAAAAAACTTAATTAACAATTTTCATAAAAATTTTAATACAATACAAAAAAGTAGAAAAATTTTATAATTTTAAAAGTAACTTTACACGCCTTTATTTAAGAGGACAAAAAAAAAACTTTTTCTCCAGATAGAATCAAATCAAAAAGAAAACATTTATTGACAATATTATCAAAAGATTTTACTACTGATGCTGCTAACCATAATTAACAAATACATTAAACTTCATTTATGACAAGTTTAAATGTAATTCAATTACAAACCTGGGTTAAATAATATAAAAGATGTGGATATAATCCAACACATAGAAATTTTAGTAGCAATCATGATGATAGTGAGAGAACAATTTTTATACAGCCTCTCACTAAGAGTTACAAGCATGAAAGAAAGACTAAAATGCAGACAGAAGTCAGCAAAATATCAACTGGCACTAATATGATGATAGTTCAAAGGTCATTGATATGCAAAATAAGAAACTTTACAAATAAAAGACACAGTTACAAGAACACACTCTAAATATAGTCAGAGATGTAAACAAATAATGTAAACAAATATTTAGAGAGTAAATTAAAAGTTAATATTCAAAATTATACTGTATTTGATTATGAAGATCCAAAATACTTCTTACTTATATTTATAAATATTAACTACAGAGATAATAAATTCATATACAAACACATATTTATTGTTTAAAGTTTTAAAATACAAAAATCCAAATATATAAAAAAAATTGAAAAATATTGATGATGACAGAACATTTATTATAATTATTTAACTGTTTATAATGCAGAGAAAGATGTAAAATTAATATTACTTGTAAATAAAAATAACTTGTGGCAAATTACATAATAAATTAAAGAATAAGTATGTCTTTTATATGTTCTTTTCACATGGTTTAAAATGTCATTATTGTATTTATTATTACAGCCTCATTGTATTTTTATAATTTTTTTTAAGCAGATAGACAATTTAATGAAACATATGCTTTGAGGGTAACTAAAGTATGACCCAATTATTTCCAATTTATATTCTGTAATAAAAAACATTTTATGTATATAATAAAAAAAGAGGAAGGTTTAAATTAATAAATAGCTTTAAAGATCAACATCTACTAGTCAACTAAAAAAAAAATTGTGTTTTTTTTTTTTTTTAAATAAATAATTCAGTTTTTTATTATTTAATAAAGGACTAATTTAAAAATATTGAAGCTAAGAAAATAGGAAAAAAAATTTAGATGACAAATAATATTCACTGGATACCATATTTTTAGACAGGGTAATAATTTCTTTCAGAAGAAACCTCAAAAGAAAACAAGTAGAAAGTGGAAAAAACCAGAAGAAAATGGAACAAATTGAAGAAAGTAAATGAAATTGAAGAAACTGGTTGAAATGGAAGAAACTAAAAATGTCAATAGTTGTTTAGCTATAAGTAATAAAATAGTGTAAATGTAAAAGATAAGAAGGTACAGAAAGTAGTAAAATATTATAATTTTTTTTATTTTTACATTTACTTTTTAAAAAAATATTTTGATATTTATAGTAGTTGTTTTAACATAAAATTTTAAAATTTATATAACTTATTGTATTAATTTTTAATAAATATGACAAAAGCGATTCTTATATATATATATATATATATATATATATATACAAAAGACAAAAAGGATAAAAAGAAAAGAGAGCAAAACGAAGAAAATTAAAAAAAATAATAAATTTTATTTACTGTACATAAGCTATATAGAACTCATAGAGCAATTTAAAAATATAGAGAAAACATAGAAAATAATATAATAAAGATTCATGAAAAGAGAAGAAAAATTTATTAAATAAAAATTTTATTATATATATATATATATATATATATATATATATATATATATATATATATATATATATATACTTAGATACTTTTAATTAAAATAAATTTTTAAACTATCTAAATTTAGAAATATCTTTAGCACGTTATTTTAGAGATGTTTCATATTTAACAGCATTTGGTTATAAAAATTAGTATTGTAATTGTAAATGCAATATTCCACTTGTAGGTGTGAATATGATGTTTTAACAGATATATATTTTGTATATGCTGTATAACAGTATATGATTTTTTATACCATTATAAAGTTAAGTTCTACCCTAATTCTTTGCAAAAAATTATTGAAAGAAACAATTGATTTAATTTCTTAAAAAAATTAATTACAATTTATTTTCCTTTCTAATTATTGCTTTTCAATTCTTACTCATATAAAAATTATGTAATATATAGCTTGAAAATTAAACTACTTTTTAAGCTAGATTGAAATTATAAATAGTTTAAAAAAAATTTTTTTAATATTTGATATTTTTTTAAAAAGAGACTTTTCAATTTCTTAACTGGAAAAAGCCTATTTCTCCCAAAGCTATTTCTATATACATATATTTGAAAGATATATCATATTTTTAAACACTACACAGATAATATTAATTTCTGAAATTTTATCTCAAAACAATAAAACAAAAAAAGACATTTTTAAATGTGTTTTTTAATGAATTTAAGATTTCCACAGCATTACACTAACTAACCATTTTGAAATTACATAACACTTAAACTACTTTTTCCCAGTTTAAAATTTCTTTTGCCCCGCTTCCCTTTTTCTAGTTTGAAATAAACATTGCCCTGAAACTGTGTTCTTTTTCCATTCACAAATTTAAGTATTTAAGTCAAATGTACTTGGAGATTTCATGCAACCATTCTTTAGTTTTTTTTAACTAATATGCTACCTCTTTCTTTTAAACCAATCAGTTAATGATAATTTTTATCAATAAAAGAACTAAGTGTTTTAATCAGAAATTGTTTTATAGAAATACAAATTTTCAATACACTACAGCAGTGTTTCCCAAACTTATGACTTTTGTGTACCCTTTCTAAATTTTTTGTAACGCTGTGTACCACTAATAAACAAATGAATGTATTTTTTACTATAAAAAAATTGCACAAAAGTTAAAAATCAGAAATAAATGATAACTCTGCAAAAAAATAGCCAATAGAAAAATACGTAATCGTAAATTTTCATGGCTCGCTTGGCTTTTAAATAAAATTTTATGAAATTTTCGTTTTTTGTGAGATATTTCGTATAAGAACGCGTACCCCCTCTAAACTGTTCCAGTACCCCTGGGGGTACGCGTACCACACTTTGGGAAACACTGCACTACAGGTACAAGCAGTAGCAAACACATTAATACTACTTACTTCTTGCATAATGCTGAGCTTGACATGACAGAGATGAATCAATCAAAAGGCGTTTAGTAACTTCTGAATATGGCGACAAAATACAGTTTGTACTTAAGGATGTCTTTCCTAAAGTCTGTAAACTGGGATAAGAGAAGACAGCAAACATACTGTTGTGGTAATTTAATCTGTAAAAAGACAGAAATAACAAATAATCAGATGTGCACACAAAAATATTTATAACACAAAACAAAGGTAGACAACATTGAACATTATTCCAGACAAGAGTAATAAAAAAAATATGAACTATCAATTTTCTCCAATTGAGTTTTTCGCCTTAACTCTTCCTACTAATTTTCATAATTTAAAAGCATTTTATTTGCTAATTGTAACAGAGTAAGAGAATCGTTAGTCAAATTGTAAACACAAATATTTACATTGCTCAAAGCAAAGATAGACAGCATAGAACATAACTTCAAACAATGTAATTTCAAATACGGATATTTGAAATAATTTTAGTATTTAGAAGCATTGTGGCGTAATAAATATAAGCTAATATATAAGCTAATTGTAACAGAGTGAAAATCAACAATTAAATCAAATTATTTTTTGTCAAACTACTGTTAGTCAAACTACTTTTTGTAGCTTTCAAAGAAGTTAAACAAGATTAATAAATAAAAAATACAAACTATCAATCACTTTTATCAAGCGAAATTTTTCACCTTTACTTTTTATAATTTAGATACATTAGCTAATGGTAGCAGAGTAGGAATTGTTAATTGGTTTCAAACAAGTTTTATAAGCTTGATTCTATTTATAATAAAAAGTTATAGAACTAATTTAAAGAGCAATTCTATCAATAATATTACTTTCGTCACAGAGTCAACAAATTGTTGTTACATAAGTGATCACAAATGATGGGGGAATGATTACTAAAGCAACTTTTTATCCATATAGATAAGCATGTATTAATGCGCAACATAAAATAACCTTGGAATTTTGAAGGAGTAAAGTTAAAAAAATAATTAACACAATACTTTTTTACTCAAATTGATATATATCACAAGCAAATGATTTCCTTTAAAATATTATTAAGATAATTCCACTTTCATATGTGTTTCGCGTGATCAAATATATAATAATTAGTCTTGGAACACAACAAATAAAAAATATCAATACTAGCAAGTTACTACTGTTTCTCGGTATCTCAAGTTTTTTCAGATTATATTCATTAAATACTCAGAAAACAATCTGAAATCGTCCGAAAAATTTAAACTTTTAAATCTCCGTTTTTGTTACGGAGTTGAGTTTACATTTCGAACTGCCTTGTAGTGAAATTTCTACCACTGAAATGTGCTGCCCTCTAGGCAAAAAGTATGAAAAATGAAGAATCTCCTTGCTTTGTGCAATATATATGGTATAGTATATATATATATATATATATATATATATATATATATATATATATATATATATATATATATATATATATATATATATATATATATATATATATATATATATATATATATATATTTTTTTTTTTTTTTTTTTTTTTTTTTTTTTCGAATTTAATTCTTCAAAATATCCTTCTGGTGAAGCAAGTTAAACTATATGATTTTTTGGCGAATACATTGGATGAGAAAAGTAATTTTGAAAGTAATAAATTCTATAGTAAGGGCGAACGTCACATTAATTGTTTCAATATTGTTTTTTTTTATGTAAACTTATAAGCTTACATACATTGATATTTTTTTTCAGAATTTTTAGAATGTTTCAAGTTTAGATTATCATCTAACAATATGCACCTATGATAATAAAATTAAGGAGCATTATTGTAAAAACTAGAACTGGAAACTAGATATATCTAGTTTCCAGCCACTATATATAGAACAAATATAATCCCCCAAAAGCCCAAAGAAAAATTAATATATGAGAATGAAATATGTCGTACTTAAAGCATTACTTTCTTTTATTCCGATTAAGAGATTTCTATTCGTTTTAACCAATTTCCTTTAAATGTTGGAATTTGTCATTTCAGAACGTTTCTTAAGACACCATATAAATAAAAAATTATTTGTTCAATTAATAGTGAAAAATAAATAATGATTATAAAAAAATGTAGTAGTTTTTTTTTATTACTTTATTAAATAAGGCTCAAAAACCGAAATTGGTCGAATAGTTATTGCAAAACAGATTTTTTAAAATATGGCCTTTTCTAAAAACAAAATTTAAAACTCGGAAACTATTCAATTGATTTCGCTCACATTTTGTATTTAAAATAACATAGTTTAAACTTTGTCAAATTTAATATCTTTTCGACCAACAACAGTTTAATAAAATAATAAAAATTTATTTTAAAAAAATAACGTTGAATTATTTTCGGATAAATAAATTTTGTATTTGCGAACGAAAAACTTTCGATTCGTTTTAAACCTACTCATAATAAGACAAAATACACAAAAAGTTAAATTATTAACCTCTTCACTACTGAAGCATAAAGGAATACAGCAAAAAAAAAAATTCTATTTTACAGTTTGGAATTTTTTAAAAGAAGGAACAAACATTTTTAAACCATGATCTTTTTAAATACAATGATGAATAAATTTAATAATTATTTCGAAAAAAGAAAACAAAGTTTAATCTAAGTAAAATGAATTACTGCATTAAATCTGAGTTTCAAAACGATTTTAATTATAAAAATCACGCGAAATAAATAATTATTGAAAAGAATCTAATATTAATTATAAAAAAGAGTTAAAACACCCGTAAAATATTATCTAAATATATACTATAAAATAAAATACTTATAATAGTACGAGATTTCACTTGAATACATGAATTTTGCCATACGTACTAAAGTTATTTACCTTATTATTTTACCAAGCTACTTCACCTTAAGGTACACATATGTGGACCAGCATATTCTTGACTGTATTAAATATATATAAATATAAATAAATAAATATAAATTATTAATATATTATTAAATATAAATAAATATAAATTTAGTTTTAAAAGTTTTTAAATATATATAAATATAAATTTAAAAGCTTCATATAGATCACAGAAATAATCAGCCAAAAGAAAAATATTCATTAAAATATTTCAGCCAAAAGAAAAATATATAAATCTGTTGAAACAAAGTACATTTTTGTATTTGTTTCCGTACTTTAGTTAAAGTTCAGCATCAATTAATTAAATTAACAGATTTTTGGTCACCTTTTTAAACTACTAAGATAGTAAAAATCTGATAATTATAAGAAAAGTTACTTTAAAGTTACCTTTTTTTTATTGCGTTTTGTACAATGTACATGAAATTTTTGAACAATTGACACGACAATTATATTTTAAGACAACGAAACTATCTCCCTCCCTCAATTTATTTTCAATTGGCAAAACTCATTGATAATATACCAGAAGATGTAATTTATATAATAGCAAAATTAACACCGAAGAAAGATAAAAATTTACTGAAAAGACTGAGACTAATAAATCTTATCTTCGTAGGCGTTATCCCGCAGGTGAACTATTACAACTTCTCAGTTTTTAAAAAAATAAAATCTACAGCTGTTATAAAGTTGAATCCGTTGTAATAAAATGTTTTGGTCTTGTATAGTATCTTGACAACTTATAAAAATCTAAAAGATAAGCATAAAGTAGTTTATGTTTTCCCAAACGAACTACACTTTCAATTGAAAACATCACTTGAATCTTGAAAATTTTGAAAGAAAATACATATTCAAAAAGGCACCAAATCAAAAGTACCAAAAGCTATCAAAAACTATAGTCAATCTGGGAGCTGCTAAAACGCATCCAAGACGTAAATACAGTAAATAAAAGTTCTTTTTATGCTGGTGGCATAAAATTCTAGACGGGGAAAAAAAATAATAATATTTATTCTACTTTCAGGGAAATAGTTCCAATACTTACATAAGTTGGAATGTTACTTCGCTTTCTCATAAAAATGGTTGGCCGCAATAAAGGAAAACCCATAAAAGTTGATCAAAGCCTTCTAATCAAATATTTAAAGATCGATCAGAAATGATGATAAATTTTTCCCGATTTGGAAACTCTCATGTGACGGTTTTGGAGTAGAAAAACAGAATATCGGTAAATATTTGTTGATGTGTTAAACTGCCTGGTCAAATTGTAAAAGTGAGTTAAAAAATAGTTTATAAATTTTCTAACAATCAAGTTGTATATGTCTAAGACTGAGAAATTATATTTATGCTGATAAACTTCCTTTACGATGTTTACTGTCACAACTTATTATGATGGTGAATATTTGTTTATCAAAGCTCAACTATTGTCTAGTGACAAATGTATTACGTGTAAACCCATCAGAATACATTGTTTTTAATAAACAAATGGGATGAGAAATAAAGAACGGGAAATTATTACTAGACACCAGACACCACGTACAAGATGTTCCATACTCACTGTCCTTAACATATATTTTTAGAATTATTGACAAAGACTAAGAAATATACTTATAAGGAGTCACAAACTAAAGTTTACGTGGCTAAGGAAAACCAGTTTAACTGCGGGATGAAACTTCTACGGGTTTCTAATACTCTTTTGCATCATTTTTTTTTTTTTTTTTTTTTTTAAATTCGCCTACAATCATTCATCAAGCTTTGATAAAAATAAAAAAAATTTACTTTTCCTTAATTAATATCAATTTAAAACTCCTAATATGTAGATTTTTTAGACTGCAGATTTGTCAAGGTTTTCAATATATATATCAACAGCGTTCGTTATAAATCACCTTGTTGATAAGTGCAGCATAAAATATAAATTAAAAAAATCCATGATAAAGCGAAAAGTTTAGACAGATTATTTTGTTATTGAATAGAAAACATAAATGCAATCACATTTGAAGACGCAATTTAAAGCAAAGCATTCTCGCAACAGCCGATTGTGAACCAAGAGGTCATGGAGGTTAAGGCTCCATATTTTCGTGACCAACGGCATGTGGCAATGTGGCCAGCATTATAAGCACAGGCTGCCTTTACTTCCCAAATAAACTGGTACCCATCAATCTGAAACTGGGTGAGCTTCAAAGCCACCACTGGGGAACAAACCCCATTCCTTCACATTGACAGCTCAGCGTCTTAACCACTGAAAAGTATTTACTGTTTGTCTAAGATAAGTACTCTACCAGACATTCGTCTGGAGCTGTGGCGGTGATTATGGTAGCGAGGTATGATTATTTCAAGTAGGGGTGCGGGGTCCTTCTTTAGGACTGGTTTCGGCCAGAGAAAAGGAGATCTCTTTCTTCTGTCTATTGTCCCTACCCTTCCTAAAATGCCCTCTTCTTGTTTCCATAGCACCAGACTGCTGTAGACTTTGTGGCGGGCAGAGTTCCTATCTTAGACAAGCAGTAGTTATCGAAGCATTGTTCCAATTATTCGAAACCCTGAAGAAAGCAACAATTAACTTCGTGAATTTTTTTTTCCTGAATTTAAGATAATATACCAAACAGCTTCAATAAAATTACTATCTTTGAATGTTTCTAAAAGGGATCAGTTGTTTAAATAATTCTCAACAAATTATAACTCCCTATCTGCTAGGCCGTACAATTTTACTGATTCTGGAACAATCAATTGCATAACGAGATTAATTTAAAACTTGTTGCTTCCCCGCATTTATAGTTCACTTAAGAATAAATGTTCTTTTCAAATCGCTCGTCACAGGTTTTATGTTTAATCTATTTTAATAAGTTTGAACTTATCTAAGACTAGGACGTCAGGAAATGAAATTATAGCAAAATTGGATTTCTAAAAAAAGAATGAAAGAATTTCTTTATCTCTTCTTTCACCTTGAACTGTAATTTAATAGTTGAACATTTAGAAAGTTAAGGTTAAAAAAAAAAAGTTATGGAATTATATTTCAGTTTTAGCTGCAATACTATTCAATAGCATTATATAGACAACGCTTATTTCAAATTATTATTCCACTAAGTTTTAAAGACCTAAGAAATGTAGTTTTAAAAAAAAATTAAATTTATTGCCAAAAATTTTCATGAAA
This sequence comes from Parasteatoda lunata, assembly GCA_949128135.1. Classification (NCBI taxonomy): domain Eukaryota; kingdom Metazoa; phylum Arthropoda; class Arachnida; order Araneae; family Theridiidae; genus Parasteatoda; species Parasteatoda lunata. The sequence continues at coordinate 64,930,445 of OX421973.1, read as the reverse complement.
ATTTTATTGTAATTTGAACTTTTTTTTATGCATTTTTTGGGTGGCTAGATAACCTTCGCGATTGTCAGATAAAACCACATAAATAAATAAATTCAAATTAAAACAGTTTTTTTAATCAACACTCTTTTCTTGTCCACATGGCTCAGGGGATAGAGCGTTCACCTTCCAATAAGGTGAACCGGGTTCGAATCCCAACGATGACTGGCCGATATGAATTCCACATCTGGCTTGCACCGACCACAGATCTGACGTGAAATATCCTCAGTGGTAGACGGATCATGGGTTAGAGTCCCCTTGCCGTCAAGCTAACCGTGGGAGGTTTTCTTGGTTTTCCTCTCCGTGTAAGGCAAAGGCGGGTTAGTTCCATCAAAAAAGTCTTCCACGAAGGCTAGTTTGTCCCAATACTTGATCCAGGAGTTCCCTTGACTTCTGGATTGGGTTCAAAATTACAAGACTACGTGGTTGAACATTAATAGTCGTAAACCCAAAAATTGGGTCGGCTGTTCAACGACTGTTATAAAATATAAAATAAACTGTCGTATGTAACAACACAACAGTATTATTTATTAACGCTTTTTAATTATTATCACCGCTAAACTAACCTTAAAAATGATTATGTTCATTATAAAATAATTATGCTTCAGTCTTTTTTTTAAAATTGCCTTGATATGTTTGAAATACATAATGCATATGTTGTTACTAAATCATTTTTTTCATAAAATTAATTTTATGATTGTTTTATAACCTCGTTTTCGTGTGTCTGAGAGTGGAATCTTGCAGTCAAAATTCCGACTAACTAGCGTGCTCAAACCTCATCTGCAATACCTCATAAAAATGCAAGCATCAATTGTTTCTTGACCGCTACCAGCATATATTATTGTCATATTAACTATTGCCAAATTTCAGGTAGACTGAAGAAAATGAGAAAATCATTTTAATTTTGACAGAAAATTTTGGGGATGCATCACTTTCGTAATACATTTCTATCACCACTAAAATGAGTTCTAAATTTTTCGTTACGGGTTTGATAAAAATAAATAAATTTTCTCATTTTTAATCAACTTGAATAACATAGTTTTTATTTTATTTTAGTAGTTTAGGCTAAGTAGTTGACAATTAGTATTGGGTCGGCTGTCCAACGACGGTTATATAAAATTAAAACTAAAAAAAAATTGTCATTTGCTTTCATGTAAATTGCATTCATATAAATCTCGAAACATTAATTTGAAGAAATTAGAATTCCTTTTCAATCTCAAGAAGAAGTTATAGCATTGATTAAACAAAAGGGGGAAAGACGCAAAATATCTCGAAATATATAGCCCTCGTATCCTTATACTGTACAGTAAAAATATTTTTTTTTAAATCTTTTAATATAGCAAAAATACTTTAATACAAAACAAAACATTTACAAAACAAGATAAAATCAAATTTTCAAAGTGAATAAAAAAAGTATATTTTACTTCAATCGAACAATCTGGAATCAGCAGACATTGTTACGATTCAAAATATCGCAACCCAATCAGTTTTTCGAAAAGGCAATATTGTTTCTCACTTTTTTTTCTTTTTTTTTCTTTTAAAAAATCCAAACCACTCGGGATCAATTTAATCTCACAGAACATAGACTTCGAGAATAGTCAGTCTAACATAGGAAATCTCCAAGGGCTGAACAAATTCAAGGCCCAGAGTGACATGAAAAAACTTAATAATGCCTGGGAAACTGAACTACTGTCTACTCCATCCCAATTCACGAAGTTTTAAAGATTGATTCGTCCTAGAGATTAAGTTCTTTCTAGTCTTATTGATAGTTGTTACTCTTTGCAGCCCAATTTATGACCCTATCTGAAATTTAGTTTTTGCTAGTTTAAAAAAAAAAAAAAAAAAAAAAGGTTTTAGCTTCTTCCAAGTCAATTAGAAGAATTCATTTAGAATATAAAATAGTACTGTTCAATTTGGTATGCATAAAAAGTCATATTCAATATCAATATGTGTTTGTGCAAAAATCATTAAAATTACACATTTGCGTATAAGGACAAAAATACAATGATGAATTACTTTTTTTATGTTTAAAGTATACCAAAACATGTGTCAAAATTAAGGAGATTCATTTTACGAGTTTTCAAATGATTACTTAAACCAGAGAAAAGAAATAAAAGGTTATCAAAATCTGGAAAATCATTCCCATTGACAGTTAAGTCAGTAATTAAAATTTAGCAATGCCACTTACTTATTATAAAAGGTAGAATCGTGTTAATTTCTTTGTTCGAATATTTAACAATGATTTTTCGCTCTCTTCATATATTTAACTTAAATTTTGATAATTTTTTATTCTGTTATTTTAGAGTTTCAAAGCTAGTTTAATTTTTTTTATAAGCATTGGCACCATAAAGTTGGAGCATGCTCCAGCCCTTTCACTAATTTTTAAAACCAATAGGGTAAGGGAGCTTTAAAAAAAAAGTACAAGTAAAACGAGTACATCTGACATTACTAGTACTAAAAATATTATATTGCTTTCCATATTCAATATAATATAATTGAGAGGAAAGCCACCCACGGTTAGTCTGACGGCAAGGAGACTCTTACCCATTATCCGTCTACCGCTGTGGATAGTTTACGTCAGCACTGTGGTCGGTGCAAGCCGGATGCGGAATTCGTATCGACCAGCCATCACTGAGATTCGAACCCGGTTCACTTCATTGGAAGGGGAACGCTCTATCCCCTGAGCCATCATGGCTCGTTCCAAAGTTATTGCAATTTTACAAAAAAAAATTCAAACTTTTTTTTTAACTTTAAATTATGGCAATTTATTCATTGTTGAGGGAAAACTGATATCTTCCGCAATCTTTATTTATTAGCTCGCAGCTTAAGTTGCAATCGAAAAAAAAAAAAAAAAAAGATCTAGGGAGAGATTTTATGTCGGCAAATATAGATCTTAACATTGAAATAGAAATTTTTAAAAATAAAAAGCTTACTTCAAGAAAAATAAAAATCGCTACCTAATTTAAACTGTTATTAGTTTAACTCGTTAACGAGTAAAATTTCTTGCCGCTGGGTTCAGCTTTTTTATTGTAGGTTTTAGGTGATAGGGCAACTTATTTAAGTGATTGCAACCAGCATTAACCATAAAGCGTAGTAGTTCTTAATTCTAGTTAATGAACAGTATTTTTTTAACTCTAACTATTAATTAACTATTAAAACGAATAAAAGTCTTATAATAATTGTGTTAATCTAAATTGGCGCAGAAAAGCCATGACGCCGTTTTTTTGTGAAATGTAATTTTGTTAATAAAAGGTGTTCCGTAATCACCACTCTTAAAATATATTTAATAGAATGTTTTCAAAAAATGCAGTCAAAAAACTATACAAATGACTGGTCTTAAATTATTATTTATGCTAGGAAAAAAAATATTAAAATCTAACAAATTATTTGCTTCTCAGAAAGCAAGCGAAACTAATAACTTTAAAACCTGTTTAACAGCCAGAGGGGAAAAAAGGCGATTTTTAAAAACTCCTTCAAGTTTCACCGGGCAATCAAACAACTTTGAGCCACGGTGGCTAAAAGATAGAGTGTTCGGCACGTTCGAATTCTATTAGTGGCTGGTTGTTATGAATTCAGCTTCCAGCTCTCAACGAACACAGTGCTGACATAAAAACGCCGGTTATAAAATAAAATTAAACAACTTATGATGTTTTTCATTTTGTCTTACTCACTAGTGATTGGACAAAATTTCGATAACGTTTTTCTTTCTTTCCCACTTAAACATTCATTGGCGGGCCCTAAAGAGGATATTTGTGTTAGTTCATTTTTCACAAGGATTTTAAAAACATTTATTAAGAGTGCTGATCACAGTACACTTTGCATTTGCTTTGAAATATCTAGATATTTCAGTATTATTAAAAAATTTTCGAAAAACAACATATTTCGTTGATAAAACAGCACATCAAATATGTAATTAAAATATGCCATTCTGATGTATATTAATAATAGCAAATATCTTTCTCTTTTTAAAATAAATTTAAGTTAAGAATTAATTGTTTTCATCACATAAACACATTTTAATAACTTTTCATAGCATAATAATAAGTATTTATTCTAATCATAAAATGTACAAACGTGATATCACTAGAAATTTCAAAAACTGCCTACAAAAAACATGAATTGTAAAGAAAAAAAACCATGGTTCTAAAGCATTTCGAAACTATTCAGTTCCTAAAAATGGAAAGAATAGGAAACGTAAACAAAGAACGGTTCTCCTATACTATTTTAAAATAACACTCAAAAATAATACATGCAACGCAACAAAGACTTCGTGTGCGTCAATAGAAGAATATTTTTTTTTGATTCACTTTTCCAAAAAAAAAAAAAAAAAAATGTTTTCAAAAGAAAAAATTTTGACTTTAATTTAAACTCTCAATTATAACATTATAGAACAGTATATGCTGCTTTTAATACAATGTTCTTAACTCATTATCCTACACAACGTTTTGCCAAGAACTATACCATTTTTTCCATGGACCATTTTTCAAATTTATTCTTAAATAATATTTTTATTTCTTGAAAAAAATCGAATACTAATAACCAGAAATTTAAATAGTGTTATTTCAGTTATTGATTTTGAAATTCTAGATGCGAGGAAGGAATTGAAATTGTTTCTTACGAAAGACTGTTAATAAAATTAATAATCTACGGAAAAGAAGAAAAAAACAATAAAATAAAATAAAAACTATGTTTTTCAAGTTGATTAAAAATGAGAAAATATATTTATTTTTATCAAACCTGTAACGAAAAATTTAGAACTCATTTTAGTGGTGATAGAAATGTATTACGAAAGTGATGCATCCTAAATTTTCTGTCAAAATTAAAATGATTTTCTCATTTTCTTCAGTCTTATCTGAAATTTGGCAATAGTTAATATGACAATAATATCTGCTGGTAGCGGTCAAGAAACAATTGATGCTTGCATTTTTATGAGGTATTGCAGATGAGGTTTGAGCACGCTAGTTAGTCGGAATTTTGACTGCAAGGTTCCACTTTCAGACACACGAAAACAAGGTTATAAAACAATCATAAAATTAGTTTTATAAAAAAAATAATTTAATAACAACATATGCATTATGTATTTCAAACATATCAAGGTAATTTTTAAAAAAAAGACTAAAGCATAATTATTTTATAATGAACATAATCATTTTTAAGGTTAGTTTAGTGGTAATAATAATTAAAAAGCGTTAATATATAATACTGTTGTGTTGTTACATACGACAGTTTATTTTATATTTTATAACAGTCGTTGAACGACCCAATTTTTGGGTTTACGACTATTAATGTTCAACCACGTAGTCTTGTAATTTTGAACCCCACCCAGAAGACAAGAAAACTCCTGTGTCAAGTATAGAGAAAAATTTGCCTTCGTGGAGGACTTTTTGATGCAGCAGCTAACCTACATTTGCATTATCTGGAAAGGAAGACCACGAGAACCTCCCACGGTTAGCCTGACGGCAAAGGGACTCTAACTCATGATCCGTCTTCGACTGAGGATATTTCACGTCAGCACTGTAGCCGGTGCGAGCTGGGTGCGGAATTCGTATCGTAAGCCATCGCTGCAATACGAACCAGGTTCACCTCATTGGAAGGCAAGCGCTCTATCCCCTGAGCCATTGTTACTCAACATATGACACTTACCAATATCAGCAGCCTGCTTGAAATCATGCGAATTTTTAAGGCAGAGGGTGCACTTCATGTAATTTAGAGGCGCGATCTATCGCCAAGAATACGATTTGTGTATGTATATGTAAACTAATGTATGTAATACTATACTAATATAAATTTGACTAATAGTGTAAACTACGACAAAATTTTTCAAGCCAATGCTTCATTAAAATTCACATTTCGAACTTCGCATTAAATAGCATAACTACAAAAAACTTTTTGTCACTTTCATATAAATAAAAAATTATTTGTAATATCAACCTGATTACATTTCATAATTTTTTCGCAAAGCTTTCATTGGCTTCAGATGTAAAGAAATTCCATTGACTCGAGAAAACGAAATCTATTTCCGAAAAATGGTATAGTCAATAGCGAAAACACTAAAAAAAATTTCTTTTTGTTTTGCCGTCTCCGGAAGTACGACATTTCCAACGGATATAGAGTTGAGATGCCGAGGAATTGTTTAGTTTGTTCGATGTTATTTATTGGACATGGAGGCGTATTAGTTTGCATTAGAAATATTTTCCATTTTATATTCCTTTCGAAGGTCAATTTGTTGTTTCTTGGTTACTTGGTAACTAGGATATCAGACATGGTGCATGGATAAACCAAGTTTTTGTCATTTTAATTCCAGGAATGAAAAGTTTAATGCAATACACAAAAGAAATTTTCTTAATGCAACTGCCAATCAACTTTTATTGTGTTTTTTCCAAGTATATAGTTGATAATAAAATTGCAGGTATTATTGTATGCTATTATTTTATTGAGTACACGTATACTTAACAATTTTTAAATTGAAAAAGTTTATAAAAACAAGAAAAAATGAAATAAAAGCTACCCTCACAAAGTACAGCAAATAAATAAGCCAAACATGCTTAACAATCCTAAAATTGAAAAATTTTTAGAGACACAAAAGCAATGAAATAAAAGCTACAGTCAAAACAAACCTAACAAACAAATAAGCATGCATGGTTAACAATCCTGAAATTGAAAAATTTTTAGAGACGCAAAAACAATGAAATAAAAGCTACAATTAAAAACTATAGCAAGTAAACAAGCGAACATGCTTAACAGTCCTGAAATTAAAATACTTTTTAGGGACACAAAAGCAATGAAATGAAAGATGCAATCAAAGAAGCCAACAAGCTTAACGATCCTTAAATTGAATAAGTTTTGTATGATCTACGATTATTTCATATTTATCAGCATGATTATGATTTATTAGTATTTGTTGAAAGCAATTTCTTGCTGCAATAAAGAGGTTCATATTATATTTTGTTTTCTTTGATAAGAAAAGAATAAAATTTTAGTAATCAACGGAATAACTAGATTAATAACCCGGCAAAGATGTGTGGGCCATAGCTTAATATGTTTTGCTCTGTAAAAAACTCCGGATCAAATTGCAGTAAAAATATCGGCACCCTAAGTGCCGGTACTTTTTACTGTTATATCCATTTTTACCGAAACATGTTACGGAAGAAAAAACAATCTGATATACCATAATTTTTAAAGTAACTAATAATTACCGTAAAATCACTGAATCACTCTAATTAAATAAATATTACTATGAAAGTTATGGTAAAATATTTTAAGGTAAAAAATAGATTTTACTGATAAGGAACCCAAAGTGCCGGTCTGGTACTTTATACCGTAATATGATTCGGAATATTTTACAGTGTGATTTGATGTATTTTTACGGTAAGCGGCGATCACCCCATATTCTCTACAGTATTAATTATCTAATGTAAAAAGACATTCTTACATTTAAATTTTTTCCAGTTTTCAAGTTTTTCCATTGCCGTGTATTACTCACACTGAAGTTTTTCCTAATTGGATATTATTGAGACATAATTAAATAAGCCGATTAAAGTAAGATTTGTGTTTAATAAAATATGTATTTCTTTATTCGTCAACTTAGTAATGTTTTCTTTAAGAAAACAAAGGGGGGGGGGAGGAAATACTGCGTGTTACCATGTAATTTGCTTTTCCAAACCATACTATCATGCTAAGCCTAAAGAACATTTGATAAATTGTATACAGTCCAAAGGTTTAAAAAAAAAATAATAAAAAATTAGTTCTCATTTATTATACATTGCCGCCGAAAAACACCAGTTATTGTATACAATGTCGGAATTTTACACATTACCAGAAACAGATTAAAACAATTTTTTTTTTTTTTTTTAGTTTAATTCTTCACGCATTGTATTAATTTCTTTAGTATAGCCTCTACAATACATTTCCCTCATCACTTTTTTTTTCAATTTCATTACAGTTTTTCAGTAACATATGCATTATATTTTTAAAAAACTTAGATTTTTACGCCATTTATTTAATTTTTTAGTTTAGTTTCGCTGCACATTTCAATCAATACTTCTTTTTTTTCAATTTCATTACTTTTTTTCGAAAACAAATGTATATCTTTTTCAAAAATTTAATTCATTAAGCAGACAAATTAAAAAATTTCGGATCAAATTACAGTATAAAGTATTAGCACTTTGGGTGCATCATCCGTAAAGTTAATTTTTACCGTAAAATATTATAACGTAAATTTTATGGAAATATTTATTTAAGTAGAGTTATTCGATGATTTTACGGTAATTATTACTATAAAAATTACGGTACATAAGATTTTTTTTTTTCATAACATGTTACGGTAAATATTGATATAACAGTAAAAAGTACCGAGAATTTGATCCGTAATTTTTTTTTTACAGTGTATAGCATGGTTTTGCTGAAATACATTTTCGTAAATACCGTTTTTCTATCTTATTTGCATTTTTTTTTTTTATAAATATTTGATTACATATAGCTTTGAACATTTCAAGAATAATGACCGACTACATAATACAATACTGTACAATACCAACTGTACTAATCCAACTAAAGTGTTAGAGTAGTTTTAATCAATTAAAATTTTTCTGTTCGAAAATGAATTTTTTGGCGGAAGTAGCACCTTTATAAGCGGAGGAGATATTGATGTACGGTTTGAGCTCAACATTTCATAAAATTATATACAAAAAATTTACGTGATATCGTCTGAATTCTGACAGCTCTGTTGTTAGAAAAGCAGCATTTGACTTGCAAATTTAATACAGAAGGCCTGAAAATCCAATTTCGAGCTTGTTTATTTTGTGGAAAAAATGTTATGTTTTTCTTTTTAAAATAAGCTTAGACACTGTGGATCGTAAAGAAATAATTTTAAATAATACATATTTATAAGTTTTTCAAAATATGTATTCTACTTCTGAAGAAAAGAAACAAATAAAGAATTATGGAGTGAAATGTTTTAATCATATTACAGTTTACTTAAAATTTAATATATTTATCAATTGTGACACAGATTGAACTAAAATCACGGGAATTGTTATTCAATTTAAAATTCCAAGTAAAAAAATAAATGTTAAATCGAATATAGAAGGCATTTTTTTATAAATTTACCAAAAAAAAAAAAAAAAAAAAAGGCTGATTTTGTCCACATTAGCCCAGTACACGGAGCAAAGTAAACAAGCTGTGGCTAGTTTGGACAAACATGATAATTTATTAGGTAGTAATTTATTCTCTACTTAGAAAGGTATGTCTAAAGCCAAAATGAAATTAATTTCAATCTAAAATAATTGGAAAATGAATATTGACATATTTTAATCAAAATGCTAATTTGCAATAGAGCATTTAACTATACTAAGATAGACATTTTGAACGTGAATCAATAGATTTGAAAATCATTATTCAATGTGATTTATTTAATAGCATGGAGCCAAATTTAAGTTTAATCAGTTTTAATAACCATAGTTTTAACATGATGACGAAATGATCCGCGGGGCTATATTTCCCATACTAGGGTGATTAAAACAATTAACAAAGGAGAATACGGTACCGTTCGCTGATATTTAGTTTAACAAAATTAAATTAACAAAGAAATTTTTAATCAATTCATATTTCTACCATTGGAATTTGGATGAGGTCAATGCGATTGCCACACTAGTCCCATGAAGACGAGCGTTTGCTTATGCCTACTGCTGGTTAATTAAAAGTATACAGAGAAAAAGTTAACATCAAAATACGTAAAAAAAACTTCTAATTTATAGCATCTTATCACCTTTAATTGAAATTCTGAAAACGAAATCTTACTATATATAAAAATCAATTGATGGTGTCGCAGTTTTCCATTGTTGTCGCGCATTTTTATTGGCCGGAAAATCACGTGGTAGGATCCAGTTTACCCTCATTCATTTCCATATTGTTTTGGTTGTCATCAGCATAAAATTAACAATAGTCTTAAAGATATTGTTTTTCTTTAGAAATTTTTGTATCCCTAATTTAAACTTATTTTCCAGTACTGCTATTATTAGCGAGAATATTAAATTATGGTTGTGAACTCATCAAATTTGTTTGAACAATATAATGTTATAATATAAATGTTATTTTAAAAAATGATTACTTCGAAAAATCACTTCCGTTCACCTAGAGATCCAAATGTTTATAATACTAATAAATAGTAATATTTGGACGTGGGAAGTAGAGGCACAAGAGTAAGCAAACAGAATTCCTTTTAGTACATATATGTTAAGTGAATTATTTTAACTTATGTAAAAAAACTGTTTTCTGCCAAGAAAAGACAATTATTGCGAAGCAATCATCGGGGTTGGTGAGCGGCAGCGAACAGGGGGCTTAACCCCCTAGTAAGTTAATAAAAGAGTAAAGAGACATTTTGTAAAACTACTTTCTTACTCTTACAAATTTCTACTAAATTATTCTCAGTATGATGCTACAACAGCACATGGTAAGAAGTGTACAGTACGCAAAATAAAAAACGGACCAATACCAACGGACTTATTATCTAATGATCGGATCTTCACGTTCTATAGGTCTCATTCTTAATAATTCAAAAGGTTAATGTCAAATATGCTAATTAACTAGGGCAGACAATATTTTAAGTTACGAAATCAGATACAAAACGTATTCTCTCTAAACAAACATACATTTTTTTCGACGGATTTGGATTTCTGACCCTTAAAATATAAGGGGGTAGCCGCAATCTGGGAAATATAGTCGCACCTTTATAAGTGCTCGATACATGTCCACTTTTATCATTTTGATAAGCAAATGAAGGTTATATAATATTGACGAAGTCTGCACATTTAAATTTGTTTACTTTAAGTGCAAAGTATTAAACTAAGAATTCAAAGTTCGATTTCACAAAGTTCAATTGCACAAATTATATTTATATTTATTATCAAATATTATTCGAGTTTTAGCTTGGTGTATAACAAAGTATTATTACGATTAATGCATTACCAAGTACTACGTTTCGAATTAAAATCCATTTCATCACAGAAACTGAATTATATGATAGTTTGCAATGCAAAAAAAACTATTTTTAATTATAGTACCTCCATCCAGTTAATACTTTATGAACTACAGTATAATTAAATATGTTTTAATGCATAGAAATAAAATTCAAATGGTAAAAGGTCCTATTTCCGGAAATAAAAAGCAGCAATACTTGCCGATCATTGCACATGGGACACAATTAGTTCCATGAAAAATACTTAAGCCACGACGGGATACCGGTTATTATTTATTTCTTTACGAACCCCTACTTCTCATTATTTTGGGAGGCTCACAAATTAATCGTTCAAGAAAATGATGTCACCATTATGTTGTTCTTCTATGCACCGTGAGGCACTTCTGTTGCCCTGGCAACTACCGGTCACACACCATTGAAGAAAGAAAAAATTCAGGCGTAGATTAACATTTTCCTTTTCCTGTAAATTTCTCATTCAGAGTTTTCCGGAACCTTCGCAGCTTTTTCTCAATTTTCGGAGAACAGCGCCGAGACACTTCGTCACATATGTTAGTCATTTTTACATCGCACTTCAAAGTTATCGAGGCATTTAAAACTACAATACCAGTGTTTTTTAAAAAGGGAAAAAATTATAATATAATAAAAATGCATACATTTTTTAAATATTTAGACTTTTTAGGTACTTAATCATAATGATGAAAAAATAGGTAAGTAATAATAATGATGACGTTGTACTTACGCTCGAAAAAAATATAGAAACACGGCTCTCTTCTATGTGAGACCATTGATTAAGATAATTTCTGCCGAATTATAGCAAGCAGATGTTTAAATTCGAATGTTATATTGAATCTACTGTAGTTTCATCATTTACTTTTTCTATAATTTAGACCGTCCACAATTTAGTCTTAGAAAGTTAGTGGACTTATGGTGGTTAGTGGAAAGTTAGTGGTCTTAGAGAGTTAGTGGAAAAATGGTATGTATGCCGAATGCTTTTGTAAAAAAACATGAAGATTGAAAAGATGTATAATCGTTACTCTATGAGATACTTAGTATCTCCTCTGATGTCTAATGTTTATCAAATCTGAAATTCAAGCTAATTTTAGCTAGTGATTTATCTATAGTTGAGATATTTAAGTTATCAATATAGTGCTCAAAAAGAAACATCCTGAATACCTTTTGATCTAATCATCTGAATTTTAAGTATTAGAACTTAATTTTAATGGTTGAAAAGCCAAACCTTTAAATATTCTAATTGATTTAGGCAGACGATATTTTACGACATGAAATCAGACGGAAGAACATTATCTGGATCAACATCTTTTTCTTTCGACAAATTCGTACTCTAGACCCTAAAAAAATTAGGTGGGACGTAGAATATGGTCTCAATATATAGAATATGGTCTCAATAGTTTAGGCAAGAGAGTGATCGAAAATTTGGGCCCCTTATTATTAATTGTACTTTTTTTTTGCATTTCGCCATGTCTCCTCAACCAATGAAATGAATTTTTAAAAATATTTGTACACAATTATAAAACTTGGTTATCCAAGATAATTCAAAAGAATAAACTATTTTTTTAATTTTATTATTTAATTTACCCAATGGTCGAATTATTTTTTAATTGTGAAGTACACAAATTTTAACAAAAACTAAATCTTAATATAAACGTAATCTTAATTTGAAAGTAATCCTTCGAATAGTTCCTCAAAAATAAAAATTTCAAACTACAACTCTTTGTGATGGCTTTCAATTGTTCTCCTGCCGATATTTTTCAGTTAGAGGGTATGGGTATGTTTATTCAGTGAAAGTACGTTTTTACTTCTGATTTCGTAACATCTAATTTCATCATAAGTCTCAGCAATTTTTTTTTTATTGCAATTATCGCGATGTTTTTCACATGATTTTAACGATCCCATTACTTTAACTACGATGTTATAACCACACACCAGTTTCTAATCGCACATTTAAATAAACACTTTTTAATGCAGCTAAGTTGTGCAAATTTCATCGTAAATATAAGTTATTTTTCCGTCGTATTTTCGGCAGTTACCGCCATGCATTTGTTGAGCAAGTGGCCCTTCATTCAAAAAGGTAATGCACCCCTAAAATAAAGTATCATTTAATTTAATATAATTCACGAATATTCAGCACAATTTCTAAGGATTAATATCAAAAATTGTACTGAAATTGATAAACGTATAAAAAAAACGTGATAACGTTATAAGCACCTGTAAAAAACAGTGCTGTATTTAGATGACATTTTAATCTAAATATTGATAATCTCTTTCAATCTTTTATTCATAAAAACAGCAAGGATGGCTTTAAAATGCAGAGTCAGACAATTTCCTCAACACGTCTGACCTTTTATCACATTTTATAAATATTAAAAATCTCACAAAGAAATATAAATTAACATATTTTTCGATGCAAACATAAACAAACATTATAATGTATCTTTTCTGTTTTAAATTGAGAGAAGGATGATGATAAAAGAGATTAAAAAGAAAAAAACTTTTATTACAAAGCCTTGATTACTATTATTTTTACGAAATGACATATCAATAAGGAAATGTCATCTCCAACAATAAAAATGAAAATAAATAATAAAAAAATCGAAAATTGCATGTGTAATATTTAAATGAAAAATGTATGAATATGAAAGTACTTCCATTAAGAATGGAAATTATTTTGAAGATGTATTCGAAGTTATCGTTTTCTTTACTATTCTTAAAAAACATCTGTATTTATTGCTTATTAGAAAGAACTTCCCATGCACAATTACATATTCTGTGCTGGTCCGCTTGAGTTGTTTTTTTTTTTTTTAAATTGAAGGCGTTAGGGATTTATATGATTTTTTTCATACAATAAGCATTACTTGACACTTTGAAGAACACAAATATGAAATTACAAGCATCATTCAAAGAAATAAAATATTTTAAATAAATTAATTGAAAAAGAATTGAAAATATAACTGTCCCTAACATATCTCGTAAAAGGTTTTTCGTAGAATTATTTTCCAGAAACGAAAAAATCTTCTCTGAGATATTTTATATTTGAGTTAAATACTTTAAATACTTTTAAAATACTAATACTAATAAATAATAATTATAATACTAATAATAAATAATAATAATAATTAAAATACTAATACTAAATACTAATAAAAATGTTTTGAAACACTATTAAGTTTATTATTTATTTATTTATTTATTTTCATAATCAAGTTATTTATTTTTGCCGCCTTCTTTCAGGTATCCAATCAATCGATTAACTACATTATTACTTTAAATCTGTTTCTAGATTACTAGCATTATTTTAATTAGGTAATTAAATTCTTTATTACGTGACTTACCTTATGTGAATTACTTTATAAAGAAAAAAAATACTAGTTTTCAAACAAATTCAATAATGAAGTTTTAGGTCATTAAAATTTTAATATATTTAATGTTTAGAAAAATTCAAATTTATTCTTGCAAATTATGCAAAAATTATTTTACATAGAATCAATTTAACATACGGATTTAAATTTTTATGGATATTTACATCATTCCAATGTTTGTGGTTTTCTTAATTTAATGAGATCTTCACCCTTTTAGAGGCTACAATATTATACTTTTTTAATTCAGGGACAACAATTTGCGAAGTTTGCTCCTAGCATCCCACATGCATGCAACTGTTCGGAAGGAATTAAGGAATGACTACGTAGAGATACCGGAATTCCAAACGATGTATCTAACAGACAAAAATAATTCTTACGTCATAGCCGATGTATTACAGGAACGGAAAACCTTCATTTGGAAACAATGAAGAAGGAATATTATTACGTCACAAACTTTCAATCATCAAAAACTCAAAATATAATTCAATCAACCTTGAGAATAGCCACTTGCATACCGTACAAACCTGGGAGTTTTAGCTTTTTGTTTTGAAATAAAATAGATTAAATATTAACGTAAAAAAGGATCCCCTCAGGTTGTATTATTACACTGAGTTTTTCTCCTTTTTTTTTTTTTTTTTCAAACGGTGACCCAGTGGCTCAGTGACAAAAGCTAAGCAGGGTAGAAAAAAAGATGACCTATTTTCTTACACTTTCACTGTGATTTTATGCACATTTCCCTGAAGTAAATAAACTTGTGCGATCTACGAGTAAAAATCGTTTGCCTTATTTTCGTTTGTCTTATTATCGTTTGCCTTATTATTTAATTATTTTTATTAATCGTTTGCCGATCATTAGAATAACATTATTTACGTTACAGTTATGTTTTGTCATTATGTATCATTTTTATTATTTTTTTATTATTTTTTTAATTTCTATTATTATTTTTTTCTGTTACAAATTCATACTTAATGTATATAAAAACTGCTGGATGTGTGAAAGGAGAATATCGATTATTGCATCATTATCCTAAAGCTACTAATTAAAATTTTCACTCAATCCAAACTGTTATCACTTTCTTTCCATTCAACCATACCCAGAAGGCGTTCAGTTATTGAAGTAATTAAATATGTAATCATTTTGTAACATAAAAAGAATAGAGCTTTTATTGGTTGTAAATTTAAACTGTAATTAAAAATTGCAATTCATTGAATGGGATTGAAAACGATTATGAAAACGAAGTAAGGAATTCATTTGGAAATAGCAAACGATAATTATAATTATTCACTTATTTATTGTAATGTAATATTGTAATAAGACTGTGTAAGAAAGCAAGAATCAAAAAGGAAAATATTCCACTCATCTCGACCTTGAACAATTTCTTCTAACTTTTTTAGAAGTTTAAGTTGACAAGCATGACTGGTTTTTTATTTTAGCAAAGAAAGAAATGACCGACCGTGTAAAGGTAAAGATGGAGTTAACTTTAACCGCTCTTGATAACTTATTTTAGTGATAGATACAGGATTTCCTATACTCCATTGAAATCATTAATGCATTAATAATTATTTTTATGCAGCCCAAGTGAAGTTGACATATTGTTTAGTAAGTTTCTAAAAATTAAGATAGAGACAAACTAAAAGCTCTATATAAATGATTGTTAATATTCGAGAGCTCTAAGCTAAATATATAATCTGTAATGCTTAAATTTGTAATGATTCATGAAATGACAAATAATTTGTGTTACGTCATAAAAATAATCTTCTAAATTTTTTGAAAAGATACACTTGATTTAACAACGTTAAGCAAAACTAACAGTGAACTCGAAAATAAGTATTCGCATGTCGAAATAACCAAAACTTTCCATCCTTCGAAAACAAACCTTAAAACCACACTTCATTAGTTATATATGTCTGAATGGTCTACTGGTTAAAGCCGAATTAATTAGCTTAAAAGAGTATTTCTGAAATTTTTTGGAAATATTTTAATTTCTAAATAAACGCACGTATTGTTTATAATATGAGAAAGCAGACTATAAGAAAATTAATAACAGTAATTACATAAACTCGTACACACGGGTACATAATTAGATGGACTCGTTAGCTGAGCTGTATTGACTTAATAATTATGAATTTGACCTGCATTAAAAAAAATATTTGTGCATGGCTGTTCCAATATTAAGTAAGAATATTTTTGGTGGTGATTTTGGATCTGTCCTTCTCTTAGAGACATCGTTTTATAAAAGTAGAGCCTTTTTAATTCTCTTTTTTTTTTTCTCTCTTTTTTTTTTTCCTAGGAAAATTTATAATTTAGAAAAACATAAGAATTTCACCTAAATTATGGAAACGATGATTAATTAAGAATTAATTAAAATTTCTTTTCAAATCTTGAAATATCGTTCAATTTTTAACAATGATATATCGGGTGTGGAGTTTTGTGAGGAACTTCCCATTTAAGGGCATTACTTAAATAACTGATCTGAAAATGTTTAAATATCTCTCATTTTCTATTTCTATGACTTTAATTTTTATTAATAAGTTTTCTGGTGTGCGACTTTTAAAACTGCCTTCAAAAGCCATGGCTAGGTTATGATCTAAACTAATGGTCAGCAACTGACGGACCGCGGTCCAGGTCTGGAACGCGGAAAGTCAAAAAAAGGGCCAGCAAAAAAAAAAAAAATTTAAGCTCAAATTAATGAAATAATTTTTTTTTTAAATATAATTTTCTATCGATAGCAATTAGAGAAAAATTAAGATAAAAAACTGTAAAGAAAAAAAATTCTGTACTGGGCCACACATTTTTTTTTTTTTAACGTATCTCGACCCCGACTAAAATAACTTGTCGATCACTAATCATTAAAAAATAGTAATGGAAATTTATTTAATAGTTATAGAACGAAGGCTCTGTTTCCTCGACTGAGGCCGGAATAGCCTGGCTGGTAGGGCGTTAGTCCAATCTCTGAGAGGTTCGATCTCAGCTGGCCGAAGACTCCCCGTGTACAAAATGGTGACTGTTACACTCTAAATCTATCGGGGTCACTAAGTCTTTCAAGTTCCCATATCAAATCAACACCTCAGTGGGTAATAGATCGGAGATTAATCGTGTTCTGGTTTAGGTCTAAACTACGATCTGCGGATGGATGGAGTGTCCTGCCTGTAAAAACTAGATGTGAAATATGTATGTTGTCTCCGGATCATCCTCAGGGCATCCGGACTGTCGCCAATTGCCCATTGTGTAGCTCAAGTGCAACGTAAATAAAAAGTACTATGTACCAAGTCTCCTCGCTCGACAGGAAACAAAAAGTGCAAAATACACGTTCCCAATTAAAAGTGTAATTTTCCCAAAAATTCAATTATTTTTACAAAGGAGTTTTTCGGATGAGGTCACAAACTATTTTTTAAGCAAGAAAAAGCAACGTCTAAATCTGACGAATTATTATTGAGGAAGAAATATAAAATATAAAAACCAGTTTGATTGCCGGCTAAAATTTGAAGTCGAAACTCCCCTCCATTTCCAATGTCAATCAAATATGTTTCGAGATTTTTATTCCCGCTTTTCTCCAGAGTTATTCGCCAGGTAACTCTTTTGTTATTTTTTCTCTTTTGTTAACGTAAATGTATAACATATACGATCATCGTTTTTTACTTCATTTTTGACAAGGATTGTAAAAGATATATATTAAGGACAGTGATTATAAAACACTTTGTTTAGTAAAACTAATAATAAAATAATAAATGTAATGAGACCTTTGACATTCCAACGCGTTTAAAATCTATTTCAATGTTATAAATGCGACATACAAACATTAATAAACTTTCTACTCAAGTAAAAAAAGGAGACAGAAAAAAAAATTATGTAGTTAACTTCTGAATAATATATGATATGATTGTCGAAGTGACACGGAAATCGTTGTTTCGATGCATAATGACGTGTCCAGGAATAGTAAAAAAAGTTATTAAAAAGAAAAAAAATGCGAAAACAGAGCACGCAAATTAGTTGTACCTTCACGTGAAAGTATTCGATTTATTTGTTCGAATTCTTTTATGCTCTGTTTTCAATTAGTGAAGTAATAAAACGTGACGTAAAAATTGCAAGAAAACATTTGAAACTTTTTTTTCTTGTTTCGGATAAAATAATAATAATAAGTTGAAAATAAGCTTTAAAAAAAATTTGTAACTATAAAAAATGAAAGAAAAAATCTAAATATGTTTTATATTTCAATTTTAATCAACGTTGTTGATTTCTTTTTTAAGTATTACTTTGCTATAAGGTTTTCGATTTCAAAGACAAAATTATTACATTCATACACCTACATTTGCAATATGGATTCTTTGTTGTTGTTTTTAATACCACTTGCCAATCCAGCAAGCCTGCTTGGTAAAACCAAGCGTATTTTAGGTAGTGGGTTCGTTTTTTGTTTTTCAGTTGTGCCATCTATGGCCAAGAATTCGAGTTCTGCCCCACCCATACGTCACACCCGTTTATAGGGTGGACCAATTCATACATCCATTCATTCACCCACAGATTGTAATTTTGACCTGAATCAGAAAACAATCAATCTCCAATTCGGTACCCCCAAAGGTTTAAATTTGTTATGGGAATATGGAGGACTTTGAGACTCGACAGATTTAACGTGCATCAGTCACTATTTACTACACGGGGAGTCTTCGGCCGGCAGGGATCGAATCCACGACCTCTTGGACAATGACCCAGTGTCCTAACAACCAGGCTATCCTGGCTCCACCCCTAGAAGTACTGATTTGTTATGGGAACATGGAAGACTTTGTGACCCTACAGATTTAAAGTAAAATAAAGGTGGAACACAAAGCTAGAAAAACAGCAATAGCAAAGAGTGAAACAAAAGTAAAGCTGAAAAATCAGAACAAAAAAAAATTGGGGCCGAGAGGGACAAATAAGTGTAACCCCTCGGTTTTTCTAGTTCTATTTTTTTTTTTTTTTTTTTTTTTTTTTTTTTTTTTTTTTTGTTTGTACTCTTGACTGCTGCGGTTCTTTTGTTTTGTTTTTCACCTTTATTTTTCATTTTTCGTTAGCAACTTAAGGTTATATATTTGAAATCCCTTTTGTTTCTTTTCATTTATGTCTGGCAAGTCTTCATAATAGGCTTCTACTTTTAAGCGTTTGAAACCTATCGACTTTTATTTTCAGTTGCATATTTTTAAAGTCAATGAAATGTTTTTAATTAAGCTTTATCTATATTTGTTGAATTTGAAAAACATAATACATATTAATCAATGTATAAAAGTTCTAGACACGCATACGTTTTTTAATTTATAAGATAACATTTTTAGAGAAGCCCTCAAATCCTTATTTTACAAACTTTATACAAACAAGGATCCGGAAAAAATATCTTGAGAAATTATGACTGTTAGTTCTTTGAATTTTACGATGTCTTTAAATTAAGTATCGCTTGACTCTTCCCTTCATTCTTTCAGTGTAATTAGTGTTCTTTTCTTCTAAAGTCTAGGCTGATATAGTTTATTGTTTTTTAAATTTATGATAATATTTACAAAAAAAAAAATTTTAAAAATTAATGAAGAATTTTTCGTGGATGTACTTTTATGTGTTAGTTAGCAGATAAAGGAAATAAATTTACAGCAATATAACATTAACACTTTAATAAAAAAAAACTAATTTATTTCAGAAAAAATAAAGATACATTTTTACTATAGATTACAAATTTTACAGTTTAGTTTAAAACATTTGTTAATCAATACATTTCAATTTGAAATTATACTTTAACATAAAGAGGTCAGATCTTTCGACCCCTCTCCTGGCTAAACTATTGAAACCATATATTTTCCAGATTGCAGCTACCTCCCCCCCCCCCAGTATTTTTTAAACTAAAGTCACTTAAGATTCTTTGCATTCGTTTGGTAAATCTTGAAAATGGGTACCTGTTCTTGAGCGCTTGAAACATGTTGACTGTTATTTTCAATTTGTATATTTTTGAAGCGAATGGAGTTTTTTTATCAAGTTATATTCTTATTCTTCAGTTCCTGGGGATTATTTATTTAGTTAGGTAAATATGCTTATAGCAATTTTGAACGCTTTTTCCAGCAAAATAAGAAAATTATAAACTATTTCCATTCTTAAGTAATAATTTTGCAACACCCTCTCCTTTTTTTCTGCTTTTACTTTAATTTTTATTGTGGTTTTATTGTGGTTATCTAATTTTAAAAATAAATTTAAATTAAAAAAAATTTAACTTTGCTTCAAACTGAAGTTACCTTTCAATTTATTTCATAAAATTTTGAGAATAATATTCTTGAGAACTTTTTCTTATGTTATCCTTCGATGGTCAAAAGTCCTGTCCACTAAAACTCATAAAAGAAATTTTATTTCCAACCATTTAACTTTAAGCATAATTATAAAACTTTTTAAGTTTAAGATTTTTCCAACTTTTTTACTACATTTATTTAAAAATTTTTTTTTTTTTTGCTTTATAAAAAACAGGGAGATTTTAGTGTCTTACGTAAACAACGATCGTAATCAAGCATCGATCGTAAGTAAATCACAAACCCTATGCTTTTAGGTGGAGTAGTATTATTTGAAGGACCATAATTTTAGTATATAGCTTTTGTAAATGAATTTTGTGTTCGTAAATAAATGCCTTTTATCGAACGCGCAAAAACATTGTGCTCAAGACGAACTATTACTACAACGAGCTGTGCCTACCAAAAATTTCGCTCAACCCACGAAGAACTGTCATTGCAACGAGTTGTGCCCACGACAAATTGTTATCGTGATGAATTGTGCCCACGTCGAATTGTCTCTACGATGAGTTGTGCCTACAACGAATTGTCGCTGCGACGAACTGTCCTCACAACGAATTGTCCCAGGACAAATTGAGGCAGTATCCACATTTTAGTACTACTTAAACTTGATAATACATTATAATCCAACTTGAACGAAAACGTGGTTCAAAATAACACCTCATTAAGGTTACAGCAAATAAACACCGTAAAATGGTTAAAGGTGTACCAATATTGAAACCAATTTTTCTAATAATTAACGATGTGGAAATATTGTGTTTTCATGTTTCAAAAATATCTGATGACAATTGGGTACTTGCACTTCAAAAAGAAAATCACAGATACCCTCTCATGCGACCTATGACGTCAGCTGATTGTTTTTTATATTTATTTTTTTTATATCCGTCGTTGAACAGCCGACCCAATTTTTGGGTTTACGACTACTAATGTTCAACTCCGCAGCCTTGTAATTTTGAATCAATACAGAAGACAAGGAAACTCCTGGATCAGAACCCCCAGAGGAATTGATTTGTTATGGGAACATGGAGGACTTTGCGACTCGATAGATTTAACGTGCATCAGTCACCATTTACTACACGGGGAGTCTCCGGCCGGCGGGGATTAAACCCACGAACTCTTTGACATGGGCCCAGCGCCCTACCGACCAGGCTATCCCGGCCTTCAGCTGATTGTTTATCAGCAAAATGGCGTGTTCAAATTGAGCTAAGTTTTTTCACAGAAGTTAAAGTGTTAATTAAAGTGAAGTTAATTAAGTACACCGCCGTATCACACATCGAATTTGTTGAAATATAATTCTTTCTCGTTTACGTCTTTTACTTAACTTAGATTTATTATTTGTTTATGTATTTTGTTATAACCACGATATATTTTTGTTTTGTGCAACTGGAAACTTCGATACAGAATTAATTTGTTTATGTTCTACATGGCTTCGTGCCAGCCTTTATATTAAATAAGAAATTTATAATGAAAGAATTGAAACCGTTGTGAAAGAATATAGAATATATCAAAGAGAATTCGTACTTGACGGGCAGGGCTTACTCGAAATAGAATGGAAAGAGCAGTTGCTAACATAAACAAAATCCACACTACGTCACTTGCAGGTGTCCTATTAAAGCGATACTAAACAATCAATAAATGTTACTTTTTGCATGAAACCGACTTTAAATGGAATAAAATTTGCAAAAATTTATTTAGTTGATATTACCCAAAAAACATAAAAAAGGAGAAAAAAAGTATTAAACATAGGTACGTCGTCTCGTAATCTCCGTCCTACTTAAGCTAATTGGAACCATAGTTTAAAATTATTGGTAATTCCCAATTTTAGAGTTTCTGCATCCGCATCTGCCAAAAAAAGGTATGATCTCTTTGTCTTCAAAAAGTATGTTTTTGCGTCAGAAGTTTAATTCTAATAACTATGTTTTTCAAATATTAAAACTAAAAATAAAAATGTTGATAACATAAACTCAAACTAAAATTTTGACACTTATTTTCAAAAAAAAATATGCTTGAGGTAATTTTTTTTTCAACGTTATTTATTATCATACATTCCTTTTACTTATTTTTGTAATGCGAATATTATCAACCGTATTTTTTTTTTTTTAGACAAGATTAAAAATCTATAGACAGACCTTAAAACGATTTGAAAATTTATCACTTTATATGAATTCATTTTCAAAAAAATAGTCAAGCTTTACCAAATAAAAAACTATAACTTCTACCCTAACTAAATATATTTTTTTTAAAGTTGCATTTTAAAAACAAGGGTTGAAAAAGAAAAAACGGTTTAGAAGGGTTGTTGAGTTTACCAATCAAAAACAATAAATGCTTAGGAAGACCGGTTTGGGGGCTGACATTCGTAAACCAAGAAAGTGTGACATCAGCAATAAACAAGGAAATGAGGAAAACAACGATAATTACACTCCTTAATGGGTTTTTCGAATACGATAGACGTTCTGGCGACGGTTTTACGAACATATTACGCCAAGGGCGAAGATTCAATAGAATTTCACTACTTAATATTATCATATTCGATCCTTGACCTAAAACAATGGCGTTAGAAAGCTCATCCCTTTATATTCAGCTCTCATAGTTAAGTTTTCTTTTTTCAGAACAACACGTAGCGTTGAATAAAAATAAAATGCTTTTCCACCATTACTTTTTCTAGGCATATCCAACGGTAACTAGAATATAATGCGTGAATATAGACATTACTGAATCATACTTTGGATTTCAAATGGTCTGGTTTATACGGAAATGAAAAGTTTTTAAATGAGGGTCATGGCTGCAGAATGCATGATGTATTTTTAAAACACGACACGAATTTAAATAGTAACTAACATAGACACGTTATAAATTAAAAATGTAACTACAATTACATTTTAACAGATTAGTTAAAATGTTTAAAATGCAATAGTTACATTTTAACATTTAAGTTAGAGAAGTAATGATACTTTTATTGTTTAAGAAACTATGAATCGTTGGGATATTCAAAATATGTTAGTTTTAAGCTTTATTCGATACTATTTATTTTAATAATCACAAAAACAAATTACATACTTATATTAAATAAGTAATAAACTGGTTAGTGCAATATGTATTAGAAACATAATAAACCATATATATAAACGTCATTCATCTATAGTAGCCTGGGTAAATGAATAAACTTTCTATTGCGAGAGGGTCTCACATGTCTTATACTATGAAAGGGTATTATGGAAGCTTATACTTATACTGATGAGCAACACATTATACTAATCATTTTCAAAAACATATATTTATAAAATCTATGGTTATTAATTCGGATTGATGTAATTTTTAATGAAAAAAATCAAATGCTACATAATTAGAAGATTTATATTTTTCTAAAAAATAAACACTTAAAAATGTTTAATCACATAGGAAAAATCCGGATTACTAATATGTATTAAACCGGTTAAATAAATAAATTTTTACAGTGAATTAATAAATTTTTACAGTGATTTTGATTAATATATGAGCAAGTTATACAAATCATTTTCAAAAATATATTTTTATAAAATTTATGGTAATCAATAAAGATTGATATAAATTGTAATTGTTTGATTGATGTAATTTTTTTTATTGCAATGAACATTTGCTACGCAATTAGAAGTTTTATATTTTTCAAAAAGCGGGATCATTGAAAAATGTTTAAGTACGGTCAAGACGGATTTCTAACCGGTAATGCACCGTTCCGATAAATACATTTTTTACTTTAAAAGGTCTTGGATGATTTTGAAAAAATATTAACACTTTATACTAATCATTTTCAAAAACATATTTTCAGTAGTTTGGACCATTCTTTTTTACACAGAAGAATAAGAAATGAATTGTTTCAACAAATAAATATCTTACTCTAAAGGGACTAAGGCAATTTTGATAAAAAATTGAACACATTATACTAATCATTTTCAAAAACATATGTTTATTAAATCTATAGTTGTCAATAAAGATTGATATAATTTTTAATAGCAAAAAAAAAAAAATAATAATAATAATAAAGAAATACGATTCACTACAAAACGAAGAAAATTGTGATCCCCGCAATGCGATCACATGTTACCCTTTGGCAAAATGGTTGTTGTCTAATTTTTTTTTTTTTTTTTTTGGAACGTTCTTGGGTTTCGGCGTTTTCAGCCTCGGTAAGTTTAGGCCTTGGCATCGTTTTTTTTTTTTTTTTTTTCCTTGCTTCAACTCTAACTTTTGGGACCGCGTCAATCAGTTTAGACCCTCTTTATTTGTGATAATCACCTGAGTTAGTATTGAAAACGATCCAGTTTTAACTGTAGGTTAGAATTTCTGATTCTTCATTAAAACAATAAAAACAAAAATATCGTTCAAATTATGAAATTCTGTTTAATTCACAACTCAAGAAGTATTTATGGGATCTCTCTGGTCCCATATCTCAAAAATAAACTCACCAACTTAATGCATAACAAAATTAAAAGTGAAATAAAGAATTCTAAAAAAATTATCAAACAGTAGCGGTCGCATGCGCACTGTTTACTATTACTCTTGATTATTGTACTTGAAAAGTAAGAAAGCCATGAAATCCAAACCAAGACCCATTTTGCCAATGAGTAATAAACAACCATTACAAAAATGTATAGTTTTCGAAAAGATGTTTGTTAAAAAAGTTAAAGCGCATAGGAAAAGGCAAAATTTTTAACATTTATTTAACCTGTTCAATAAATATATTTTCTATCGTAAAGATCTTACGTGACTTATATAATAAAATTTGAGCAAGACATTATACTAATCAATTTCAAAAACATATTTTAATAAAACCCGTAGGTATTAACTAACCTAATTTTTTAATACAAAAAACAAACACTACTTATTTTGATATGATTTTGAAGTTATGGATTGTTTAAACAATAAAGCAAGCAGAACTAAATAGGTTTTTAACATGTAATAAACAAGTTCAATAAAATAAATGAATTTTCTTTCGAAAAGGATCTTTCGCGACTAAGAACACTAACCTGTAACTTTAATATAACCTGAAGAAAAGAGTACTTTAAATTGTATATTTAAAGGTTGACGAATTTAATTTTCTAAATAAAGAAGAAGGAAAAACACATCAATTTGAGATACAATCAATATCAACATTTAAAGAAGTATTTGTATAATAGCCACGCTTACTAAAATATTAATTGATAATCTTTCTATGTTGTTTGAGTTTTAAAAAATAATTTTCTTAGAAATTTCTTAAAGGAAGCCACTGTGATGAATACGAAAATAATGAGGAAATGAAAATACAAAATGATGCATCATTCATTCGTTCCGTCACAAAAAGACAGTTTTGTTTACAATCACACATCGATTTGAAAGGGCCGTTCGGATATTAAGTAATAATCTTTTTGGTGTTTTTTAAACCCAATCTCTCTTGTAAGCAAAAATAAGTAAGCAAAATAATCTTGTAATAAAATAACTGCGAAGCTTTTAGAAACAATAATGTAATAATAAGAATAGTGCTAAAACTAATTGAAAAATAATGTCTGACTGAAGAAAATAAATACAAATATAGAAGATTTTTTTCATAATTTTTTTTCTTCAAATGTAATATTTCTTTTTAAATTTTTTATGTTATATTTTAATGAATTATTTTTTAAATTTATAAGAGATCTTTGACAATAAAGAAACTTTAATGTCTTATGTAAGCGCCCCACCCTCTTGTCAGCCAAAATAAGTAAGTCGAGGATCCTCTACCCTCTTAGGTGTTTACGTAATATTTGAACGGCACCACTCGATTTGGTTCGGCTTAAGTTACGTGTTTAGTAGTTTAATCAGTTTTAATTCTCAAAAATAACCAGTTAGTTTCTATATTTCTGATATACAATTGACCAACAAATTGAAACTAAAAGAAAATGTTTGCGTTAATTAAACGGATAATGTTTTTAATTCGCACGTATTGTAGAGTAAAAATATAACTATACGATTTCAAAGTTGAATAAGAAGCGAAACATTTTATTTTTATAACAAAAAAAAAAAAAAAAAAAAAAAAAAAATGCTTAAGTCTATCAAAAAAATTCGATGTTTAGTTTGATGCTTATAGCTTAAGAAATTAGAAATTTGTACTAATTTTAATTTTAAATCTGTAAGAAGACAAAAATATTTTATAACATAAAATATAATTATAAGGTTTCAAAGCTGAAAAACAAGCTTTGCTGTTTAAACAGTTCATACAAACATTTTCTTTCTGAAATAAACAAAAATCACATGTCAGACAGTAAATTTAAGTGTTTTATTGTTATTAAATGTACAGAAATATTTCCTCAATGTTTGAGAAATTATAAATTTAAAATAATATTACATTTGAAGTGTTTGTAAGCATTTTTTTAAACAATTTACTTAAAAAATTATTTTCTTAAGTGCGTATTTAACTTTCGAAAGAGTCAAGGACATTTCTGAAATCAGCAATGCGATCAAAAAGTTTGAATCAAAATATTAATTTCATCAAAAATGATGTAAAAATACAAATTAAATCACTACATAATAATTACTAATTAAATATTAATCACTAATTAACCTCTCAGTAAATTTACTCCTCTGAGACATAAAGCGACAGTATAGAAACATTTATTTCTCATTAATTTAAGTTCCTTTAAAAGAAAATTGAATCATATATATATGCATTTCGTTAAAGCTTCAAACTAAATTCATTGCGAAAATTATAGAAGAAAAAATAAGTTCCTTCGTGATATTTTGGAACTTCCATTTTGGAATACAATGTCTAGAAATCCTAAAGCAGATTTGTTCTGGCGTAAAAATAATGCATTAAGTAGTTCTAATAAAACAACGGTGAGAAACAAATTTTCTGAAATATATTGTACATACTTTATTCTAATGAAATTCACAAGGAATGAAAGAACAAAGGATGCTACAATGAATTTTGCAAGATTCGCAAACTTATTCACACTTAAAGAAATTTATCGTGATTTATAAATAGACCTACATTTATCGTCGACTTTTTCAGGTTCACAAAGAAATAAAGTATTTATATTCAAGTAAACTTCAAACATTATAAGACGTTAAAGATCTTCAGCTATTAAATATATCTCAACAATGGCGGATAATTTTCCAAAGAATGATAGAAACTAATTTAAATACGAACTCAGACGGATCTATATTTGTAAATATAATATTCCCATTATGTTTTCCTATTGTTCAATTTATACAGAAATTTACCCACTCACTTTTAAAATGAGTTTGGGTCTTAGAGGGGTTAATAACCTTTTGGCAGATGGCCATTTGTTCTCCCCGTTTAAATGGAGCGATCCTTGGATTCTATGAAAAGGATTCTGGTCAAATGATTTACAGTGAAAATCGTCTGTCAGTTTTGGATATCACTACACAAACCTCTAAAAAAAATGTCAAAAGAACGGATATATCGCGGAACAGCTTATTTTGTGGAACGCCGAACACGAATGGAATTGAAAGGGAAAACAGTTTTTGCTTGATGAACATTCTTTTATTTGGAATGCATAGCAAAGTTACCTACCTCCCGATTTTCGGAGAAAAAAAACTGTTTTACTACAAACAGCATGTTTATTTATTTGTTCTTTAAAGATTCAAAGAAAAAAAAAAAAAAAAACATTTTCAGCAAGAAAATTTATTTGCAAGAATCCTAACAAAAATATGTAACAAAAACTTTATATTACATTCAAATATTCTAAAGATAACATAATTGAAATTCAAATTATTTGAACATTTGTTAGAATAAAAGTTTTTTTTTTTTTAATAAAACTAAAAAATATTACAAAATGCCCAACACTAAAAAGAAATTTAATTACAACGACAGTTGTATCTTCCCAATAAAATATGTAAAAATACACATTATTAATTATCTATCACAAACTAAACAAAAAATATATATTTTATAAAATGATTATATAACTATGTTTAATGTATCTCATTTAGGTGAAATAAATAATGGCAATTCTTTTTACAGAACCTGATACATTTTCACTGGGCTGATGCATGGAAGGCCTTATATTTTGAATTAGTATAACCTAAATTAACTTAGATCATAGTCAAAATAATGACAAATATAAAAAGTAATTTTAAAATTAAGAAACAGCTTAACCTTTAGTAATAAATATTTATATTCTCACTATTGTAGTTAGCTTAAAAGAAATAAACATAGAATAAAAATTCTGAAAACAAAGTATAAAATTAGTTTTAGAAAAATAATTATTTTTTTTTTTTTTATCTTGAATGAAGATTTCTGCCCATTTTACTTATAAATGCATTATACTAGCATTACTTAAGTATTTACTGTTTTCATTTTAAATAAATAAGTAAAAACTTAAATTCACATATTAAAAGGCAAAATTAACAGTCGCCACCGGCGACAAGGAGACTGAATGTAACTATTGGCGATTAAAAATTTATCAGCCAAACACCCACCCACCCAATAGTGTTTTTTTTCATTGGCAAACACTCCGTGTGTATTTTATTATTATTATTATCATTAAAAATAAAAAAATATTAAGAGTTTTTCATAGTAATAATCTGAAAATTACTTTATTTCACACTTGTTTCTTAAACTTTTTCTTCATTTTAGAAATAAACCTACTAATGTTTATATTATTTTGATAAATTCTCTGAAAGAAATGCCCAATGTTATTAATATTAACAACTTTTTAATCGTTTGAATTATTATTATTATTATTATTTTTTTTTTTTTTTAAGAAAAAGTGGCTACATCTTTCAAAAAGTGGTATAACTGGCTACTGGCCAGTACCAAAAGAAATAATTTATTAATAATACAAATAGAAAAGAAATAATAAGGAGAATTTAATTTACGCCTATGTTCAAAAGGTTTTCGAATAAGAAATTGGCTTACTTACTGTAAGAGATATTAATGAAATATTTATAGCTATTATTAATATTATAAAAGAAATATTTATTAATGCTTACACGAGCCAGTTTCTTATTCCAAAATATTTTTTTCAAATTAGTTCATTTAATTTTTTTATGCCTTTTTCGACAGCGAATATTTAATTATGATTAATTATTATATATTTAATTAAGAAATGCGAAATTTTCAAATACTTGCAATTTTTTAATTGTTTAACGCTCTTTTAACTCCTCTTAGAAATTAAGTATATCGAAAATACGTTCCCTTCCTTTTAAATGACATCAATGTTTCACGAGTGTGCATTCGCATGTGAAAATGTGATCAAAGTGATTAATTATCTATTTTCGTAAAATGAAAATATTTGTAATATGTGAATTTAAACACTTACTACTGTTTTTTCTTTCTTACTGTATCGCATTACTCACTGCACTACTTTTTTAAACAAAAAAAAGGGCACACTGCACAACAAATTACTAAAAAAAGTACCGACTAGTTACTGTACTTGTAGTGACTACTGTACTACTTTCGACAACTGTTCCTAAAGATGTATCACGATATTAAAACCCCGATATGGTTAAGCAATAGTATTAAGACATATTTTATAAGAACCACACGAAAAAAATAGCATTAGATCATTTTTGTCATAAGATAATTCAACTAAAAAAGTAAAATAAATAAAGCAAGGTATCTAAATTTGTCAAGAGCCTGTATAATGACGCATTCCAAATCACGCGACGCTATCAACATTCAAAAGGGTGCTTTTGGTAAAATAAAAATATGAAGAAACAAGAAGTAATGTCTGTATGATTCATTCGAGCGGATGTAGTAAATGGTCTGTAGATGGTTATTTGATTGCAAGGACGATTGCTATGATACTGGTCACGGTGATAATTTTCCTTTTTAGAAAAAGATAAATGAATTCGTGTTTCCAGTCAGGTAAAAATTGGCATAAAATTTAAAAAAACATGCGCTTTGTTTCCCATTATTAAAAAGGGTAATTTCTTATTTACATTAATACGCTTGAATGTGGAAAATTCGCCTAGAACTTTTCTTTCAATCTACTATTATACTCAAGTCTTTAAAAAATAATTTGAAAATAATTTTTTAAATGTCCTGAAAATTATCCATTACAAAAAAAAATCGGCACATATTACTATGTTGCACACATCACATTTATTTTTAAATGTGAATGCAAAATTTTAAGAGACATGATTTTTAACTTCCTGGATAATTAATTAAGCCCGTGTGATTCGGACAACTCCCAGAAAAATAAAAATTAAAGAATTTCTTTATTTTAGCAAAAAATTGTTTCTTCACGTTCGATCTTGTCTCTTTAAGCATAATTATTTTTGCCAATTTATTGCACCTATTATGTTGGATGCAAGGGGAGACAGGGGTAAGAGAAAGTAGTGCGGTGACATCAGGTACTTCGATTCTGGCGAAAGTAGTTCTGCTTTAACGGAGTTTTCGTGGCTCTGTCTCGAAGTAAAATAAAAAAGATTTAGTTTAAGTGCCTTACACTTGAAGCAATGCCATGAATGTAGACTATAGATATAATTTTGCCACGAAACATTATCTCGGATTTAGAACCGACAAATAACTTAAAATATTTTAAAAGTTATTCAACTTTCTTAAAAATCACCAATTTGGCGACATTTTTTCTACATAGATCTCCCAAACTTATGACTTTTGCGTACCCTTTCTAAATTTTTCGTAACGCAGTGTACTACTAATAAAAAAAATGACAGCCGCGATGGCTCAGGGGATAGAGCGTTCGCCTTCCAATAAGGTGAAACGGGTTCGAATCCCAATCGATACGAATTCCGCATCCGGCTTGCACCGACCACAGTGCTGACGTGAAATATCCTCAGTGGTAGACGGATCGTGGGTTAGAGTTCCCTTGCCGTCAGGCTAGCCGTGGGAGGCTCTCGTGGTCTTCCTCTCCATGTAACGCAAATGCGTGTTAGTTCCCTCAAAAAAATCCTCCACGAAGACAAATTTCTCCCAATACTTGATCCAGGAGTTCCCTTGTTTTCTGGATTGGGTTCAAAATTACAAGGCTACGTAGTTGAACATTAGCAGTCGTAAGCCCAAAAACTGGGTCGGCTGTTCAACGACGGTTATAAAATATAAAAAAAAATTATGTATTTTTTACTATAAAAAAATTGCACAAAAGTTAAAAATCACAACTGGCTGTTGACACCTCTAATTATTAACTCTGCAAAAAATAGCCAATAGAAAAATAAGTAATCGTAAATTTTCATGGCTAGCTTTGTTTTTAAGTAAAAAAATTTTTAAATTTTCGTTTGTTGCAAGATATTTCGCAAGAATGCGTAACCCCACTAAATTGTTCCCGTACCCCTGAGAGTATATAGGCGTACCACACTTTGGAAACACTGACCTAGATGAAAATTATCAAAAATCACTGCCGTATTCTGAGTTTTGCTTTTTTTTTTCTTCAAAAGATTTGAATATCTGACCCTCAAAATATGGATAATAGTCGCAATCTGGGAAATATGAGCCCAATAGTTTAATCAAGTATGTGGTCGAAAGTTCAGACCTTTAAATATTAATTTTACTTTTTGCGTATTACGCTATATCTTGCGAAATTTTTAAGTGAATCAAAAACTTTTGCACATTATTATAGTCCCTAGCCAAAAAATTAGACGCACTGCAAAATTCTAAGTAAAATCTTAATTATCAGGTGATAATATATAGTTTTATAGTTTGTACGCGGCTGAAACCGAATTGCACTTGTTTACGTCCGTGTATCAGTAGGCTAAGATTGTAATGACATACGTTAAAAACAGATACAAATAGGAAGTTTATAAGAATCTCCTGAATAAAAACCCATTACATGTAGGTTTAAATATAAAAGTATTGCATATAATTTCGTGCAAAACATGTAATTATTAAAAAACTACAGTGCGTCGAATAATTTGATCTTATTATTACAATATAATAATATAATACCTCATATAATAAATATTCTATATTTATATAATGTATCGTCTAATTTATCCAATCGTTGAATTTATATAATATATCGCCTAATTTAACCAATTGATACAGGAACGTAAACAAGTGCAAACCGGTTTCAGTCACGTAAAAAAATTTTTGGCATAGTATCACCTAATAATTAAGATTTTACATAGAATCTTATGATGCGTCTAATAATTTGGCCAGGAACTGTATAAAATTCGTATATCCAAAGGTAATTTCATGCGAAAAATAGTTGTAGTAGTTATTTATTAATTATTTTTATTTTATTTAATAACTGTTGGAAAAAAAATTGAATTGTATGGTATGAAAATTTTTGCATTATTTTAAAGAATGCAATTTAACGTGGCAAAATACGAAATTTGAACGAAATCGATCGAATAGTTCCACAGCAATCGAATTTTAAAAAAGCAGTAATTTAAAGTTCGATTTCACAAGAACTATTCTTCGTTCAAATTTTATATTTTGCTATAAGAAATTATATTCTTTAAAATGATGTAAAAAATTTTATCCCTAATAATTCAAGAAATTTTCAACCATTATTAAATAAAATAATAAAAATTAAAAAAATATTAAATATTATTTTTCGAATATTAAGACGTACGGATTTTAAAATTCTGTGCAAAAAGTTTTTTGATTCTCTTAAAAAATTCTCAAGATATGGCGAAATATGCAAGTTGTATAATTAACATTAAGATATCCAAACTTTCACCCGCTCCTATAGGACCCATATTTTGCAGATTGCAGCTACTCTCCATATATTGAGGACCAGGAATTGAAAATCGTTGGAAAAAGAGTATGTTTATTCAGCGGGAGTACGTTTATTGTGGTCTGATTTCGTAACTTAAAATATCGTCTGCAATAACTAATTAGTCAAATTATACTCCCTTGGGGTCACTCCTTTAAACCATTAAGATTGAGTCCTAGTGTGTGAAAATCCGATCAATTGATTATAAGTTATTCAGAGTGTTCAATTTTTTAAATTTTATTTATTTATTTTGTGCAATGCACATAAAAGAAAATATTTTAGAAGACTTTTCATTTTATTAGCGTAAATGACATTAGTAATGTTTTTAAGGGGACATTCAAATGTTACTTAACGACCTAATGGGGAAAAGGGTTTGTGAATTGCTTTATTTTTTACCGAGAAAGGGGGAGGAGGGGAATAAGTAATACCTATGTAAGATGCTATGTTTAACTTATGTATGAAAAAAAAAAAAAAAAAACATTATTATTCATTTAATATATTTAGTTACCAATCCATAAAAGCCAAGAAACTCGCACGCACAAATTACACTAATGCGATTATGATGGTAACACGAAAAATTACTCAGAGATGCAGCGTTAGTAACTGATAAGAGTGAGTTAGAAATTTTTATATTTTATGGATCATTTCTTACTACGTCAATTTTCTGTTCTGTTTTAAATGGAATTTCATATTTAGTATTTTTTACTAAAACAAAAAGTGTAAAGCTTACATTTCTCAACAAAGAACTTCAGCAACGACATAGAACTTAAAAGTAATTTAACTCGCCGTAATTAAATATTTTCAAACAATTTATTAAAACTAAGCAGAACTATGTCCGATTACACAAGAAAAAACAGTACCAAATAAGTACTCTTATAGCTAATGAGTCAAGTATAATTCAATCGTATATATGGGGTATTATGTAATCACCACCTTTAATGTATGTATATTTTTAAAATACTTTTAAAATTTAAAAAAAATTTATACACATAAGGATCGTAAAACGAGAAAGAAAGAGAAATGCTATCGAAAGCTATTAAATCACTAATGAGGAAGACGGGATGAAATCGTCAGAACCAGTTAGATTGCCTAAGGAAACCTGGTGTTTTTATTAATTAACATCATATTGCTCATTGCTCTGTTTTCTACGACAATGAAACTAGTTTTTATGCTTTCTGTCCCGCCGGTTTGTCCCACCCATTAATTTGCGGACTTTTTTATTTTAATTGTCAAAAGGCAAATTTCAAAGAATTTAGAGTTTATATATATATATATATATATATATATATATATATATATATATATATATATATATATATATATATATATATATATATATATATATATATATATATATATATATATATATATATATATATATATAATCTAGTCAAAACAAAGTATCTGTAGTCTGAAATATGTTTATACTCAACGTGAATTTATTAAAAATAATTTATTAATATTTTATAAAAATCTTTAAGCTATAATACAAATTATAATATACTAGGGGGCTAAACCCCCTGTTCGCTGCCGCTCACCAACCCCGATGATTGCTTCGCAATAATTGTCTTTTCTTGGCAGAAAACAGTTTTTCTACATAAGTTAAAATTATTCACTTAACATATATGTACTAAAAGGAATTCTGTTTGCTTACTCTTGTGCCTCTACTTCCCAAGTCCAAATATTACTATTTATTGGTATTATAAACATTTGGATCTCTTGATGAACGGAAGTGATTTTTCGAAGTAATCATTTTTTAAAATAACATTTATATTCTTATAACATTATATTGTTCAAACAAATTTGATGAGTTCACAACCATAATTTAATATTCTCGCTAATAATAGCAGTACTGGAAAATAAGTTTAAATTAGGGATACAAAAATATTTAAAGAAAAACAATACCTTTACGACTATTATTAATTTTATGCTGATGACAACCAAAACAATATTTAAATGAATGAGGAAAAACTGAATCCTATCACGTGATTTCGCGGCCAATAAAAACTCACGAAATTGCGACACCATCATTAGATTTTTATATATAGTAAGATGATTGTCCGGCACGTGACATGAAATTGCGCCAAATATATCAAAATATTTTCATATATCCGAAACAGAATTTCAATTCAAAATAAATAACAAATAACTGAATTCCGTGACCAACTTTTTAACTTACTCAGCTTAATTAGAATGAAAAAAATTTGGGGGCATCAGATTTGCATAGATTAGATGTTATAAAAATAGTGCAACTAGTCATCATTTTTTCCCCCAAATTTTTTACACTTATGCAAGCTTACGTTTTAAAAATTTATTTGTTAAATTTTCGTTTAATGAATAGTAATAAATTCAAATTTTGTTTATGTTTAACAATAGATTTTAAAAAATTTGGAATTAATGATTAAATTTTAAAACGATCTATGAACAAAATTCCTTCAAAAACGAAACATCTTCACGGAAAAAAAAGTATAGTCAAAACTACCAGAATACGGCAATTTTTATCGAAGCGATTTGATAATGATTTTGGTAAAATCTATACATAATAATAAACGCGACTGTGTGTGTGTCTGTCTGTAATCACAATATATCGCCTCAGAAGCCTCGCCCAGGCACGAAACTCGGCACATAATTGTGTTTTGACATAATGAAGAAGTATTTTTTTTCTTTTTCAAAACTTTGGATTAGTTTTTTAGTTATCAGTCATTTTGTAAGAAAATCTATGCTTTTTCGTCTTCAAAGAGCCATATTCAAAAAACTATTAAAAAATGCATATACTTTTCTCCACTCTTATAAATGTATGCTAATGCGAACCTTACAATTGAAATATTAATTTTCGGTATTTTCGCTTCGTATCAAAGTGGAGAAAAGTTTAAATTTTGTATTAAAAATGTGGCAACATATTCGATACGTAAATAGAACGCTTCGCTTTGATATATTTGTCGCTGTTCATAATTGTTATAATAAGTTTTTCTTCTTCTTTCCACGATCTATTTTTTTTTTTTTTTTAAGCGAAGACGATAATTTTTGTAGCGATATAGAAATAGAAATTGATACCATAAAAAATTATATAGAAATAGAAATTGATACCATAAAAAATTAATTCGTTTTCGTGTTCTTTTCATGTCTTTAGCATGTTAGTTTTTTTTTCTTAAGCATTGTAGCTATATAATATATAAAATAGGAATTTAATTGTTTTTGAAGGAACGATCACACTTACCTTGGATCTCTTTGGTTTTTCTATTCTTTATTTTTTAACAGTTTTTTTTTTTAAATGTAATTAGTTATTTTCAGAAAGTTTCAGTTTGCAGGTAAGCACTTAGATTTTAATATTGAAGTTTCATGATTTGCTTTCATAATAATTGTTGTTCTATAGTATTCGTTGACTTCTTAAAAACCCGATTACTGACATGGCAGAACCACCTTCCAAAAAACTTTGTATTTTGTCAAAGAAAAAGATATTAAGAGATTCTCAAAGAAGAAGAAGGGCCCAAGAAACTTCTGTGGAACGTCAAAGAAGGATGGAACATGACCGAATTTCGACAAGCAATTCTAGAGCCCAAGAAGTATCAGAGAAGCGTCAAAGAAGATTAGAAGAGGATCGAGTCTCAACTAGCAGTGCTAGGGCCCGAGAAACACCTGAGGAACGTCAAAGAAGATTGGAAGAGGATCGTGTCTCAACTAGCAGTGCTAGGGCCCGAGAAACACCTGAGGAACGTCAAAGAAGATTAGAAGAGGTTCGTGTCTCAATTAGCAGTGCTAGGGTCCGAGAAACACCTGAGAAACGTCAAAGAAGATTGGAAGAGGATCGTGTCTCTACTAGCAGTGCTAGAGCCCAAGAAACATCTGAAGAACGCGGAAGAAGAATTCTCCACTAATCTTCAGATTTCCTGCTATGTTTTAAAAAACTTTATTTGTGAAAACCTTTAGCGGGGCGGACAGCTGGCCGGCTTAAGCGGCTAGTTAATAATAAAATATAGTTTTAAATGTGTGATGAAATTTAATAAATGTGGCAACATTTGATAAATTTATCATGATACCTTAAAGCATGGCATAAAAACCCATTTATTAGGTTAAATTTACTTTTCAGTTTTGTATTTTTTACTAAATATGTGGTAATAAGAACTATAACTTTGAAAACCAGAATTTTAAGTAAACTGTTACCATATGAACAAAAGAATTACCAAATGAATGGTTTAAATACCGTAAAATATTGGTTTTGATCATCAGAATTAAGTGTTTTTTTTTTTTAATAGAAATGTCATTTATTACTAAGCAGTACGATAATTTTTACCAGAATTGTTTTATTCGTATATTGTATAAGGCAGTATGTTGATACATATTTATTTAAAGAAATTAATTGATTGTTTATATTTTGTTTTGTTACACTGAAAACACAAATCAAACGCATATTTATAAAATCTATTGAACAGATCATTTGTTGTAACACATATCTGTATAACAAGCATCGTAAAGTGCAATAAATTGAAATCGCAATAGAATTTCCAGACATAAATCAAGAATCTTACTTCGTGATTATCTGACCAATTTTCCTATTGTTTAGCATTTTCAATATCTCCCGAAAACAAATTTGCTTGTTAGTTTTTTCCTATTACCCAAGGATAAATTACTGCGTTACTTAGAAAGTCTTTAAACAATAAATCACAAACAAATACAAAGCTTACAATTGAAAGAAAGTCATAAAATTTAAGAACTTTTAATTACATAAAACAATCATATAGTTGTAGGCAACTTTTACACAATAAAGCAGTTGTTACAAAGAATGTTTCACAAATATACATATTTTAACTAAGTTATATGCTTCGCACAAATGCGAATTTGAATATAGATCCAAGGACGCATGGGACAACGATAAATAAAACATTTTGCAAAGGTTGATAGTTTAAATCATCAACAATAAAATTATTGATTAACAAGTCTGATCTGATATGCATTCAGATTTACTTGTATACAATAATCACCTTAACTATTTGATTTACGTTAAAGTTTTAAAAATAAATATAAATTTTTAAGCAGAATGAAGTCTAAGATTTAACGCTACTTTCATTCTAAAACGTGTTGCATTAAGTATTTAAAAAGATAATTAATTTTAATTATCAAAATAAAAAATAGCGAAACTAAATTCAAATACTAAATTTTTAATTTCTTCAAAAAAATATATATATATATTTGTTATATTAATGCGAGAACTTCAATATAACAACTAAAGGACCGGGATAGCCTGGTCGGTAGGGCGCTGGGCCCATGTCCAAGAGGTCGTGGGTTCGATCCTCGCCGACCGAAGACTCCCCGTGTAGTAAATGGTGACTGATGCACGTTAAATCTGTCGAGTCTCAAAGTCCGCCATGTTCCCATAACAAATCAAAACCTCTGGGGGTACTGATTCAGGAGTTTCCTTGTCTTCTGGATTGGTTCAAAATTACAAGGCTACGGAGTTGAACATTAGTAGTCGTAAACCCATGAAATTGGGTCGATTGTTCAACGACGGTTATAAAATATAACCACTAATATATTTAAGCTTCATAATGAGTAAAATCAATGAAAATAAATTGCGCAAAATTTAATTCAACCTGAGATCAAAAAATCCTGGTCGCTTAAAAAGATATAACTTTGCAAGATATAACTTTTTTTTTTTAGAATCGTTAATAAGAATACGTTGGTTAATTAAAATACAAATGATATAACGATAATTATTTAATAGAAATTCAGTTAAAGGTTTCGAGTTAGAAAATTCTGATAAACGGTGGTATCTATCTTCAAAATATAAATGGCACGTTTAGGTGTAATACAAATATGCAATGTGATAACAACGTACAAAATTGCATGAAAATAATATAGGATACAACTGTTTTTTACTCACTTTTTTATTCATTTAATTATTTTACATCGTTAGAGTTAACGAAAAATAATTCTTATTTTGACATGAAACTTAAAAAAAAAATAGGAAAAAATAGTACGCTACATCCCATTTTAAAACGTGTTGCATTAAATATTTAAAAAGATAATTATTTTTAGTTATTAAAATTAAAAATATTTGCAAGAATATAATGAATTAAAAAATAAAATACTTGCAAAGTTAAAATAATTGCTAAAATAAATTAATTGTAAAAATAAATCAATTTTAAAATTATGAAACATAAGAAATTGAGATGGACATATTAAATCTCAACTTTTTTCTTCGTGAATTCTGACCCCTCTTCGAACTTATATTTTGTAATGTTGGGTGTATGAATAGGGTTCCGCCGTTTTTATTTT
Source organism: Parasteatoda lunata (assembly GCA_949128135.1). NCBI lineage: Eukaryota > Metazoa > Arthropoda > Arachnida > Araneae > Theridiidae > Parasteatoda > Parasteatoda lunata. The sequence goes on along the minus strand of OX421973.1, from coordinate 64,890,868 downwards.
TTCAGATAAAAAAAAGCTATTAGTTTTTCTTTAAATTAATAAACGATTTATTCAAAATATTTACCATCTATATCAATAAAATTCCATCTTCCGCCTATTTGCTTATTTGGATACCAAATAAAATAGAAAAAAGTCAGGTTGTTTAGTTACAAATTTGAGTAGTGTTGTAAACCAGCGGTACAAGAAAGGTGTTCCGTGGAACCTTAGTGTTCCACGGAAGGGTCACAGGGGCTCCGAGAATTAGAAAAAAAATTTTAAACTAGTAATGATTTTCAAAACCTATAATTGTATGTATCCATTATTTATTTAATTTTTTGGTTATTTTTATGAAATTATTTTAGTAAATGAAGTGAAAAAAAAAAAAAAGTCATATAAACTGTGAAAAATTAGATTTGCATTTCTTATCTAACTTTACATAACAAAATAAATTAACTAAATTCAACAATACAGAAATATCGATTTAGTTATTTTTCGCTTTAACGAAATTCAATATTATTATTCTAGAACGAAACATTATTGATGATTATTATTCGTGATATTATTGACAATTGTTAAAACGAAGATAAAATTTTATTCTTCATAATAAATATCTTTTAAATATTTTCCAGTTTTTATTCGGCTAATACGTTCACAATTATTATTTTCCTCTTGAATTAAAAAGTAGGAATTCCGCGAAAAGAAAGGTTGATGATATAGGCTTCCGCAGCCGAAAAGAGATTGGAAGCCGCTGTTGTAAGCAACGTTGTCGTTTGTTTTTGACATTATTTCTGTCTGTAAATGTTGATGGCTTAATACGATTCATTTTATTCAAAGTAAATTATGGTCTTTTAGACCCACCAGTTATACAAATGGGCCAAGAGGTAAAGGACGGAGGCGACAGCCAGAGGAGCGATTTTCCAATACAACGATATTTAACAACTCGCTCTCATGTTTGGCATTTTTCTTTAAAAAAATTAATAAATAAAACAAACTTTATTCTTAACTTTTTTTTAGTTCAGGTAATCATTTTAAAAGAAATAAAATCTTGTATTATAATTTTAACCAGCTACAACCAAGAGAACAATCCAAAAAAAAAAAAAAGAGAGAATCGTTTGAGGCTGCTGGATTCTGTAAATTAGTGCGGAGGGCGTCAATTAAAGGAGGCATCCTATCGACGACTGATGACATTAAAACTTTAAATCTATTAGTATTATTTATATTATGAAATTTAATTTTTTATTAATTAAATGTTAGCTTGACCAAAATATTTTATGAATAATAAAACATGATTTTCAAACAAATTTAATAATGAAGTTTTAGGTTAACAAGATTCAAATAAATTTTGAGTAGAAAAATTAAAAATAATTTTTGCAGAAGAAAAACTAAGAATATTTTGCTAGGTAAAACAAATTTTTTTTACCATAGAATAATATCTATATACATTTACATAAAATTGAATTTAAAATACCGACTTAAATTTTTATGGAATGTATATCATTCCATTTTTTTCTTTTTAATTAAAAATTGCCGATCATCTACATCCACACACCAGGACACACCACTCCGTTAAGTTGATTTTATTTGTATTTTATAACCGTCATTGAACAGCCGACCCAATTTCTGGGTTTACGACTACTAATGTTCAACTACATAGCCTTGTAATTTTGAACCCAATCCAGAAGACAAAGGAACTCCTGGATCAAGTATTGGGAAAAATTTGCCTTCGTGGAGGAACTAACCCGCATTTGCGTTACATGGACAGGGAGACCACAAGAACCTCTTACGGTTAGCCTGGCAGCAAGGAGACTTTAACCCATGATCCGTCTACCACTGAAGATATTTCAGGTCAGCACTGTGGCCAGTGCAAGCCGGATGCGGAATTCGTACCGACCAGTCGCTGGGATTCGAACCCGGTTCACCTCATTGGAAGGCGAACGCTCTATCTCCTGACGGAAGGACGAGAAAGAAAAAAAAAATTTTGTTGCTTTCGCAGGACGCGCATTTCTCCATCGAGAATAGAGAAAATTCCGCTAATCGTGGGTTCGATCCCCGCCGGTCGAAGACTCCGCGTGTAGTAAATGGTGACTGATGCACGTTAAATCTGTCGAGTCGCAAAGTTCTCCATTTTCCCATAACAAATCAATACCTCTGGTGGTAGTGATCCAGGAGATTACTAGTCTTCCGGATTGGTTCTAAATTACAAGGCTACGGAGTTGAACATAAGTAGTCGTAAACCCAAAATTGGGTCGGCTGTTCAACTACGGATATATATATATATATATATATATATATATATATATATATATATATATATATATATATATATATTGTTAAATGTTATATTGGTAATGTAGTTTTTTTTTATATTCTAGAGCAGAGGTCGCCAAAGTGGTCTATATGGACCCCCAGGGGTCTATTTAACAAAAGCGGGGGTCGATCTGAGCCAGGGGGTCGATCCGAATCGGAAGGGTTGATTGGGGTCGAAGAAAAAACAGTTCTTAATACTCAAATCACACATACCTAATTGAGTATGTAAAATTTGTGAATTTTTTAATAATAGACTTAATATCAGTTTCTTTATAGAACATAAATTAATAAACGTATTCGGGCGAAACAAGTATTTACGTACCAGCGCGCAGTGGCACGAACTCTGCACTTCTGGTTTATAAGTCATATGCATATGTGCTCTTGTCCAAATGTCACGTGTGACAAGCATTGACGTTACAAATGCAAATATCATACGCAGTTTCAGCTATCTTTGCTAACTGTGAACAGTGTTGAATATTTGCAGTGTCATTATTAAAACTTTTATAGTTTTGGATAATTAGTTATTGTTTCGATAAAACCATTCGTTTAGTTTAGATATCAATTTTAATTTTCAATACATGTAAAAAAGAAGGTAAGCATTAATAATATGTATTAGTACAGCCCGCGACAAAACTACACACTTTGTATTTTTGAAAATACTATTACTTTAATAATTAATTAAATGTACTATTACTTTAATAAATATTTAAAATCATAACATAAATGTACAAACACAGTATCTAATAGAGTTTTATTTTAATGAACAGAAAGTTACTTTTATGGGGGTCGATGGAGATTTCGAAAAATTATATAGGGGTCGATGATTAAAAAGGTTTGGCGACCCCTGTTCTAGACCGACTCGAAAGCTGTTTTCTCTCTACCAAAAAGAACAGTATTATATTTGTTCATCTACACGTAAATTAATTTATTCAACAACTTAATCAAGATCAAGCATTTGTATAAATTTGTTCACCAGTGTATTCCATTAATTAAAACTTGATACATTTTAAGGGTTAATAAAACAACACTCCACAAAGTTCAAAATTAAAGGTGTGTTGCAGGAAATAAAAGATAATAAAAATATATCACAACAATTTTTTTAAAAGTAGGTGTGGATATTGCTACGTCCTGATGCCATCAGTAGAAAAAAAACAGAATAATCACTGAACAAGCACAATAAAGACAAAAAGGATAAAAAGAAAAGAGAGAAAAACGAAGGAATTTACGAAAAATAATAATAACTTTTAATATATATTTAACTATATATATATTATATTATATATGCTATATTTTTAACAATTAAAATATAATTATCGTCCCTAAATAAAATTCATGGACATAAAATTATGGAAAAGTGATTAACATAAAAGGACGCGTTCTTAGAAAAATGATGCGTGAGAGAAGAAAAGGGAGAATCATATTCAGATTTTAAATAAAAATCATCAGGAATCTAAAGAAAAAAATTTTTGCTCTGCATATTTTCATAAGCATTTTAAGTAATATTTTTTTTTCAATTAAGGTTCCTATCCCTATATATGAATCAAAGTAATAATACTCAAAATATTTTCACGCGCTATATCTAAAATTATGCATTACAAAAAAAAAAAAAAAAATTATTCTATATATTTACTCATTAATAAATAATGGAACAAGGCTGATAATATAATATTTTTTATGATAATATTTCATAAAAAATAAGTAATTTTTTAAAACTTATTTCCTCACGTACGAATCAAAGTAATAGATCTCTATATACTTCAAATTTTTAAAATTAGAACAATGTAAACAAACTAATTGTAAATTTGTAACTAAATTAGAAATAATATTACTGAACTTGTCATTTATTTATTTTTTTCAATTTATAAGTAATTTAAAAGTTTTATAAAATAGTTAACATATTTTCAACAAAAGAAACTTATTTTCTCACGCATTAATCAAATTAATACAGCTCAAAATAATTTCAGTCATTTTAACTGATATAATATATATTTAATATAATTATTTTTTTCCCACTCAAATAAAAAATACAAAAGTGCGTAGTGATTAAAATATGTAAATATATTGAAAAGAATACTCTAATATAATTTTAAATTATCCATATGTCACTAGTCGATGTTTGTCATATTTGAAATTAAATTAAATAAAATTCTTAGTTTAGTTTTAATGTATTTTAAATTTTAATTTAAGAGTATGAATATTATAATTACTAAAAGGTGAAAGTAAATGTAATAACATTTGTTCCAATTTTTATTTTTGCGATACGACTACGCAGCCTTAACTCGATGAAATTTCATGATATATTTCAAAATCACGATAACTTAAATATTATTGTTAAGAATAGCATAATCAAAATTATAAATTTTTTTAAGCATTATAAACATCAGGTTATTACTTTATGAAACTAATAATGATATGCGCTACAGTAATAAAAAAGTTGAACGTGAAAAAAATACAGAGGGTTTAAATTCAATACGCCTTAAAAATAATTCATTGAATAAATAGAAAATTTTGGTTCGAACAATATCCAACTCATAACTTTTTGAAAATGATTTTTAAAAAAAAATAGGGATTGCTTTATTAATAGAGGTCTATCTGAATTGAGATTCTCATTCTAATTAATTTTCTGTATAACATATACATTTTATAATCTAATTAATTTTCTGTAAAGCAGAGATGTATTTTTTTATTCTAATTAATTTTCTGTAACACAGAGATATTTTTATAATTGCAATTAATTCTCCGTAAAACATATATATTTTTTATTCTAATTAAATTTATGTAAAACAGAAAGATATTTCTGGTTCAGATTAATTTACTAAGAAAAAAAATCAGAAATATATTTTTTTTATTCCAAGTAAGTTTCTGTAAAACAGAGCTATTATTTTTATTAGTAATTAATTTTCTGTAAAAATAAAATATCTTTCGTATTTTTGTAAACACCCATTAAATTGATCAATACTTGTAAATTTTTTTAAAAAAGTATAATAAATATATAAAATCGAAATACGGTCACTATAATTACTTTATGAAAAAAATATATTAACTTACTGAGAACTTTTAGATATGTGTACTAATTGCACATTGCATGCTACAATCACAGCTAACATCCACGATTTCATTCTCTTTCTCTAAGATCCCACCACGGACAATACCACAAGGATATCATGGAATAAAGCAATGTTAAGAAATCGTATTCTATGTTTACTGATTGACAGGCGGTCACAATCTATTATGACAATAGAACGCACGCCAAACACACGTGCTTAGAACAGATCCAATGCTGGCTAAATAGTAAAATAAACTTTGACAGATGCGATTCCCGATGGTAAAAGGAAACAGTAACCTAGCGGCAATTTAGAAAGTTTCGTTATTGACTCTTGGCGGAATAGGTTACTTTTGGCGAGATAAGAAACTAACTCTTTATTCTATGTTGCCCATTTTTCCAGGAAGTTTTCACGCCATATCATGAGTTCATTTTTTTAAGTTGAATCAGATTATTGATTTAAAAAAATAAAAATTTTCTTCGATTATTTTTAATCCGGTGTGCACCTTTTAATGAAAATTTTATTAGTAAATGAAAATGAAAGAATAGCGTAATAATTTTTTTTACAATTATTTTTCTGGAATTAGAAATCTTACGCCGCAGTAAAAAAAATTTTTTATCAATATTTAATGTGCTATCAATAAGGAACAATTTTGTATGTGAGATTTTTTGTTTATCCAAATTCTAAAATAAAAATTAATTAAATGGAACAAAATCCATTTTTCAAAATGAATTTTATTTTCTCTTTTTTTTGTATGATGTATGTGCATTTAATTTTATTAATATTTCTCGCTATATTCATTTGTAAATATATCAGCTCATATAAAGCGAATCGATTTAGGTTACTTTGGAGCAAAACATTTAAAAAGATTGTAAGAAATAAAAGAAATTTTAGCGAATTCATTTATTTTAAATTTACTTAAGCATTTACGAATAATTCAATGAAATTAATCATAAGTATATTGAAAAAAAAGAAGTAAAAATCATCATGTATATTAGTAGAATAATTAATATGTAGATTAAATAGGTTGAGTGTGAAATCAATATTGTTTACAATAATATAAAATATGTATCCAGTATGAGGATTCTTAAGAAAGTGATTTTAAAATGAGGTAAGATAACATGATAAGTAAGGCCCGGATTTTGATGACATTTGCATTTTTTGCATTTTTGGACATCTTTTGTCCTTCAGAGCATTTTTTAGATTTATATGGCATTTTTCTTTAAATTTTGGGGCATATTTTGCATTTTAAAGCATTTTTTAAATTTTTTGTTAATTTTTTTCCAATTTTTATTATTTTTTTTATCTTTTTTCATTATTACACTGGCTTCCAAACAATGAAGAAAATCTCTAGGATATTAACAGGTGAAGCAACATCTTTTCAAATTGAAGAAGAATTGTCAGTAAGTGAGACCGTCTTTTTCAAGTACGCACCAATAACATCAGTAGACGTTGAAAGAAGCTTCTTCAGGTATAAAAATTAACTTTCAGACAAGAGACGCTCGCTTACATTTCAAAGTATTAAAAAAAAAATTAATAATCCAATGTAATTCTGATATTTAGTAATATTATGAGATGGAAGTTGTTATATTCATTAAAGTTTCTATACAAAATGAAAATGTTTTAGAGTCAATATATTTTACTTTTTTTTTTTTTTTTTTTTTTGTTACTTTAGGATATAAAACATATTTTTCAAACTTTAATGAACGTAGAACAAGTATTGCATTACTTTATATTTTTTGAAATGACTCATAATAATTTTAAAGAGTAAAAAATTGTTTTAGTTCAATATTTTTACTTTATTTAAGTCATGTCATAAGGCATTTTTAGCTCAATTTTCGTAATTTAAGGGCATTTTCTGCACTTTTTAAGGGCATTTTTTGCACTTTTAAAGGAAATTTTTTGCACTTTTTAAGGGCATTAATTGAGATTTTTTAGGTCATCAAAATCCGGGCTCTAATGATAAGTATTACCTCTTGAAAATGCAGCTACAAACACATTGGACTTTAAAATAAAAACCTTAAGTTTCCCATCTAAAAGAAAATTTTTAGATTTAATTTAGAGTTTTTGCATTCTTCTCTGAGCCATCCACTGCGAACATAAACTGAACTAGATCAACATAATCCACGCGCGAATTAATTTTTTCTGATTCAGCTTGTCATTTTTATGATTCAGCTTATTTTTATGATTGAGTTAGAATACCCTAACTGTGGGAGGTTTTTGTAGTTTTCCTCTTCATGTAACGAAAATACGGGATATTTCTATCTAAAAGTCTTCCACGTAAAAGTCTTTCGTGGACCACGAAAGCAAGTTTGTTAACTTGCTTGACATTGGAGTTTCTAGGTTGGGTTACAAGGGTAATTTTGAACCCAACCTAAAAGTTAAAATTACGCAGTCAAGCGCTAAATGCACTAAATTCGATATAAATCTATTATTTAACTCAGGTAATCAAACAAAATAGCCATTTGAAAGGATAAAAAAGGACTTTTTCAAAACAAAATTGCAATTTTTACTTCACAAATGCTAATTTTGTCAAAAATTTTAAATTTCTCTCTTTTTGTTATCATTATTAAAGATGTTTTAAACTAGTTGTTAACTCTGAAGCAACCAATTAGCGAGCCAGTTTTTCACTCACAGGGCAACCATTTTTACTTTTTTAATTCCAAAGCTTTTATTATCAGGGCATCCATTCTTACTTTTCACCAAAATATTCAGGTTATTTAAAACCTGAAAAAGTAAACAAACAAGTTTCAGTATTATTGGAGTGCTCATTTATTAATACACAAATTACTAAATAGAACCACTTCAACCAAAATCCTTAATATTAAAAATAATTTCACAAAAACTATTTAAAAACTTAATAATACGTTAAAAAATGGTTTAAAAAAATAGCTGAAAATAAATTAATTTACATAAACATAAGTTTATAGTTCAATTTCAAATATTTCCATTATCTGGAAAAATGAGATTTTTAGAATATTTACTTAACACTTTTATGATTCATTTGAATTTAATATTCCCGACAATCGTTTTTTTTTAAATCCTATCAAAGTTGTTTGAAGGGGAAAAAAATAATTGGTTGAATTCCATGAAAAAAATTTTTTTTTTGTATACTATTGATTTTATGTTAACCATCATGAAGTGTGAATAAACAGACTGATTGTAAACAACTAAACAAAATATATTTTTCGCAAACTTTGCGTGTGAAACGAGAAATAAATGACTATAATCTTTTCAAAAATATTTTTTAAGCTACAGTAGAAAATCGTTATGAATAATGGAATTTTCTTTCCATTTCGTTATTAAAAATTGAAAGAAAAAAAATACATTAAAAGCGTTGGAATTAGCCATAATAATGAATGAAGTATTAAGTTAAACGGAAATGGAAAGGTCAATTAGTATAGGTTTAGTGGCGCAGAAGGAGTTTAAAAATCCGCCAAATTTTTGTCGCCAAGTCACGTGTATCACAATGTGTTGCAACTTGCAATGAATCCAAAGAATATCTTTCTTTGGATGAACAATTAAGTGAGCTACAGAAATGCTGCTAACGAAACAATTTAAAATTTGCTATAATGAATGATGTTCTGTATATTATTTTATTATTGTAATGTGCTAGAAGTAATTTGTTTTTATGTTAGAAGTTCAAACTCACTAAAAAAAAACTAGCTATTTTCTATGGCTTGATAGTTAAGTTCAATATTATTTCTTTAATTCTTATTGAGTTCTTATTAATTAAGTTTATAGAAACGCTCATTAAAAAAGCTCATTAAAATTTAATTTTTAAAATAAGAAATTCGTTGACGTCATCACCATATTTCACGAAACTATTGTCTTGATTTTACTAGTAAAAACCTAACAATAAATAACGATAGCCAACGATAAATAATTCATAAAAATGTGACATAAAATGATTTTTCGAGTGGTTAGAGCTTCAAGCAAGCAAATCATTCATATTATAAAATATTTATCAAATCCTAGGGAAAAAAAACTTTCTTCGGCATGTAGTTAGTGAGCTAACCAGTGGCCGTAAAGGGAATCTTTTCTTTTTTCTCGCCAATCGTAAAAATGAAGTTTTTAATTTTTTAAACTTTATTTCATAATTTATTTCTTTTCAGTTTTGTATCTCTCGATTACTTTACGCCGAAAACTGATCAAAATTTGCCCTCACGTTATGTTTTGTTTTCAACATTTTAGAAATTATTGTAACCTGTATTGGTATCTGTCACAGAGCTTCGGTGTTTGATCTGTGCATTGCATCTAATTTAAGCACTCTCGTCAAAATTAAAATTAGTCGGACGATTAAATTCCTTTTGGTTATAACAGGGCAATTAATTCTTCTTAAAGCGACCAGGAAACGATATAAGTTTGTATTATTAACCAGCACAAAGCTATGGTTAAAATATAAGACGCTAGCTATTCGGAAAGTCGCGAAAATTTTGACTGACGATAAACTCCTCGTGGCGATGAATTTTAATCGGTCGGTAATTGATAGCGGCCTGAAATTGTTTTAACTTGAATTGTTATCAAGCATAGTGTTCTCTACCTAATTTGAAAAAAAGTTTAAATTTCGATTGTGAAATGCCACCCTTGCAGACACGGAATTCGTTGACATAAACGTAGTAAAATAATAATGTAACGTTTTATCTTTGTTTTAATTAAGCAATATAGTTTTTTCAATCAGTATAGTTTTTTTCAAAAAAAATGTTTTTGAAGTATTTACGCAAAAAAAGCGAATTCTTTTTAATATATATATATATATATATATATATATATATATATATATATATATATATATATAAATGAATACTTTAAAAATTATAAATACTTTTGTATTAATAAAAGAATTAAAACTCTTTCGTTTTCATAAAATGTCGTTGTTAAAGAATAAGCGTAGAGATATTCTATTTTGGGAATTCAAGGTTGATAACATACGATTGAGTTATTTTTAGAATCTCTCCCTTTTTCACTTCCATATTAGGAAGCATTAAATGATTTTCCTTAATGCGTAAGGATACAAGTATTTCAGAGACTGTGCCTGTTTACTCAAATCTGTGTTTGTATAAAACGTAGGAACACTAGTTTTTGCGTGTTCTTTTCATCATGTTGTGATCCTGATAAGTTGTTCCAGAATTGTCAGAAGTCTTGTCCATCCCCTCCCTTGTGGAGAGCGGATGTGAACTGTTATCAATACCAACCTACCATTAATAAACCATTTTAGAACGTATGATGGCTTACGACTGCATTACTTAAGCTAACTATAACACTGATAACAGGGATTTTAGCCCTTTTATTACATATATATATATATATATATATATATATCGAGAGAGAGAGGGGGGAACCTATGTATTAAACACATCATATTCAGACGTTAAAACATGTTAAATGATGCTTGAAAATTTAACAAAAAAAAACTTATCTTTTAGCAATTTTCTAGAAACAAATTTAAAGAAGTAATCAGTCGCTATTTTTCACCTTTTGAAAAAAGAAGTAAAAATCAGATAAAAAAAAGGTTGAGTCAACACTACCTAAATCCCTGACATTATATCCGAAGAATGTTTCAATGAATCAGCATAAAAAAAAAATTTTTTTTTCAATGAAACTATCTATCACGTTGCAAGGTAGTGTCTTACTTGAATTAACTCTGATTATAAAAAAAAAAAAAAAAAACACGGAATAAATAATAATACGAAGTCTGTTTATTTCCGTTTGTTGACAATTTTAGCTTACGACTTATCTATGTTTGCTTTTGCACAAAAATTTAACCTGTATTATCATTTACATAAATCGACGCAACTATGTGATTTCTCACTATTTCTCACTTGCAATCAAAATCTCTATCACTTTCCCATTAGCTAGAACACTTAAATTTCTACTAAAGCTCTCTGTCCAAGGACAATGCAAGTTTCAATCTTTTTCTGACTGTCACAAGCAGTATTAATCTCAATATAATCGCCGAAGAAAAATTATCGGCAATCGAAATTACGACCACTTTTCGACTGACTAGAGCACTCAAATTTTCAACTGGAGCGTAACAAGTTTCATTCATTTTCTGATCTCTATGGTTTTTCGAAATTTTGACCACTTTTCGACATTTACAAACTGAAGGGCGAGAAACTGAAGAAGAAAATAGTAAAATAAAATAAAAGTTTTAAAAGTTATCGTTTCTTAAGTGTTATAAAAAGGAAAGAAAAATAATTCTATTGTTGTCGCTCACAAAACGAAATTCTCAGGACGCATCTTTTTCGCAATTAATTCCTAGCACTATTGAAGATTCCCATTACTTTCTCTGTGTTAGGTGTGACAAAAATAAAATTATTATATTTTTTTTTCATTTAGCTCATAAATATTATTTTTAAATTTCTTATTTTGTTATTAAAAAACTAATTAAACACGAGTTACCTTAGTTCAAGAGTTTGATTTCAAAACTTGCACGATTCATTTTCAAAAATTTTATGCCAAAGGTAAAAACACATTTGCTTCGTCCACGGTTTTAGAAATCGTGCTTTGGAAACAATCGAGATCCATGATTTTTTAGTCCCAATTTTTGTCAGTAATTATAAAGTTTTCATGTAAATTAAAAAGAAATACATATGTAATTTGAAATGGCAAAAAAACATGTGTATCATGCACAATTGCATCCTATTTTTTTAAAAGTAACAAATACCGAAGAATTTAATTAATTTTAAATTTAAACACTTGTTTAATTTGAAAAAATTCGAAATTTTTTCATATGTATCTCCCATTTGTTTTTAAATAAATTCAAAAAGGCTCATTTGTTTCAAAAAATTTAAATATTAAATGAAAATGAAGACAAAGGAAGAGTAGAATTTTTATCATTATCGTTTGCCGTTTTAAATAAAACGCTCGTGGTTATTTAATAAAAAAATTCGTTTTTTAAACTTCTGCAAAATGCACCATTTTTAATAGATTTCTATCTATCCTCATCTTTGTATAATAATGTAATATAATATGTAATGCTAAATATGTTTAATTAAAACAATAACTAATTTGTTTCAAAAATATTAATTAAAAAAAGGAAATATAGACGAGTGGAATGCGAAAGAAAGAGTAGAATGTTTTATCATAATCGTTTGACGTTAGAAATAAAGACATTTGTGGTTATATACTGAAAATTTTTTAAAAAAATATTCATTTTTTAAACTTTTACAAAATTTGCAAGTTTTGATAGATTGCCATTATATAATAATGTAAATGCTTTGTATAATAATGTAAAATATGTTTAACTAAAGAAAGGCTAATAATTTATTTTTAAAAAATTAAATAAAAAAAGGAAATAACAGCAAAGAAAGAGTAAATATTTTATTATCGTTTGACGTTAGAAATAAATAAAGACATTTGTCGTTATATTCCAAAAAAGAATTTTAAAAAAAATATTCATTTTTTAAACTTTTGCTAAATGCGCAAGATTTGATAGATTCCCATTACTAACTTTGTATAATAATGTAAAATATGTATAATTAAAAAATGGCTAATTTATTTTAAAAAATTTAAATATAAAAAAAGGAAATAACGACAAAAAGGAGTAAAAATTTTTATTATCGTTTCACGTTAGAAATAAAGAAATTTGTGGTTATATACTTAAAAAAAAAAAAAAAAAAAAAAAAAAAAATTTAAATTCTGCACATTACATAAATTTTTGATAGATTCCCATTATTATCTTTATTACTTATTATAAGATATGTTGCACGTGCACATATGGATAATCAATAAAAATATTTGGAATTTATTCAGTTTAGGGATTAATGCGAAATTTCAAGAAGAATGTTTATGTTTTCTATTGGTTATCTTAGATGTCTAAGAACAAAAATAATGTTACAGGATTTTCACATTTTTCTAAAAAATATTTTACAAATAAATATAATTTAACATTTTGTGTAATGCTATTAATCTATTTATAATAAAATTATTTACTTTATTGATAAATTGTTGGAGGACAAGGGCAAGGTCAATGTTGTAAAATATGTATAAAGGTTTTATCTATATTGAATGGTGATTTGTCCGAATGAAAAATATTGCATTAAAGGCATAAAATCTCATCTTGAAGTATTTTATGAGATGAGGTTTACACAGGTTTTATTGATCAAAAACGACAAACACACATAGGGAATATAAAGTTAAATTAAAATAGATATTGTATTTTCTTAAGCTTCAATTTAGGTTAATAGACTTCTATAATCATTTAATTCTAAAATGTTACTTCATTTTCGAAAGTTATGTGCCAAAAGTTTTTCGTTTGAATATGAAGTTAAATTAAAATAGATATTCTATTTTCTTAAGCTTTGATTTAGGTTTATAGACTTCTATCATCATCTAAAATGTTACTTCATTTTCGAAAGTTTTGTGCCAAAAGTTTTTCGTTTGAATATAAAGTTACATTAAAATAGATATTCTTTTTTCTTAAGCTTCGATTTAGGTTTATAGACTTCTATCATCATCTAAAATGTTACTTCATTTTCGAAAGTTATGTGCCAAAAGTTTCTCGTTTGAATATGAAGTTAAATTAAAATAGATATTGCATTTCCTTAATCTTCGGTTTTGGTTAATAGACTTCTATCGTCATCTAAAATGTTACTTTATTTTCGAAAGTTGTGTGACAAAAGTTTTTCGTTTGAAGTGAGTCAAAAATAAAATTAGTTTCTTCGTTCCAGTACACTTGAAAACGTGGTTCTTAAAACTGTTTTTATTTTTCACATCAATTACACTCTTAAAAAGAGGGGTACAACACTTACGCAATAGACTTCATCAAAATCTAAAATTTTTCTTCATTTTCGAATGTAGTATTTTGAAGGTATCGTTTGAAGGGTATCAAAAATAAAATTATTTCTTTCTTTCAAGTCCACTTAAAAAGTGATTTTTAAACACTTTTTTTTCATACCTAATATATTCTTAAAACTTAAGTATATCACTTTTGCAATAGAATTCCAGCATCATTTAAATTTTTGTCTTATTTCCGAAAGTAAGGCATCCAAACATTTTTTTGTTTGAAATGTGTACAAAATAAAATTATTTTCGTTCTTTCCTGATAACTTGAAAAGTGGTTTCTAAGAAGTCTTTTTTTCATACCTATTGCATTCTTAAAGCGTGGGATACATCACTTTTGCAATAGACTTAAATCTGTATTTAAATTTTTTTTCTTCTAAGTATGCCCCGAAAGTGTTTCGTTCGAAATGAGTCAAAAATAAAATTATTTTCTTTCTTTCAATCCCCTTGAAAAAGTAAACTATTTTTATTTCATTTCAATGTTTTGAAGTTAACAACATTTATCATCGTTTACATATTACATATAGTAATATGTAAAGAATGTGAGTATATTGAATTCCTTCCGACCTTAAAGTAATGTCCTAAATTTTGGTCTCCAAAATTTCCAAGCAGTCAAATAACATAAAAAATTTTGTATGGATTTTTTAAGAGGAAAACTTTGCAATAGCTTCAACGACTTCATAGCGAACACGAGCTACAGTTTAAAATAAAAAAAATAATATTTTAGGTAAATACGGGCTCCACGAGTTCGAGGTAACCAGCTTATTTTTTAAAAGACTCGGTTTAAAACATCATTTGATCAGCTTACTTAGAATACTTAATATCCTTTTGTCGTTGGCACAGACTTATTCCATTAATCTCTAGATAATGTTAACTTCTCTACATCTATATTTCACAAAAATTTTATCAAAAATATTTAAAAACATTTAAACGTTACCTTAAAGTTACGAAAATGTTAGGTTTCGAATATAATTGCCAAAAAAAGCAAAAATTTTTAAAATTGAGTAAATAATTGAATGATCGTTTATAAAATAAAGTTATACTCGTGGAAGATTTGTTTCTTGAACATGTTCATTGAAAGGTAAAAGAACTAAAAGGTTGGCCACAGGAAAACTAATACAGGGTCGCATTTCCTTTATTTTTATTTAGTAATGCTATTTTAAAAAAAAAGAGGTTACATATGAAGAAATTTCATACTTCAAAATCTGCATTCCTTGAAATGCAACGAAACAGTATAATATAAAATGTTCACGAATCCTATTAAATTATTTGGCCATAAAAATATTTTTACATTAATTCCTTTATTGATATCAATCTGACAATAAACGAATATCTAATTTCGCATAAAACATAGTTACATTTAAAACTGATCTTTCATAGTCAGTGAAACAAATTGATTGTAAGATGAATAAACAATCGATGAAGCCAACAAAGAATTCTTCAAAAGCATGACCAGACATCAAAATCTCTCCCTTCCACGCAGAAAAGAATATAACTTTAGGTCTCTCTGCCTAAACTTTTTGTACACGTAATTGAACTTTTCTATTTAAGATATTAAAGTAGAAATAATGGTCATTGGCGATCTATTTTCACTCCACGGAACATTTAATTACTTAGCTTTAATAGAAGAGTAACTTAGCAAATGGCGACAGAAGTAATTACTCAAACGGGTTCAAGAATATTGTTTAGTAGTTCTAAAGCTCAAGGGCCAAAAGGAAATTTCTAGCTCTAATTTCATTTGTTTATTGTTTCAGGATTATCACTTTATCTCGGTTGGTAAACATTTTTTTATTTTTTTATGTATTCGAGGTTGATCCCAACATAAAGATAGAGTATATGAGAAATGCTAGCTGCTGATAGAATATTTTACTTAAATTATAATATAATAGTCATGAGATACCAGTTTGCTACAAATATCAAATAAAATCTTCAATCTTATGCTGCTATATATTTTTATAGTGCTTTTTTTTAAAAAAAACTTGGCTTAATGATAGTTTAGTACTGCGATGGAAGACTCTTGTTATCGAAATTTCGACGAATTTCTGACTAGCTAGAGCACTAAAATCTCATTTAAAACCCTGTGTCTGGAGATAAAGAAAAATTCATTCGTTTCTTGACAGTTATAAGCATAATTTATTGCCATAATATCGCCAAATAGAATTCATTACCAATTTAAAGTGTGATCACTTAACAACTAACTATAAAGCACAAAATTTAATCGGAGCACTGTGCCTGATGAAAATACAAATTATAATTGTTTCCTAAATGATGCAAGGAAAAGTAAACGTCATTTCATCACCATCCGAATCTTAAACAACTTTCGATACAGATGTAAAACTGAAAGGAAGAAAATAAAGAATAAAAAAAAAATAATAATAATTTTTAAAATTATGGTTTTCAAGTAGTTTATTACCAGTGAAATAAAAAATTATCATTACCAAAAATTCTTCACTACTTCTTTTGGAAGTTCGTCCTATGCTTTTCATTTTAGGTTTCAGAAAGAAAAAAAAAATTTTTTTTTAACTCCCCTTAACTTTTTTTTTTTTTAAAGTTTTTTTTAACTATTAATTTTACAATATTTCAGATTGCTGATTAATTTTTATTTTCGGAGTGAAATTTACGGACACAATCAAAGAAAAGAAGTAACAAACAGGAAATAATTCTGCGTTGTAACATCAATACAGGCCTCACAGTAACTAGTTACCATATCATCATAGGCAAATATTTAATGAAGAAAAATTAATAGTAACACAGACTCTGAATTTGAATATTGCACTCTTTATAAATAATTTAAAGGTAATATGTAATAAACAGTCCTCTAACTTATGATAAATAATTTATGTGAATGTAGCAAAAATTTCATTTTAAAACATACACCTTATCAGTTAAAAATTGCTATCCAAATTAATAAATAAGAAATACATTCTATTTACTTCTCTTAAGTTATTAAGATTCAAACAATTGTAAAAAATTTCCCCCCCTTTTTAAAGTAGAGCACTCATTAAATTTATCATGGCATGGTAACGTTAGGCCTGCTCCACTTTTTAACAATATTAGCATTAGTTAACGTAAAATCCTAAATAAGAAACCCGTGAACTCAAGACCCAAAAAGAGATGTGTAGAAACGATGTAACAAAAGAAATAACCGTAATAAAAATGACCAACTGAAACTCCAAGGCTAAGAGCAGGAAAGTTTGAAAAGACAATTGTTAAGCAAGACAAGACCTATAGTGGGCTGTAGCGCCGTAGAAGAAGCAGTAGTTATAACTTTAATAGCAAAAAGTCGAAGACCATGAGTGCCACCGCATATCAATTTAAGAAAATGAAACAACTAAAAATTCAAAAACTCATGTAGACTTAATAAGTTTTTTCGTGCTATTTTGTTTAGATTTTTTTCTCTCTTAAGATTTTAAACTGATTAAGTGTTGTGAGCGTATTTTCCTAGTGATCAAAATTAGCACTTTCTTTCTAGGCAAAACTTTTATGACTAATGAAATTTAAAAAAAAAAAAAAAAAAACGAGGGCTTCAGCATTTGTATCATTACACCGACTTTCAGCTTATCTTTTCAACTTGATAGTATTCATTGTTTTTTAGTTTGATATAGATTTGCATTACCATTTCTTCGAAGAATTGTTAAAACAAGTTACAAGAATAAAAAATATGCAATATTTTTTTTTTTTGAGGACTGATAACAAAATGGAATTGATAAAAATAAAAAAAATAGATATTCTTCATTGCAATCCTAATTGAAAACACGAATTTCCATTTTTTTCTTCTTCTAGAAAAACTTAATTATTAAATTTTTTGTGTGTCGAAAAATACTACAATATAAAAAAAAAAAGTTTCTTTTCAAAATTATAGAAAATGTTTAGTTTACGTAGTTTTTCATTCCCTGGGAAAATTTCAACTCAAGATCAAAGATGTTTTTTTTTTCTTTTGTTATTCCTTTTCCGAGTGTTCTCTTTCTGTGATTTTTTCTTTTTTTTAGTTTCTCGTGGGCCGCTGTTGCCAATACTATTCTGCCACAGATCACGATACGGAAATCTATTTCCCCCTTTGACCAAAAGAAACGGTTGTTTGACCGGTTAGTATCGTATTAATAATAATCGGATTTATCACTTTAACCGTAACACATATACAAATAGGCACGACCATGTCCCAATGCTATAAAAACCGTTTAATCATATGGACCAAACTTCATTGGTTATTATTAATAATAACTGGTTAAAGTGAATAATTTGCGATATTTCTCACTTTGACCAAAAAAAGCGGTTATTATTAATATTGACCTGTTAGTATTAATAATAAACGGATTTATTACTTAAACCGGGATTATTGGATATGAACATAATTATTATTGGATAGAAAAAAATAATCGCTCGGAACCCCTGTAAGGGAATGTAGTTTCCTAACAATACAATCCAGTGGATGTTTTGAGCATTAATAAGGTCAGATTCAGAATGACATCGTCAACTGAAAAAAATCCCGGGGCCACTGTCATAGATCACATCAAAAATAAATAATAACCTTATAAAGTATCGCGTATCACCTGTATGTTCGAAGATATCTCGATTCCCGGTCGGTAAAAAATACTATACCCTTTGTTAGTAGTATCGTTCTGCATACAAGAATTAATGCCCAAACTGAACGATATTTTTGAAAGAAGCCATCTCTGTCTTTTTTACAGTGCCGGTCTATTTTAAATATATTATTTCAGCTTTATACGTTGTACGTACTTAATTATTCAAGAAGTGTTTGAAAAAAAAATAAAAGTAACTTGCAAAACTCTACATACTGCGTCTCGATGGTACAGAGAAACTGATGACTGCTTATTTTAACTACATTAGATCTATTTTAAACATTGTTTCTAATCCAAAAAGTATTTTCAAATAAATAAATGAGGCTGTTTCCAGGATCAACTCAATGCAAATCATAAACAAAATTATTAACATTATGAAACGAGGAAACTACGGAAAAAACTTGACTCTTATTGGATTGACAGGAAAGGAAAATGACAAAACGACAAGAGTTGTATAAATAAATATCCTTATGTATAATTAATGCATTACAAACATAACCTTCATTAGGAAATATGAGCAACTACATCTCCACGTTAAGAAAATCGTAAACGAGACCACCGTTGTTCTGGGTGTTCAACTTTACATAACATTTTGTTTTGCTACATAAAAACTATAACAGTTGTGTTATTACGAGAAGTTTTGCTGAAGGCAGCTGGACCAATGCGATATAATGAGCCGGTAAGTTCTTGTAAGAATTGCAGAATGCAGGCCAGTTCATGAGCTATTTCTAACATTTTGATTTTCAATGTAAGTACTTATGATGTGGATTCAAACAAGTGGGGGTGACGAAGGTAGCAGGAAGCAACATGGAACCGCGAAGTGGTGTGCTCGTGCAAGCGGACTAGCTAGTTGGTACAGGTGGCTAATTAATTATTGAGTATCGAAAAAAACTATTAAAAAAATTAATAATAAAAAGATGACCAATACTTAAACTAGAGCAGCAATGCCGCGGAGGATGAGCATTCGCCTTCCAATGAGGTGCCCCAGGTTCGAATCGTAGAGGTTGAAATTCCTCTCCCGGCTCACACCGACCACAGTGCTGACGTAAGATATCCCCAGTGATAGATTACAGTTAGAGTCACCCTGTTTTTTTTTTCAACAAAAGATTTTTCTTCGCATAAATCTTAATGCATTAACTAATAACCATTCCTTCCTAATCAATAAATATCTGCTCTTCTTTCTGTTATGAATATTCCGTATATAAAGCAAGCGGGACAACTGCCAACATTTAAATGTCCAGCTTAGATGCCTTTGAAAAGTAAACTTTATAGTACATTAGTAACGATTTCCAATACTGGCATGTGATTCTTAAAGTAAAAGTAGACATTTTTCAGCCACGAATATCGTTTGGTTGGGGCCCATACCATACGTTCGATAAAAATATTTATAAATAAAGAAAGAAAAGAAGGAAGAATAAGTCATTACTAGAATGAGAACATTGAATTACAAACTTTTTAAGACAAATCGAAGATCTTAAATATAGTGATTAGGAAAAAGATAAATAAAACAGATCGATTGTAGGAAATAGATGTATTAGTATTTAGAATAAAATCTATATCTGTATTATGTATCTTTTGAGTAATAGTAGTAACAATCCTGATATGTATTACGTAAAGGAGTAACTGTTACTATGAAGATTTTTAAAAAAAATGGTATTTAAAAGCATTCTAGAATTCCAATGTTATGATGAGTGGGGTCAAAATAGTACAATCTGAAGTAAATTAAATTACAAATGGTTAACGATTTGTAATTAATAAAAAAAAAAAGGTGTAATTTAAGGCAAATAACGCAGCTGTGGTTACCATAAAATATTTAACATATTTTTTTAGCTTAAAATTTTCGAATTTGAATTAAATTTGAGATTATGAAAATTATAAATTTTGAGAATTTCAAACTTCCAAGTTCTAGAAACTACTCAACCAAACATATGAAACCCAAAAATTTGGAACTGCATTCAAGTTTTTGGTCACCTACGATTAAATACTTTTTACTCTCATACATCTTTAACTATTTAATGAGGTGCGTGATCAACTCGCCTTTCAGTGGTCAATCAATCATTACAGAGGCCAATCCAAAGATTATTGGACTAATAGTTTAGAATTTATACGAGTTTCTATACAAAAAGTAAAATTTTGTACTTTTATCTGTTAACACATCTGACATTGCTATTTAAACAAGTAAATCACTGTTTTCTACATATTTCTCCCCACTTTAAATCGAATGGTGTTTAGGTACACACTTTACATTGTTATCCAGAGACTATCTGAAAATGCAAGATATATTTTTTAATGTAGTTTTTCAGGCTGAATTGAATGATACAAAATAGAAATCGATAAGGTAAATAGTTAGGAAGTTATAAGGGTTTTGTGCTGCTCTCAATTACGCATCTCTATCAATTATTGCTATACAGACAAGTGAGGTATCATTTCCATTTGTGTTTTTTCTCACTTAATGAAATGAGACGAAACATGAATGGAAAGGGATTATATTTTAAAAGTTGAAATGGAGTTTATAATTTAAAAGTACTATTTTTGAGTTGCACTTTTTATAAAGAAAACGCTTAGAGCTTACAAACGAAGTCCAATGGTCTTGGGATTAATCACATTTAATTTAGCAATACCTCACTTATTTGTGAAGAAGAAACTCAATTTTCTCCCCCTCAATTTCCTGAATAAAGGGAAAGTGTACAGGGGAGAGTTTTCAGATATCGTTTAAAGTAAAAGAAAACTTTTGGTCAAGAAAAATTCGAAATTTTTTCGAAGAAACACTCTTTTTTTCTTTCTAGTTATAATTACTAGACTATTAAAGTGCTCACGACGAATTGTAGCTACGATTGGTTGTGCCTACGGCGAATAGTGCCCACTTTGAAATATCCAGAGACGAATTAATCCCAGAATTAATTATCACTGCGACGAATTGTGCTCACGACAAACTGTGCACGGCGAATTGTTGCGGAACCCAGCCTTTGCATTATTTTTTTATGATAATGCTAATACATAATTAAAAACAGCGAAACGATTTTTAAGTATTTACTTCTTCAACATTAATTTTCGAATAATGTTTGTTCTTTATGAATTACTAAGGTATCAGGTTCCTTAGTTATACGCTCCCCCCCCCCCCAAAAAAAAACATCTTTTCACAAGGACACAAAGAACAAATGGGTTGAAATTTTTTTATACGTGACTCAAAGAGAAATTATCTGCAAAACGCAATTAAATCTAACACGATTTTTTTTTTAAAAAATACTTTTTGTTGCAATGCAAGTATAGCTTGTCATCATTTCACGAAGAGGCTTTCACAGGATAAGGGAAACTGCAATATGTTTAGTCTTTTATTTTTGGCAAAACTTTATAACTGAATGTCTTAAAAAAAGTTGAATTTTCAGTCTAAGTGCACAACCTGAATAAAAACCTTTTGGCGACAAAATAAAGCTGTAATTTTCCGTAATCCGAGTTCAGTTACTTTAAACGCTTTAAAGTATGAATGTGGTCACTAAACCGAGGCAACTTCCTTTCTACATTGACAACAAAAAACAGAAACAAACTGAGCTATAAGTTGGTCAGAAATGAAAAATTAAAACGAACTGCTCATTTAAACAATTTGATTTTTTTTTAAATTATGCTTATTAATTTACGCGGGTTACATGCTAAACTTAGTGCTTATTTCAGTATTAAAGATGCTTAATAATTTACACAAAGGTGGCAATTTAATGAATGCAGACTCAACAGAGAGGAGCCAGAAATATTGCCGAAAAAAATGTTGTAAACGATGAGAGAATTTAATTCTGTTATTGCTGTCTCTTAAATTATCCAATTTCAATAGTATATGCTGATTCCCTTGCCATTGTGCTAACTGTGGGAGGTTCTCCTCTCTGTGTAAAGGTAAAGCAAATGCGGGTTAGTTTCAGAAAAAAAGTCTTACACAAAGTCTAGTTTGCCCCAATGTTTGAACCAGGAGTTCTGCTGTCTTCTGGGTTGGATTCAAAATTACAAGACTGCAGAGTTGAACATTGATAGTCACAAACTCAGAATTAGTTGGTTTATAAAATAATATAAAAAAACACACGCTGGAAAGTTTTATAAATTTTAAAATGACTATGTTAATAAAATAAAATAAAAAAGCACATGCTGGAAAATTTTATAAACTTTCAAAATGACTACATTATGATAATGCTCATAGATATGTTGTATTGACTGTTACTATGAAACGATTAAGATCTACTGCTGAATAACGTTGCTTATCGATTCAACTTAAATTTTTCTTTTAATCCTGAAATACATAGATTTTTATTTAAATTGTTAGTATGCTTTCTTCAATAAAAATAAACTTACCCTTTTCCTTAGTTTGTGTTTATTTTACAAGTCCATGTAACAATAAAGGACTTAAAACTGTTGCGCCACTAAATACTGCATAGAGTTGTGAATTATACACTGCCTATTTTTAAAAAGAGTCTCTCAATTTATACAAAGTTTAGCTAAAATGCAGTAGTGTTTAATGAAGAATAAAAAACTAACAGTGGAAACAAATCAAGGAATTAGCGAGTACAGCAAGTATGTAGCTGGTCTCTCTAGTTACTGCTGTTACAAGAACAAACATCATTCAAAAATTAACATTAAAAAAGTGAATTTCTTAAACCACATTTTGTGGTTTTAATTATGCATTCATCATGTTTATATTAGCATTATAGAGAAATATGGTTTAAAGGGTGATAAAAAAATTAAATAAATAACAGGTTTCAGGAGCTTCTTTGGTAACAAACTACTGGACTAAATACAGTGAAATTTGTCAGCCAGGCAGGTGAAATCCTGAAGAGACTTTAAAAGTCCATAACGATATTTATGAAAGAAAGTTTTAATCTTGTAAATGCCTTTACACTCTGAATTGCACTTTTCTAAACAAAGAACATATATTCAAACAAATATACAACGAATATTTCAGTGAGCAATTACTTATTTCTCACTGTTTTACTTAGTTTTGCATAAATTATTTTTAAATTTTTATTTATTCATTAAAATTTTGAATGTGTGTAAAAACTTTAGATTAATACTATTTTGTAGAAAATAAATTTAAAAAAAAAGTTAATAAAATAGAACATGAGATATAATAATAAGAAATAAAATAAAAGCAAAGTTCTATTAAAAAACGGCAGCCAATTCATGTGTAAAGACACTAACATGTTTAATGAGTTTCAACTTTCATTCTATTTAAAATAATAAATAAGCTACTATAAATAACTACTTAAATTGTTAAATTATTAACATGTCCTGGTATCATGTTACACCCAAAAACTGAAAAAGAATACCAATAAATATCTTAACATTCTAAAATTCTTTTTATAGGATGCTGCATTTCACAGCCATTGCTGCTTTGCCAACTGAGATATCTGCAATACCGATATAAATTTTATTTTTATTCCTTTAAACAGACAATACAGTGGCTGATTTTGAATTAAGTAGTAGCTTTTGTTAAAAATAAATTTTAACAAAATTTCCAGAAAATGTTAAGTAATAAATTATAATTAGTATAATAATATGTATATAAATTGCAAAAATAATTTTTGTTAAAAACAACTTATAATAGCATGAGAAAGATAAACTTTATCATACGAGTGAAATGGTATAATATAGGAACTTAAAGAACAATATTTAAATAAACTTAAACATTGTCCTAATTTAAAATACAGATAAAATTCACATCTAACAATCAGATATGTTAAGAAACTATTTACACTTCTTTAAAAGAAATATTACATAACCAGTAGTGGCTAAAATTCTTTAAGATTTATATAAAATCAAATTAAGAAAAAACTATAACTGACTTCAGATCTAAAAAAAAATTATATTGCTGTAAACTTTAAAAGAATAAATAAATAGTAAATCTTTTATAAACAACTGCGAAGACACGACAATTTTCGTCAGATTTAAATTGTTACAAGTTAATTTTTCATAAGTTTTGTCAAGATTATGTCACTAACTGCTTGTTTTTGTTATCTATCTATCTATCTATACATTAAATAAGAACTGCATGCATATGATTTATGAGACACATGATTTTAAAATACGAGTCTGCAACAAAAACTGCATGTGGTACATAAAGATCAGAGCATTGAATGATGAAAAATATGCAGATTTGCTTTAAAAGGAGAAAAGATTTTAAAACTACATCATAATTAAAAAAGACTACATTTTTATTGAAGTAAATATGAGTAATATAAAATATTGAAACTAAAAAACTTTCTGTACACAAAACTTTGACACAGATCAGAGCCAGAGTAACCTGAAAATTAAAAATAATATACATCAAAATACATCATAAATGAAAATATATTTATAAAAACTATGTTAAAAGAAACATTAATAACCAGTAGTGGATAAAATTCTCTAAGATTAATAATATATAATAGAATATAAATAATAAAATATACAATACAAAATTAAGTAATTTATGCATGAAATATAAAGTTAAGATTAAGTGATTTACTTAGAAAACAAATAAATTATGAAATTATATTTTTTTAAAAATTATTTTTATTTTTCTGCAAGTTGAAAGGAGAGGACATTTTATTGGGAGAGTGCTTGCTTTTTAACTAATTCAGAATAGTTGTAACTATCGAAAAAAAATTACTTGAAAAAAAAAACCAGCACAAAAGTTTAACTATTATAAAATTAGTGCAAAATCAAAAGTAGTAATAATCAGCTAGAGACAAATTTATTTTTTAAATTGTTACTTGATATTTGCATATACTTGGGCATTAAATGAAGAATCCCAAGAAACTGAAGTAAAAAGATATATTTGATATTATAAAACTTCATCTGTTTAAAAATATGAAACTAGTAATAAAATACATGCTTCCAGCACTCAAAAATAGACACCAATTCTCATTCAGACATGAAAAACTAGCAAGTCTTGAGATTGTGAGCCTATTTTTGGGCGCTTGAAATATGTCATTTTTATTACCCTCTTCATATTTTTTGAAGCAAATAAATTTCTATATCATCAAGTATTCTTGGGTACAGCTGACATCTTAGCTTTGCCGAGGCTAAATTTGTGCTGAACTTGATTTTTAATGGGTGTTTATTTTTCACAATTATTTAAAAACTAAGTAAAGTCTAAAGTAGAAATCAAAAACACGCTGCAAGAAACCTAACTATACTGTCATTTGTGTTGTAGGCAACTAATTACTCAAATTATATTATAGTCTAACATAAATGAATGTTTTCTATACAAATTTTTTCTTATTTACTAACATGAATATCTTTATTTCTTTAATTTTTTTTTGCAGTATAAATTTTTTTTCGATAGACAGATATTTATAATTTTCTTTTCAAGACAAAAAGAACGTGTGAAATACAGAAAATATATTTGGTATAAAAACGGTATATATGGTACTAGGTGTTTATATGGCATTATTTGAGTTTATTTAAAACATGTCTGCTGCTCATGTAGTACTATTTGTGCATGCATATTTGATCATATTACGAATTTTATAATCTTAAACTTTGCAGCTTATTGTTTTAAGCAAATTATAAACAAATAGCGATATTTAAAAAAAACTTATTTTAAGTAAGTTACCTAAAGTAACGCTGGAAAGAACTTAACTCTTTACAGTACCCTATTAATTGAAATTCTCACTCACAAAATTGAAAATATGAAATGAAAAATAAATATTTTTAAATCAATGTCATTAAATACAATTTTAAAATTTAAAACATTACCTCATTCTTTTGGATCAATAATTGCCCAAAGTTTATCAACTATTTCTTGTTCAGAATATTTCTTTGTATCGATGTCAAAAATCTGGAAATGCTTTCCTGCAACAACTGAATGTAAGTTAAGAAACATATGAACATAAGTTATGTTTTTTGAGGTATATGTCAGGGTTTTGGGAGTTATTTTCTAAAACTATTGCAGCATTCATAGTACTAGTTGCAAATACATTCACTTATGATAATTATAATACATTACATTTAAATACAGTTAAAACCTATATTAGCAATAATATTGGTAAGGTAATTTTCATCAAAAAATTAGTACATCAAAACTAAGAAACCTACAGAAATCATAAATAAAAATATAGCAACTTAAACAAAACAAAAAAGAATTTAACTATTAAAAAAAAAAATTACAATTAGAAAGAAATAAAGTATATGACAGTTCTAAAAAGAAATATCTATTTTCATTGAGGAAGTTTTTGAATTTTTTATTGTAAACTTTAATCTAGGTTTAAACCGTATTCTAATGTAATTTCAACTTATTTAGATTATTTTTCTTTTTTTAAGGAGAGGGGGGACAGTAAAGGGACACATTAAACTATAACAGTTCTAATACTTAGATTCGTTACAATACCAGCAGAAGAAACTGTTTAGCAGAGCAACAGGAATTGCAGATTATATTTCCCTTAGTCAGTTTTCTTCTTAATTTTAAAAAGCAAACAAAGAAACAGGAAAATTGCTGAGACTCCTTTATAAAACATTTCTAGATTTGTTTCTAATAAAAATTCCAAAATTGAATTGAGATACCACCACAAAGAACAAAAAGTAAAGAATTTTTCTTTCTGTTACTTGATTACAGATTTAACTGTATAGGGATTTTTGTTTTAGTATTCAAGGAATGTATACATACATAACTTAAATTTAACAAATGTGAAGTTTTTATACGTAATTTTTAAGGACTCTATATCTACAAATTTTGCATGCATTCAACTGAAATTTTTCAATAATAACCTCTGCTTGACTGTCTTGCGGTCACGGACAAATTTGAATAATGCAGCAGATCCACCCTGTAAATTCTGCTACTGAGGTTGCAATTTATTTGATTATATCATAGAAAAAAAAATTATGAAGCTTCTTTGTTATGCTATTTTGCCATCAAGTAAAGAAACAGGAGCATCCAATATGGAGAATTTTATTAAAAACACGATTATTTAAAAACAACGCAATGTCAGGGTTGCAAAGCAGCATTAATCATAGCAGTAAGTTCAATGACATAGAAATCAGAACATCATTACAGAGATAATACCAGTTGAAATTTGCAATTGCTTTCTTAGATTTTTCACAATGTCAATGATTTAACCTCTTAGCTCTATAGGAAAATAGTACTATACATTACAGCACACTGGCAAGGTTGATAGTGAGTATTTTCTTATATATTCATTCACTAAGCTTTTATTCAGTACATTTAACAATGCTATTATCATGATGATTTAAAAAAATATTGATAGCACAAATAAATCTGAATTAGGCGCATTTTAACTCGGCAAAATAAATAAATACTGATGCTAAACATCAATTTTAATTAGAAAATATGAGCATCAGTTTGATTGTATTTGTAAGGGAGAATAGTTTTGATAATTTAAATGATAAGTTTTTTTTTAAAAAAGAGAAGTTCTTTTTTTTTTTTTACATGTAAAAGTTAGAAACTTGTTGCTCATATATCCATTCTTTTAATCTCAATTTAATGGAATTAGAACAAAACTAATAATGTCAACTTAATTAAATGTTTAAATTTGATTTGTAAAAGAATATTCATCATGAATATTCATTTTAGAATATTCATTATGAGTATGGATAAAAAAATACATATTTCTTAATTAGATTTTAATATCATTACGACACAAAAACAGAAATATGACACCTTATAATTTTCCCTCAAATACTGCGTGTCACCATTAAATTCAAAATGTCTAGCTTTAAGATTGACAAAAATAAATAAATAAATAAAAATTTTTTGCCTATAAAGATCGTGAAAAGAAAAAAACTTGATTTGAGTATTATGTAAAAGTAATGAATACACCATGAGATTTTAAACCATAATTTTAATATAAACTTTTATTTAAAGCAATTATGAATGAAAGAGATTCTGAAGGTTAATTTAAAATTATTTATAAAACTGAACTTATTTATTAAAATATGTAACTAGTCTTTATCTAAAAGAAATTATCAGCTTCAAGGATACATCCTTCTATGTGATTTTCTGGGCTTTCTAAATCCCATCTCAGTTTAGTTATGAGCTGATATAAAGCAAGTTCCGACCTGGAAAATATTCAAAACTATTTAATCTGACTCATGTTTAACATTTAATCGTTTATATAATATCATATAAAGAAATATGAAGTCCAATAAACTTCATAAATAATGAAAATATAATTCAAGTTTTGCAAAACTATTTATTAATTTTTTTAACTGTGTGTGTTATAGATAATGGGAATGTTATAGATAAAGGGAATGATAGGTACTGTGAAATTTAGAAATAATTATCTACTACAAAAATTTATATTGAACGAGTTTTAGATAAAATTCTATATTATTTTTTTTCCACTTAATCTTTCAATAATTATTTAGTTCAGAAATTTAAAATTTTTTGAAGTATAATATTTAATTGAATGCTAAAGTTATCGTATTTAAGAAGAAAAATTATTAAATGTTAACAGTATTTCATCAATTAATAAAATTATTTTTATCAAAGAAATTTTTTTTTATAAATCTTATAAATGAGAAAATTGGGTTAAAACCTTAAATTCATGGAAGGGAGTTAAGAGAAAATTGTGAAAAACTTTCAAAGCATATAAAATACATTTTTAGAATATTTTAACAACAAAAAATAATCGCTAATGAAAAACATAGCTAGGTTAAGACAGGAGACTAGATTACTTATAAATCATTTATGTGTTCAGTGTGAGCAAGGAAAAAATGTTTGCAATAAATCAAGTGGTATAAGTTGATTACATCTTCTATTTAAATAAATCTTCATATACAGATTCAATTTGTTAATAAAAAAATGATCTTTTCAATTTTCTAGCTACATTTTATTTCTAATTTGTCACATCAGAAGGGGATAAAGTAATTAAATCCTATTATATATATAGGAATTGAAGGAGCAACAAAATTCATAAAATTAGATTGTCATTTAAAACCAAGGCATAAACTACACTCAAAAATTCAAATTGAATGAATTTTTAGTATTCCATAATAGGGTAACTATTATTCCTAAACTAAAGTTATCTTCTTTTATATTATGATACCTGTAACATTTTTATTAAAATTTTTTTATGAAAATGTAATTATGTTTAACAAGCATTTAAATTTTTATTAGGAAAAATTATATTTTTCTTAAGTATGTTATGTTTAGTAATATATCAATGACATAAATTACTGAGGCACATAGTCTATATAATGAAACAATTGATATATGATTATAATGCTTTGCTTTAATCTCATTAAAAAATATTCAATTTAGTTACATCATTAATTTAAAAACTTAACTCAAACTATTTTTGTAAAGTTTTTTTAAACTTTATTTTCAAAAGAAAAAAATTTGTCAAATTATTTATTTTAATAATGATTTCATTTAATTTATGATACTTTAATAATTATAAGAATTAATTAACGACACACAAAATAGAAATCTTCAATAAATAATAATAACAGAAAAGGTAGAAGTTACACAATATTTTTTCACTTAGAAAAACTAAATTATTTCAATTTTATAAAAAATTCATAACAATGTCAAACTAACCTTTTATCAGGCTTATTTTGTATTTTAGTGTCAAGATCACTGATTTGCTTCTGCAGAGAATCAATTTCTTTCTGAATTTCACAAAAACTTGACTCAGATTGTAATTTAGTTTGCAACAAATCGTTAGTATTACTATCAAGAGCTGTGCAATATTAAATAAATATATTTCAGTAAATAATATCATAATCAATAAAAATAATACATAATTTATACATTTCACAAATATATATACATAAATTATTTTGTAAAACAAGTACATTAGTAGATATTTAATAAATATACTTCTTACCAGAATTATACAAATTATCTTCCACATCGTCCAATAAGTCAATACATTTACTTTTCCATTTGTTATTAATGCTTTTCTTAAGAAGAGGTAGATCAGATTTGACCTTTTCAGCCATAACTAGAAATTAAAATTCAGAATAAATATTAATGAAATCATGCTCGTAAATATTGTTTCGTATAAGGATTTCTCAACAAATTACCATAAGACACAGAGCACGACCAAGTTTTTGTCAATCAACTTTTTTTAATAAAATAAATATATAACAGATTGAAAACTAAAACAAAAAAGTTAACATATTTTGGGACCAATTATAGATGTGCTTGTACAAATCTTACTTCTCAATCTTAAATTGAAGTGAATGATCTTAATAATATCTACAATGATATACTAATTTCAAAATGTTTCTGCAATGAATGCTCTACATAATGCAATTATTAAAAAAAAAGTCTTACTCAATAATTGTCGTAATGTTAATAACGTACAACTAAAACTTTGTTTAAAATACAAATATACACAGTTGATGATAAATTATGAAATCTGAAAATTGTTCTTATTTAAAGTAAAGTAGTAAAACTTATTAAAAAGTCAACTGTTGTCGTTATTTGTTGTCAAATCAAGCGCCAGAGAGGCCAGAGCACTGTTATTGTTTATGGCATTGCCATACCATTTTTTAAATTTAAAAATTTCTTTTCTAAAGATTTTGATTGATTAAATTATTATTTTAGAAAAGAAAAACAAATCACATTTTTAGAGAGATTGCGAATAAAATAGCTAAAATGACTATTTTTAACATATTCGAAAATTTGGATGGTTTAAAGTTGAAAAACTCATTTTGTAAATAAAAACACTTCAACTTATAGTCGCGTGAAATCAACATAAATTTCAAATTTTGAAAATCCGATTTCGAGTTTCACCAGGTTTTTGCATTATTTTATTGGTTTTAAATTTGTGTTCATTTTACTGAGAAAGTTTTCCGAAGCATTGTTTTTTTTTTAAATTTTATTCTCTCATTTGTTGAAATTTTATATAATCATTAATTTTAATTCTTCCATGCATTGGCTGACCTTTTAAAATTTGAATTTTATTTAATTATTTCATTTGCTTATACTTTCAATTAAGAATTTTTTTTTGCAGAAGTAATAATTTTATGATTACAAGCATACATTTAATTTTGTAAAGATATAATATATCTTTTGCAATTAAAATCTTGGAACTCCATATCCAGTCTCGGAACTGCAGACACTTTATCGGCATGCTCTAAGTAACGACATTAATTTTTTCGTATTGCTAACATTAAATATGTACATAATATTTTGTACTGAAATTAGCTTTTTTATTTTAGTTTTAATATGCCTTTACTTTTTGCTAAAGATATTAATAGTTGTAAATTGTTATTTATTTATACCATTGTTATTTATTTGTATTATTTCAGAGGCGTTTGTTATTATAGCTGTAGGAAGATTTTTAATTTGAATATTTTTGTTGATTTTTACTATAATATTTTTTTTATATTAATTAATTCTTATTTCAGGTTTAATATTATGAATAACGTAAACAATAAGATTTGTTCCTCAATATTAATGAATACATCTTCAGATTTAACTCCAAAAAGAAAAGCTTCATTTAAAGGTGCAATATCCACAATGCAGTATATTTCTGAAGAGAATTCAACTGAGAGGGAGAAAACTGACACACCTCGTCTAAGAAATCCTTTTGATGTTAAAGCTGAATCTTTATATTTCCATTCATGTTCTCCATTTTTCGCTACCCTGTCTAGAAATAAAAAAGATGATGTAAGATTTTTATTATTTTCCGTATTTTCAACTTAGCTATGTCTATGATAATATCCAATAGAAGTCATTAACATTCTGTATATTTGGTGTATTTATTATTTGTTTATGCATGAAATTATCTGTTAAGATGTCATAAGGGCTGTATGATGTGAAAGGGCATTTGGTCTAGTTATTTTCTGTAAGTTTTTCAAAAAAATTTACTTAAATTATGTGTTCCTAAAACAACATTCAGAACTCAAAGGTCTAAATAACTCATAATGCCTAAAAGAAATATCGGTGTGCATTTATTTTTATTTGCTTACCTAACTTTAATATGCCTATGGCAATATTATATGTGGTAGAGGTCATAACGTCTATTGTTTGAGGGAACGTTTGTTGTATTTATCTGTTACCTTTTGCATGTTTTCAGAAGTATGCACTAAGCTTGGGTTGACCGTTATTAATATCTGGTGGAGGTCATAAAAAACTCTGGTGTTAGAGGACAAATTACCAAAAAAAAAAAAAACATGTCTGTCCAGGCCAAATTTACTACCGTTTAGTGGTACCTCTTCACAAATTCAATTTTTGGAAAAACTGTAGTATCACAAAATACTTTTTCTTGTTTTATTTTATTAAAATTTTATTTTTGTATCTCGTAAGAAACGATAAATACAAATTTTTACCATATTTTTGTGTTAATTTTTTAATATAACTTTTTTTTTTCCACAAATTATGTCTTTTCACAAAACAGGTACCTCTCAGAAAAACCTAGACAAACCCCTGAAAATTGTTTTTAGGAAAAATATGTTTAGTTGAAAGGTGTTTTTCATTGCATTTTTTCAGAGTAAATTTTGCAATGCTTTTCTATTAGCTATTTTTGTTATTATTTTTTTTTAATGTGTAAGAATATCTTAGTGCAGTTATTCAGATATCTTATGACTAAGGCTCTATATTATCTATATTATGCAAAAATGTGAAGAGCCCTTAATTTAAAATTGTCTCTCTGTAATTTCTAAATTTCTGCATAATTTTTTTTGTTTTTTTAGAATAAAAATCTTTATTTACTTCATTAACTTTTTCTTTTTTTTTTTTGTTTCATAAAATAAAAAAATTAATTATTTTTCAAATAAGCCAATTTGACTAATGAATTTCAAACATATTGATTTGCATTCAAAATGACTTTCTAAGTATAATGAAATGTTCTACGACAAATTTGTATTTAAATTCAAATATGTCAAAATTTATTCTTCAATAAGGCTTAGATTGAAATTAACTTTAGATTGCACTTTAGATTTATAATTTCGTTTTGATGCCACTCTACCCCTTGTCTACACCAGCCCTATGTAGTGGAGGGGAAAACCTTTTTTTAAAAAAATTTTTAGGAAAAAACTCTAAACTTTGTAATTCTACATCAGGGGTCTGTCCAGACATTTTGTAAAAGGTCCGTTTTTGTAAAATTGTGAAAAAATTACTCGTAATTTGTGAATATAAAATAAACATTAAGTCTCATTCTTTCAACCAGGGTCCGCTTGTGTGAATTTGTGCAAATAGGGTCAGTTGTTGCAAAAAAACTTTATCAAGGAGTTTTTAAATTTTAAAGACATACAAGATTATGCTCAACATTGTAAAATTATAATTAAAAAATTAAATTATAAAAAATGAACAGCAATTGCTGCGACTAAATTTGAGATGCAATATACAAATATTTGGTATTTAGCCTATACTGCTGAACGTAGAATATTAATTTCGGACGAATAAAGGAAGAAGCTTCTGCTCAAGACACAGCTTAGTTCCTTACCATTTGTCTTTCTTCCTCTCCCCCCTTAGGGTTTATTCAATTAACAAAACAATAATGAAGATAAACAAATTTGTGAAGGGTCCGTTTTTTAGTTAAAATATTTTGTGAAGGGTCCGTTAACGGACCCAAATTTCTTCTAGACAGAGCCCTGTAGATGTAAACCAAGTGTAAATAGACATCCAAATTCTTCCTTATTTTAAAAAAAGAAAATACTTTTTGTTTTTTTATATAAATTTGTAAAAAATGTGTACATTAGCCCCTTCACTATCTCACAATTGTTTCTATATACTTCCTGTCTACAGTAAAGATTTTAACCTGCCTAGCTTAGTTGAAATCTGTACTTTTAGAAAGGAAAAAGTTATACATTTTCTTACTTGTTTGAATTATACTTTTTTTTTCAAACACTAAGTTTCTTATTCTCTGTCTTGGTTGTATCTTAGGTCAATTAATTAATTAATCCTTTTACGATAGTTTAGGTAGTTTTCAGTTATTAATTTCTATTGTGTTACAGCAATATATGACTGTCGAAGGTTAACATAAAAGTATATAAAACTAAAGCTAATTATTACTGAAGAAATATAAAGAGAAAGAAAGACTGTAAAGAAATTTTTAAGTCCACAATATTGTGCTTTTTTCATATTAGTTTCAGAATAAATTATCTTCTTAATAGTTAAAATATTCTTTAATAAAATTAAGACACACATAAAAGCATTGAGTTATATTCTTAAATTTGAAATCTGCTTTTATTACTCTTTTGTACCATTTATTCATATAAAACAATTTTTAAAAAAAAAAAATCATAGTTTTATTTGTAAATGAGTACTTTTTAGTCGGAATGTTAAAACGTGAAAGATTATTGTGAAATTTTTTTTTTTTTTTTTTTGTGAAATAGAACTGTTAACTAGTTCAACTGTTTCTGTTTACACATTTTGTAATATCTAGAGGTTTTGTGTTAAATTTTTGTATCCTACTCAGGGAACATTTCGATGGTCTATAGAACAGCTCTCTGTTCTTTGTCCTGCTGATATTGACGAAACTTCTATGCCAGACATTTGGTAATATTTATTTAAATCATTATTTGCTTGAAATCATTATTATTAATCATTATTATCAATTGGAATTTACTTAAGTTCTTCACAAAATAATTTATACTAATTAATGTTTTATTTAAACATTGCTTATTTTTAAATTTTATATTAGTCATTGTCAAAACAACTTTAATTATTTTTTATCAACATTTGTATGGTGATGCTAATAAATCATTTCTAATTCATTTAGTTAATTATAATAAATATCAAGATTAACTTTTGACTCTCTTTTATTTTGTATTAATGTTTTTTTCCTTGTAAATTATTAAAATACTAATTGCCAGTTTGTGCTTTCTGTCACTGCTTGTAAATAAATTTAATAATTTTATTATTTTTACTGAATTTTATATTTTACTAAGTTTGTCGTTTTTATTATTTTGGCTGTGTCCCAACGTACTAAATTGTTTAAAGAAAAAAAAAGAGAGCTTGGGGCTTTGATTTTTGACATTCAAGTAAAGTACACTGCAGATGTTTTTTTTTTTTTTTTCTTTCTTTTTTCGAGAAAATTATGAGGCAGTTTTTCATTCCTCCAAAAAAAGGATAAAATTATGCACTAAAATTAAATAATTGTTTTTCAAATGTTAGTTTTTTTTAAAAATTCTAAATAAGTTATTAAAAGCTTTAAAGGATCTATCTGAAAAATAAGATTACTTATTTTGTTATGGGGAAAATACACATTGTACTAGACTTGAACTAGTTGGAATTGGGAAAGGAAAGCAATCAATTTAGTACGCATAGCTACTCAGCCGTCTCTGAGGATCTGGAAAGTGAGGATAGTTGATTTTACAAAACCAGACCTGCCAACTCTCCTGCTTTTGCGTCAAATCCTCGCCCTCAGGCCGTCAGAGTGTTTTCTCCTGCTTTTTTCTATTTAGTGCATGATAGAGGAAAAAAAAACAAAACAATTTGTGTAATTTCCTTCCCAGTTTGTGCTTCAGATCATGCTGGGCATTTATTTAGAAAAATGTTACCTGATAGCAACATCGCTAAAAATTACAGGTGTGCACGAACCAAAACAATAGCAATAACCAATGAAATGGCAAAATTGGAGAGGAAATATATCTTGGATACCATTAGGCAAAATGTTTTTTCACTTTTTATAGATGGCAGTTTTTAAAAAAATGCTAAATCAGCAACATCTGCAGTTTTAATATAGTAGCAGTTAAAAAAAAAATAATAAGAAATACATTTATAAAGTATTGTATTCATTATTGACATATTTTGTTAATTTTGAACCTCTTCCTAAATTTTAAAAAAATCAAAAGATGTGTTTTAATATAATTCTATAGAACCTTATATTTTATAGTAAGAAAACATACTTTTATTAGTCAGTGTCAGAATCTTATTCTGGTCTATTTTATGTAATGTAAATAATATATTTTGAAATAAACTTCTTGTAGGAAATGTGAATCAAGTTTAATTTTCAATATTGCGCTATGTCGTGATACAGAAAGAGTCTCCTGCTTTTTTATTTTCTAAGGTTGGCAGGTCTGCAAAACATGTTTTGCATGCTGTGCTAGTTACCATGCCATGTAATGGATTTTATGCAAGTTTCGTGAAGAACTTGAAAGTCTGCAATAGAAACTTTTCTAGTAATTAAGACTGACTTCGGTGAGGAGCCTTTATTTGTTATTTACAAAGTTCACTGGTGAGTTTATGCATTTTGTAAAGATCATAAAGAGGTCAGTGTGGAAGCTCACACTGGTAGGCCATCAATGATCAACCACAAACAAAAATGTTAGACCATCATTTGAGTGTTGACTTGATAGAATGGATTCTCCAAAAAGTTGTGGCCTGACAGTGTTCATGATTAGAAACTTGAGTATGACAAAGTACTTTGTAATTCCACCTTCTTGACCTGTTTAAAAATGTTTATGAAAATTAAAGCTGCCCTAAACTCTTTATGTGGCTTTTTCAGATTTCTTGTTCTCGTTCTTAAAAATATGTAAAAAATGACATAATTTGAAACAATTGAGAAAGTTTTTTGCAATCTGCTGAAAAGTTTTATTTTATATTAATGTAATTTTTTTTTTTTGTAGTGTTGATGCTGAACAAGAAATGAAAGCTCAGGAAGCAATTGATACATTTTTTTCTCAAAACAGCATTGTGCCATCTCCTTGGAGTGATCCTTCTGATAGTGGAGGTAATGTTTGGTTATTCACTTTCCATAATTTTAAAATTAACTTTTTTTTCTGTACTTTCTAGGTATTCTAGATATTAAAAAAAAACAACGTAGTATATGTTTTCGTATGCAATCCTTTTATGTTTATTTTTCACCAAAAATCATATATATTCTACTTTTGTAGCTATTAATCATATGGATTTTTAGAAAAATTGTTTTGATTTTCTTGTTTTTATTAAATGTATCCTTAAACTTTAGTAATTTTAGAAAATTGAAAGATTTTGATGATTGTTCATCATTTGCAACTTTGTAAATATCAATAAAACATCTGGAATCATATATTGTGGCATGCTAAATAAATGAGCTGTTAAAGTATCAAACTTGTATAAAATGATTTAATTTTGCTAAGAGTAACTTTCCGTGTCAAAATATACATTTCTATATTATCAACTTCATCTAATGCACAGAGTTGTCAGGGGTCTGTCCAGCCCGAATTTACTACCGTTTAGCGGTACCTTCACAAATTCAACTTTAGGAAAAACGGTAGTTAATACTTTTTCTTAAAATTCTATTTTTGTATTCCTTAAGAAACGATAAATCCACATTTTTATGTTGATTTTTTAATATAATTTTTAATTTTTCACAAATTATGTCTAAATTTTCACAAGATAGGTACCTCTCAGAGAAACCTAGACAGACCCCTGGTTGTAGACTCTATACTACTCTAAGGCTAAGGTATATCAACTCTCAAACTTTTTTCTTAATAATTCTATGAATCAGCTTTTCTTGCAGCACCCTTCCCAAAACTTTTTAAGAAATGCTGGAGAATTGTTGACTGAAAAAACAAACCAAAAAGAGTTTCAGTGAGGCTTTTAGTAACTGTTTCGAGAAATGCAAAATCTGCCACTGTCTATTTTAAAATAATAGATTTATATATCATGTTGCAATTTTTAAGTCAGGGCTGATTGTGCTCCGGAAAAAGTCAGGATTACAAGATTTTTCGCTAACATTGATCCGGAAGTTTCCGGAGATCAAAGGTCCAGGCGTTTCAAAAAATCGTTGATCACAGAAGTTTCCGGAAATCAAATTTTCAAAGGTGGAACTTAAAAACTCAGCTTATTTTATTTGTTTGTAAGGGAGAGTTAGTTACTTTATAAGCTTATATTCAGTTAGTTACTTTATAAGCTTATATTTATGAGCTGATTTTTTATCAGTAAATAGCTATTATAATCATAAACTCAAGAAAGAAAGACATGTTTGTAAATTTTAATTACTTCTCCAGATCATCATAGGTATGTGTAAAATTTTAAATATATTTTAAGCAAACCAAGAAATATTGAGAAAAAGAAGAAAAAAAAACCTTGTTTAAATTTTTTTCAATTTATAATGTTTTTTTTTTTTTTTTTTTTACATAAGAAATTTTCTGGAATTTTGACTTGGGTTCACAATCACCCCTGTTAAGTCTAAAAAATCTTTATTGTTTTGCTCATTACGCTATACCGAAAAGTACCAGGCTTTTTGGATTTCTGAGATTGAGAGGAAAAATTGAAGACCAGGTTAGGGGTCTTACGTGACTTTGGACATAAAAAGAGATAAAAAATTTATCTTCCTTTATGTTATAGTTCAGGGCTGTCCAACTGGCAGCCCGCGGGCTGCATGTGGACACATATTGTGTGGCCCGCCAACACATATTGTGTGGCCCGCCAACTTCTTATTCAGACTGATCGGTCTCAGTTTTCTCATTAAAATGTAAGCAAATTCTTTTATAGTCCTTCTGTTCCATTGTTTTATAATTAATAATTCAACTATTAATTGTTATTGTATAAGAGGTAAAAGGGTATTGTTCAACTTTTTCAAACTGCAGCCCGCCAGGTGATCAGTGACTGGAATTCTGGCCCGTGGGTTCTTTGCAGTTGGACAGCCCTGTTATAGTTGGTGAATATATAGTTGAATAGCATTAGGATTAAATATTGCTTGTTCTTTTCTTCCAAAATTGTAATTTATAAAATAGTTCAATCTAATACCTAATATTTTTTTAAAAAAATTATATATGTGAACTTAAAATTTGCTTATGCAATGTGATTTTATTTTATCAAACTTTCATTTCTTTTTAGGAAGATTAGATGTGAAAGTTAGAAGAATGAATCACATGGTGCATGACCGACCAGTAACTAGCTGCTGTGATAGTGAGTTATCATTTCATAATAAAATATTAAGTAAAAATTTATTTTGGACATGTGTCATCAGACTATTATAAAGGTTATATTTATTTTTACTTAAATAAGTTCTTAAATTCTACAACTGTATTTTGTGAAATTTTTCTAGATATTGCTGCATATTAAAAATAATCATGTTGCTGAATTGAATAAGAATGCAATAAATGTATTAATATATGAAATATGAAATATAATTTCAACATATGTTTCTGGACAGAGTTGTTACTCCACAAGGAAAACTTGTAAAATACAGGGAATTGAGAAGTCACTAAAATTAACTGGGAATTTTGAGTTTTTTACAAACTGGGAAAATACAAAGAATTTTGTTTTCGTCTTTTAAAAAATTTTGACCATTGGTATTTAAAGGTAATATTTCAACTATACTAAATTATTTAATTTACTATAGCATTATTTAAGAATGGTTTTAGCTAATCCTTTTTTCTTCAAAATTTTCCAGTATTTAATGTATGAAATAGTTATGATTTGATTTTTATGGAATAATGTTTCTGCTGCTAAATCAGCAGGTAAAGATGAGATAGATTTTTTTTTTTTTTTTGGAGGTCCTGCCTTATTAATCCAAATCAAGCCAATTTTTATTATTTTGTTTTTATGATAGAAACTTTATCATGAGCTTGAAAACTTTGTTCAATAAAAAAAAGTCCATATTTGGCTTAAGTTTCATCTTTATTGATAAGCAATAAATATGTTTTTATCGAAGATCAATATTATGAATTTTCCATGTGTTGCAAAAAATTTCTGCCGTATCTTGCACTGGCTAAAAGATTTTTGGTGCTAAAATGATAAAATTGCTTTGAAACGTATGTAGTTTGAGAGAGTTAGTTGTAGACTTTAAAAATTGTTTTTTAATAAAGGTTACTAGTAAGATGTATGCTTTATCTTGTATTTCTAGCTGTATAATTTCTTAAATACATTTCGAACTATTAAAAAAAAAGTAAGACTTTTATACATTTCTTTATCCAGTATTTTTATTATACAAGGATGGCTTTAGAATTTTAAGACTTCAAAAGCTGGTTTCAATATATTTTAAAATTTCTGTGCATTAAAGACTATAGTTAACTAAATCATTTTTATTATCCTCATAAAATATAAAAAAATTTTTAAATTCATCTGATAATATTAATGAATATAATGTTTTTTATAATCTTTAACTGCATGTAAAGGTTTCTGCATTATTAATATGGATTTTTTTCACTTATAAATTAAATGATTTAAAATGCTAATGAATTTTTGTTTTATGTTACCCCTGTTTATACTTGTATTTTATTGATTTTGATGTTATTAAGGATTATTTTCGATTTTTACTTTTATTCTATTATAGATTTTTTTTTAAAAAAATTATTAAATAATAATTGCAAAGATTATAGTACAATTGTATTAACAAATTATTATTCTAGCTGCCTCTCAGACTGCTTTAAGCATTCCACCTGATGTAGATCTGAAGTCGATATTAGGTATTAGATTTATTTAGTTATTACTAGTTTATAATTTTAGACCAGTTTTGTGTATATCTTTATGAGATTATATAAATTTGTAATTAGAGAATAAGCTTACAAACTAAAAATTCTTTCCAGATATTTTGCTTTGACATTCAATGATTTTTATTTTCTATAATGATATTTTATATTTCTGTTATAGGTCAATACTTCACATTTAATGATGAAGAGGAAAGTTTCTCTAGTCGAGAAAACTCCAGAGAAGAAGTAGAAGTTTTAAGTGCTTCTTCTTTAAGGCGAAAACTTTTTACAACTGAGGAAGAATGTATATCTCCACCCAGGTATATTGAGAATCTTTAATATAAATAATGAAAAGATCTCAACTTTGTTATGGGGTCGTCTATAAATGTCAAAATTTAGGGGAGGAAATTTGTGAGACTGGGACAACAGGATGAAAGGGTTAACAAGAAGTGAGATTATTTTGGTTGAAATGTTAATCAGCATTACTCACATAATCCTTATTATTTTTTATACTCACTAATATCACTAGAAGGCATAGTTAATTTTTTAAATAAAATTTGTAATATTTATGGCGGGGCTCTGCTTCTAAACAGAAAACATATATTTCTGTAATATAATGTGGCCTAGGACTTCTCATAAGGGTAGGGGCATGATAAAATATGGCACTTTGTTACAAAGAGGGGGGTGGTGTTAAAAATAGTGAAGAAAAGAAAAAGTTAGACATCATTTAGGAATGTCTCCATATGGGAGTGTTTCTCTATAAAAGTAGAGAAATCCAACTTTCACTGGTTCCTACAGAATCAGCAAATTTTAATTTTGGAAAATAAAAAAAAGTCTTGTTGAAAAATCTTTTAATAAACCTGGAAATTAAAAAATCTTTTAAATTCAAGGCAATAATAATTGACTTTTGAGGTTTTGAGAAATTAAATATGACATCTCTTACAATTATATTTTGTGAAAATTCTACTGTAACTCCATTATAAAAAAAAATTTAAAATATTAATTTTTCCTAATCATTTTTGTAATTCAAAGATAGTTTTAAAATGACTGGTGATAGTTTTATTTTTTAAAAAGTATATACTTTCTGTGCAAATAGTTTTGATTCTTAGCAATCTTAATCACAAATAAGATATATGGTGGCAATAGAACTGTTGATAAACTATATATCATTGTGAATTTTTCTAGCTATTGTTCAAAATATTGCTTTTATTTGTAGTCTATGTACTTGTGTATTACAAAACCTATATGGTGAACCTTTAGCCTTGTGAGATTATATTTCTTAAACAATGTTATATGTGACTTCTACTAAGTAAAAAATGCTGTATTTTGTATGAAATATTGCCATTTATAGTAAAAATGTGATCTGGAACTTTGTATACATTTTACTGGAATAATAAGGGAAATTTAATTCTGAAATTGTGGAAACCCCACTTGTTTTTATATTTGAGAGCAGATATCCCCAGATCCGTAAATTTAAGTACATTTCTGTATGTTAAGAAGTATGTTCACAAACTGCATTAATATTAAACTAAAGTATTAATTACTCATCTTGTTCGATGCTTTAAACCAACACCTTTTAGAACACTGGTTATGATAAATGAGTAATCCGATCCTTTACTAGTAAGAACATTGTGGCATCTTTCTTAATTTTCAACTTTGTTCCTCCAGACTACAAAAGTGATCCATATAAAGTCATCTCTTTTAGAAGGTGTTGATTAAATGCTTGCAAATTTATATATACAGGATATAGATACATATTTTTTTTCCCATTATGTCCTTTCTGTGTTTTACCATGTCAATAATTTCTGATTTTATTTTAAATAAATTATTACTATATTTTATGCATTTGTTTCATCAGCCAATATATAAAATTTCAAGTTAATTATTGCTCTTTAAATTCTATATCTTTGGACGCATTTTATGGATAAAATTCTCTAATTATTCGTTAATTATTTACTTTTGAAATTCCAGACTTTTGGCTTATGTGACTGTTTACTTTTATCTTATTTACTTAAGAACAGGATTTCTCTTTAAAGAAACTTAAATGTGTAACTATTTTTGTAATAAATTGAATTCTTATAAAAACGCCTGCATGTTTTTGTTTCTCAAACTTAGGACAGAAAATAAAAATCTCTTCAGAGCTAGATTGTGGAGTACACCTACCTCGAAAATGCACAGTACTCATTCCACACCGGCTTCAGTATGTATCTATATATTTTTTTTTCTAATATGTCATAAATCTATCTTTCAGCAGTTATTAAGCAGTTTCAAGTTGAAAAGCATGACCCAGTGTAATTTGTGTTTATTCCATTTCGTACTGCATACAATCTGTGAAAATCATAGGATTTCATAACTCTATTAATTATATATTCTAAATATTTCTCTTTTTTTATTATTAATTAAATTGCACATGTAATTTTGTATCCTTATAGGATGTGCTTTCATCCAGCCCAATAACTCCTCCAAATTGTAGTGAGTCCTGCAATATTTTGTCGTCACCACCTGTTTCTCCTATTACTGCAGATCGTCTGTGTACGAGTATGTATTTATTGTTATTGACTTTTTAAAAAAAAGAAATTATGCTTCTTGCCAGTGATTTTATTTCAGAAAATTTTTTTAACTTAATTGATTAACACTACAGTGGGTCAAAAATATTCTCGAATGTTTTTGAGTGTTGAAAACATCATTTTTAAATATTGCTCTAAATCTTTGTTAGAGACTCCAGAAACTGTTAGAAATTCAAAATTCTGAAACTCATCCAGAAATAAACTCTCAATTTGAATTGGGACTTTTTATTGAATATTTAAAAAAAATTAAAAAATCAAACGAGTCAAAATGAAATGTTATCTAGAGCAAAATGAAATGTTTTCGAGAACAAAATTAAATGTTTTCGAGAAAAAAATCAAATGTTTTTGAGAACAAAGTGAAATGTCTTCAAAAAGAGGTTAAAAAATGAAATGTCTTTAAAAAAAAATCAAAATTTCAAATGCCGCCCTAACCCTAATTTCGAACAAAGTGCATGACAGGCGAGTTTGAATTTTCCTTAATCCGTAATAAATTATATATTATTAAAAAAAAATCGAGCCAGTGGCCGCTTTTAAAATATTTTATTTAACTAAAAAGAATCCAAATTAACAGAAATTCTCTCTTGGTTTCTCTTTATTATTAAATTATTTAAACTCAAACAAAATTTTTTTAAATTTATTTTTTCAGTTCCTTATGAATTTTCTAGATTGAAAAGATTATTTTTTTTTATTTATATGGTAAATTAGTGTGAGAGTAGGTCTATACAAAATATGTCAAATAATATAATACAAAAAATGTCACATGTTCATTATTTTTAATGAATGAACCCTACATTTTGGAAATTGGTATTTTCAGGTGTCCAAATGAAGTCATTTGATGAACAAAATAATAGTGAAATCTATTATTCTCCCCAAAATTGTCCTGGTGCACCAGAAACTGCAATGAGTTTTCTCACTGAATCTCAAGAAGTAAATTCTTTTCCTGCCTCCACTTCTGAAAAGCAGGATACAGGATATGTAACTGGTAGTATAAGTTCTTCACAAAACATGAATTTTTCAGAAGTAAACAATGCACTTGTGTCCAGAATTACTCCTGTTACTGAACTCATGGAGGACTGTGAACTTTCAA
The DNA here is from genome assembly GCA_949128135.1 of Parasteatoda lunata. NCBI lineage: Eukaryota > Metazoa > Arthropoda > Arachnida > Araneae > Theridiidae > Parasteatoda > Parasteatoda lunata. The sequence continues at coordinate 64,846,245 of OX421973.1, read as the reverse complement.
GCTCTGCCTGTGATATGTCGTACAGAAACACTTGTCCATCGATTTGTGATAGTATATCTTTCGATGGATTTAAAACTGGACAAACTACATCATGCGCTGGAAAAACACATCCATGGCTTCCAACGTGTTCTTCCACTCCTGCTCCAGGATTTCATAACGTGTGATTCATTGTTAATATTATAATTTTTTTTACGTGTATATTGTACTATGTGTTTGGCAAAAAATTACTTGTATGAATCTAATAGTTTATAATTAAACATATCACTTATGTGTTCATTCTTTTTCACTTATGTGTTCATTCTTATGTGTTTTAATATTTTTTTATTTTTATGGATGTTATAAAAACTAGCACTAGTAATTTTTATGATGTTTAATAATCCAGTATACATTTTGTTAATTGTTATTAATTTAGTTCATCTTTAATTTGACAGACTCTGTATTAAATAGTGCCACTTGATTTTTTTTGTTTTGTCTTTATGATTGGTTTCAGATCTTCTTAAAGTTAAGTTTTTCTCTTATAAGTAGTCTAGTAGCATAATACATTAAGTCAAACTGAAACACAATCTTCATTGATTCAAATTTGATTATGACCTCAACACAGTCAGATGTAAACTATAATTGTGGATGGTTAGGAATCTGACATGTAAAAGAATCTGCAGTGCCTGCTGCCATGTGCAGGGTTTCCGCTATCAGGATTAGTAGTTAAATAAACTGAGGTAATCTGACAATATGTTCTATTTTCCTACATTAAAATATGTATAAGATTTCAAATTGTTTATAAATACTATATTATTACTAAATTAAAATTATTTTTACGGTTAAATTTGTTTGTGCATAGATAATCTTTTCTAAATCATTACATGCATGTGGGTTTTTAGTGATGTACCTATAACTTTTAGTGATGTAACTTTAAGTTAAGCCCATTTTTAACTCTTAAGGGGTTTATTTCTTTAGATAAATGCAAATCCTGCTATCCCAATTTTTTTTCCTTTTTTTCATGGATATACCTAGTTTATTATGCAGGATATGTTGTGATTCCTAATGAAAATTATTTTGTTCCTTCTCATTGTGTGTGAACAGAACATTCCAATTTTAACTGCGTGCAAATGTCTATTTTAAAATAATTGATTTTAAGAATAGAAAGATTTGTATTTCCGATCTTATATCTTGCTATGTAAAATAAAACTGCTAATAAAAATCTCAAAACTCAATACAAACTATTGAGCTTGGAAACCATCTACTAATTATATGCATGTTTTAGACAAATAGCCTCATTGTTTCATATTGTTTGAGAAATTAGTCATTTTAGGAAAAAGAAAACTCAACTATTTTACATAATAAAATTTCTTGTGGCGATGAATTCAGGTGTCACGTGCTTATTATCTTCAGCAAGGACTATAACAAATCTTGTAGGGTACAATATTTTAGTTTCATAATTATTGAGTAATCTCTTTAATCTAATTTTAAAAATGATTGGTTTCAATTTATGATACAGTAATTATTCGCAGATTTTTTTAATGGAATTGAAGTTTTTTTTTTTACAAAAATGTTACTCAGCATATTTACTATGTTTTCCTTTCAAGATTATTAAAATCCCACTTTAAAATTGTTTGATTAGGAAGGTCTTTAACACAATCACAAATTTTGATATGTATACATGTATTTTGATATGTATATTAACTTATTGATAATGGTTAATTTTTTAATGCAACAGTATTCAAAAAGTTTTTTATAATGAATTTATCTCAAACTAATATGAGTTGTTCATTGCTCCATTTCTAAAATTAAAAATCTTTTTTAATATTCTTTTGTGGTAAAAATCTCTCTTTATTACTTTTAAGTAGAGCATAATTGAACTATTTTTAGTTTATTTTTCTTAAAGTAGTCTGGTATGTGTCTACGATGTCAAAACAGACCCTAATATTTGTCCAGAATTTTTTTTTTTTTTTTAAGTTGTCCTAGTTATTTCTTTGTTTAACACTATTTAGACAGCTTCCTCAATTTTGTAATATTAATTATTTTAAGTGCAGTATAGCTGATTGTAGCCTTTGTAGCAGAAACCCTCCAGCGTGGCAGCTGGACCTGCAGATTATTTTTAAAAAGTAACCAAGGAAATGGCTGATAACTCCTTTTTAAAACATTTCTAAACTTGTCTTTAATAAAAACTAAGAAACTAACTTGAGACAACTCCACAAGTAACAAAATATAAAGAATTTATTGGGAAAAAAATAAATAAATTATACTCCATTGCAAGTTGAACACCATTGCGACCTAGGATTTGAGTATTCATCCGCGACTGCATATAGTTACGTTTTATTTCGTTATCGAATTATACAAATATACTTTCAAAACAAACAATATAAAAGCTTTTAAAAATTAAACATGTCAGGCAGAAATTTAATTTGTGCTATCTTGTACAATGTATATCATAGAATTATTAAAAGGTTATAGTTTCATAGCCTTTATGGAGCTCTAGACTTGGCGACATATTTCAGTAAATAAGGAGAACGTTTGTTCTTGAAAAAGATACAACTACATGACGTTGCGAGAGTATTGGATTTGATTGGACCTCTAAAAATGTCGTGTATTTTGTTGACATGCTCTTAACAAACCAAAGGCGAGATAGTTTTTAATTTTGTTTTACTGTAGAAGAAAATCTTCAAGAAATAATATAATGTTCTTTCATCAGTTTCTTTAAATGCGAACAGAAAGATGTATAATTGTTATGATTTTTAGATATCATTTTTAATAATTCTTATTGTTAAATGATTATTGTTGTTAATAACTGTTATTATTATTAATAAGAAAGCAAACGCCATTTCAAGAGTTCACGATATTGATACACATTCGCGCTGGGAGCTTTGCATCCATTTGGTGTGCACTTAGGTGCAAGCAGTCTCTCTCCATAAAGACAATAGTTTTTTCAAAACTTGCAACAGAGTATAGTTGGATTCAGCTGAATTTTTACAATAATCTTTACTTGCGTTGAGACAAATTTGGATTTATGAAGATAATGCTGCAGATTCATTTCGTAAACTCCGCTTTAGGGATTTTAGCTATCGTCTTGTTAAACTCATAATATTCAACTCCACTAATTATTAGAGCAGGAATATATTTTTTCTATTTAGGTGCTTATTTGTCAGACTTTAATAAATTTTCTAATATATTTTAATTGCTTCATTTAAAGATTATAAATATTAATACAAAATGTTAAATCAGTACTAATTTGATTTAAGTAATGGTTTAAATAAAATGTTTTGAAACTTTAGAATAAAAAATTATGTATAAAGTGTATTAATATAAAGATAAAAATTTTATAAATATTTGTCTATTTGAGGAAGAAGGAGATTTTTGTTTATTATACTTTTAAAATTTTTTTTCAGCTGTATTGTACAATAGAAGATCTTTATTATGCAATTCTATAACCTCCCATTCTCCATGAACCCCCTTAACTTTGGTGGTGCCGCAATAAAAATTGCAGTTAAGAAATTTCTTTTACTAGGCTAGAACTATTAACTTTTTACATTATTTGTTTAATCATTTACCAAAAAATTACAATTTCAAAAACCTAAACAAATCAAAATTGATAAATTTGTTTGTTAATAATTCTAATGCTCGAAAAAAGTTCAGTTTTCTGTAAATAATAAATATTTAAGTGCAAATTTTTGTGGTTTTAGGTATTTGTATCTAAAAATTGTTCAAAACCATATAGAGATTGATATGTTCCATGCTAGTTTTACCATGTTTAGTACCTAAGTTTAAAGTTAAGTGAAATTATCTTTGTAACACAAAATATCATACATAAAATCGCTCATTTTAATGTTTGCATTATAAAGATCTTCTACTATATATAATATTGACTTATTTAATTTACACTGCCATTGTATCCATACATGTATTATATACACATTTTATATTTATATATATATGAAAATATTTTACATTCATATACCTTTTCATTCCGAATTGGAGAACATGGCTTCTATTATAGATATCCATCTCATTGTATTTGTGGCCTGATATTTTGCATCTCTCCACATCTATCCTAGTGTTTTCAACTCATTTACAATCGTTCTGTGCCAAGTATTTTTAGGTCTTCCTCGTCTTTTATTGCCCTGAGGGTTCCAATCAAAAACTTGTTTTACTTTAAAATTTTCAAGTACATAATACAACGTACACGTGACAAATACATTTCCATTTACGTTTTTAATTTTCCAGATCATTTGGTCTCTTCTTTGCTTTTCGAAAAATTTCTGCATTACAAATTTTATGGAACCACTAGATATGCAAGATTCTTCTTAAACAGTTCATGAAAATATTTCATGGTAGTTTATATATACTCTAATTTAATATTCACTTGGCTCTACTAAACAGTTTTTATGAATTCAATTATGATGCATCTTATGTACGAAACCTACCTGTGTTACCAATGATATTTTCTAGTTTGTGTTTTAGGATAGCTTTTAATCATTTATGCTTGAAAGTATTTTTTTAATTTAATAGTATTTTTTAAAATTTGAAAAAAAAAAGAAGCTTAGCCAGATATTTAGCTTTTTATGTATCGATGTATTTTTTGAATAAATTTTTTTATTAGCATATGTATTCAATTAGTTTTGATAAAAAAAAATTGATGGAAACTATTGTTGTGATATGACACACCAACTTTATTTGAAAACAAGGTGTTTGATTTTAATGAGAAAAAGCATGCAAAATTTAAATATCAGTGAAAATTTTGAAAAACTTGCAAACTTGTTATTTAAAAATAAGATAAATAAATAAGCATTTCGTTTTAAAACACAACTTATGTAAGAATAGTTTTAAACAAATACAAACTAATCTTGAATCGAAATTGTAGACAAAGTTTTGGTGGGGTCAGAGAAACTGGGAATTTTATTTTGACTAAAACAAAATTGCAACAAATCTGGACTCTAACTTTACTAGTTTTGAAATCTGTGGTAATAGTAAATAGCCATTGAGGTAACAGTAAAAGATCTTAACAACTCTTACACTTATTTCCTATAAAATTTCTTAAGATACTAGATTAGGTATTCAGCACACTTGTTGAAATGTTATTATACATAACAGATGCCGCCTCTTGAATAAATGAGTCTCATAGCTGCTTGATTTGTAGGACGACTTCATACTAATTTTCATTCTGTAGTATTGAGAAAATCATCTGAAATGCTAATGTTGAATATTGCTGTTTTTCAATTTCTTTCATTTTTTTGTTTAATAGTAAATAAATAACAAGCATTGAAGATATTTTATTAGATTGTTTATTTCTTGTTAGATTGTTCAAAATATATTCAGGATTTAATTACAAATTAGAAACCTTGGTTTTGGAAACACGTGTCTTATTAAAATAACATAAAAATAAAAAAACAATTTTTTTTAGATTTCTGAATTTGAAAGGAACGTGCTAAAGATAATTTTTAGTATTTGAAACATGTTTTAAATTCTATCAAGATCATAGTAAGCTGAGAAAAAAAACATTAAATAAGTGCTCCAACAAAATAAATTTTGACTTTTGAAACAAATGATTACTGAGATGTTTAAGTTGTAAAATGAGAGCTTTTAAAGATATACATTTTCAATTTGATATTTTAAAAATAAAATTTTATAAACAGAAATGCCCTTATATTTTTGAAACTAATTCAGTGTAAGTTGTTTGAAGAATGTTCTGCACAAAATCTAACGTATTAAGAAATGAACAAAATGTATGATATAAATTAGCATTTATAAACTGTTACAAATTTATACTATGCATTTAACATAAATATTTCTGAGTGCTTGTTTTATTTAACTTTCTAATTTTCCAAATTCTATTTAACTTTCATGTCTCCCTAAATATTGAAAAGTGCTAAAGAAAAAGAATCATTTTTGTTATTTTTACATATTACAGGGTTCCCACTGGTCAGGGAAAACCTGGAATCGTCAGGGAATCTTATTTTATCTCCAAAAATCAGGGAAAGTCACAATTATTTTAAAAAAACCAGGAATATTCCTATATCATAACTGGAAAATAACCAGTCTTAAAATTGTTAGTAGCTGTAATCAGTTATTGAGATTAGAGTTAAATAATTCTAATATCTATTACAATTATTTGTTGTAAAAATTTCACATTTTAGTCCAACAGAAATGTTCCTTTCCTCATTTAATAATATTTTTTGCAGAGAAAATCTAATATTTTACTTTAAAAAAAAATCAAAGTTTTCTGATGAAAATATAGCCTCATTTTTCATTGAAATTTACCTGGTATATCTGGAAAAGTCAGGGAATTTTTTTTCTGAAATTCAGTGGGAACCCTGATATATTGTAGGTTAATTGAAAAGTCCTGCTCTTTGCAAAATGACAGCATAATTTGTTAAGTTTATTGCTGTGAGCCTTTTAGGTGCATTGCAAAAAGATTGCAGTTTGCTGAGCCGGATTTTCCAATTGCCTTACGACATATATAATTTTTAGAGCAATAACTCTTCATTTTTATGGTATGTCTTATTAATTTTAGTAAAATTCACCCTATTTCTAATAATGCTTGTTTTCAAATAATTTGTTCAGTGAAAATGCAGGTAAAATTTCCTCTAATTTTCGAATTGAGATGTTTTAAATTATTTAATTTTAAAATTCATTAAAAAAAAAACTTGATTTTTAGTTGCATAATCACATTTTACGTAACTTATAACGAAAATAAATACGGCACTTTAGATGAAAGTTCTTTATATGGTCCCATATTCACACACAGTCTTTTTGAAAGCTTTGCTTAGCTGCAGCATCGATGTCCTTCGAGAGATTTTTGGAAAGCGAGAGCTGAAATTTTGTTTGTGACAAGTTCTGACCATTTATTTCTGAGGTCCATATGAAAGTCATTTTTAAAATGTCTCTTCGTCTTGATCGGCTGTGCTGTCTTGGGATCTGCCTTTCTAATCATGTTGTTTCTTCGCATTACCCAGACTGGTTTTATGCTTTTTTCTATAGATTTCTGAGTTGTTGTCACCTTAGGTAGTTCAGAGTTTTCATTTCTTGAGCCATCGGAAATGGCCATTCTTTACCTGAAATTAAAAAAATCTTGGTTTGACAATTTATTAAATTATAAAACTTCATCTTAACTAAGACTGAATCAAAAATATAATCCAATGGTGTAGGAATACACTTGGCAAAAAAATAAATAAATTAACCTGAATAACCTTTGTTCTAATGATTGGATTTTCACATACTAATGAGTGTCAATCTTAAAGATTGATCCCAAATGTGCTATTTACTTAATGTATACTATTGATTAAGTTAAGGAATTAGACTAAAAAACGCTCTTTCTCTGAATAAACATACTTCATGGTGCGTAGCGTTTTTAAACAGTGCTTAAAAAAAAGCAGGGGCGTACGCAACGGAGGGGTTTAAACACCCCCCTTGAGCTCAGACAAAATGGCAAAAATAAAAATTTTAGTAGAAATTATGCGCGGGCTATTATTTTTTAAGACTATATATTTTTATTTGCCTTATGCCTACTTTTTTTTCTCACAGTATTTCTCAGAATACTGAAAAAACATTTACTATAATAGGGTTGTATTTTTGAAACCAAATTCACGTGATACTGCTACGGGCGAGCCCTGATCTCTGGTTCCTTTCTGTCCTGCCAGTCACCGATAGTTTTCGAGACTGGCTGGCATTCGTGAGGTCTTTACATGATGATTCTGGAATTCTAGTCGTTCTGTCGTCTTTGAGACAGTTCGAGAATTTTGAACATGCGGTAAAAATTATATAAAAGGGGGAACGGAGTACACAGTGGAGTTAGTTAGTCAGTTATCTCTGCCGCTTGTCTTTTGGAGCTCGTCGTTAAATCTGTTTTGTTTTGTCTGAACAAAAAATCCATTCAATCGCCGAATACCTCGTCGCCACTATTTCGACTAGTGAAGAAATCAGTAACAATACCATTGGAGATATTGTGCTGGTTGAAGTTATTCATTCCAGCTCGAAACTTTGAGATCGTAGCATAGCGGATATTTCTGTGCCAATATATACATATATATATGCTGTTCTTGGATCTTTAGGATGTGCAAACGCAAGAATTTAACAATTTTTAATTATTTTGAGAAAAAATCACGACCTTAAATTAGTAAGATGACAGCATTTAGTACCAATGTAAGTTTTTCTGTTGAACAGAAATGTGATACTTCCGTTGAAGAAAACGTTTCTAGCATAACAAAATCTGAGGAATGTGAAAATGGCCCTCAAAATGTTACTTCCCACCCATATGACATTGGACTTTTTTCAGAAGATAGTACATGCGAGGATAAGAGACTGGATATACTAAAAATTGTTTGGGAACCCAATCCAGCATTTGTTTTTCCTGAAAAAGGAAAATTGAAATTTCAGTACAAATGGCTATCGCTGGAAATAGCTTGCATATTCAGAGGTTAAGGGTGGTGCTTTTCGCAAAATTTGAGTACTTTTCACCTCAAGTGGTGACGTTTCTGGCAAGCAACCTTTACGCCAACTGTGCGTAATGTAAAATTTGACAACTGGAAAAAAGCAGTAGAGCGATTTTCTGAACACGAGAAATGTCTTTATCAAGATGTTATTAAAGAACTAAAATTAATGCGTGAAAATGCCACTGAAATATTCAGCTCTTCTTCTCTATGCAAACAAGCATTGGATCTTCCATACAAATCCTGAGAATAACGGGAAGACAGAAAATTCGCGCTAATTTTTTCTCATCGACACCCGAAACATATTTCAGAGTTAGTGTATTTATTCCATTTATAGAAAATTTTATAACACAATTAGACTTAAGATTTGTATCGCATCGTGATATTTTGAAAGGATTTCAGTGCCTTCTTCCTGCAGATCCTTTCATTTACCAACCTTCAAACATAAAGGCTTTTGAAGCACTAGTGGAATTTTACGCTCAAGATTTGAATAACTGTAAAGTAAGCCTTAAGTCTGAACTAAAACTCTGTATTGGCGCTCTTAAACATTCATAGAAAATTTACATTTACCTCAGCTGCAGAAGACATTTTAAACGAATTTGCAAAAAAAATCCCTATCGTTTGGATATTACTGTATAAATCAATAAATTTTTAACGTGTTTGTATACTGGTTTAATTCCCTATTTGTTGGTAAGTTATTTTTCCTTATTTTTTTGTCAAGTTCATTGATTTTCTATAGAATATTCACATTTATACGGTTATTATTTAGGTAGCTGCTACATTATGAGTAGTTTTTTCTGGCTTGATTAATTCCTACTTTTTAATAAAAATAAAATATTTTATCTCTTATAAAAAAAATAAAAAAAATATGTTCTTAAACTTATAAAAATCAAATCAAAATTTAACTTAACAATGTTGTCTAAATAAAAAGTCTAAATTGTCTTGCCGTCTAAATTAGGGAAATAATAGTGCTTTATTACATACTCTAATTTCTTTTAGTAGTTTCAGAAAAAATTGAACACCCCCCTTGAAAAAATTCTGCGTACTCCACTGCTTAAAGGTGCATATTTTCTTTTTTAAAAGCCCTTAAATGTGCTTTATTCAGCCGAGGTTTTTTTTAAAAAGTGCTTAATATTTCCTTTTTCAAGATGAGATTATTTTTTTTACCATGTCGATTTTCGCCACCTATTATGCAAAAGCGTGGTTTTCACATTGTTTTATTCAGCGTTTTCACAATTCGTTCAACCACAATTCATTTCGGTGTACCGTAGGATATGAAAGCGAAAATCATTTTACATGTTTGATGACATATTTGCGAGTCCGCATGTGCGTCTACTGAGATGGGTTGCACATGAAAGTACTGGGATTCTAGCACTCTCATGTGCAACTCTGCTGAATTTTGCAAGATATTCTCGATTTCAGGCTTCATTCCTCTCAAACCGAACCGAAAATCTCTCGATCTTTTTATGGTAGCTAATATAACCATGAACAAAGTTCTTTGTCAGAAACTAGTTTTTTTTTTTTATCATGATCATGTAAAGTCTTTGAAAATTAATTTTCATTTTATTAATGAATATAGTGCTTAAAATTATTTTTAAGTGCTTAAAAGGTGTTTATTTTTTGTTGAAAGATTTGGCTACGCACCCTGTACTTTTTTCTACGACAGGGTTTCTAACTCTCAAAATATTGGAGGTAGGTGCAATCTGGAAAATATGGTCAACGTAGTCCAGTCATGAGAGAGTTCAGATTGAATCCCTTAGTTTTATTTTAACTTTTTCAGAACACCTAATGGTATGCTAAGATTTTTAAACTGGTAGCAAAATTTATGTCATAAAATGTGTTTATTATATATTTTTTTAATTTTTCACTAAATATCCTTGATTACCTCAAATAATGTGAATATTTATTAGATGTATAGAAATCTGATGGGCACTGGGTAGAAAGCATTTAAATTGAAATAGTTGTGAAATTGGAAAAATCTCCACTTCTTTAGTAATATTTTTGCTTGCTACCACTTTAATGGTTTTGGTGGGTCTTTGGGAGCCCTGCTTTTTGCGTATTTCGCCATTTTTAGAGTTTAAATTCTTATTTACACAACTATGAAACTCGTTTATTCAAAGATGATTTCTTGCAAAAATAATTTTTATTTTATTTAACAATCGAAAATTTTGAATTATAAGGCGCATAAATTTAGAAATACTCCTAAAAAAAGGGAAAGCAGATATAAATGAGTTATAAAATATATGTCAACCTTATTCGATTTAAAACAGAAAAACTTCGTCAGGATTTTGGGAGAAGGCTCAGACGATATTTCAAGCTTCGAAATCAGACACAAAACGTTGCCTTTTTGTTGACAGATTTGGAATTTTGACACTAAAACATGCGGAGTTACTACAATTTGGTAAATATGCTCCCAATAATTTAGTCTGGAGAGCAGTTAAAAGTTTGTGCCCCGTAAACATAATTATAATTTCTATTTCTGTGTATTTCTCCTGACCTGAAATGCTAATGTTGAATATTGCTGTTTTACAATTTCTTTCATATATTTTTTTTTAATAGTAAATAAATAACAAGCATTGAAGATATTTTATTAGATTGTTTATTTCTTGTTAGATTGTTCAAAATATATTCAGGATTTAATTACAAATTAGAAACCTTGGTTTTGGAAATACGTGTCTTATTAAAATAATATAAAAATTAAAAAAAATTTATTTTTAGATTTCTGAATTTGAAAGGAACGTGCTAAAGATAACGGGACTCTCCGCTTATCGGCTTACTTAAATTCTGAAATCTTCACAGGAACTCAATGCCTTGTGAAAATCAAAATTCCGAATGTTTCCTGATAGCAAGGCATGACGGGGACAATTATTATTATTATTATTATTTTTTTAAATAATATTTGTAACAAATTGGTACTATATTGAATGAAAAATACCCTTAAAATAAACGCTCATTATTCAGTAAAACACAGTAAACGTGATCAAAAACAGCTAAGTGGAATAGAAACTACATTAGTAACATATACTGTTAAATTTTAAGCTTAATCGATAATTATTTAAGTTCTTAAGTTTAAAAAAAAATATTTTATTTAAAAGTTGAAATATCTTTTTTTATGTAACATTTAGTAATCCAATGCCGAGTGTGGTGGGTATTACATAATCACTTTAAAGTGGTCCCTCCTAAAAAAGGTTTCTACTATTAGTCTCACACCATAATGCAAGGGGATACCTGAGCGCTTGACGTAACAAATCCTTCAATTCTATAAGTATTGTATCACCAAATGCCCAAATTAACAATTGTGTTTTTAGAGAAACTCTCTCACTCTCTCTCTCTCTCTGTGTATATCTATCTATCTATCTATATTTGCATTTTACAACATCATATTAAACTTCTGTTGTGTGTCGCTGAATACTGAAATTTAGAACAAAATTAAGGTTTAGAATTGCCTCGGAGAAATATGAATTGTTAACAATGACTTAAACAAAAAGTTTTATTTTAACTGACAAATGCTATATTATAATTTTAATTTTTTGTATGACTATACTCATTTTCCTACTGTTTTCTTTGTTTTTTATACATTTTATATATTTGTGATAAAATAAAAAACTTATAGTTGTTCTGCTTCTTAACACTGATGAAAACACTAAATGATGAGCTTCCTCAACAATCAAAAATATATACATTTATTTTACAAATTCCATATTATTAGGGTGGCGCCCTTCAGAGAATTAAAAATACAAAATTTTCTTCATCGAAGCCGATGCTTTACATCCGGCGTTCAGTGTCAGACTACTATTTCATATTGTTTTACAACACATGGCTTTAACACTCTGGTGGGAAAGACTTTAAAACAAAACTTACAACAGTTACTTTTCTCAACAACTGAAGTGTGATTAAGAAAAATATGTGAACTGTTTGCAATTTCAAATTAATATTGAAATGTACAGGTTTAGAATTTTCTACAGTGAAAAGTTTTCGGAACTTCAGTATTGAAAAAAGTATACAAAAGCTAGACGTTAAGAACGTATCCAATGAGCGAGCAATGCGAAAGCAGTTCCGGGGGTTGGCGAGCGCTAGCGAGCAGGGGGCGAAGCTTCCTAGTTTAATATATTTATTTACGTATATAATATTTTCGGCCATACTGAAATTTTTTATTAAACTATTTAATTTCATAGAAGTGTGTTTAATTTAAATTTTAATTAAAAATCCTGCTCCTGGAAATTTGTTATGTTTTTAAAAATTTTTTAATTTTTCTTTAAAAAAATTTGGTAAAATTTTTATGTTAATTGCACTGAACTTTAAAGTATTTTAACTGTTAAGTTTTTTATAAAAGGTAAAAGAAATCTTGTATAAAAATACAAATTATAAATACCTTTTAAGAAAATTCATTTTTTATAGTTAGTAGTTTCGAAGTAATACAGTCTGTAAATTACAGTTTGTTTTAAAAAAAATTACTATTTTAATTGTTGGTTTATGTCTCACTAGATCTGCACAATGAGCTATTGGCGACGGTCTGGGAAACATCCCTGAGGATGATCCAAAGACATGCCAACACAATTTTGATTCTCTGCAGAGATAATGGCTGCCCTACTTCGATAACCAGACGATCTGCGCTCGAAGTCTAGCACTTCACGGTAGAACAATTTAACGAGAACCGATACCGCACACCCTCGGTCCCTTTGCAGGCTGATAAAAATGGTCGCTCACCCACACACTGACCGTAGCCGATGATGCTTGACTTCGGTGTTCTGTTGGAAACCGTGTCTTAACGATCAGTCCACTGCGGAACCAACTATTGGAGAAAAAAAAAATTATGTCACTTTTTTTCCTGTACGCTAAATTTTAAATTACTAATGTATTTGAAGAGTGATTATTTGAATCTAATGAATTTATTTGCTATGAGCAGTTTGTTTCTGGATACAACGTTTCCTTAAAATTTGAAAGGGGGAAACGCTAAAAACTTTTTTAAAATTTAGTTAAATAGCATTCAAGTCTCACGATATTTTATTTTATAACCGTTGTTGAACTGCCGACCCAATTTTTGGGTTTACAACCAGTAATGTTCAATTTCGTAGCCTTGTAATTTTGAACCAATCCAGAAGACAAGGGAACTCCTGGATCAAGTATTAGGAGAAATTTTGTCTTCGTGGAGAATTTTTTGATGGAACTAACCCGCATTTGCGTTACATGGAGAGGTTGTCCACAAGAACCTCACACGGTTAGCCTGACAGCTAGGGGACTCTAACCCATGATCCGTCTACCACTGAGGACATTTCACGTCAGCCCTGTGGTCGGTGCCAGCCGGATGCGGAATTCGTATCGACCAGCCATCACCGGGATCGAACCCCGATTCACCTCATTGGAAGGCGAACGCTCTATCCCTTGAGCCATCGCGGCTCTCTCAAGATATTTGTGCAATCTCAACTCAAGCAAATTTTTATTGCTTTAGTTGTTGAAAATAGTTATATTTCGAAATATAAAACTTCAGCATTTTATGGCCTGCCTTTTCTTTTATAAATTTTACAGAGTAAATACAAAAGAAAAAAGTGTTAACAAAAAATGAAATTTATAATAATATACAATGCAAGGAACAATGTAAGACGAATAACCTTCTCGATTTTATACTTTCGCATATATTGTTTTGGAATGTTTTTTTGCTGGTAAACATGCAGGCATTTCCCCCCAAAAATTATATATTTCGCAAGCAGGACTATCATCAAAAAAGAAAAAAAAATTGTTTTCGATTGAAAAAATAAAAATATAATCTTATAATAGCATGCTCCATTTATTATGAATTATTCAAAAGAGTTAATTTTCCTTAAAAACTAAGTTTCTTTCTAATATAATTATGATTTGCATTCAAATAATTCTAGTTTTTTTTTATTCTGAAGTTGAGTTTCGGAATATTCTATTTTTAACGAAGCTTCGGGTCCTGAGAATTATGACATAGCAACATTGTATCTGCAACTATGCTATTAAATTTTTAAATAACACTTCCCTTCAATAAGAAAGAAAATTTACAACATACCTGTTAAAAAAAGATGCCTGGAGAAATTAGTTTTAGAAAATAAATTGCCATTTGAAAAAATAAAGAAATAAAAATTATTTCTCGAGAAATACGGAAGAATACATCTTCTAAACTGAACACACTTTATCTTCTAGGTATCAAGTTACAGTTTCTAAATTGAGCTCTACCTAAGTTTAGCTTAAACGATAGTGCTGCCATCTTGTAGTTAGAAAAGAAATATAACTACTTGTTCAGTTTTGAAGAAGGTTTAAAATAATTATTTCTTTATAATATTGTTACGATTAGTTTAAGAGGTAACTTTCATCTTCAGAATTAATTTAAAACTATCTTTTCATTCTGAAATGTCCTATTTGAAACATTCACTTGCTTAGCTTGAATAATTATAAATAAAAATAACGTTTCAAACGCTGACTTAAAATAAATTCATTTGAAATCAACAGAAATTTTTAGAAATGCGCACTTGTCTTTGATGTCTTTTGATACAGAATACAAACTATAAAATTTTACAATATGGAAAATCAAGTTTGTTCTGAACAGAAGGGTGATAAATGATAATGAAAATTAAAAATTTTTGAAAAGTAAACATGAGTTAAAGATTAAATTGAAAAGGAAAGTGAATGGGAATTTTTTTAATCAAATTTTAGAGGAATAAAACTAAATTTGATAATGATGGAACAATTTTAAACAAAATTCTTCATATAGATCACTTTAATTTTTATTAACAAATATTTAAATCATATTTAAGTATCATATTAGTATCATATTAAGTATCGTTTTAAATCATATTTAGTAATAATAAAAATAAGCGTAAAAAAGGGCTTTACTATCAATCAAACTGGGTACTTTTCAATTCGAGAAGTGAATTGAATATGTTTAACCATGTGATTTGAATCAGATTTAATTGGATACCTGTAAGCGATGTCAATGCGTGTCGAACCTGATTGGATTCCTAGATCGACGATCGAATGTTACAATTTGCCTACGATGACGTCACTAGCAGGTATTCAATTACTAAAATTATTTGAATGAGCTAATAAAAAGTTATATTCATCAAAACTGATAAATAAAAAATTACTTTGTTTTGAAAGTAGAGTCTTGATGCACATGTGTTTACGTGCTACATGTAATCAGAACCCACACAGCCACAAATATCCACAACACATCTTAGAGATATCTCTTAGATAAAAAAACTGGATATTGCCATATCCATCAGAGATCCCAGAGACATCTGAATATCCAACAGAAATCCAGGGGTCGCATCTGTGTGATGTCTAGCAGATATTTGGATATTGATGTCTGCTGCATATCCAAGAGACATCTGACAGATATCTTTGACCTACCACGGTTATCCAAGGGATATCCTAAGTTAAACATTGATATCTCTCTTACATCGTTCAGATGTCTATTATATTTAGTTTCTGGATATCCCAAGGATATTCTTTTAGATATCTCAGAGACAACCCTGAATGTCTGAGACATATTTCATTTTTGTTTACTAAAGTATTTAAAAAATGCATCTTTACTAAATTTGTATTATTTATTATTAAACGATTCAAATTTTTAATTGAGCATTTCTTATTAAATTGAATTTATTTTGTATTATGAGTATATGTAGATTGTATATCATGTAAGTTTTGAGGATATTAATTGCAAAATGTTAGGATATATGTAAAATACTCTCATAATACCTGATTTACTTTATTTGACAAATCGTTTCAGAATTCTAACTTGAAATATTTGTATATTTTAAATGAATTTTTGCTTTGATTGCTAGCTTAAGAAGTTTATTAAAACAATTAATTTTATAAAATACTGAATTTAGTAAAATTTTATTGAAATAAATTTTTTTCCACGGGGATTGTAATATTCAGAATGAGTGTTTCAAATTGGAAACGTAATTACAATTCAATGCATAAACATTTTTATTGGAAGAAAAGAAGTGGTTGTATTTGAAAAATGAATAGTTGAAGGAATAATATGAAAATATTTCAAAATTCTGAATTTTTTCAATTATGAAAAAAATTTGTAAGACATCAATGATTCATTTTCTAAAATTAAAAAGTTAAATTAACTTTAAGAAATGTTTAAATTATTATTATGAGCTTCAATTTAAATTAGAAAAAAAGGAACATTTCTGAAACTGAAATTTTTTTATATTTTCAAGCTTATTGAAAAGGGTGTTAAATAAATATGGGTATAAATCTAAACAATCATATATAAATAGTTTATTTACAAAAAAAATAGTTTATTTACAAAAAAGTAAATTCACAATTTAAAATTTTTTAATGAAGAAACATTTCTTGCTTTTGCATGCCGCAACCAGTTTTTTTTAAAATAGATTTTTCAATTTCATGGTCTGTTGCATTATCTTGGATCGAAAGTTTTCTCCTCACAGCACCTAAAAACAGAGTAATGGCATAGCATAAGTTTTAGAAATGATCGAAATTAAATATTTATGAATGACATTCAAGAAAAATATTTATTCTTTCCTTAACAGATTTTTTTACCCCTCCATTCTCAATTAGAAATTTTTTTTAATAAAAATAGCTAAAATTTGAAATTTTTTTTATGTAGTTTACTTTGTTCACAGAAATGAGTAAAAATAAAAAATGTGTAAAAAAGTTTAATGTGATTTTTTTAAATAGCATTTACTCTCAATAAATTTTAACTTTTTAATTGCATACAGAATGATATGCACTATTTTGCCACTATAATGTACACATTTATCTTTTCTATAATCTGATTAAAAGCAATTTAAGGATGCAGTAATAATACAGCATGCGTAGTCAAATACATGCGTATACAGCATATGCGTAGTCAAATTTTTCAACAAAAAATGAGCACACATAAAATATTTTTTATCACTTTTTCAAAAAAATACAAACACATTTTTAAAAACTTAAACAAGTTTCGGTTAAATACTGCAAAGAAAATTGTGAAAATCACGTTTTTTTTTATTTTATTAATTTGAGACAAACGGTATGCTAAAAAAAAATCTCTTTTTAAAAGATAGAAAACTAAGCACTTTTTACAAACCCACAACAAAAAATAAAAAAACACCTTAAATGGCTTTTAAAATATGAAAATCAAAAATAAGCATCTTTTAGCACTTTTTAAAACTGCTAGGCAACCTGTTATGTTAGAAAACGAAGGTAGATTTCATCACATTTTATTACCTAGCTTGGTTATATATATTCGATAATTATTTTTCAAATTTAAAATATTATTTATATAATAACTGAAAAAGAAAAATCTTTTGTTATGCATAATTTTTCCTGTTAAAAAAAAAAAAAAAAATCAGGGAGTTTACAGGAAAAAAAAATCTCCCAATATTTTTGCTTGGAAAGTTTTATTTTTTTATTGACCAAAAAGAAAAAACTCTCTATTGATTTTTTTCTTTTATCTGGAAAAATATGATTTATATAAAGTTATGTTTAAAAAAATGATAGGATTGTTAAAATTTTTATTTCGGAAAAATTTCCAGAATAAAAATTTTAATACATGTTTTTAAATATAAGTGTATGTATGTATGTGTGCATATATATACATATATATATTTTCCTTTTTATCAAATTAAAATCAGCTCATAAATAAAAATGTTTTATACTTCTTACGTCATTTTGATTTATTTAATCAAATCGGTAAACATATAAAATAAATGAAAATTTTGTAGAAGATTTGCAACATATACTATTTTTAATTTCAAAATTAATTTGTTTAGAAATGGGAGTTTTAACAGTGTCTAGCATTGGGTCTGATAATAGGTTTAAGTAATATGAATAAGCTTTAACATTTCAAAGTCGGTTAAGAACAATTGTATCAGATTGAATTAATGTATATTCAAATTTTACATCCAGATCTGGGCTAGAAACCAAAGGGAGAAAAAAAGTAAGAAAAGAGCAAGGAAGTAAATAATAAAATAGTGAAATGTACAGCACTCTGAGGTCGTACCTGAGAAGAACAAATTAATTAAATAACAAAAATTATACATAGTTCATCACACCCTATTGAATCATATACAAACATTGTGTGTTAACTGGTATATACATACCAGTTGAAATTGCATTTGGAGGGGAAAAAAATTTCTATGGCAAATCCAATCTGAAGAAGCTTCAGTTAGCTACATAACAAGTTTCCCAACTTCATACGCTTTTAAAGGAGGCCACACCTATCCTTTTGTTGACAACCAGGTCACTGGCACAACTGCAACCTCATCTGTCAATAGAAATTTCACAATTACAAAATTGGTCGGCATTATCTGTATATTGCAAAATTAAAAATACTTTTGAACAGTTACATATTTCAGATATATACATGAATAAAGAAATTACAATATTAAAAAAAAATTAAAATAAAGAAATTCTTAGTTTATGATTTTTTTTAAATTAAAAGCTATATATACAGTGATAATCCATTACATTCAAGCAATCATGTCTGTGCATGGAAACATTGTTTTGATACACTTGGTCATTATCCATATAATGCAAAATTAAACATACTTTTGAACATTTACATATTTCAGATATATACATGAATAAAGCAATTACTATAAAAAATGAATATAGGATATAAAAACTATCGCGAAATCAATAGTTGCCAACAATTAGACAGAATGATTGCCTTAAAAAGTAAATACTCAAATGCACGATTCGAATTTTCCATATAGTGTGAAATAAATCGAGATATTTAAAAACCAGGTGAAAATCAATAACTGCCGAAAATACAATCGAAACATTACATTGATTTACGATACTATCGACGTAAATTAAGCATGTCAAAAAGTGATTATCTAAATGTATAATTCAAATATGTGTAAATTTCTGTAGGAAAGAAAATATTTTTTTTTTTTTACTTTTCAAAAGAAAAATCTTTTTGCAAGAACCCTAACATTCTGGGACAATGTTGCTATGATTCTGCAATGGGGATGACCACAATAATAAAAAAATATTAACAATTTCAGCAGCCAATATTACATATAAAATATATACAAATAAAATAATGATGAATTAATATATTATCAGCCTGATAAATGGCTAATGTATTTAAAATTAAAAATTTGGCTCTGCAATTTGTAAGTGGGCAAACAAAATAGAAGAATCGTATATATTTATATATATATTGAACAGAATTCAACGCTAATATTAAAGGAATGATTTTGTCAGGAAAACAGGAATCCTCTGTTAAAACTTTCAATTCTACAGAGTGAAAAAAATTAATGTATTTAGACTTGTCAATCTGAACTACAAAATTTGGGAAAAGGGGGCTATTTATATTAATAAGTCTCTTAACGAGAAGAGAAAAAATTAGTTCACATTAAGTGTGTTCACATGAAGAAGATTAAGTACATTGTGAGAATTCATACAAGGGTAAACGATTCACTTTTATTAGCAATAAGATATAAAAAGTATGAAAAATAATAAATATGTATATTATGCAATATAGGTAAGAAGCTGAAATCTAATTAGAATGAAATTAATAAGCAGAAAAATAATAATAATATAAAAAGTATGAAAAATAATAAATATGTATTATGTAATATATGTAAGAAGCTGAAATCTAATTAGAATGTAATTAATATTCATAATACAACGGAAATATGTCGTAATTATCATTTTCTTTTAAGGCAAAGCATTTACATAAAATATGATTGACAGACACATAGATATGATTGAACCACAAGGATATTTCTTTAAAACTTTTAACAAATTAGCGATCGTAGATTGAGGCACATTATCAGTAATAGCCCATACTGCCAAATCATTTTTTAAATTCGATGGGTAATCTTCTTGATTATCTTTAATGGTGTTATTCAGAGTTGAATTTATTGAGGATGGACCTATTTCGATTGTGTCAGTTACATGTTACATTAGAATTAAAAGGAGGTAGTACACAGATAGATTTATCATTTATTTCAAGTGGTGTTGCTGGCGACTGAGATTCCGATTTTGAAGACTCAGACAGCCTAGCTACATCAGTAACATTCAATGATGCATTAATTTTTGTGTAAACTTCAGAATGAATACGTTTTTTTAATGTTGGGCATACCTGCCAAATGAAATGTTACACACAATAATTTGTAAGCTAACTGACATGGAAATTCAAAAATCTAAGGGATGTCTGCATACATTTCAGAGATAAGCAAAATGCATATAGGAAAAATAAAAATGACAATATAAGCAATAGGAAGAAGAAAAAAATATTTAAATACAAAAAGTCTTACTTACTTCAACAATAAATGATTTTTATATCTCTTTTTAAAAAGAGATAGTAAAATGAAAAGAAGACGCTTAAACTGAATTCTGCGGTTTCGTATTTGGTATCAGGTTTCAGTTTTTGCTGAGTACGGTTAGAATTTTAGTTATCTAAGAATATTAAAAAATTCAAAATTCCGTTTTAATTCAGAATAAAAAATCTGCATCAGAAAAAGAAAATTATATCAGAGTTCAGAATTGTAAATAAAAGAATATCTATATCCAAAAACTGACATCTGTGAGATATCGAAAACTGGATCTGCGTCAGCTATTGAGTACCATTTGAAGCGTCTCTTAGGCATTCTACAGACATCCAGTAATCCATGTCTTAAACTGATCTATATTAAATATCCAAAAGATATCTAAAATGTCCATATCTAGGACTTAGATATGCCTGGATATCTCTATAATAACCAAATCACCCTATCCTCTAGATATCCAAAAATGATATCTCAGAGATGTCTACAATATCCAACTCATGGACTTAGATGTACTTAGATATCTGTAAGAAGTCTAGAACATATCCAAATATCCACTGGATATTTGGATAGGTAACAGACGTGTTTGGATATCCCTGGGATAGCCGTGGCTGTGTGGGAAGGACCTCCGACTCATGTTCGTTATCGCTCCGTAACTTCTAAAACTGTTAATTCAGTTCATATTGTATCTGAGCACTGTGGAGTTGGAATCGGATAAAACTTTAATGGATTCGGAAAAATTTGCTCGACTTTGACTTTGGTTAGTTAAAGTTTTGGTCCTCCTGTAGGTCAGTGCTCCCAAACCTTTTTATCTCAACAGACTGGACTGGTCAACGTTTTATAATTTTGCGGTAGATTGTTGTTGGGTAGGGAGATTATGATTGTTTATATTTTAGATCGTTTTGATTCACTTTTTTTAATTTGTTTTTTAAACATGTCTTTAAAATGAAATGCAGTTACATGCGTGGTATTGATGAGGCTTAGGTGATGTTTTTCAGCTCCCAGTTAACCTCTCCATGGAAATCGCACAAACCCGAGAGAAATACACTATAGTATATAATAATTTTTTTTTTTTTTTTTAGCGGATAGGTACCATTTGATCCACTGACCGATACCAGTCCGCGGATTAAAAACTACTGCTGTAGGTAAAAATTAAAAAAAAAAAAGAAAAAGATCTTATGAAAATTATTTAGGCAATTATTTATAAACAAATATATATGACTGAAATGAATATTTTGAGAATTATTTGAAATATTACTTCAAAACGTTCAAAAATGATAATAATAAATTTCATTTGAACGTTTTTGAACTGATGTTTGATTGAACTGCTGAAAAGAAATTATTGAAACTGTTAAAAAAAAATTCGATATTGATAAATTTCAAGAGTAAATTTATTTAGCTGAATTGTTAAATTAATTTCAAGAAAAAATATATGCAAATGAATTTAATGTACCAATTGTAATAGTTTCATAGTTCACGAAAATTCAATATCTTTGTCATATATGATGTTTAAATATAAACGTGTGAGATATTGTTATTTATGTCCTTTCGAATAATAGATTTGCTCTGTTTCAATGTTTTGTACAAATGTATTTTTTTAACTGTTATGTTTTTAAGAAAAATATATTTTTAAATAAACTATCTTTTACTTTAATCGTACATAATAAATAGAAATAAGTAATTTGAAATTATTATTTATTTAGTGATAATATTAATACTTAGAAATAATATAAATAACACATTTACTATACTACTGATAGTATTAGAAATTTTCAGGGATTCGGTGGAAATTCTAATTGAGTATAAGTCGGAGTCGTGCTCTCAGTCCGAAGTGGGAGGAAAATCCGGAGTCGAACATTTCAACTAAAGACCTAATAGCTCGCTCACTCTCATTCGTTTGTAGGAAAACGCAATTTGTATTTGACTATTTAATTGCTCCAAAAGCTAAAGAGAATTTAAACAAAATAAGACGCATTGCTGCTCTTCAGACGCAAGAGAAAGTTTTTGCAAAAAAGTCATACATAGAGTTTAATGGCACGAGGTCCATAAAAGGACATGTTGCGCCAAACAAACGGTTTCTGCAAAAGATCATAATTCTACGAATTGTTTGATTAAACTAAATTATGATCGAGATGAAAAAAAAACCTGACATAAAATAATTTAAAAACTAATATTCTTTTATTAACCGTTTATGTACCGACGAGACTCTCAAGTTTCACTATTATTTCCTTACAGCATTGAAACGGAATAAAATGGTCCCTTCGGAACTTGTCTGTTTCTATAATATGACTTATGAATAATCGTGAATATTTGATCACTTTTAGAACTATTTAGTTGTTCATTGGTGGACGCCATTTTAGGGTTCCTCAATTCTCAGCTTTCTATCTTGATCAATTTTGCAAGTGAATATTTCCTATTTTTTTATCGATTCACTAACATTTTCAACTAGTTATAAAAGAAAGCATTAAATATTTAATTAAAATTTTATAATGTGGTGGTCCCAAATTTAAACTTTTATTAAAAAAATTAGAAGATATTGAATATATATATAAAAATTTTTTTTGTCAAAGTGTAAAATAGACATTATTTAATTGGACGAAAATGTTTCGCTCACTTTCGATAATTTTTATAATTTAGTAAATGAAGAGTTAAATTACATAACACACCATACTCGCCAACCCTCAGAACTGAAAACGCAGATATTTTTAAGATCGTTTTGCTGATTTCACCTGATCTGGTATTAAAATAATATACTAATTTTAAAAATAAAATATTATTTACACATGTATGTTCAGAAGCTAAAAATCAAAATGAAAAATAATTATTTCGATTTCTTTTAATTTTCCACTGGCATTAAATCAACTCTAAAAAAGTAAAATTGAAAGTTACATATGTTCAAAATAAAAATTCTAATCAAAAATTTGAAGTATACTTTACTGTTTTAATTAATACCTAGCAGTAAATGCATTTGAATTATAATATCGAACTTTTAAAATAAGAGACACAGGCTTAGAAATTCAATTCTTGAAAAATACATTGCAAATGTATAAAAATAAAAAAATTGAATGATTATTAGACAGGTCTTACGTACAGTGCGCAAAGAATAAATAATCGGAACACTCTGAATAACTTTTGATATAATGAAGGGATCTTCAGGTTCAAGGACTCAATCTTAATGGTTTGAGAGAATGATTTCAAATATGCAAAATCAGACACAAAAACGTGCTTTCTCTGAAAAATAAAATACCATTTTTTTCGGCGGATTCGGATCCCTAATAGGAGGTAGACACAATCTGGAAAATATGGTCTCAATAGTTTTTCAGGAGCAGTATTAAGTTTGAGCCTCTTAATGTTATTTTTAATATTTGCATATTTTGCCAAATTATTCATCTAATTTAACAAAAGAAAAATGCTTCAATAAAAACTATTTGAATAAAACACTTCAACACAGTGAATTTAATAATAAAAAAAGTTTTATTATGTTAAAAGAATGACAAACATTTATAAGGATGACCGATATTTATAAAATAAAATGAAAGACAATATCGTGTCAAGAGCACCGTATTCATTTGAGTGTCTGGACATCATCAAAGAAAAGGACAACAAATACTTTAAACCACAAAAAAAAAGACACTAAAAATGTTTCTAATAAAAAAGGAATGTAACGTAAACACTCACACAAATTCAACAAAGTTGTAATCGACATTTCTAATAACAGGTGTATATGGCCTATAACATACAACTATACAAAAAGCTGCAAGATCTAACACGAATCATTGGAAACTTAAAACAAAAATAAAAGAAAAAAAAGGCAAGAATAGTATGAAGAATAGAATGACAAGTTGATACAATAGCAAAGGTATACAAATTTTAATACCATATTTAAAGAGAAAATATATTCTTTTCTCTGACTTAGTTGTTAACTCGTTTCACAATAAAAAAAGCTTTACATGCATGAATAATAAAGTCATTGTTTAATCTTTTTTATATTTTAAACAAATCAAAAATTTTATAAAACTCGCATTGAGAAATTAAAGTAAGATAAAAACTTCTGTCTAAAAATGCAATTGAAAATTTTTAGATACAGCTTAATTTTTATAACTTTTAATACTTAATAAATTGTCTGACCAACTGAATTTAGAAAATATGCTTTGTATTAATGATAAATCTTATTTTATTTGCATTGTATTGGCAATTATGGCAAGAACACAATGTTAAAGTTTGGCACAGACAAACAGTTTCAAAAAATTTAGATAAATTGAAAGTGGAATCACAGCTTGGGAACTTTTTTTTTGTCATTGAGATTCAATGAATTGAAGATCCTATAAATTAAGCATTTTTATGAATTGAATATTATAAATTTAAAAAATTTATATATCACTTAAATATTAAATAACAGCTCATATGCCAAATGCTATTTGCATAGATGCATACACATTTAAGAGTATTTACATAAAAATAGCAGCCTTTAACTAAAGAGGAAAATGCATAAAAAAAAAAAAGAAAAAAAGAAATAATGTTTTGATGTACCTGCAACAGGTTGTTGTGAAATGTTTGCTAAAATGTAAAGCATTTTTACAACAACCAGTTGTAGACCAGGGCTCAATAACTTTATGAACAAGTTTACATATTTTTTTAAGTGCTAACTAACATAAAATGAGGAAGAAGCCGTATAATGAAACAGATTAGTAATGTAACATTAAATCAAGTTTTCAAAATTAATAAAACTAAAAAAAAACTTAAGACTTCTTTTTCATTTATAGCACTTATAGCATTTTATAATTTTAGCATTTTTTAAAAACAGATAATAGTTAAATATCATAATTTAGAAAAATCTTATGAAACGGGAAGATTAAAATGTGATAAACTTTACAGTTTTATTATTTTTGTTTTAGATAAATGTTGCAAACAAATTTACTGATACAACCAAATTATTGCACAATTTTTAAGTTTGCTTTGACAGAACGATTTTAAAAAGTAAACATATCTTCATCATTTGTGACAAAAATGGTGAGTTACTTTTTTTGTTTTACTACAGAAACATTCTATGCTTCTTCTATTGGTTATTTTACATTGTAGTGTTTACAAGATTGTAGATATACAATAGGAAAAACTATCCAATTTGTGTTTTCTTGTTTCCCAGTAATTAGGAAAGAGGCAACATTATAACAATATTTTTTTTTAGTAAATAAAATTAAAATGGAAATAAATACACTGATTTTTAAGTGCATAGTTTTTATATAAAAGTTTAAAATGTTCTGTCTAATTTAAACAATTTTAGCACATTATTCACTGCCCGATGTTTAATTGTCTTATTTCACCATCAAATAGTTTCACCAAAAAATAAAAACTTGCCATCTCTGCACTCCAATAAGGAACAAATACAGATAATATACATATATATAAAAAGCACACAATTGTAAGTTTAGAAAATGATTATCAATAAATTAGTATTTGTGTTTCATAAAATAAAGCATCATTATAAACTTTTTTTTTTTCTAGCAAGATTAAGGTTAAGTATTTGAAAATATATAGCCTTTACTATAAAATCTGCCGCATAAAATATTTGTTTCAGAATATAACAAAAAAATTCAATAAAGAATAATTCACATTCTGCTCTTTAAAAAAGTGTGACTTTATTTATTAATTAATTTTAGTAGCCAAAACTGTTTGCAATAATACTGCTTTTCTATTATGCATTAACTGCTTTACAAATGTTTCTATTAAAAAGTCATAGCAAACATGATACGCATTATCAACTACAAGCTTACTAATAATTTAAAGCTTAGTATAGCTCATAGCCCAATATAATGACTTATTTTTCGATGGTATTTTTCAACCACTAGCACTAATTTAAACTATTATATTTAAAATTATTTATGAAAAAATTGTTAAAGCCCAATATTTCAATGAATAATACTTTAGGTAAATTATAAAAGTCAGGGCAGACTAACAAACAGACTTGAAAAAACATTCATTTCAATGCTAATTAAATAAACATTTATGATCTTCACAATCTCCACTACACATACAAGATATACACAATACAAAGAATAGTATACAATAAAATAAGGACAAAACACAAATAATACAGTTTGATTAGACCTTGGATAATTTAAAATTGAGAACTTTTCTCTTGTAATTATCCAATTTGCAAAAAATACATTTCTTAATTCATAAGTTTTTAAGTTAAAAGCTACAGCTTCATTCTAGTTTATAATGAATTAAGGAAAAATAAAAGTTATTTCTTAAAGAAATCTGCACTTTTACAACAAAATAGGGAGTATTATAAAAAACTTTTTTTTCTTCCTCGGAATTCAATATTTGAAATGGATACAAGCTTTGATCATATATCTATCAAAATGCCCAATTAAAAAATTATCCAGTCTTATAGAATGGGCCAGGAAAAGATTTTTTTTGGGGGGGAGGAAGGGTTAAATTTTACGACTACCAGAATTTACTTATTTTCATCCAAAATTTATATAATCACCTAACCTAATGAATGGGTTGAAAATTGAAAAAATGTGCATACGTTGATGGAAACTAAAGCTTTCAAACAGGTTTTGGGAGACTTAAAATTCATGTATGCATATAAATAAAATTTGCGATTTTTTTTTTTAAAAAAAAACTTAACTTAAATTTATGAAAAAAATTAAAATTTACGTTTTAAACCCATTCTTCTCTTCCCAAAAATTTTTTAGACTTTTAAAAAAATTTATAATTTAATTTAAAAAATTTTTTTTTGGTTAATATGTGACAATAGTGAAAACTTTTTATCAACTTAAAACTTTAAAAAAAAGTTTTTTGTAATACACTTTATTACAGATAGACCATTTTTTATGCATCATAATTTTTAATACTTATTTTAATAAATTTAAATACTATATTAAATTAACATAAAAAATATTTGTATAAAATGAATCTGTTTTTTGAAAAGAAACTTTTTTTAAGACAGATCATTCTGCTAATCAAAAATGAAAATACATTTACATAAATTAACTTCAGCAAATCTACAAAAACTTTAACTATGCAAATATAATGACAAAACATTTAAAAAAATGATCATTACAGAATATGAATGTTCGGTGACCATAATAACAAAAGAAAAAAAAATCAACAAAAGTATAATAAAAATGAACAAAGCTTACACATTAAACATCATAGCTAAAAGCTCATTAGCATGTGAACACAATCAACATGCAAAAAAAAAAAAAAAAAAAATATTAGATTCGTTTTTATACACAGGACGGCTGAATAACAGTGTTGTTATTGATTCGAAAAGGTTTCTCTGTGTTATCATTGTAATCAGCATGTTCTAGAAGATAACTTTGTTCTAGATCTATTTCAAATCCAGGATTGGTTATTATACGGGGCAATCCCTCTTCAGAATTTTCTAAAGAAGAAAAATAAAGGGTTTTTAACTTTAAAATGAAAAGTGACAGTACCAATAAATATTATAATGCATTTAATTTTAACCCTTTATAAGGCTGTGGGAAACATACTTCTCAACAAATGTCAAACTATTTTCTCTCTTATGATTTGTGCTGCTATCTAAGCTCCAGAAAATAGGAAAAAAACAAAAAAAAAAAAAACAAAAAAAACAAAGAGGATTTTGTTTAAATAAATGTGGGCAACAGTAAATGTTAGAGTGATGCCAAGAAAATGGAGTGCACCATGTATTAATTCAAATTAATCATTTCTCATAAAATTTATTTGTACTTATAAATTAGATTATTTGTAAGTTCAAAAGTTAAAGCATATAGCTAATTCTTCATAGTAAATAAGATTTTAAAATCTCACCCACCATCCCACGAAAAAAAAAAAAAACTTTAAAGTCAATGAATTGGTAAAAACTTTAATGAATTTCTTTTTATTAACAAATCTAAATTCCAAAAATATTTTAAAATAATATTACTTAAAACGTTGCCTTATAAAGGGGTTAACTCAAGTTATTATTTCAGTTTTTTTACTTACTTTTATGTTTCTCACGGCATATGAGAGCAAAACTTAATAAAGAAAGGGAGAGAACAGTAATGGCCATCATACATACAGCTAGTAACCAAGCAGTTGAACTGAAATTCTCAGCATCAGCAAGCATTTTTCCAAATATTTCTGTTAAAAGATAAATATGATTTAGAAAAACAACCAGTAAAAAAATAAATAAATAAAAAATAACAATAATAAATTTGTTTAAAACATGAATTTAATTAAGATGGGTTAATATGGGAAAACAATAGTATGAAGTTATTTCATATTATTACTTCAAGTAGGTAATCCCATTGTAAGCTTTTAACCTTTGCTTGCAGTTGGTATAACTGATGTGCCAGAATAACAGGCGTCAACATATCATGCACAGTAAGTAAAAGGTTAAAAGAAAAAGACATTATAATATAGAGAGTAAGAACATCATATAGTAAGAGATATAATCATACACTTAAATTTAAAGAAAATTCTAAACTTATTAATAAGGTAAAAAAAAAATCTAAATGTTACAAATATAAATTCAAAATTTGAAAAAAAAAATAATAAATTTAATATTTGAAAAAAAAAAAAAAGAAAAAAAAAAAAAGACTTTAATGAAGACATTTATTCGTACTTTATTGTCAGGATAATTTATTCATACGATATGAATTCAACATGTTTGGTAAAAAAGCAAGTAAGTTAGGAAATAATCTACACCGTTCAATATTTTTGAAACTGCCAAAAAAATATAATCAATTTAAAGTACACTTGTTTGAATTTTAACACTCTCAAGATGATTTTGTAGAAATAAAAGAAAGTTCAAACTAAAAATATTTTAAGTATCATTGTGAAAATTAATGAGAAACTTATAATTATTTTTTATCAAGACATAGAATTTTTATGTAAAACATATGAACACTGTAAAGTAAATGTAAAGAAAAATGCTACAAAGTTAATGTGACAGAAAAGAAAAAAAAAAAAAAAACATTACCCGGAGGGTCAACTGGCTTGCAAGTTGATGCGTGAACAGTTACAGCTTTTCCAGGACCAAGTTTGTTGGTAGCCCATATTTTAAAAACATAATCAGTTCCAGGTTTTAATTGGTAGACAAAAAATTGTCTCTGAAAAATAAAAATATTTATGTTTGTACTTTTTTTAAAATTTTTATTTTTGGATGACTAGAATTTAAGAAATGTCTTTAAATCAGCAATATTTTGAAAAGAGCTCTTAATATAAAAATAGACAATTAAACCATTTAACAGAAATTGACTGTTGATAGTTTTAAAATTAATTATATTGTATGTTATTAATGCAGTGTGATTAATTTTATTATATGTAAAGAAAATCAACTAGTATCATAAATAACTTTCCCAAGTGTTTTGACTGTTCTCACTATTATCGACAATTTTAACTTTATTTCATACAAATTATATGTAAAAAGTTTCCAATAAAAACTATACATATACAGTATACTCTTGATAGATCAAAGTTGAAGGGACACCACAAAAATTTCGAGATAGCGAGTTTTCAAGATAACAAGTGCAGAACTAAATATGTTCTGAAAAGTAGAAAAATATATTCTAAAATATTGCTCTAAAAAGTAGAGTCATGAAACATAAGAATAACTACTAATAAATGTGTATGTAATGATAGTTGACTATAAGTCTACAACAATTATAATTTTATTTTTAAAAGTAAGACAAAAATAATTAAGTATTAAATTAGGGAAGAATTGGATTACAATAAACTTGCATTGTGATTTTTCTTAAGAAATTGCTTTTTTATTTTGAAAAAGAAAAATCAACATAACAAGGTTTTGAGAAGAAACTCTTTGACATAAGAAGTCAAATTAACATGAGGTGGATATAAAATTCAAAATATTTTTTTGACATAAAAAGGTTTTTGAGATATCCAGAGTATACTGTACATATATTTTAAATTACGCCAAATACTTCTATTCAGAGAGTAACCCATATAAATTCTTTTAAATAGTTATGAAACTACTCTTTTTTTGAACTATTTGTTACATTAAGATGTGATAAATATAAAATTATTTTATTTTTTTTCCCTCCAACCGATAAACATTCGCAGTAATAGTAACATTTATTACCAAGTATGTATTTTTTCCGAAAAATAAAATAGGCTGCAACATACTTCCCTATTGCATAAATTGCAATGGCTTTTAGAATTTTTATAGTTATAAATAGATTTCTTTATGATCCTATTAAGATATCTACTAGTTAAGGCAAGTAATTTTTCTAGATAATCATCTTTTAAAATAACATTTAAAATCAAAAATATATTGTTGTAACAAATTTGGATAGTTTAAAACTGGAAGTTACCAAACAGACAGATATATGAAATAAAATTTTTGCATGCAACAAATTGCACACGAAGATGATTGTTAATTTCTAAATCATTTAATGAATCTCTTTATCTGTAATTTAAAATAGTATATAAATGATTACTGATTTAAATAACTTTATATTAAAATGTAGTGGAGAGTAACATTACAGTAATAATAATAATAATAAAAAAAAACAAGTTTCTTAGTTTAAAATGATAATTGAAATCAAAAATGTAATAGCACGTCAGGTAAATAAATTTAAAGTAGGAATTAAAAAATGTCTATTGGAAAACAATACTTTACGTCCTTCAATAATTTTATGCTGATGACAAAAAAAAAAAAAAAAAAAAAATATATCAAAATCAACGTGAGAAAGCTGGATTCTACCATGAGATTTCTTGACCAATAAAAATTCATGGACAACATTGGAAAGCTTTGTTAAACCATTGTGTTTTTATGTAATATAGAGAAAATGTAAAACAGTATGTCACAACAAATAGAAATTCATAAAAACAATAACAAAAAATACTTACAATAGTTGGACTAACATGAACTGGTTGAGGAGTATGCCAAGATTCAGAAGGATTAGCTTTTAGAGGACGGTAAATAAGAGTGAAATTGGTGATTGGATAGCCTCCATCCTCCTCTACGTGCCAACGCACTGTAGCAACAACTGTTGAAGGATGTACACTCACATTTCTTAATTTCCCAGGAGGAGCTAATAAAAAATTATTTTACAAAATTTTAATGTTGAAAACATTAAACAAAAAAGTAGCTATAGTAAAGTGGTGTAATATGGTAAGTTGCTTAAAGAGTTTATTAGTCAGAAATAGGTATCTTGGTACAAAATATGTAATGTGTCGTTCTGAATAATTATATATTAATTTTAATTATTCCACATTTTAAATTACTTATTACTACTTTTCCAATGATAGTTCAAAAAATAAAGAAGTCATTAATCTGAACAAATTTGAAACGAATAATTAATATTGCAAGATATATTTTTATTAAAAAAGATATCTTTGAAGAAAGAGAGACAGGAAAGATCAAACAATATAATACATTAATTAAAAATTCTAAATTTTATTCTGACATTGAAAAGTGTAAGGAATGGCAATATTTAAAATTTGGTACAATAATTATATATTCTTAATATTAATAAATCAATAGTGGTTCATGGTGCAATAAATTGAAGAGACTATTATCAATTTTTAATGAAAATTTTTATAACTCAAATTATAAAAACCACTCAAAATTATTATATTTTTATTAGTTAAATTATAAGTTCAATCAATTAAAAAAGGTTTTATATTACAGTAAGACAAACTTTCAAATTAATATAAAAATAAACAATAAAATATAGAGTGTTCTTTTACTTTGAAAAAACTTACATAATATAATTAAAAAATACTAGTTGATAAATAACAAAAAAAGGCAATATGGCTCTGGCCTCTATGTAAAGTACCATTGAAATAACTGCACATTATCTTCATCGTCATCTGTTGCTTTTAAGTTGTTTCCTAAGCTGACAGCACATTCTTCTGCTTTTGCACAAACAAGAGTTCCACTGAGGATGTTCAAGACATAAACCACTTCAAGACACACTCGTCCACATCAAGATTATCTGGTTCTCTGGCTCGTTTGCAATTTCGATTAGATTTCAAAATGTTTCCTTTATTTTTCAAAAAGGTCATAAGAAAGTTAGGTCGAAAGAGTATCAGTGTTATTCCATACTCTTTTGCAACGATGCATTTCTTCTTCATACCCTTTTTTACCTCACCAGGGTGCATAGCCAAATCTTTGAATCAAAAATAAGCACTTTTTAAAAACTTTTCAAGCACTTTACAAAAATTTTCAAGCACTCAAAAAATTCACATTCAATCAATGATATTATTGAAAAACAAAAACTTTTTTAAACAGTTTTAGCGTTAAAAAAGCCCTCAAAGAAACGGACGTAAATCGAAACAATAGGTTCTTTCCCACATCACTGGTCCAATCCGAGGGAATTCAACTTGACCCTGAAAAGTACCCTTACACCCTACGTCAAAAAAGTGTTAGAAGTAAAATAAAATAAACAAGAATAAAATTTAAATAAATTAAAAGTAAAAACATTTCATAAGGATCTGATATTCTCTATCTGAATTGGCACACTCGGGTTTCGGTTTAAGTGTGTGTGCATGCGCAAGTCATAACGTGGGTACGACATGAAGTTCGCGTGAATGATTCCGTAACAAACACCCCATTTTTTGTGAAATGCATGGGGTCCACCAGATATCACTGAAGGAAAATAAAATGATTTGTGAAAAAAAAAGCACTTTTTAAAAACGCCAGCTGAAAAAAGCACCTTTAAAAGCTTTTAAAAACGAAATCCCCCCAAAAAGCACCTTTAAGTACTTTTTACAAACGCTACGCACCCTGCTCACGAATCACAACAATTTTTTCATCAAAAGATAAGGTTTTATATGGGACATGGGCTTACTCAACAACATGCTTACATTGAACTCGCACCACAAAATCTAAAAGTACAATGAAGAAAACTCAAGTGATATAGACTACAATTCTGTCAAGTTCCGACAGCTCAAAGGAATTACATCACACGTCATCTACGATTTATCGCTTTGGCTAGAGAACGATGTGTCATTTACAAGAGAAGGGGTGGGGACCACTCATATCCAAGAATAGGCATGGGTGGTTTGCATTTCTTCCCCTTTTATCCTTGCTCTGTTTCATAGAGCATAGATATATGTTTAAACAGCTTTAGCGTTAAAAAAGCCCTCAAAGAAACGGACGTAAATCGAAACAATAGGTTCTTTCCCACATCACTGGTCCAATCCGAGGGAATTCAACTTGACCCTGAAAAGTACCCTTACACCCTACGTCAAAAAAGTGTTAGAAGTAAAATAAAATAAACAAGAATAAAATTTAAATAAATTAAAAGTAAAGCATAGAGCTCTGTTTCATAGAGCATATTCTCCCCCCTCCTAAAGAATTTCTCTTCTCTAAAGAGTTTTCCACAATAGCTGAAAACAACCCAGCCACTTTTTAAATAACTGCATTGAAACTAAATTTTGTCATTTTTGAAAGGGTAAGAACTTTGAATTAAAGAAGTTGGACTTCTAAATAATGAAGATTTTGTAGCATTAACTGAATACAGATGCTTCAAGGGACCGACAAATTCGAATTGACGTTCAAATTATCCAATTTAACTGTATATATAGTTTTTTTGAAAGCAATATTATTAGGTTGTTCTTAGTTATGAGAAGTACTAAAACTAAAATAGCTTGTGAAAAAGTTTAAAACAGTAAGAAAATATTCCATCACCCAAATACCAGGCCAACATATACAATAAAACTCATTTTGACGTAGTCTGTTATGAGACACATGTGGAAGGAAAAAAAAGTTTAAATAGTTAAATTCGTAAAAATTATAAGGATCGGATAATTATGAGTGAGGTACTAAATTCTGTTGAAATCTACAGTAGTTTTCAAATATAGATAGTTTTTCTCAAAGGACTTAACAGGTCATAACAGTACTTTGTACATAACAGCACAGGTATAACGTACCATATACTTTGATATTATTCAGAATACAGATTAAAGTCAGTAAAATTTAGAAATTTTCCCCCAAAACCTGTAATAAATTAATAGAAAATATATATTTTTTCCATTTTAATAGTTTACATTACAGTCATTAGTTTATTGAAATAAATACAATAGACTTGAAGATAATTAGATAATAAAACATAACTATTATGAGAATGAAAAAAAGTTATATTACTAACTTTTCACATGCAGTTGCAAATTTATTTCTTTTAAATCATAAAGATTAGTTGCTAAACATGTATAGTTCCCAGTATCCATTGACAGAACAGAATAAAATGCTAATCCACTTTGATTTTTAACTGGATGATCCTGACTTGTATTGAAAGACAGTAAACGTCCATTTTTTAGCCACGAAACCACTGGTTTTGGCTCCCCAGAAACTTTACAAGGTAAAAATGCAGAAGATCCAACATCAACTTCAATGACAGATGATAAAGGAGAAGACACTTTCAGATGTGCTAAAGAAAGGAAAAAGCTTGTATGAATTGCAAGGTTAATAATATAACGTTTAATGTACTAAGGTATGTTGGTGTAGGTTTGAACTACCACAATATATTAAAGTCTCACAATTCCATTATTGGTACCCAAACCAAAATAATTACAAGGCTTTAAATCATATAAATTAAATTAAACAGGTAAAGACAATTTTTTTTACTCTATTCAAGTTTTTTTTTTAAACTTTTTATACATAACACAAGTTTAAACATTACCAGAAAAGAGCACAAATTTATACTCTATTCCCAATATTTAATTTTTTTTAGATATAACAAAAAGCAATCCCTTCTTTCATACAAATAATTGTTAGGACAACGAGAAAGTAACATTCTCTTTTACAACCAAATGAATGGTAAAAAATGTAAAAGCTCCTTTTGATGTCTCTCTTGATGAGTTTGGTGACTTTTTAGGCAGAGGTAAAGATGCGAAAATGCTATGTTAGAATACTGCTAACTTAACAATATTTCAAATTGCTTCATCACATCATAAGTCCCGCAGTTGACTGATCGTAAAGACACGGTACGGTTCCCAGTAGAACACCAAAGTCAAGCATCACTGGCTGCAGTCAGCAAGCAGGTGGGTGACCACTTCGATCAGCAGGCGTACGGATCAAGGGTGCGCGGTATCGGTCCCTGTTAAACTGTTCTACCCTAAAGTGGTTGACTTCGTGCGCAGGTCGTCAGGCTACCAAAGCAAAGGAGCCATCCCCTCTGCAGAGGATCAAAATTGCGTTGGTATGTCTTCGGATAATCCTCAGGGATGTTTCCCAGACCATAGCCCATGTGCAGCTCTAGTGCGACGTTAATAAAGTACCTATCTCACCGCATCATAATACATATTAAAATATTTCTAATTATAATTGGATACATGAAATTAAGTTAACTTATTAGAGAGCTCCATTAGTAAAATTTTCTTATGAGCCGTTTAAATATTATTCCCTGCCAGTATGTCTAGCTTAAAAAGAAAATCAAGAAATTCTTTCTCTGGTAAAGTAAGAGTGTGCAACTACAAATTAATTAAAACAATAATCAATACTATTTTAGTAATGCAGTTAAATACACAAACTAAGATAGATGAAACAAATTATGGGGATCGAATATTTAAAATATTCTTTCTCTCTCCCTATTTTTTTTCTTCAAAAAAGGATGGGGAAAACGCTTTATAAATTTATAACTTACTAATAAAATTAAATTATTATATAAATAATTACCATAAGTTAGGACAAATTTACTTGCAGTAATTATATACACAATAAAAATACAATTTATAAAACAAAAGCGCAAACAGCGATCCATAGCCATTGTTTTCTTTTTTACAGTTGTTTGTAATGCCATTTTGAATGATATAAATATAATTTTAGAAAGAATTAAATTTATAAAAATTCCACTTAAATTAATTTTGAAAGCAACAAATTTTGTTAAAAATTTCAATATTTAAGAAATGAATTCTATTGTTCCTAAATATTGTAATGATTTAATAATATCAGTTGAGTCTATTCACTTCATTTTAAATTATGACGTCAGAAATAAACAAACCAAACCGAATCTTCTCTGATGCAGTGATTGCAGACGATAAGATTGACACGGTGGTTTGAGTATCGAATGGAATGTTATTAACCGACTAACAGATATTTCTTTTTAATCATTGTTTGAATTTTAATTTAAAATCAAAAAATGGATTAAAAAATTTTTCGTGAGCTGATTTTGGTAAGTTGAAGCCTGCTTAACGAATTTTTATATTTGCTAAATTATTTAGAGTTATAGTTTGATGTTTCAAAGGAAGTCTTTATCTTGAAAATAATGAATGAGATTATTTATTTTAACATTTTCTTCATTTGTCTATTAACTTTAGCCATAAAGCTTTTTTTCCTTCAGATTTTCTCTACGTTTTAATACGATTAATTATATATTGCGCTTTGAAAGTGTTCTTAAAGTGTACTGTTTTTTAATAGATCTCTAAGTTTCGAATTTTTTGAATAAAGTTAATTAGTTGCTACAGTTGCAAATATTTGATTGTGTTTGTAACTTTTTTACGTACTGTATTCTAGATATGATTGATTTATAGCAGTGAAAACTGTTGTGCCGCGAACCTACTCCTATGATAGTAATTTTATGACAAATGACAAAAATTATTATAAGCTGTTATATACTAACTGGACATAGCTTCTAATTGTCCTAATTCTAAATATTTGAAATTTTTTTTACCAAATTTTTCTTTGTCTTAATACATTTATTGTCTAAAGTATTAAAATAAAATTCAAAATTTGTTTTAAAGCATTATTTTCACTATTTTTAATTGAAGAAGGTCAGAAACTTGCATCCAGGACAGCAAAATTCATTCATTTATTTTTATTCATGTCTCGCCAGAGCCGTGGCTAGACTTTATGTTCCTTACAAAACATTTTACAAGACTTTTTAATATTTGCAATAATCATGGCCTATCTGTCAACAATAGATTTCCACACCGTTAATGAAATAAATTATACTATTTATTTAGGAATTTCTTTCAGATTTCGTTCTTAAGAATGCAGGGCAGGAAATTACAGTTTTAAAGGTACAAGCCAGACTAAAATTTTTACTCACCACTGTTTAACATTCATGAAAACATGAGCATTAGTTAAAATCTTAACAAATGCAGTATGATGAAAATTTTGGTGACTGAAACCATAAAAGAATGTAAAATAATATAATACAGCAATAGTAATATTAAAGCAAAATAAGTATGTCTCAAGGTTTTAATATTTCTAGTAGTAATGGTTTCGGGAGGTAAAGGGCGGGTGACCCAGCATTTTTTGTTGTTAATAGGAAGAAAAAAAAATGCTGTTGCTTGATATCAAAACACTTCACACATCGTTTTGCTGAGGTACAATAATCCAAGTGGATAAAGTTCAATTTAAAACTAAACATTTCAAAAGATGAAACTTACTTGCCAGCTTTAAATATTTGATTGCAAGAGCTAGCGAGTGGAAATATCTTGTCCTGAGAATGAAGACCTTTTTTGAAGACGTTGTCCTTTTTTTCTTATTCTATAATTTTGTTTTCAAATTTATATTATTGCTTAAGTATTATTATTGATTTATCAGGCTCAAGATCCATGAAGTAGAATCGATAAATTTCGTGTTTAAAGGTCCTGCTTAAATAATCAACTAAAAATGCTTAAATGCATTTTATTTCTTAATTCTGTAATTTTGATTTCTATATATAATTTTCTTGTACGGGGTGCTAGAAATGCTTGAAACAGGTTTTGTGAAATTTTCATTAATAAATTTTATTCTTATTTTTTTAATATAACTGGTATGAGATCATTTACAGTCCTAGAAATGCAGGATCGTGGGAAAATGCCCTGTTTTCCTCAACTTTATGATGACTATATCTTCTGTTTAAAATTTATGGAACAGTTTTATAGAAAAAGTTGTATCCAAATATCCTTTTAATTAAAATTTGTATAGTTTGTGTTTTAACGTTTTTTTTAATATTTATATGTATGTTTACATACACTTTTAGGATTGTAATTAATTATAAGTTTTTAGTTTAAATTAAATTACTAGGATGTTGTTCCACATAAAAAAATCTTTACTTGAAATTAAGTAAACAAGATTGTTAATGATACTAGTTATATATGATTACAAATTCGATGGGAAAAAAAAATATTTAAAATGCCTTCGAATGAAATTTTAGTCCTAACATTTTGTTTATTTTATACATGAAGACTACAATTATGATATCTAATATAGAGTTTTATGCAGTTATAAAAATGTTTTTATGTCATATAAAGCTGGCAGATTATTTTATATTATAAAAAAAAAAGTATGAAAGACTATGCCCCTATGCAGGACTAAACTATACCTATGATGAATCAAATAGTTAAAAAAGCTTTAAGAGTTCTTGTTTCTGAAATAAATTGACAGAAATTTTCAGCTAGTTGCTGGTACTTTTGTGTAATCAGAGCCTGACTAAGTCAGGGGCATACGGGGCTGTTGCCCAGGGCCCCACATCAGAGGGGCCCCCCAAATCGAATAGAAAGTTTATTTTCGGTTTAATGAACTTTTTTAAACAAAATATCAGTACAGTGTAAAATCCGTCAGTTTTAAATTAGCTTCTTTATTAATCTATCGTATGACCATTAAAAAATCTATATTTTGTAAATCCATGACTTTCCAGAGAGTGGAATTCAGCTAAATTTCGGCTTAATTGATCCATCATAATTGCAAAAATTTAACTGAATTCCGCTCTAATGTCAGCAAGGATATAAACTTTTTGCAGCCATATGACAAAATTAACAATCAGAAAACTGCACTGGACATAGTTGTCAGAAAATCAGAAAAATGGACTGAACAATATTTCGTCCGACGATTGGAGGGGGAAGAAGGGACTTTATAGCTATTTTAGGTTCTTGTCAATTTTCTTGTTATATATGTATAATAAAGTAAAAATTTAAAAAGCACTTTAAAGTTCGGTTCTTTATAACTGAAGTAATGAAGTAGAGGGGGGCCCCCAAAGATGTTTTTGCCCCAGGCCCCAATTAGGCTAAGTCGGGCCCTGTGTGTAATAAAAACCTCCAATAAGGTGTAGCACAGAATTTGCTACAAGATCACTAATTAGGCATTATAATATATTAACAGTGGCAGACTAATTGAGATTGATTATTATAAATTGTTTTATTAAATTTTTTTATAAATAAATATTATTGCATTGGCATCATACCTTGTAATTACAGTTTTCAATACCGTTATTGTAACTGTTATTTATTCTTATTTAATTTATTATAATATCTTTTAATGACTTGTTAATGAAAATAACTAATATTATTGCAATTTATAAAAAGGTTACTAAATAATAAACATTCATTCATTGTTACACTTAATTTTATTTTATGCAAACTAAAACTAAATTGTTAAAATGTGAATTACAGTTTTTTCCACGGCAATTACATGAGAGGTGCTATTATAGTGTAACAGTTTTTGTTCTAATGGAATTTGGCATTTACATATACATTGGTATAAGGAACAGAAATATAATTTTTCTTTTCTATATAACAGCAAAACTTCAGTTTTCTATCTTAAATTGACTTTATCTTTAATTGCACTGTTTTTTTCTCTTCTTGGTACTCAATTTAAAAACTATGCATGGCAAAGGAATTTTCTTACAAATTTGTTTAAGAAGCTTTACAATTGAAGGAAGGGTTGCACCTATTTAACAACTTTTACTTTGACCATTTTACAGATTTTTTTTATAGAGATTCTTAAGGGTTCCCATTAAAATAATAGCTTTATGCATCTATCTCCACTCCATTAAACCAAATTTGCTATCAATATGTACTTATAAAATTAATAAGGTTTTTTTTTCCGTGTTCAAATCTTTTGATATTAAGATACCTTTGTCTTTAATTATTTGATTTTTTAAATTAAACTGTAAATTGAGATTTTTATTAATTTTATAGATAAAGTTAATATAAGCTATAATTACTTGGAGTACCCGCTTATCAAACCCCTATATGATCGTTTCACATTCATCTTTGCATTCCCCAAAAAATATTTATATTTTTTATGCTAAATAAACAAATGAAGTATAATTATTAAGCAAAGAGAATTTCGTTAATAAAATATGTTTATCAATGGAATAAATATTTCATTAATAAAAAAATGTTAATATATTTTCTTTTATTCCATATTAATGTAGTTTATATTTTTCTCATCTTTTTTTGTAATGTACTATAAAGAGAGGTCGGACTCTAAACTTGTGATTTAAAAACCACTGAGAATAGTTTTCGTCAAAAGTGTGGCTTTATGCAAACTATTTTTAATTTTTATTTATTTTATCTTTTCATTTTTTATCTCTTTATTTTTATTTATTTACTTTTATTTTTTTAATCCATTGGTGATTTTGTAGTGAGGATATTTGTAAGTTTTTGCAGCATCTCCCCATTAGTGACAAACAATGAAAATTTTCTACCTTTTTTACAAGAATAGAACTCTAACCTTCGATTTAACAACCTCTCAGAAAATAGTTTTTGCCAAAAGTGTGATTTTATGCTAATTAACTTTTCTCATTTATAGTAGCATCAATTTCTGTTGTAATAAAAATTATAAAGAATAAAGCACAGGTGCGTATTTGAGTGAAAAAATATATATAGCTTAATCCAGGAATATTACTTTTTTTCTTTCATTTCTTCATTTAAAAAAAGAAGTTTGTTTTTGTAATAATCTCAACATATTTGAGTCAGTCTACTTATAATTTATGACGGAAATTGATAAATAGTACATTTTTCTCTACTAGTTTAGCTATCACAATAAATTTTTTGAATGCTAATATATTCATTGATTGATCCGTGAGAACATTAATATATATGTACTTAAAAAATCGATTCTTACTTAAAATGTGGTGTTTACCATTTTTTTTTAAGCATTAAATTATTTCCGGAGCTTTTATTTTCTGTGCTATTGCTTTGAAAGCCTAATACCACTATTATTTTAGTTTGGAAATGAAATTTGTATAGTAATTCTTAATCAAACCATTCTTTTTG
This sequence comes from Parasteatoda lunata, assembly GCA_949128135.1. Classification (NCBI taxonomy): domain Eukaryota; kingdom Metazoa; phylum Arthropoda; class Arachnida; order Araneae; family Theridiidae; genus Parasteatoda; species Parasteatoda lunata. The sequence goes on along the minus strand of OX421973.1, from coordinate 64,804,640 downwards.
TTTGGTTAAATGAGATAAAAAATAACAATTGTGATAAACCTTAGCGATATTATGACAACATAGTCTTTTTTCTATTATTTATTTTATTCTTATTATTTTGTCTTATTTTTTACTTAAAACGTCAAAGAAGAGCGAGATTATATAAAATAAAAATATCGAGAGATAATGATAGATAAATGATAGATAGATGAGAGATAAAATGAAATATGCACAAATAAATTGTATAAAAAAGTGGTGATTTAAATGCGCTATTAGAAGCACGCGTGCCGTAATAACATTGTAGTTAAAATAACGAGAAGCATCGCAATAATTGCAAAGAAACCCCGCTTAAATGTATGATGAAATAAGCGAAAATAAAGCACGTCAATATGTAATTATTTAAATGCGTGATTTAAAATTCTTATGTTGTAATAAAAATCGTAATTTTTAAAACCATGCTGCAATATTCGCAAGAAGTGCCGAAAAAGTTATCGAAAAATAACTTGGACTTAGATAAAATCGGCAAAGAAAGCGCGTCAAAAATTTGATCATTTAAATGTGCAATTTGAAATTCGCGTGTCGTAATAATATGATAGTAAAATACGGGATTTTCAAAAGCGTAGAAAATCTACGCTTTTTCATCCGTTTGGCAATAAGGCCGTGGGACGAAACTAACTGCTTTCTATTCTCAACAGGCCATTTGGCAAAAACGGCCTTTAGAAGAAAGAAATCAAAACCGAAAAGTCATTTTGATTCAGATGAAATCGGAAGAAAAAAAGCACGTCAAAAAATGATAAATTAAATACTTAATGTATAACTTACGAGTCGTAATATAGTAATAAATGTATGGGGATTTTACAAAACACAGGGAAATCGGTAGTTATAAATGCGAAGAAAAAAAAAAAAAAAAAAATCTGTTAGTTGAAAGAATTAGTGAGAACAAATTACTAAAAATGCGCATTTTTTAAACGAAAAACTTTTGCTTTGAAGCCCTAAATTGATATTAATATGCAAAAAGAAAAAAAAAAATCACAGAAATTTTTTTTTATTGTCTTCTTATCATTAGAGCGGAAGAGACAGAAATGTTTATTACACTGAAAAAGTATGGGCGTGAAAACACTCAATACATGCAATATTGGGGAAACAGTTTCCGAATAGCAGTTTGATTAAAAGCAAGCAGTACAGCATGTAAAATACGTTGAATATAAAACGTAATGTCAAACAAAATTTTGTTTAGGCCTGCCTTTTCCGGTAAAATATATAAAAAAGTAAATAATTATAAAGTATATAATGTAGAAATCGATAAACATATTATTGAAAATCAATGCATACGTTTGTATATTATTCAAATTGTATTAGTTATTGAAAGAACAATCTAAAAAGAAAAAAAAAAAAAATTATCGTCGAAAAGCGATCACAGGTTACCCATTGGCAAAATGGTTATCTATTTTTTTTTTTTTTTTTTTTTTTCCAGTTTGAACTGTAGGGTAGAATTTCTGATTCTCAAGAACAATTTATGGGATCTCTCTGGTCTCACATCTCAAAAATAAACTCACCAACTTAATGCATAACAAAATTAAAAGTGGCAAAAAGAATTCTAAAAAAAATATCATGCTGCAACTGTCGCCATAGCAACGTATGCAATGACGACGCATGCGCACTGTTTACTATTTGAGCACAGTTGAAAAGTGTCATGACGTCCAAATAAGGTGCACACGCCATCAAATCCAAAACAATACCCATTTTGCCAATGGATAAAAAAATGATTTCTGCAAATGCATTTAAGAGTATCAACGATGGAAGAGTAACTTGAATTTACGATTAAATTTGCACAGATAAATTGTATCAAAAAACGATTAATTTAAATGCTCGATTAAATCGTATGTTGTAATAGCTTCACAGTTAAAGTAACGGAATAATCAAAATTACATGGAAAAGTCTAAAAATAATTGAAAAATTACTTTTAAAAGGTGAAATTGGCGTGAATAAAGCTCTTATTAAATTTGCCTGCAGTAATAAAAATATCGGAATTTTAAAATCACGTAGGAATGCATAATATAGCCGAAAAAATGGACCAAGAACGACTTGGATTTACGATGAAATCGGCACAAATAAAGTGCATGAAAAGTGATTATTTAAATGTGCGATTTGAGACCATCGTGTCGTTATAATATCGTAATAAAAATAAGGGATTTTTCAAAATCCACAGGAAAAGCATAGAAATAATTATCTTAAAGGACGATAAAATCGGCACAAAAAAAAGCACGTTGAAAAGTGATTCTTTAAATGTGATTCAAGTTCAAGATCCATAGTTATATCGTATATAATATATCACGTACTAAAATATCAATATAAATCAAAGTTAAGTGACTGCCGAATAATAACTTAGAATTTACGACGAAATCGGCACAAATAAAGCATGTCAAAAAGTGATTAATTAGATGCGAATTCACAACTCACGAGTTGGAATATCGAATTAAATGCATTAGAATCATTTAATAACCACGAGGAAATAGGTAGTTTTAATTGCCGAAAAAACGATCGAAACGTTAATTATATTTATGATGAAGTCGGTAAAAATGAAACGAGTCCAAGAGTGATTAATCAAATTAGAAATTCGTATATCGTAATATTGCATTAAAAATAATGCGTTTTTTCAAAACCATGCGGAATTTCGTAGCAGCTACTGTTGAAAAAGCGATCGAGAAACAAAATTGATTTACAATAGAATCTGCAAAAGGAATACTCAAATGTGCTATTTAAAATTTGCGACATTTTCTTATTTTTCAAAAAGAAAAAGTAAATTATTTTTCATTGCTTTAGATATATTTCATTATAAAAGAAAAATAAAATAATATTTCATTTTTTAGAAGCTCCCACAGGCCGCACATCAACTGTCTGCGGGTAACATGTGGTCCGCACGCCGCAAGTTGTGCATCTCTAATAGAGTTTCAGCATATACTTTTAAGAAAATCGTTCCGAATATACATAGTACAGCAGTAAGTTTTCGACCCCCCCTTAACCAATTTAATCGAATTTTTATCTAAGATTCGAACTTTAAATAAAAGGTAGTGATTTTACTGAACAAAATTTTAATAATTAGTCATTTATGAATTCACAGTGTTTGTAAGTAATTAAGTCATAATAGTATATAAAAGCATTTCCGAATAGACAGGCATAAAGTCCTGTAACTCTTCAACAGCCACTGTAGACTGATTTTTTAAAATTTTTTTTATATGGTTTACTATTCATTCCCATTCGTCTCTTTTCCCTCCATACCGCTTTCGAAGACTTTAAACTCAGTTTGCTAATTTATGAGCACATTACTCACAGCATATTTACTAAACAGAGTTTATATCTGCAATTATTTATTCACCTCGCATATGTGAAATCTCGAATGTTTCAGCTGTCAATTTAGTCACGGTTATGCTAAGCCAGCTACATAATTCATGTTTCTCACTATAAACTGGTTCAAAAATAAATTTAGGCTAAAACAAAACTGCTGCTTCTTTTGTTGTTGTCATTTCGTTTAAAATTAATTTATTTCATTTAAAATTAATTTGAAAAAAAATTATAATTTTTGTATTTGTTTTAAAAGAAATTTTTTTATTTATTTGTATTTATCATCAAAAATATAATTAAATACCCGAAGTTTTTTTCTTTTTCCTATAAAATAGTGTCTTATTATTTAATTCTACCTTTCAAAAAAATTTATTTAGCTTTTGAAACTCGTTCCTATACGGTCGCAAACGAATTTATAGGTTAGTTTACTGAAAATCATATGAGGAGGAAGAATGAGTTAAAATTATTGAACTTGTTAATCTACATCCTGAAAACCCGTAAAGCCAATTAGCTATATAAGGACATAGAAATGCATTCTATCGCCGAAAAATTTCAACATAGAAATGCATTCTTCTAATTCATTTCTATCGCCTTCATTGATATTTCCTTTCATTGGTTCTGCACTATTTAAATAAGTGTTACAGATCTAATGTACATTACTTTTAATTTTATAACTTCCATGATTTGTCTCATGGTCCCCAGGTAGAAAAATATTAGTCACTGCAACGGACTAACAATCCAAAAATAAGATAACTAAACTGCATTTTCTGCTTATTACCGTCCTTCCCCTCGTCAGATTTAGTTTACAGCACATTTGAAACTGCTTAGAGCATGATGTTATGTTTAGCTCATTATACAACTCTATGTCATAAGTCGTCTACACCGGTTATCATAAATTAAGGAACTATTACGAAATGAGCGATATCTCTCCCAAAAATAAGCCAATCTCAATGAAATTTGAATAGGTATGTTGTCAAATAAAAGTTGCTAAGTAAAACTGCGACACGTAAATTAGTAGCGCTGCGATGGAATGACGTCATCTGCAATGATCATGAAATTGTATGTTTGATCGCAAACCTGCGAATTTTGCCATGTTTCAGAAATTAGAAATTTAAGATAGATAATTTGTAACAATGACTGACCAACAGGCATCATTTTTTTGAAGAAAATCGATACAGATCTACTGGAAGACTGGAGGCAGGAACTGAACATTCTGAAAATATTTTTCCGATTCCAAACTGACGCATCTGATTTATCCATTTCATACATATGCTTATTTCTGTAACACCATATCTGGCTAATACTTTTTATTTTATTTTATACATTATTATGTGCACTATAATGAGTGCCGGTTTCATTAAATTCAATGCGTAACTTTTTGAGTTATGATCATTTTTGTGAGTTTTTCTTAATTTATGGTAACTAGTGTCTGATTAAGACTCAGTGTCATAAAATTTATAGTCAATCAGTCATAGATGTAAATAATATGTTTGTTTTTTTCAAAATTTATCATGTAACTTGAATAGGTTATAAAAAATAAAATTTTGAAAACAGAAAAGAAAATTTTTTAATAACTGTTTACTATTTTGATTATTAACCAAAATTTTGCTCATACCAGAACAACGACAAAGCCACAGTTTGTGGATATGGCCTGATGTTTCGCATTCTCACCCGAAATTATTCAACTGATAAGGAATGCTTATTTTACCAATTTATTTATAGTAAAATGAAATAAAGCATTTATTTTAATTTACGGTTTTCTAATTATTTATCTTAAGTTTACTCTTTTGAAGGGTGAAGAAAAGAGGCGGAAAAAAAATGTATTACATAGAATTCACGTTTTTCGCCTTTTCACTCTTTTGATTAAGGAAAAAACTTTGTTCAGTTTTTGCTGTAAGATCTAAATTTAAATTAGCAACTGATAGAGAAATCACAAATTTGGGGGAGGAGGTAATTAAGGAAATATCTTAAATTTCCCGAAATCCATGAGGCGTTAACATTTTCAAACAATCTTTTTTTCTTCTTCTAAAAGTTCGTAATTTAGCTGCAAAATCGCAATAAAAACAAAACAATTAAAAAATGTATTAGTAGAAAAACTTTAAAAAATGTGCTTTTAAAGAGGTTACTGACCAAAAAATATTAATATAGCAAATAAAACATTAATAGCTAAAAAATTGTAAAACTTTCTTAATTTGAAAATATTTAAATCATTTTTATCTGTCGAAAAAATGTTTCTAATAAAGGCCGAAGAATTATAATTTTTTTTTTCTTGCGAGAGTTTTCTTAATTTTTTGCGGTAAAAGAGCTTAAGTGGTCGCCATTTACAATTTTCTTTTCCTGAATAAAATTAGCGATCCAGGCTTTTTAAGAAAATAAAAAATTAATGCCTTTTTTTAAATTACGATCTATTTTAAAAACTTGCACTTTGAACGGAGCATCTGGTAGGATACGTTCCTCTGGGACACTGAGAGGTTGGGATCCCGGGAACACGAATTCGGGCGCAGGCGCGGGAACCCGTAAATATCAAAGGTGAAGTGTGCGTGTTCTGTCCTTCTCGCTTTCTGAAAAAGGGGGAACTACGGATCCGAGTGTTGATGATTGGTTTTTGGATGGGATGTTTTCTGTTTAAGAGAGTTGTCAACGCAACCTTTCCTCTCTCGTCTTTCATAGATATAGAAATATATTGACATTTTCCAACTCTAATGATGTCTCGCGAAGTTGACCCTGACGTTTGTCATTTAGGAATTTTTGTATTTATTTTTTATTTATGCAATTAGGTTTTTTTAGAGTGGGTATATAGTATATTGCTTGTTTAATAAACGAAGTTTCTAGTTTAGAGAGGTGCGAAATTAGTTCGACTTTTACCCTTTTGTATTATTTTAAACAATATTATGTTGCTACATTTTTTTTTGTAACTTACGTTTTTAAGGCAATATTTATTTCACTATTCCCCCCCCCCCTTCATTTAATACACATGTTGATTCAATGCCCTAAAAATAAGAATACCTTTTAGTGATGATAAGTAAGACAGCCATTTTTTTTTTTTTTTTTTTATATGATAGGCGAAATGAATAACTTTAAGTGAAAATTAAGTATTTCTCAAATATAATAATTAAATAGGACAAAATTTGATACAACATTTCAGCGTGAATAAAATAGGTTTGTAAAAGCTAACGGGTTTCATAATTATGACGCATAAATTCATACTAAAAAGATCGATTTGATGTATACCATAATAAATAAATTTTTAATTTTCGTGAAGAAAATAATTATTTTATTGTATCATTTTAGAATAAAATTGTCTATTTAATAACGTAATTATTATTTTATAAACGTCTTTGAACAACCGACCCGATTTAGGGTTTACGAATACTAATGTTTAACTCCGTAGCCTTGTAATTTTGTACCCAATCCTGAAAACAAGGGAACTTCTGGATCAAGTATTGGAAGGAATTTGTTTTCATGGAGGACTTTTTGATGGAACTAACCAGCATTTGCGATATATAGAAGGAAAACCACGAAGACCTTTTACGGCCAGCCTGACGGCTAAGGGACTCTAACTCATGATCCGTCTACCACTGAGGATATTTTTACGTCAGCACTGTGGTCGGTGCGAGCCGGGTAAGGAATTCTTATCGGCCAGTCATCGCTGGGATTCGATCCCGGTGCACCTCATTGAAGGCGAACGCACTATCCCCTGAACCACCACGGTTCAACGTAATTATTATTATTGTTTTAAACCGTTACCTGCTGTTGTCGTAATATTACGCAATAGGATTTATGCTCGCTGTTAACGTATTGTTATGTTTTGGCTGTCTTTCTATTTTTTTTTTTTTTAACAAATCATTTTGTTTTATTCGCTTTGCCTGCATGCTAGCAAATACCAAAAATTGTTTGCATGCTAGCAAATAACAAGTATTGCTTGCATTCTAGCTAGCAAAGAAAGGGATGGAGAGAAAGAGAAAATAAATAACACTGAAAGGTGTAAGGGGTTAAGCTGAATTTTGCAACACCTTTGAACATTCTTTCTCGAGGTTCGGATTTCATCCCGAGTGTTATTACAACTGATTTCCTGCCAGAATTTAAAGTGTAGGGTTTATTTTCTAGGAAGTTCAAATTTATTATTATTTTAAAATTAAATAAATAAAACTGCAGCGTTGGTTGAAATTATAAAAGTTTTTTAAAAAAAATATTTTGTGGAAATATTGTTATTTTACAGAAATGTCCTAAAATTTAAAAAATTAAACAGTCTTTTAGAAATATATTTCAGGGAGAAAATGTAGAAAAATATTATGAATAATAAGACATCTTTCTTTCCAAATGCATTAATAAAAATAAATTTATTAATTCTGTTAACCAAGAATATTTTATTTAAAATTCTGATTGATGCTTAAAATTTTATTTACCTTTTGTTGATAATGTTAAGTATTTAAAACAAGCATCTTATACTGAAAAATACAAACTATTATATAAAACTATTGTTATATAAACTAAATAAAACTAAAAACGAGCTTCAATAATTGTAATAGTGCCATTTCCGTGAATAATAGTGAACGAACTTTCTCATTGCACAAACAAGTATTACTTAGAAGCTAAGTTTTATTAGTAAGTTTTGATTTCTTGCATTTGTCTACCTAAACTTAAATGATGGGATGAAATAGGATTTTGACGCTAGCATAATAGGAGTTTAATAGCACTCTGGCAAACGTAAATAGCACCACGTACTTAGGTGAGCTGATCAAATGGTGTTGCAAACTAAGTCTGATAAGTAAATAAAAAAATGACAATAATAAAAAAGAAGGAAAAGAAATCTAAGAACCGGTGAAAGTTTATCTGAGTACCTCGATGTCCTTGGATTTCTTTTTATCTAACGAAGACTAACTTTCAGAAGGGTAAATTAAAGTGAGAATTGGTCATTATTTTGTTGTTAATCTTTTTTATTTTTTATTTTTAAATTAGCATAGCTATATTTTAAATTCTGTTATTAGATTTAATTTATTAAATTGGTGTACTGTCTCACTTGGAATAGTTTTCAAGTTTAGAAACATATTAAACCATACTATTTAAAAAATACAAATGCACATCAAAACTATGCAATCCTCTTTTTTAGTTTTCACAGATACGTATTAATTTTTTTAAAATTTTATTTCTTAAGTGCCTGAAGTTAGAAAGCTAATTTTTAAAGTGTTATTAGAAAAGCTAATTTATTATTATGTTATTTTAAGTTACGCATTCAGGCACATAAACCCAATTTCTCTGAATAAACGTATGCATGTTATTTTCAGTGAACTTCTAATTATGGGTTACAAATTAAGGTGAGTATCCGCATTCTGAAAAATATGATCCCTATCTCCCAATTGTTTAGGTAGAAGAGCAGGTGAAAATATGGACATCTTTTTTATTTTATTTTTTTAACTGCTTTCCCTTTTTTAATATTTCTCTTATATCACCAGAGCTATTTATTCCGAAAAATTTTTGTACGCAAGTGTAAAAATCGTTTATTTTTAAGATAAGTTCACTTCACAAGATAAGTTAATGATTATCAATTACTTACTTTAATAACGGAAGAAAAATTTTGCATAATAAAATTCACTTATTTTTATATAACTTAAAATTACGTAATTTTAAAAGACAAAATCGAACATTTAAATGAAATCTGTTAAATAGATATTGAGAAAAAAAAATTTGAAAATACAACTAGTTTGAAAATTTTTTATTTCACAGTTATTGGGCCGATTTTGTTCAAATTTTGGAACGTAATTTTAAAAGACAAAATCGAACATTTAAATGAAATCTGTTGAATAGATATTGAGAAATAAAAATTTGAAAATACAGCAGGTTTGAAAATTTTTTATTTCGCAGTTATTGGGCCGATTTTGTTCAAATTTTGGAATTTGTTATTTGAAATTACATAAAAATGTAGAAAAAATAAACAGAATTTGAGTGATTTTTTTTTTAAAAATTTAAATGTTTTTTTAAATCTTGATATAATTCACTTTTTATTATACAATTATAAAGTCGCTTATTTTTTAATTTTAATTTCAAATATCCTTTACTTAAGCTCTCCGATAGAAGTGTAATGTAAAAATAGTTATTTTTCCCTCTCTCTTCTATAATCAGTGTTTTAGCTTCTAGCCTAAATATTTTCTCTTATGTTTATTGGATTAGTTCGCATTTCACAGGCTTCTAAACTTTATCGTTTCAGAATCTTTTGTAGCCGAACTCGTATATTTTTGATGAAAGAAATTGTAAATTAGATATATATTGAATCTAAAAACGCAGGTCATATTTATACTTTTTCCTTTATATTTATATATTGTATATATATAATGTGTCCTTCGTCCAAAATGGTTATCTGAAACGAGATAAGTTAAATTTGCTTTCATTTTTTTTTCCCTCTGTGCCTCTCTCCCCTCAAAAATGTGCTCGTTCTGTAAAAGTTAACAAAAGATTTCAATGCTATTGTATTTTCGAAGACTAGATAAGATATACAGCTAAAGAACATCCTGCATGTCTTATCTTGGTTAAGTTCTTACCATCACAGTTTTTAGAAAATCTCTTACCGTGTCCCAGACTATCTACGTAAGATCCAGTAAACCTCAAAATAGTAATTTTACCATGGTAAGTTTTTTTTCTTTTTTAGTAAAAGCAAGCTTTTTTTTGCAAGCTTTATTTTTTTTATATATTCAAATAATGTTACTATTAATTCAAGTACAGTCAGCTTCGATGGCATACAACATGATGGCATAACGGATAATGGAATATTCCATTGTAAGGAATGAAATTTTGGGGAACCAAATTATTTCCATAAAATTTCTCAGCCATTTCTATTTTTTTGCCCATTATATTTTATTTCGAAAAGATTAGGTACTGAGATTAAAAACTTTCTTCTGCGTAAAGAATTTTATCTCAATCTCCGTTTGATATTTGAAAATAGGAATACAAAACGTGGTTATTTGATTGGGGACCACCATTTTTTTAATGTATTTTTTGCTCATAACTGATTTCTAATGATGTGAAATAATTTTAAAATAATGTTTCAAAATACTGTAATTTTGAAAACACTTCGCGTGTTGAAGATTTAACTTTATTGTCAAAAGATTGTAACATTCTATTACTTAAACATGGAATAAAAATTTGAATAAAATAAAATGAAAATTTATTGCTTGGTGCCGTTTGTTTGTACAATGGCTTGATCATTTACTCCAATAATACTGATAACCTGTGGATGCGAAAACTAATGATTTGAGTTTAGACAAAAAACTAGAAATTTTAGTAACAATAAAATGCAAAAAAAAAAAAAAAAAAAAAAAATTGCAAAACAGTTTCGTGTTTCTTAAAAACTAGTTCCTTAGATGATCAAAATGAAAAAGTTATTCAAAGGGGGAATACATAAGCAATGGACGTATGAGAGGGAAAAAGAAAATGCCGACTTTTAACTATTCAAGTGGGGTCAAGAGGTAAACCGGGCATGCCGCAGAAAATTGCAAACAAGTTACAGCCTGCCTGTAATTTTCTACTGCATATTGCCAGTTACGTTATAACTTGTTTGCAATTTTCTGCTGCATCCTTGTGTTTCCCTCTTTTAATTCGGTTTCGACACTGAAGAAGATTTTACAATATAGAAATACAAATGTTTATACAGGTTGCGACAAAAAAAAAAAAAAAAAAAAAAAAAAAAAAAAAAACCGGACAAACAATTTTAATGTAATTTAACTAAAAACAAATAAATTAACAAACTATAACAGGTAATAATAAGAGTAGACTAATATAAGAGTAGTAAAGTAACTTTATACAACGATTGTGTACAGAGCTAAGGAATGATATCACACTGTCGTTTTCCTTGCATAAACAATTCTAAAATAACAAATCTTTAGCTTGACATTGTAAAAAATAAAAAAAGGGGAAAAACATGTTAATTAAGAAATATAGTATAAAATAATTTTTAAAATATCTTATAATTAAAGTTTGGTACTCAAAAAGAAATTCGCGAACTACTTTTCCATAATGCAGTAAACTTGTCAGAGTTTTTCTTTTCTTCTTCTTCTTTTTTCTTTCTTTTCTTTTTTTACGTTGCTTTACTATCTTTATTTACTATATATATATATCCATTAATTAGTAAGGTACCTCTTTACCTCTTTTTATATTTTAGTATTAATTTTCATTTCAAGAACTTCGATTATCATACATAAAAACTAAAAAAGTTGAGATTTTTTTTTGTTTTCCATTTTTTAAATTGTGTGGTTACAATAGTTTAATTATTTTGAAGTGTGATGTTAATGATTTTAATTATTTTGAAGCGTAATATTAATGATTTATTCTTACAATTACTAAAAAAAATATTACTTTTTACTAAAATAATGAAAATAATTTGCAGATTTGGAACAATAGTTGTTGTTTTGGTGTTTGTTTTTACTATGTGATAATTCGAATGTAAAATTGTTTTTTTTAATCAGTTGTGTTAAAAATTAAATTTTTTGATTATATGAACGTTTTTATTTGCTGTTTTGTCACTTTAAAGTTTAAGTTGTTTGTTTAGAGTTGTTTTAAGTAGCAATATCACTTGTATTAATTTGTTTATAAAATTTTTAATGGCCGGATAGCTTGGTTAGTAGAATGTTGGGCTCGTGTTCGTGTGATCGATTCCCGCCGGTCGAAGAATCTTCGTACATTAAATTGTAACTTGTGAAATCCGTCGGGGTTACTAAGTTCCCATAACAAATCAATACCTCAGAGGGTACTGATCGTTCATTAATCTTCAGGTCAAAATTGCGATCTGAGGATGAATGAATGAAGTACGAATGAGTGAGTCGTCTCTGTAAAACGGGCTGTGACGCGTGTGTGACTGAAGTCGTATTCTTGGCCATAGATAGCGCCACTGAAAAATAAGTAACGCACCCTCAGCCTTAAAAAATCGTTATGGTTTTCGATAGCAGGCTTGCTGATAGTGGCATAAGTAACAACTGCAATTTTTTTTTTAATAATTTACGTAAAGTTTATATGAAAATTGTATTATTGTGATCGTACCTATCTGTTCATTACCGCTATACTTTTCCTATAGAAACTTCGACCGTGTTTCAAAAAAAGAAAAAAAAAAAAAAAAAAAAAAAAAAGAAAGCTAGCAGGTTTTTTTTTCAAAATCCTGGGTTTTATCGAGGCTTTTTTCCTGAAATGTTCGTTAATGCTGTGCATTTTATGTATTTATCACCTACTGATTTCTAATAATAATTTTTGTGTAAAATTAGAAATTTTTTAAGCTTGGTAATTTTTTTTGCGCATTAATTTTATTAATATTTCGAAAAAACCATTTTATTATAAGAGGAAAAAAAAATTTCCTGCGAAATTGGCTTATTGTCGAATAATATAAAAAAGCTTTATTCTAAACCCAAAATATATAAATGTTTTTCTAAGCTTATAAAATAAATATTAATACAAAAAAATCCAATTACGAGTTTTTTTTTTAATGTTTTTCTCTAAACTCGCTTTTTTTTCTTAAATTTTTTCATATTAAAAAAAGAGGTAATTAATTCTGCATGTCATAAAAAAATGACCGAAACATTTCTGTGCTATCTCAAAGAAATTAAATGCTAATTAGTTTTATGGAGTTGAATTAAAATATATCAAAGCAGTTTGGTATTTAGAAAATTCAATAATCTTTTCAAGTTATATGAAATGCTATATTTCATTGATAATGTTTCATAAATAAGTTCAATTCATTTTAATTATAATTTAAATCACGACAATCTTTCGAGATGCCATAATAATGCAACATTGATCTCATAAGCTGAAATTATAATTCAAGCTCTAGTACTGATGACTTGATTAATAAAAACCTTTATCATCTCATATAATTTTGAAGTGCGTTTGAAATGTTTCCCGTGTTTCAGCGTGCTCTTCATAAGGACAGATACTAAAGGTACATTTAGGATGCTCGCAAATCAATGCGTTTCAATTTATATCTTTCACTTTATATCTTCAATTTATATATAGTAATTCAGATAAATTATATAACAATCAAACATGCTTTATTTATCTTTAGCTTTTGGGAAGTTTCTTTTAAATGACAATTAACAATTATTTTGCTTTTGAAGCAATACTGTTATAAAAAGAAATCTGTTGCACTAAGATTTGAAATAATCCACTATGCAAAAAAGTTAGTTTTTTTGAGTGGCTTCAACTGAAAAACTAGAGCGATTTTTTTTTTTGAGTTGAATATATTTGGCCGAATCCTGTCATGATGACTTACATAGAGATGCCAATTTGCTCCGATTTCTAAATATATGTCCTCTAGTGTAAGGAATTTCAAGCTATTTTTAATGAATCGTTAGTTGGGCATAGATTGGTTTTGATAGTGTTTATAATTTTTGACTATAATTAAGTGATAAAATTAGAAATTGATTAAATATATGTCCCACAAAATCTTGGTTCTGTTATTTTAAAAAAAGACCGTACAACTAAAAGGACTGGATGTGAAGCACGGTGTTCATTTTTAAAAACTGCCCTTAATTGCAAATTAGTACTTAATAGTGAAAAAAAAAATTTTATTGAAATTGGCAAATCACCATAGGAATGTAATAGCATGTTTTATTTGGAGAGAAACAGAGAGGAGTTGAAAGGCGATTTTTAGAATTATCTTCATGTTTCAATCACCTATTAAATGTGTTTTGATGTTTATTACATCCACCTTCTTCTACTGCAATTTTCCAATTTTCGATAGCGTTTTTGTGTTTTCCTTACTTAAATAGTGGTTTGCGACCTCTAATGTGGATGCCGTTTTGTATTCATTTTTGATGAGGATTCTAAAAATACAGATTAAGCTATACATCAGATTAAGTAGTATGGGGAATTTTTGGGGAATAATTTTAGAGAAATAGTTTGCAGTTTGTGTGGAATGTAAAAGCAAGTTTATTTCTTATACAGAATGTAAGTACTTTTATAGTTTGACCGTAACTTTGCGTTTAAGGGAAAACAGTCTTAAATATGTTATGCAGTTATTTTATTTTCCCAAATTTTATACGTAACTGTTCTATGCAATCTGAAAGCAGGTTTTTCTCGAAATTTCTCCTAAATGCATAATTAAAGCATTTATGGAAATGCTTTACTTATTTCTTTTCCGGAAATTACTTTCGTTTCCTTATTAACGAAAATCTCGTCACTGCTTTTATGATTATGTAAAAAAGAAAAAAAAAACCTTACTTGAACTAAAATAAATGTATTACTCTTATTGTTTTCGAAATAAAAATTTATTTAATTGCGAAATTTAAAATTAATTTATTTAAAATTTATTACAGAATCAGTTTTTTGATGAAATAAGTAAGGTTTCGTGAAAAAAGGATGGGTAAAATTATATGATACTGAAACCTACTTGCTATTCTCAAATGCTTTTTTTATGCTTCAAGTTCTATTAGTATGTAGTTAACAATTTAAAATTTTTATTAAAATCTGCGACTTAAGTGCATTCATAATCTTTGATTTGCTAATTTAGATTGCTAATTTTTATATTCAAATGATATGGCCAATTTTTGATATGATCAAAATTGGAAAGAAATTAAGAAAAAGTTTTTGCAATTAATTAAAAATACGAAATTAAAGCTATAATATCATGATTCTAATGATCTTTTTTTTTCAAATATTAAAATAAAAATGTCATACAAAATTTCATGCACAATACAGTGGATAAACGGTGGCAACAGACACGCGCGACCCCAGTTTGAATCCCGGATATTGCCGAATAGCCTCATTCATGTACAGTGCTTAAGAAAATAATAAATAAATGAATGAAACACTCTCAATAATTTTTGATCTAATGATCGGATTTTCACGTAACTCAATCTTAATGGTTTGAGAAGGTCACTTCGAATATGTTAGCTAGCTATAGCAAACGATATTTTAATTTACGAAATTAGACTCAAAAACATATATTATCTCAATAAACATACATTTCCCCCCGAATTGCTCGATTTTCCCGAATACATTGAATTCTTGACCCTAGAAACGGTCAGGAGGTAGCCATAATCTAGGAAATATGTTCGCAATAGTTTGGTTTGGAGAGCGGTCATAAGTTTCTACCAATTAATGTTAATTTTATCTTTTGTTTATTTTACTATCTCGAGAAACTTTTAAGTGAATTGAAAACTTTTTGCACACAGTTATGAAAATGGTTTATCGAAAAATATTACCATGCAAAAATTAATTTTTTTACAATTATTTGTTCTTTATAATAATAATTACATATATATTTTAATAGTTTATAAATTATTATGTATTTAATAAAAGCCAAAACTTTTTTTTTTAAAATGTAAGGTATACAAATTTTCACGTAATTTAAAGTATGTAATTTTGTATGGCAAAATACAAAATTTGAACGAAATCGATCGAATAGTTCCCGAGAAATATAACTTTAAAGAAATTGTATATTTAAATAATAAGAATAATTTTACCAAAACCAACTATTTGTTTACCTAGTACCTTTTAAACTCTAAGTACTCCAAAATGCTATTTCAGTTAAGGCAGCATTATTTTGAAATATCTAATCTTACTATCTAGCAACTTATAATCACAAACCGTGGTAAACATGTAGTAACGAAATATTAAGACGCAAAAAATTTTAAATTTTAAAGTGATGACTTTTTATGCCATTGTCAATGGAGTCTTAAGAGGTTAATGCCTACATCTTAATGAGAAATTTTGTATGGCTGTTACTTTGCAACAATGGAGCCACATAAAGTTAACTTCGATTTAAGTATTATTAATTAAAGCACTGAAAATTTTGCTTGCCTTTACAATCTCTGTCATGGCTTTATAACTAATCTTTGTTTAATCAACCTTTATTTCGTCATTGTATTAGAACAATGATTTACTGATTGTATTTTTCTTTCTGTTTCAATAAGTGCACTATTTATATATCTTTTAAGATTGATATTAAGTAACTTCTTAATTATATTAAGAATAGCAGAAAGGCACTTCTTAATATCAAAATAATATATTTGTGAAACTGAAATATGCATCTAAATATTATTATTTTATTTCGACTTATAACTTCTTTAACTTGTTAAAAATGACTTTAAAAAATTAGTAAGAGAATCTATTTTTATCTATGAACTACTATAGAAAGACTCGTATGAAAAGCGTTATTATCTCCTATTTTTAAATGAATAGAAATGCATATTTATTAGGAAAGGGCTATATATATAGTACACCTTATTGTTGTAAAGCGTGATCAAGTTTTAAGATATATTTATTAGATTATTGTCTTTGTTTTATTAATCAAATGCTATAATTCTATGTTGATTTCAATTCTAAACGTGTTAACAGTGGGAGTGTTTTGTCCTTTTTACCAACATCAATATAAAAAAAATAATAGCAGATTTAAGAAGAAAACGAAAAAAAAAAAAAAAAATCTTGCTATGAACAGTCTTGATATTTTCATTAAAATAATTCTGGACATGCTGCCAGTAGGAATTGTTTCCCTTTTTTTTCAACACCAATGTGACAAAAATACGAGTTAGATTCACGAAAAAAAAATTAAAAAAAAAATTCATCATGAAACAGTCTTGATATTTTACTCACTTAGGAATCTCTTTTTATCTTCGTCTGTTTAAAATTATTGGGTGCGTAACCTTTATAAGCCATAAATCCCTTAAAACCTTAAATTCAGCAGTCAATTTTAGAAACAAAAAGAAATTAGTTGACTAGGTTAAAATAGTATTTAATTTTTTATATTGACAACAGTTTTATAAATGATAAGTGTTAACCATTTTTTTTTTTTTTCATTAACTTTCCCTGTTCAACTTTTTCATTTCTTTGAACTGTTTTTTTTCGTAGAAAAAATATGTTTATAATGCAAAATGTTAAGTCTATTTGAGCTTTTTTCGAATAAAATGATTTGTTAAAAGGTACTATATAATAAATATATATAGTTTTGTCTTGAAATTGGAATGAATGGTCTTTAATTAAGTTTAGCTCTGTCAATAGTTTAATCCGTTTAAAAATAAATTTAAGTACTTTAGCTATGCATTAGGGGAAATAAAAAGTTTACTTTTTTCATTCTTTTCCATTAAAATTGATTCTTAAACCGGCTATTTTATTTACCGTTATCGTAAGTAAGTCAGAGGTCGGAGCGATCATATGCGCGCATCAGTTCGCGCCGTCGCGGATGATCCCTCTGTTCTCCTGGATCTTCCAAGATGGCGCTGACTTCTGTGGTCTTTTCGGATGAGGCCCATCGATTCTTAAGATACCCATACCCATGAATGAATTCTTGAAAGTCTTTTTTTTCTTCTGCGTATCATAAAACTTAAATGCTTCCCCCTTTGGATATTTGAACTCACTGACGTTCTTCATTAATAAGACTAAATGACTCTTTTACTGGGTCTATTTTACTGCCACTGGTTGAAAGGTAATTAATTAATGATTTAGTGAATAATATAGTTAAATTAAAACAAATTACAATAGCTGATTGCTTTATTTCATTTCTTATTTAGAATTACAGGCTTTTAAATTTTAAATTTTTACATTGTTTTATATTTTTCTGAATTAAAATATTTCTTTTTTTAATTTTTAAATTTATATTTTTTTACTTTTGGGGATCAGTAATTTATATTAAATCAGGAAATGATATAATTAAAATGTGTTGGGTGTTAATCTTAGAAAAAAAAATTATGACATTTTGTTGATATTTTTAAATTTTTATTCTTATATATCCTCAATTCCGAATTTCTTTTTGCTTTAAATTTTGTAAAAATCATAAAATAGGATTTTATTTCATATTTAAAGTGCGGTATTTAAAAAAATAGTTGGTTTTAATCTTTTAGAATGTTTCGAAAACTAGTTAGATGTTCTTTAAAATTTGCTGTTATAGATTAGTTGTTTTTGTCTTATTGTTAGGTTAAAAAGAAACATAAAAATAAAATGTTTCAGATGACGAAGTTCTTATTAAAAAGTTTTGATTTCTTGTCGAAACTTGAAATAAATATTTATTTTGCGTTCTAATGTATCACTTTTTATGCTAGACAAAAATACTAGCATAGAAAACGAAATTACAAGGTGCTCACAGAACAGGAAAATCAGGGAAGGTGTATGGCAAAGTCAGGAAATTTTATTGATCTGGAAATGTCAGGGCATTTAATTAAAATAACCAAAAAGTCTGGGAAAATGAATTAATTTCAGTTTGAGGTACATTTAAATCTGAGATTCTTTCCTAAAAAATTGGTCTTGAAATAATTTATTTGCGCAATATATTTGCTCTCCAGCTATTAGTTTTTTGTTATGTTTTCTATAAGTGTAACTCAAAGTAACTTATTTTTAAACTCATTTTTTTATTATACAATACTACTACAGTAGACGTACATTTAAAGGGACAGCTGACAAAATTGTAGAATCTGTAATTACTGAATAGTAATTTTGACCAATATTCTTAATAAACTTTTATTTAAGCCTTCATGGATACTAAATTATGAATTATCTATCCGCTAAAAATTATTTTTAACTAGTTGAATAAAATCAAAGTATTTTAAAAGGTTCTTGATAATCTTAACACGTATAAAAGTCATTCGTTAGAGAGTGTGACATTTGTATCTCTTACCTTTATTCAAATTATTATTTTTTATTGCAAATATTATTTCTTTTCTTTTAAATTATTAAAACCTTCCAACTTCACATTTTAAAGCATTCAATTTCCTTAAGCATTTTTACACACTTTAAAAGCATAAAATAAAAATATTTTACAAAATATGAATATTATAACTAACAACTCGATATGAATGTGCAAAAGGTCACATCTGTTCCTTGTCCCTGTACTTAGAATCTTTTGTTCTTAAATGTTAAATTTATTAGAAATGCATATTACATTTTTCATTAGCCTTTTCATATTTTCACAATTTATTAGAAAACTGCTTTTCCTTAATTTTCTTGTCGCTGTTGTTCTTTACATTAAACATTTAATTTACTACTATAGAGCTGATGGTCACGTGATAGGTTTCATTCGATTCAACGTAAAAAAAAAAAAAAAATACCTGAGAAACAATACCACACTTGCCTGTAATAAAGATATGCATTTATTTACCCAAATCATCCCCATTTGACGAATTGTAGAGGGAAGAGTACGGTTTAGAATTTATAGCAAAGCTTTCTATGACAGAAAATCTTGGGTATTAATTTTTCCGACGAAACACCATTTATTTGCTCTAATTACTCGACTGATAATTATTTTCGAATCAAAATAAACTTTCATGCAAAAATGTTTAGATTGGGTGTGATTACGGTTCCTCTACAATGTCTTAAAGAAAAAAACATTTGTTTACAGTGCCATTAAATAAAGATTATCTGTTTTACTATCCATAATTTTTTCATAAATATTACCTTCATTTCTTAATAGGATTCGCCTGAATTTGAAGATAGTGGTCGGTTGAATTTTTTCGGATTTCTCAAAATTTGCCTTTTTAACCAGCATCAGAATTTAAAGATAATGTAGTCCGTGGAGATCGAGATTCAGACAGAATGTAAAGGTTTATTAACAAAAAAGTAGACAAATACATACATATTAAAAAAGAACTCCATCTGGCGGTATTAAGAAGAAAAAGACTTCATAGCAATTCTTCCCTGGGAATGACAACAATCTCCCCCTGCGAGAAGGATTTTATTTTTTAATACAAATAACAATATACATAAAAAATATTTATTCTTTTAACATAAATTTCAAATTAAACTTATTTTTTCCAAAGAGAAAATTAACTGCTCAAAAGTTACAGCTTTAGTTAAAAAATCATAAATATTATCATTAGTATTGTTATGGTTTTTAATATATTATCTTCAATAATATCTCTCACAAAATGAAATTTAAGATTTACATGCCTGTCTTTGTTAGAAGATTTACCATTGTTCAACCAGTCAATGGCAGCTCGGCTATCAGAAAATATAGTAACAGGAGCATTAATAAATTTTTTACAGTTCATTTCATTTAACATATTTATTATCCAAGTAAGTTCTCGAGCTGTGTCAGCTGCAGCAAATAATTCAGCTTTACATGTAAAGTCCTACACATCTTTGTTTTCTACTTTTCCATGTTATAAGAGAATTAATTACCTATCATAACTACACAACCTGAAAAATATTTTCCTCTTTCTGCGTTACCCCAACTTGCATCCGCACTACAGTTTAAAAAGCCGAATTCTTTACTTTAAAACATGACTGTATCTTTTGAACCGTTCAAATATTTCAAAACTCTTTTAGCCAAAACATAATGCCTTTTTTAGGACGTTTATTAAATTGTGATAAATAACTAGTTACAAAAGCAATATCTGGTTGGCTTCTATTTGCTAAATATAAAAGTTGACCGACGATTTCCTGATAATCAGTTTGATTCTACTAAATCATCAGTAGGATTAAAACATCCATCTTCACCTTTAGTTATGGGAGTATTTGTTTTCTTACAATTTTTCAAACCATATTTTTTCATTAAAGTTTCAATGTAAAGTTTCAATGTTTTCTTTTTGTGAAATCTCAATGCCTAAAAATTTTGAATTAGTTGTTTCTTTTAATTCGAATGTTTGATTAAGTTTTGAAATGATATCCTTATATAATTTCGAATTATTAGAAAATATTGCCAAATCATCTACGTATACACAAATTGCGAAAAAATCATTATCATGAATTTTAGTTAATACACATTTGTCAGATGCAAGTTGAGTGAGATCAATCTTTTTCAGTTCATTTTTTAACTTTGTATGCCAATTTCTACCAGATTGAGGTAGACCATAAATTCTTTTATTTAACTTGCACACTTTATTTTTACCATATTTATCTTCAAAACCTGGAGGTATTTCCATATATACAGTTTCATCAATATCACCTTATAAATATGTAGTTTTAATATCAAAAAATTTAACAAATAAATCCAATTTTGCTGCTTAAGCAATTAATAACCTGAATGATTCAATATTTACCACAGGTGAATATGATTCAGAATAATCAACATTTTTTATTTGATTAAACCCAGCTGCAACCAGTCGCGCTTTGTAAATTTTGTTATTATCGTTATTTTTAATTGTATACGCCCATTTACTTTTTATTATTTTTTCCTTCTTAGGCCTCTCAATTAATTCGAAAACCTTATGCTTCTCCATCGAAAGAAGTTCATTTTCCATTGTGGTTTTCCACTCCGAATATTTATTACTATTTATCGCCTGGTCATAATTTTGAGGAACAGATGATTCTTTTGAGACTAAGTTCGCGTTCGCGGATATTTTATTTTGTATTCTTTTAGAACGTCTTAAGGCCGGGGTATTATTTTATTTTTTATTCTTTCAGAACGTCTTAATGCCGGGGTATTTTGATTATTTTCATTTTGCAAATATTCAAGTTATTCTCATTTTGCATTCAAAAATTTACAATATGCAAATGAAAATAAATTATGGGATGATAACTTAAGATTACGCAACGGAGAAGTTCTCTTCTAATAATTTGTTTGCATTTTAAAATTTTGAGCTATTTTTTTTCAGCAATTGAAACTTTATGACTTACACTAATTTTGCCTGAATTTACTTTTTCTTTCTTTTAAATTTTAAATTAATAATGAAGGAGAAAGAGAATTTGCGACGAAAAGTTCCTTCCGCGGTATGGCGTCCTCTTCAGGTGTGTCGAAGCATACAATCAGTCAGTTTTATTTATTTTTCTAATTTTATTTACTTTGTAGTAAATTAAATATTTTTATTTACTTTTATTATTAAATTCAAGAAAATTTACTTTTGTTATTAAATAAAAAAGTTTTTGAAGGAGTTACAAATTCGATTTATTTCTGTCATTTACATGATTATAGATTTAGAAAATAATAATAATCGAAACAAATTTTTTGTTTTATTAGTGTACAATTTTGTTTTTAAATCTATAATTTATTTATAATTTTAAAAAGGAGAAATTTATTTGGTTGTTACTAATTTTAACTTTTTGTAGGTTTTTTGGAGGGCTTCGGCGGGGCTTTTGTGAAGGAATGGCCTTGATATTAAATAGAAGGAAAAGATGCTCGTGAAAGAGTATCGAATTCCACTGCCCCTGACGGTTGAGGAGTATAAGATTGCCCAGCTCTATATGATAGCTGTAAGTATAATTCCAAAAAAAAAAAAAAAAAAAGAAAAGAAAAGAAAAATATTAAACTAATTTTATGTACATGAAAAATATTTAAAAGAGACGAATCATATGTCTAAAAACTACATATTATTTATGATTTTATTTCTCATTTTTAGAAAGAGCAAAGAAATTTATTAATAACTTGGAGGCTCTAACCCCCTAGGAGATTAATACTAATAATACTTATGATCAAATTTATTATAAAATCCTGATACGTTTGCAAACTGTACTTAATATTGCGCACTACGTTTTTTTCATTTCGTTATAATATTTATGTAAAGATTATTTTTATGTAATAATTTAACCCTTTATTGATCAAATTATTAAAAAATTATCAAAACTGTGGGAAACTTTTGTGTCCTATTAAATAATGCCTATTTTACACTTTGACAAATATTTTTTAACACTCAATAATATTTTCAAACTTTTTATAAAATATTTAATTTGAGGCTTACACCACATTATAAAATTTTAATTTAAGTTAAACGTTTAACACTTTGTTTTTTAATTAGTTGAAAATGTAAATGAATCAAAAAAGAAATATGAAGGACTTACTTGAAAAATTGATCAAGATAGAAATCTGAGAATTTGAAGAATCATGAGTGCCTTGTTATGAAATATCAACAACTAAATAGTTCCATAAGTGGTTCAACCTCAAATAATCATGTGTTGTCAACTAGTAATTATAAACTGAAAATCATAATTCAGGGACAGACATTTTATTCCATTCCAATGCTTTATGAAAATAATATACTTTTATATAAATTTTAATTTCGCATAGATTGCTTTGAATCACTAATTCTACAATTTTTATTCAGTAGATCTATATTCAATAATTATTTAACAGTGAAAGAAGTTACTATGAAACATTTTCTTCATGTATTTAAAACCATTTTATCTAATTTTTACAATGTGTATGTTGTGCAATGTAAATTGTATTAAGATAATTAAGATTATTTACTTAAGATTCTTCTTTCTGTTAGAAATTGTTGGTTCTTTATTCTAACTATAAGAGTTGAATTTATTTTATTATCACTTAAATATATTGAACAACGTTCAGAAGATAAAAGACACAATTATTTACATATTAAAGACATAATTATTTTGAATAAAATTTCACAATCCAAAAATCGTTTATAAATTGTATTTATAAAGTGTTATGCTTTCAAATTGATGGCAACTACTGTATTGTTAAACAATTAGAAACATTTTCCTTTATATATTCTCTGACAATGGACTGGCATAGGTATACCGATTGTTCTTATAGTCTAATAGCTATGAGCTACCGAAAAATCATGACACATACAAATGATTCTGATTTTCAAATTTTACTTCATTTTTCTTTGAAAAAAAAAAAAAAAAAAAAAAAACCTTGATGAGGTGTTAGGTTCTCTCTTATCAATGTGTTATATTTATAGGTTTTATAATCAAAATTGATTTGTAGCTGATAGTTTAATAAATTTGTGTCTAAATGTCACGGAGTCTTCCGACATAAGTCTCTGAAACTACTGAGAAAATAAATAAAAAATTTAAAACTCACTCAATTATTTGTTTGCACGAAAAGCAAAAAGATTAAGTATGTGAAAAAGAAAGATGAAGATGCAGTATGTTCAAAAAGTAACAATTCAGCGATTTTATTCCAAATCTAGACATTTTGAGACACTGCGTTTTACTAACAGTTTTTATTTACTTTTTATAGTTTTTATTTAATTTCATTTTTATGTTGTTTAATTTTACCATAGTTATGCACATAAATGTTTTATTTTTAGAAAAAAAGCCGTCAAGAGAGCAAAGGAGCTGGTAGTGGTGTCGAAATACTTATTAATGAACCTTACTCTGATGGACCTGGTGGCAGTGGACAATATACTCGTAAAATTTATCATGTTGGAAGTCATCTTCCTGGTACTATTTGATTAATTTGTAATTTTTAATCAAAAATTTAAATATCTAAAATATTATTGAATTGCTTACTTAAAAAAAAAAAAATTATATAGATATATTGCCAATAGCAGCAGTTCATCTAATAAAATAGTTTTTCGCGCGTTTTAGAGTTTGAAAATTAATTTATAAATTTTTTATTTTTTTATTTCTGAAATAACTGAAAGAAATATTTTATGAATGTGCATTGAAAATTATAAAAAAAAAAAAAAATTAGATTTAATTGATGCGAAGAAATTATTGGCTTTCTGAAGATTCTGTAGTGTTAGTTAATGTGAAAGGACGATATGTAAGTTAAGTTCTCAGGTGAATGTCAGCATCCAAGTAATAGTTCGCTGTTATGTCCGAGATATTTTCCTTACTATCCTTTTTTATCGCTTTCATCAATAAATGTGAACATTTAGCGTGTTGGTTATTTAAGATATTTTTGTTATGTTAATACAAGAATGCATCTTCAAGGTTAAAGTATCAAATAAGTATTTTTTAAGATGTATTATAACGTATGCAAAAATAGGAAAATGCTATCAATAAGTTGTAACAACTTATTGAATCACATGATGTCAATAAGTTGTTATACCTAAAATGAACAGTTTTCGACCTCGACATACACCAGCGATACATAAAAATAGTAATGTAACTAATTATTCGGGCTTTCATATACGTATAATTGGTGCGTTCTGATAATGTTGATATTCTCTTACACCAATGATTTACAGTTCGCAAACTATGCGGTTTAAAAAAAAAAAAAAAACTTAGCTTTAAGAACATTGAAGAACATTGTGAAACTAATAAAACACTTTGCAGATCATAGAACAATCTTTGACATTTCACTAAATACGCTTAATTGAGAGTAAATGAAGAGCAATAATATCATGACAGTTTATAATAGTTTGTTAAGTTTATTTTTAGGCATAAAAATGAAGCATAAGACGTGACTTATTTTGATTTCAAAGTTCACTAAAAAGACTATTAATGATAAAAGTCAATTATTAATAATATTTTAGTTTGAATATAGCCTTACACAAGTCTAAAGCACTCACAAACAAGATAATATTTTTTTAAATTTATTTATCCAGAATTATGGAATATGATCGAAAAAAGGAAGAAAATATTAATCACTTCATAAATATTTACGAATGATATGATTTAAAAATTTATTGATGCAAACATCCGTAGCACTGCAAGTTGTTTTCAGTTTTTTTCTCTTTTTTCCTTTGCTACCATTCGAGAGAATTAATAAAAGGAACTATAGAGTTAATAAAATGAACTATAGACTTAATACTGTTGCTATTTTTACACATCGAGACAGGTTTAATAATAAATAAAAAATTCTGTCTAAATGAAAAATTTGTAAATTTTAACTTTCATTCATGTTCTGCAATTAAATTATTTAAATATTTGATGCATGATCTTGAGACCCGTAGAATTCGAAGGCACACTCTTGATTTAAAATTTTGTAACGGAATGTAAATTTTATTTATTAACGTGAATCCTTTTAGCGCCCCTTAATGAAGGCGTTTCATTTTCTTCAACTTAAATTACTCAATCTTCTTATTTAATTATGAATGATATTTTGGGTTATATGAGCAAAGAAAACACATATTGTTTTGAGAGCAATATATTTTTTAACGTTTCTAATATGATATATTTATTTATTTAACTTTGAGGCCTTGTTTTTTGTTTGTCTCAGTAAATGAAATATTGAAAAAAAGAAGCATTTTTAGAAACTTACTGTATTTCTTTAGCTGTTTTTTTGTATGTTTTGCAGTTCTATTAATAATTGATATGTACTTAAAGACGTTTTGAAATCTTAATTATTAATTATTGCTGAAATTGCTCATTAACACTTTTTTTTGTAAGGAAAAATAAAAACTAGTAAAAGGTGTGATAGATTTGATGTAAAAAATTAATTAAAATTTCTTAAAAATTATCAAGTTTTTAATAAATAAAAATTTTAACTTTTTGTTTATTTTTTGATCTAATCTTTGAAATTACATCTTTAGAAAATTTTCAGTCATAAACACTTTGATTGTCTAACCCCGCAGAAAGTTTCTGGACGTTCAAATATTACAAAAGCATATATTTGACTCTTTTAGACGCAATTTTTGCTTTTGTCTGCAAAAATCAGCAAACCTTAATAAAAGCTTCAACACGCCTCTTGTTTTATTGCTTTAGTTTTAACTTTTGCTATATAATATTAAGACTTAATTTCAAATTAAGGATTAGGTTCAAATAAAAGGGTGTTATTTTGCGTTTTAATTTATTTTACAAAATTTTGAAACTTTTTAAAGAAATATTTTTTTTAAACTTTTTCTTTCCCTAAATTTAACTTATATTAAAAATTTAAATTTTTTGATGATAGTAATATTTTTTTGTTTTGTTTAATGTTTTTACATTTAAAAAATTGCATCAAAGCTTCACTTTTCAGGTAAACACAGGTTCGATGACCCTAATGACATTTCTTCTTTTGCATTCACGCCAAATTTACTGAAAAACGTGTTTGATGTCCTTGTCTTGATGTAATTCAAAGTAGTTTAAATTTGGCGTAGTAAAATCGATTTCAGCTTTTGTAACTATATTCCTGATTCAATCCATAATTTCACACCATTCATTTGTTTCATTACTCTGCTTCATTACAATTAACATGTTTCATTTTGTGTTAATCATTGGGAAAAAATGCGCAGAGGAAAAATTAAATACCGACTTTCCCAAACTTATAATGTTAAGCAGATTAAGGGTGCAAAGGGGGCCCTAAAGTTTACTTATTATTAATTATTTAATGAAATCAATCTGAAAAGAATTCTTTTTCAAACTCGATTTTTGAACAATCAGTTTGGATGCAAGATACAATAGGCCCGAAAAAAAATTACTCTGGCAGTATCATTTATTATTATGCCATTCCCTGTCTCCCCAAAACTGGGTAATTTAAAACTTTTTGCTTGAAACTAAAATTTTATGAATATCTAACAATTATAAACAAAATTTCAAATAAAAAAAAATATTAACTTTATCAACGTACTGATTATGAAACTTTTATTTTGAATAACATTATATACTTTTGCAGGTTGGTTTAAAGCCCTTTTACCGAAATCTGCTCTGACAGTTGAAGAAGAGGCTTGGAATGCTTATCCCTATACTAAAACTCGTTATACCTCACCGTTTGTCGAAAAATTCCTTCTAGAAATTGAAACTAAATATTTTAATGATGGTGGACAGCAAGAGAACGTGTTTAATCTTTCTGGTAGTGATTTGCGAAATCGAGTTGTTGGTAAGCATTCTATAGATTTATTTTTTCAAATGATCGAATTTAATTCTGACATTCTTAAGTATGTTAAATTAATTTCAATTTTTTTTTTTTTTTAACATTTATGTATTTATAATGCATTGAACATTACTTTTAAGATGTATTTTTTTTCAATCTATTTTTGTTTGGAAATTTCATGTCTTGTCAAAATCCCCTTCTCCCCTGCCCCCGCTTCACGCTTTGGCCAATAGCTCATTTGGAAGTCTAGTTTGACGTTAAGAATCAAATAAAATAAAATCCTGCCTGTCTTAATATTTTTGCCAACTTTCCGTTCATTGCAAACTGCATTTTTCGTTTGAATATATTATTTTTATTTTAAACCTTAAGGGGATTATAAATAAACTGGCCAAATGACTTACCAGTTAATATTTGAGGCTCCGTCCACTTCCCCCTTCTTCCCTCGACAAACCGTAGAATTTACTTAAAAAGCTTGTTATAAATCTGACACCCAGGTGAAGCGGTAGAGTTAAGTGGTAGGCCGCAACAAATTGCTAGTCCCGAGGGTCTGGGGTTCGAACATCGGACATGGTCAATTTAAAAAATTATATTTAAGAAAAATAAATTCTGCAAAAAGGGCATTGTTTTTCAGTGGATCCCTGGGCATTATGGAATCCATTGCTCGGAGATTGCCGATTCAATGGAAAAAATAGTGCGTTGATTCTACAAAATCTCCTTCAAGTGCATATTCTGGGACAATAAAACGATTAATAAAAAATATCATGCCTGAGGACTCCAAAAAGCACCTCGCTGTTAGGAAGATTCAAAAGTTTTGGAAAGGCATTATCAGTCTCAAAGTGTCCCAGGTATAAAATAGTGGCTGATTTTAAGCTCGCCACTGGTGCAAAACACGTGTACCGTCTCCGCATAGTTTCAAGTCGTATCTGCAGTTTCTTTGATCTGAAATAGGTCATTTTGAGCTTTGGTAGAGTTTTCTAATCTAGAAATTAAAAAAAAAAAAAAAAAAGAATATCTATTTTTTTATTGCATATTTTGAAACTTTATACTATGGGGTATATGTGAGCGAAACCGTTTTTCCCGGAAACTATTTGATTAGTTGCAAAACGCAATCATTGGAGCGGCAGTTCCGCATAGGTGATGGCTCACGAATGGTGCAAGAGGCAATCAGGCCTATTAAACGAAGACTTGTCAAACAGCAATTTACTGGAAAGCCAAAACAATAACGAATCGTTAAATTTGCTTCTTTGGACGTTTTCTCCAAAAAGGTGTAACTGAATGATTTCAGTAAAGATGTGGTTTGCATTGCCAATTATTTGGCTACGATGATCTTCACCCGGAATGTAGCAGTGCAAGGCTACAAAATGCGTGATCTGAGGAAGGCGTGCTGTATGGTCCAGGCTTTGCCGATTGATAGTAAGTCTAAAAAAAAAACGAAAAGAAACATTATATAAACTTTAAATACGATTTCTCAAGAACCATGTTTCTTTTGCTGAGCGTTTAGATTGCAGAAAAACTACTCGATTGATTTTGATATCGCATTGGAAATTTGTATAGAATTGACTAAGGTTGGAACCAAAAAAAAAAAAAAAAAAAAAAAAAAAAAAAAATCGACCCGAAATTTCGAATTTTTATGTACGTTTAAATGCCGAAAAAAGTTATTTTTGTTTCCCCATTTAGTGAAAAAAAAAAGAAGTATTTTTCAGATTTTTATTTTTATTTTGACTATAGCTACACTCACACATAATCGTTAATTGTTGGCATAATACGTTTTAGATTATACAGTATGGAGATCGAGCTGCACCCGTTCATCAGTGTACGGCACGCATTTCTATCTTTGCCATCATTTTTAAATGTTAATTTATAATTATTTCGGTCAAGATAAAAACTGAAATGTAGCTGAAAGATGACGAAATAAAACCATGAAATTATTTATATAACTTATCCTTTCATTTCACTGAAAATTTTAAAAATGTGGCTTAAATCAGATCTCTAGACCAGAAAACCCTCTTTTACCAAAGGTTCTCTTGCCGCCAATGGGAGGCCACGAGCCATTTGGATGAATCGACAGACAATCGCTACAGCGATTTCTCTTGTTTTCTGTGTTTTTTCTCTATGTTTTTTCATTATATGGTTCTTAGTATTTGTTGCTGCAGCTATCTTTAATTTTGTTATTAGAAAAAAATGACTCCTGAAATAATATTCCTAGCATTCTAAATGTTATATTTTAAATACTTTAGTAAATATCTTTAATAATATAGTATTCAGGGATAACTTCAGAGGCTTTCATTAAATTCAAAATATTATTTCTAGCGTGTATTTTAAGATACTATTTGCAGAACATTGAAAAAAAGCTTACATAATTTATAAAGTATTAGTTATTTTTATTTATTCATTTTAGTAATAAGGGAAATTTTAATTCCTTTTTAACAATTCCTTTTAACCTTTGTTTTATGCACATTTTTGCTTCTTTCAAAATTAAAATTTTGTAATTTTTTTTAAAGCCTTTTGTATGTTCTTTAATTTCCATTACAAACTATTTTGGTGTTTAGAAATTTCTTTCTCGTACTTTTAAAAACATTTTTTTTCCATACGTACTTTTATATATATCAAAATCATAGATATCAAAATACTTATAAAAAGAAATGAAATCTCGAATGTTTTTTTACGATTAAAATTTTTTCAATAACATGTATCTTTTTTTCCAAAATCATTTTTGTAAATTAAATTTACTAATGATATTTTATTTTGATCTCTGTAACATTTATGGAACAAAAGCTCAGCATATAAGACAACAGTGATCGATATAATGCAACCTTCTCTCTTGATTTGAGGGTAAATAAAGTAATTGCGATGATTTCGGCTTTTTTTTATGCAACGTTTTATTTTGAAGTAAATGATCAAATTGGCCTAAAAATTTATCAATTTAAATTTTTTAAATGATTCTTAAAAGTTATTGTCATTTGCCCTTGGCATCCTATCACTGAAAACTTGAAATGATCTAGGGTCAGAATGACCTTTGAATGGCTGCCAAATATCGCGAATGGTATGTAACCATTTCGAGGCATCATTAGAATTTTTACGATTACAGTGGCATAAAATAAACATTGAATATAAGTTGTCTTTTTGCCAAATATTTGATTAAAAAAATTAATAATATGTGTATCAATTCATTTGTATTAATAAAGGAAAATGCTGTTTATCCCCTAACACAGTAAGAAGTAAATTTTATAGTAATATTTTATTGTAAAAAGCTATTTTAAAATTGCTGCACTAATTTAACTTTTTAGCTTTTGCAATCAAATGGGATTATCATTTTCTGATTTTTATTTATGTATGAATGAATATGAATTTTATATCTAAAATAATTCGTACCAATCTGTATTTTTTCCCTACGTATTGAAAAGTTAGGGAGTTTATTACTATTTTACTTGTTTTTCTGTTAAACTTACGACAAACATCGTTGATATTGAAGATAGTCAATTAGTAACAAATGTTAAAAAAAATTGGTTTTAAAACTGACTATTTTACTACAAAGAAGGATACTTCAATTTTATCGGTCTCTCTAGATGCAAAATGTATGGCGATAAGTTGTATTATATTCCACTGCTAAAAAAATTAACAATTTTCTAATAAATTATTAAAATATATTCATAATTTTTTATTTGCAATAAGTTTTTTTTCGATATGGTAAATTAATTTTAAGCTGTGAAAGATAATGCAAAATATGCATTTTATACCGTTTAAATATTTTTTCGTCTTTAGACGCTTGGCTTTAAGACACTCAACTTGAAATAGAATGCAAGCGTTAATAAAATAAACAAATAAATAAATAAAAAATTAAAATAAATAACAAGACAATATTATTCGCAACTACGAGTTGAAAAAAAAGTTCAATCGTTTGTTTGAACTAAAGATTTTAATTTTTCCATCGTTGAGGTTATACCAAATCGTCTCTGAGCATATAATACAGACTTAATATATCCAATATGCGATTCAGCTGTACTTCCTGCTTGCTTTAACTACTGTACAAATTGGGCTTTTCTAAAATGTACTTATACTTTCTCAAAATCGATTTAAAAATTTTCAGCCCATGAATAACAATCCTAATTTTCTACTCTTTGTATTGCAAATGTTGAACATGTCGCATCCATATCCTCGGATTTCTCAGAATAGCAAAATCTTTAGAGGGATAAATGAAAAAAACTTATATAATAGGAAATCAGAAAATTTTCTATCCTTCTCAAGGAAGCTCCGTCCACACTGAAACTTTGATGGCACCCTCTAGTCATGTGACTATGGTGTTTCTATTTTACTGGATTCATTATTGTAGAAAAAAAAGTTGAATGTTAATTTACTTCTTATACTAATTCGCTCGGTTTTTCTCCCTGAATTCTAATTATCCTTATTCGGATCTATATCACAATCATTTGACTCAAATCATAACAATTTTGACTAATGTTGCCAAATATGTATAAAATCAAATCAAACGCTTATATTCTATACGCGTATATTCTATATTACCACGCTTATATTCAATATTTTAGAAAATTTATTTCATCCGGATAAAAATTTATAAATTACGAATTTATTTTATTGTAGATTTAATTGACGTTGTGAAAGACACGTCTTACTCATCAGAATATATTCAAGATGAAGATCCCAAACTTTATGTGTCCTCAAAAACTAACAGAGGCCCGCTCACTGATGAGTGGCTTGATGAATATTCGAGTTCACAAACAATTCAAGACAGCCCAATTATGTGTGCATACAAGCTTTGCCGCGTGGAATTCCGCTACTGGGGCATGCAAACTAAAATTGAAAAATTTATCCATGATTTTGGTAATTATTATTTTAATTGAAATTTTTTCATTTTACTTCATTTTAAGGGAAATTTACTTGTATATGTTTTTAATACATGAAATTTATAGTTAAGGATATGGCCACGCCTTTCGCGTTTAATAGCTTAAACATTTCTTTGCTAGCTCTTCCAAGTTAATCCTTCTTTAAATTTTACTGTCGTTGCCATTGAGAATCTTTGTGTTGATTAATGAAAGGCGAGATTATAATTTTATTAATTTTCCACTAAGGTCATAGAATCTGGCTTGCTCTAAATGGTACCATAAATTATATCTTTTTTTTTTTGTTCTATTCTGCACTTCAGATGGCTCATAGAATAGAAAAAAAAAAAAAAAATAAAATAAAATAAAAGAGCTAGATAAGATTCTATGAACTTATTGCGTATATTGGTAGGGGTTCATTAGGAATTAATTGCTTTAAACCCTGGCGTACGTTATGTGTGGATATTGATTTATAGCCACAATTCAATACTTTAATTATTGGTCATGTATCCTGTTTAAGTATGGGCAGGATATCATTTTAAGATCGGCCCTGTGTGCTTTCAGTGGATTCCATCCCACGTGATAGTCTATGGAAAATATGCTGATCTGCTTGCTAGGTGGGACAGTGTCCTTTTCACAGTCCCATCCTCCACACTACAAGCTTCAGAGGTTCACTCTCTGATTTGGCCAAAATAAATACCGCTTGGAAAATTTTCCCAGTTCATGCATGGTACGCCGTTTAGTGTCCTGAATTATCTCTGCAGTGCTGTCCATTCATTTGCTCAAACGCTTTATTTAGACTCAAGACTGATCACATAAAAAGTTCAATCTTTCACGGAATCGAGAAGACATCTGCCGATTGTCACTACTCAGTCTTCTCATATGATTGATTGCATTGGAGCCTTTGTGATAGCTACTGTTGAATGGAGAGACTTTTTGCGATTTGTTGATGCGACAAGACTTTTTGGACTTATGGTTTTAGGTTCTAAATTAAGGAGATACGTAACAACATTAATAGATGATTCATACTATTGAGACTTAAACACTTTCATTATCATTTGCGAATTTTAATCCATTTAACACTGATTGCTCGATAATTTTATTATATTTATTAAGTTATAAAAAACGAAGTATATTATTTTATTTTATTTTTGTTTGATGGAATCTTAAACTTCTACCTATGTATTACGCTATCGACTCATGTCCTCAGCTTTCAATTCAACCATGCTCTCAATTAAAATTGTTCATTTAATTAAGTGTTAAGAATTGTGTTTTAAATGACGATGGTGGCTTATACTTTTTTTTTATTCATCTCTTTGTAATGGGAAAAAAACTGTATTTTTAATATTTTATATACTTATTTTGGTATTTTGCTTTTATTAATTTTAACAGCCCTTAGAAAAACAATGTTTCGCGCCCATAGACAAGCTTGGGCTTGGCAAGATGAGTGGTATGGCCTTACAATGGATGAGATTCGTCGGCTGGAACGAGAGACGCAAGAAGCGCTTGCGAAAAAAATGAATACCGACGAAGAGCCTCAACCATCAGTTCATCCTAGTCCTTCTGCTTGCTCTGGACAAGAAATTGACCTTAATGCAATTGATAAAGACAAGGACAATGATTCTTGCGTGCATTTGGAAGGAAGTCCATCTCCAAATAGACCTCGTAAACCTAGAAATCTGTCAGTTGCCAATGTCGGGAATGATAACGCCCCAGCAGAAGATGGTAGGCAAAAATTATGGTCGAGAAGTGGATCTAGAACAGCCCTTTGCTCCCCTAGTAAGTTAAATGATTTTTAATTGCTTTGTAGAGTCTAATTCAATACGCATATATGGAGAGGGCATTAGATTTCAGGATTAGGTTAAATTTAATAATTTTTTAACTTAATTTTTAAGCGATTCTCACCGTAAGATAATGAAACGCGACTGGTTCGATGGGATTATTTTTTAAATTTACTTAACAAAAATTCTGAATAAAAAAAAAAAGGTATCTTAAAACAGTTAAAAATTTTTTAAGTGTGATGAAAGCAGGAATAAAATATTTATTGTCTGTATGGAACAGTCTAAAAATCTTTAACAATCATAATTTTTTTATTGTAAAACATCATTTTTTAAACTGTTAGTAATATCTTTCAAACAATTTTTAATTGGATAAACAAAAACATTTTTTTTTTGTAGTTTTAAAGACAGTAGCAGTTCCTTTGTTTTATTCAACCGTCATGTTTGGTAATGAAAGTTTTAATATTATTTTCACTGGGCATTTGAACCAATTTCAGGTGGAAGTTCAAATGCAAGTTTCGATCTTCAAATAGCCAACTGGCGAATGGAAAGCATCGTGAGAGATTCAGAAAGTAGTTCGGACGAGGAATTTTTCGATGCCGAAGGTATTTTTTAAAATTTTTTTTTTTTGTTTGCTTCGAAAATGCTGACGTAGTATAAAATTTAATGAAATTATAAAAATATCTTCTTTTTTTTAAAGAAAATATAAGGATGGAAGCGTTTACCTTAGCTCGATGGAACTCAATGGACATGATACCTGACGATGACGAAAAAGATCAAAATGCACCTGACATGCCTGATTTTCGAGATGGTAAGTAATAATGTTTCATATTAATCATAGTGATAATCTTTTGAAATAGGGTTTGGGCAGCATTGTCAAAATAATAGTTTTGTTTCAATCTTTATCCACGTTGTGAATAAATATTTATCCAATAATTTTATTTATGGAGTCCGTTTAAGCCCTGTTTGTTGTTTTTAGATCTTTTACCTATTTCCATCTATAAGCCAATAACACTTCCTTTTTCTATAATTATGTGAGTTTCATTTCCAAAATTTGTTACTTTTTCATTTTAAGTGGAATTTTTTTTGATTATTTAGTTAATAGAGATACAGTGTCATAGATATCACCTCTCCACCATTGGTTGCAAAACTAAGCAAATTGTAAACGCATTCCGCTTTCTTATGCAAAACAATTTGAACCTTTAGAAGCCTACGGCTTACTTAATATGTATTTGATCCGGTTGATGGTGTACATAAACAGTTCCAATTAAGTTTCCAAATCTAAATACCATTTTAACTGTAAAGCAGTTATATGAGATATTTTATATCGCTTTTCGAAAATAAGTTATAACTTTTATTTTCTTTTATGGGTCTTCTTGACCTTTCAACAACTTATTTTATTATTATTTAAATTCAACATAAATTTTTTAATATCTATTTCTTAGAAAAAAAATTACAGATTTACAAACTCTGCTAGAATAAAATTTAAATAATCTCCTCCTCTGAATAAAATTTAAATGAAAGAAATAGAGTTTTAGTATTATTTCTGCTCCTTAAAAGAGAAATCATTTAACATTTATAAATTTGAATGATACTAGAAATATTACTGTATCCCACTTATTGTAAATTGTAAATGCCGTCGGTTGAAATTTATATTTATTGTAACACAAGTATTCTTTGGTTTGTAAATATTATTATATACAAAGAATTTTTTAAAAGTTGATAATTATTTGTGAGTATCATCAACTGATATTTGTAACTTTAAATAATTTAACATAATAAATAAGTAGTTAAAAAAAACCTAAAAAATACGTGAAGGGTATACTTATTAGACAGGAAAAGATTGCCACTTCCACCATGAAAAATTAAAGGAGCGCAGTTATAAAGTAAATGAATACTTAGAAATTTTTTTTGTTTCATTTTATTCGCTGAAAAGTGTTCTATTAAACCTACTTGCCGTTGTAACTATTTAATGTTTTACTACTTTTGACTTTTTTTTAAAACCTATTATAATGGCCTGTTATATTTAACCTATTATAACTTTTTTAAACCTATTATAATATGTCCATTTTTGTACCTTTATTTGTGCTTTATTCATGTCACTTTCTTTGTTCATATGTAGCACAAAGTGTACCCTATTCTCTCATGGCTATTAAAGTAGCTTTCACAGTAACTTAGTAAACAAAATATTTAATTTCTATTTTACGTAGCTGTCATGGAGCAATTAAACGTGTCGTTGTTTTTATATACTAGATCTATGCTTTGTTTATGTTTTTTCATTTATGCTATTACTATACTTGATT
The DNA here is from genome assembly GCA_949128135.1 of Parasteatoda lunata. Lineage (NCBI taxonomy): Eukaryota > Metazoa > Arthropoda > Arachnida > Araneae > Theridiidae > Parasteatoda > Parasteatoda lunata. The sequence continues at coordinate 64,768,078 of OX421973.1, read as the reverse complement.
ATGTTTCTCTTTGAACTTAATTAACATACTAGCATTTAATATTTTTTCTTCGAATTCAACGTTCTTTGGTTTCCATTTCAATTTCAGATAGCATATTTTCCAACACTTTCATTAAGAAGGTACAGTCTGAACATGCCAATGTCAGAAATCCTAGTGTAGGATCCGCTTCTGCTGCAACTCGTTCTAGTTTGGATACTTCGTTGCCCTCAACGCCCACTGCTTCACCTGCCCATCAGTCTTCATGTACGACCACCATTTTAGTCATGGTTATGCATGCTGGTAGCGTGTTAGATTCTGGTATCGAACCTACGGCTAACAAGAAGACTGATGTAAATACTTTTGCAAGTTCATTTGAGGCTGTAATGCGACAACATTATCCTACATTATTAGGGCATTTGAGTGTGCGTCTTGTATCATGTGCTGCTGTGTGTTCAGAAGCTCTTGCAGTCTTATCAAAGTAATTTTCATTTCTAACAGTCTTAATCTTTAACAACTATTGACTATCTTATTTTATATAAATGACAATCTAAAAACAGTATTTATTCTGGAAATATATGCTTTAAATTCATTATTTTCTAACCTTTTTCGGATATTAGCCAACTCACGATCTCAAATGTACAATGCCGAAAAAAAAAAAAAAAAAAAAAAAAACTAACCAACAATCAAATTTAATTATTTTTGATCTGATTACCGGGTTTACTAAGACTCTATATTTGGTTCGAGATCCTAAGCTTAAACGTGCTTATTTGTGCAAACAATAATTTGAGTAATGAAATCAGACACAAAAGAAAAAAAAAAACGTTCTTTTTCTGAATAAAGTTTAGACAGAAGAGCAGTCGAAAGTTGGGACCCCTTAAAGTTAATTCAACTTTTTGTGTATTTTTGCTATATCTCAAAAATTTTCCAATGAATTGAAACATTTTTGCATACAATTATGGAATTCGTTTATCGAAAGATTATTCCACGTAAATAATTTTTAATAATTATTTTTTATTAAACTTGTTAATAATAGTCTAAAAAAGTTTGAATCGCAAGGCAAAAAATTTTTTTTTATCATTTTAAAATATATAAATTTAAATGACAAATTACAAAATTGTTACGAAATCAGTAGAATAGTTTATGAGTTATCAAATAGTCATACATTTAAACATTAAATCTCTTGAGAATTATCCGACCGATTACATTATTTTGCATTTTGTCATTTAATTTTACATTTTAAAATGATGTAAAAATTTTTACGACTTATTTTCAGACTGTTCTTAACAAACAATATAATAAAGTAATTATTAAAAATGATTTTTTGCATGGATAAACGAGTTTTATCATTGAATCAAAAAAAAAGTTTAAAAGTTTAAAAAGTTTTTGAGGTTTAGCAAAATATAAAAGAAAGTGAAACAAACATTAAGGGCTTCAACTGTCGTTTCTGACTTAACTATTGAGACCATATTTTCGGGATCGCGGCTACCCCCTCTCCCTATAATTTGAAAATCCGAATTCGTTGAAAAAAAAGGTATCTTTATTTCGAGAAAGTACGTTTTTGTGTCGGAATTCGTAATTAGACAAGTGCGGCATTGTCTCTAATGTACTTTTACACATTAAATCGAATAGGACAAAACTGTGGTCAGAAAAAAAAAGTTTATAAGTTACATAGGTACAATTAACAAAAAGTACAGTTTTTTACTTCAATCAAGTCATCTGATAGTAAAAATAGTTTTATTTATCTTATTGTTAAACACAAGGAAAAAAACTTAAACTATTTGGTAAACTCCTCTTGGTAGAGGTAAAAAGTAGCTTTACCTCGCACATCTGGTTTAAGCGGGTCTCGTTCAATTCAGCGTAAAGAAATACTTTACGTTTTACCACTTACATAGAAGAGGGTACTTGAGTTTGCCTGTTTGACATTTTTTTTTTGGCGATATTTATATTGGTCCCAATTTTTAATGTACCATGTGAACCTCAAGTTTGAATTAATTACATTTCTGTTAATATTAAATTGTATAGAATTTTAGTTTTAAAAATTATTAATAAAATAAGATCTGTTATAATGATGCTTTACTTTTGCTGTTACTTCAGAAAGCACGGTAACGGTCGTTTTCGTCCAGAATTTTTTTTTTCTTGTGGAATTTATAAACACGTATTATTTAATTGTACGTAAAATATCAAACGCTATTTAATACTATATTGTACGCGATGCTTGTTCGCGCTTTTCTTTTATTAAAACTAGCAAATTCCCTATAGAATGGAATTTTCACGATTCGTAAAGACTGCCCTTCCTTTAAAAAATTAATGTAGTATTCCGAATTTTGTTTATATTTCTAGATTATAAATGCTTTTTTTTTTTCACTACATATTTGTTACAGAAATTCGATTAATATTATGTTGAACTTATCCCTAAAATTTTTTTTCTTTAGTTTGAGTCCCTATAGTTTCCAGTCATCACCATCAGCAGTTGAAGTCATATATCACTCATATGATGCAATTCCTTTGGGAGCACTTCCATTGTTTGCTATATCATCGCCAGAATATCAAGAGCATGTGTCATCTGTGATCAATTCAGCTAATGAGGTGTACAAAGATTTTCTTCAGTCTGAAGAAGGAATGGGGTTTAGCGGTCAAGTAAGTGACTACTTCACATTGCAATGTTGTGTTTGTAATACATTAAAAAAAAATATATCCTTGTGAATAACTTTTGATTTAACAATCGGATTTTTACGAGATAAGCTGCAATCTTTTCCTTTCGTAGTTAGTACTAAATATCAATTAAATTTTTAAAAAATTGGACTCAATTTTCGCGGATTTTTTAAGATCAAATTTTTTTATTTTTTATTTAATGATAATTTTGTGACAAAATTATAATGATCGAAAAGTTATGAATGAACACAATTTTCACACGAAAAATTTACACAAACTTTCGCATTCATGTTTGAATTTTTATTATCTAATGATAATTCTGTGCAAAAATTATAATAATCAAAAAGTTATGAATTATACGGTATGAAAAAATCAACATATTATAGTTTTCTTCTTTTTTCTATGTATGATTGTTAATCTGTCTTTCTTGTAAACGACAAATTTGACGCACCAGAAAATCTCCTCTCCATTGAAAAATATATCCTGTTGGAACTAATAGCATCCTGTCTATAAAACATTGCGTACCAAATGAGAATGCAGATTTAATTAAATTGTTTTATCGTTATAAACTCAAAGATACAAATAGCGCATAGAAACGTATAGAGAAAAACAATAATTTTTTAAAAAGTTAGGAAGTCTTTGTGTCTTACAACAAAATATTTTTTTAAACGATATCGACCAAGTAACCATATCTAAATATTATCGCAGTGATACGCGTTTATCTCGCAGTAATTTTATTTGAAAAAAATCTTATTATTTTCATATATTTTAAAGGTAGATGTCTGAAGTATTTTAATTGTGAAGCAAATGTTAATTTCTTAAGTAGTTACGAGTTAGTCACCATTTTTAGAATGATCTCATAACAATATTTTTGAATTTTAAACAACTATTTCCCGCTCAAAACAGATAGTGCGAAACTGGTGACTGCAGTTTTTCAAATTCTATTAAATTCATGAGCTTTTTCTGTGTGTATCCATATGAATAAAAAAAGTAACAATAATTTTAAATCTATATTTTTTTTCTCAAACGAATGAAAATCGAATTTTTTAACAAGCTGTAGAATCTCAAAGAATAACCTAAATAATAAATTCTTATTCGGGCCATAATAGCATATCTACTGGTTCAGCAACATCTAAGAAAATCTTTTTTTTCTTTGTAGATTTTGTAATTTAATCACAAAAATACTGAAATATATGAAGAAAATACTTTATTTCAGTACACGCATATTTTTTTAACATAATTTATTATTTCCACGTAATAATGGCGCACAATTCAGTTGGATTGTTTACGTTACATTTCTTGAGATCCTACGAAGTGTGTATATTCAATCGGTCATCCAACGTGGCATTATTGCACGAGAAATAATGCCATAACTTTTGAGATTTCTATTAAATAAATGCCTGTCATTGTTTTAAATTCGGAAAATTTATATAATTAAATCCAATTAGTTTGCTAAATTTAAAATATTACATTCTATTGAAATTTGTTTTTTAGGTAATTATTGTTGCGGATAGTGTAGCGTCCATGATGTCATATGATGCATTGTGTCGAAACGCGAAGTATGAAGGACGTTATGGAAGTGAAACCAGCATTAACGATCCAGAAAGTGTACAAAACCTTTCTTCTCGCAACAATCCTTTGATATCTATTAGTGATGGTGGTTCCATAGATGACAGTCAAGATGTGCCGCCTGAATTGAAACCTCGGCAAAATAGCCAAGCTAGAATTTATCGCAAGTCGCACTCTCATCCACAAGAATCAGAGCCTCCTCAGTTCGAAAATGTCCAGTAAATATCCACGATATTATTATAATTATAATTCCTCTTACCAAATAAAAGCAAATTTACTAAAATCTGAAATATCCACCATTCTAACTTTCGAACGACTGCAGAGTGTCTAGGTGTAGTAGGTTATTTAGGTTGGGCGTTATAAGATTAGATGATCGCTTGCAGCATCACCTGGTGGAGACCTGCAAAGTTAACGTTTTCATCTGAAAAACGGTACGAAATAGATACGGGGAAAAAGATAATTATAAAATTGTAGAGCATCATCGATTTAGTATGAATAAGTACTGAATGGATATTTATGGCAAGGAAATAAAACCCTAAAACGCGCTCTTGTTTGTTCAATTTCCTACTTTGTGATTTTAAAAGATTTAAATAAAATTAAAGACGTTACCACAAGATGCTCTTATTTTCAAATTTTATTCACTGAAAATAAATTCATCGTTTGATAATTAGTTATCTCTTTTATTTTTTTTTCCTTTTCAGATCATTTTGTCACATAACAGTTTAGGATTTGAATATTTTGCTCGTTATCTTTTTTAACAATATTGTTCACAATAATTGATAATACTCTACAGCATCATAATTCACTTTTCCCCATATCTATTTCTAACCGTTTTTGAGATTGAAAGACTGTTTTTCACTACGTGGTGCTGTAAGCGGTCTAATCATGTGGCACACATTCATTATATTATACCTAGATATCAGTTACATTACTATAGGGTAGCAGCTTTTTGAAAATTCGGAGGTTGATGGCAGACTTCTACCTTAAATATACTACTTCTGAATTAAGAATTGAAAAATATTCTTAATTCAAATATATATAAGAATTATTAACGAGTAAATATTTGAGAATAAACTCCAATTCATAATCTTTATTCATTTATATAAGGAAATTTTTGTGTTATATATCATTATGTTTTAAATTGGTAAATTTTAAATTGTTTTTATTGAAACCAATTTCAGAGTAAATCGTTTACTGTCTGCTCCGAACACAAGACGACATAGTTCAGCCTCCAACGACCCTAATTCTCATCTCAAATTAGATTTCGAAGTTAGTGATTTCTTCATGTTTGGCAGTCCTTTGGGTACAGTTCTTGCTTACAGAAAAATGCTCACCTTTGATGACAAAAATAGTAAGATATGTTTACTCTTTGTCTTTGGTGGGAACTTTTTGAAACAGTTCCTATTTTTTTTTTAATGGTGGCTCTAAATTGTACGTAGTCCTATTTTAAATTATATTAAGAAATATATTTTAATTTTAGATTTATCGAAGTAAAATTAAATAAGTGACTTGTGTTTTATAGATTTCTAACGTTAGTATCAATATTAAAAAAAATTGTAACGCTGAAGTTAAAATTTTATTCGAAAGTAACGAAAAGTCATATTTCACTCTATGTTATCCCAGTCAAAACTCGTAGTAAGGAATACGGCATATTGCGAGAAGTCCGCTATAAAGACAAGATTCCAAGTCAGCATTAAAATGCTAATATCAAAGATACATTTATTTCCAGTAATAATTTGGAAGTGAAAAATGAATATTATATCACATTATTCTCTGCCAACAGTCTTAACCTTTTATGTCTATAAAACAAACATGCATGAGCGACCTCCAGTCAAGTTATTTACTTTCCTTTAAAAAAAAAATCTTCTATTATTTTTAAGAAACCTGCTGTACATTTCAAAAGAATGATCATTTTGTTGACCTCACAACTTCTATGTTCTCTTTTTTTCCTTCTTGACATCCTATTATTCAAATCAACATTTAGCATTATCAATGACGTAAAAAGCTACTGCACACTATTATAATCGAATCTTTTTTGTTTCCATTTTGTCTTCAAAAATTCGTGTTTGTTAATAACGACTACCTCGCTTTTACAGCTCCATCTATTATTCTGAATTGTAGTTTTAACGGACTTTTACTGTATTTATAAAATAAAATAGAGAGGTTTTTGTGTTGCTACAACCACACTTTTATTTTAAGCAAATGTTTTCTTTCATATTTGGCATGATTCTTATTTCTTGAAAGACAAATAATTACAAAATAAGTAGTTATTTTATTAAGTCCCTCATTTGGTGAAACAATGACGTAACTGATAATTACTCTATTTAGGTTGATTTTGCAGTAACGTCATTGTTCCACCAAATGAGCTATATGTATATAAATTTAGTATGAATTTATAGATTGTATGATATAGCATTATATAGATAGTATTATTGTATAGGATAGATTATAGAAAAACACCCATTTTTAAGTATTGGTAAGCAACTGGCCAAATGACTTAATGATTTCTCTGAAGCGTTTTTTATAGTCTTCATTCAATATGTAGATTGTTTTTATGAAGATAAATCATAATAGTACGCAAATTGAAATTATGCAAAATATGTTATTTAAAGATTTTGGTGGAAAATGATTCATTGCAGCAGGAATTAAAGGTATAACTCTGTATGTGAAAATCAGTATATTCAGGGTGTTCTACCATTTATTGGTGCCTCTCGCTCTCTCACTACAGTGCTCCAAAAAAAAAAAAAAAAAACACCCTGAATAACTTTTGATCTAATGATCGGATCTTTACATTCTAGGTCTCAATCATAATGGTTAGAAGGGGTAATCTGAAATATGCTAATTAATTAGTACATATAGTATGAAATCAAACAAAAAACGTGCTTTCTCTGAATAAACATACCCTTTTTTCAATGGTTTAGGATTTCTGTAAACTATGTTTTTCATAAACAAGTTTTTATTTATTGGCTCACTAAACTTCACAAGTATTTTCAGTATTTGTTTGAATTACTTATATTTATATATCATTTTAGCTCCTCCTTTAAGACCGTCCTGCAATCAAGTTTATAATTTGTTTCATCCTACAAATCCATGTGCTTCTCGTATTGAACCCCTGCTCAGTGCCCGATTTGCTCAGTTGTCCCCGATAAATGTACCTAGATATCAAAAATATCCATTAGGAGATGGTCAGCCTTTACATTTATGTAAGTTTCATTACTTTATTTAAACTGAAATAGTATTCAAATAAAAACAATACTTAAACCACATCTTATTCTGTTTTTTTCCCCTTCTTTAAATTAGTAATTTTTATTACTTTGTTTTTAATTTAGTGGAATACATTCAATCTTACCCTCATCTTTTCATGGAAAATCATGCTGTTAGGCGAACAAGTGAAGCCAGCATTGTAAGCACAATGTCAGGAATGATTGATATGGTACCAATTACAACAGTTGCTTCATGTAGGTATCTTATTACAGAAGTCTTGAATTAAATTAATCATAGCTTGTATTTTAAAGAGACTTTATTAATTTATAAGTCAGCATTTATGATTTTAATTAGAGGTTTTTTTAAATTAAAATAAAACACTACTACAAAAGCTAGTTGTTGTTCAAGGAGGTGTAAAGGAGATCAAGGCTGCACAATTTTGTTACCAACCATTGGCATGGTAATGTAAGCAGTATTGTATCGCACATTGAGTGTCTTTATGTCCCAAACAGGATGGTACCCATCGATCTGTAGCCTTTAAGCCGTCATCTGGTATAAAACCCTGACCTTTCTCAATACAAGGTCAGTGTCTAAACCATTGTGCATTTTTTTTAATTAAACAAAATTTATAGAAAATGAGCGATACCTAAATAGCACGCAAATATAAATGACTATATTTATTTACATTTTACTTAAAGTATTTTAAATATATTTATTTAGTAATTAACAAAGTTTTGTTTCTTTTTTATTCTTACTGGTTTTCTTTCTACTTTATTTTAATGTTAAATCGATGACTATATTTTGTAATTTTTTTTATTTTTATAGTAACTCAAAGATGGTGGGGTTCAAAAAGAGTAGACTATGCTCTCTATTGTCCAGAAGGTCTGTCAAATTTTCCAACCAATGCACTTCCACATTTATTTCATGCCAGCTACTGGGAGTCTAATGATGTGATAGCTTTTATTTTAAGACAGGTAAATTATTCTATTTATAAATAAATACAGAATATTTCTTTATATTTATTCTAAAATAATAGACAAATAATTTTTATTCTTATATAGATTTGCTTCAATTTATTAAAAATTTTATTAATAAATTGAATCTCGTAATTTCATAATAAAATCAAATAAGCTAAATTTTTGAATCATTAAAACATTCTTACATTATACTAGTTAACTTATGTATTGATAACAAGATATTATTATACTTAATAAGATAAAGAATAATAATATATAACTAAGAAATAATATGAATAAATTAGTCAACTTTGGCAACAAGTTTGGTCATCTTTCAAAATTATATTTTACAACATGTAAACTTTGATGGCAACCAAACCGAATGCATAGCACAACTGTATTTAAATTTTATAATTCTTCAACCCCTCCAATTTTAACTCCTTAACTAATTTTAAATATATATAAATTTTTTTTTCTCCACCGTCTAGTTGTTACCTGTTGCTTTTTCCACGTGAAAATACTTTGATTTCAATTTTAACTATTTAAGAGATTTCTCCGATATCGTCAAAGTTCATTATCATAAGGTATAATTCGTAATTTTAGTAATAATTAAAAATATATCTAAAAAATATATATACTAAAATCACACAAATCACTGTAAATATGAGTTTGAGAAATTTCAGTATAGTGGGCAGCGGAAGTATTAAAATTATTTCCATCCCTGTCGTGAGATAAGAGAAGAAATTCATCCCAATGCTCTTTTACATTCGGTACTACTTCCTCACGCACCTATCGAGCCATAACTTCAGTATCATTTAATATACAGTCGGACTTCTATTTAACGAACTTCCATTTTACGAATTTCTCTATTTTGCGAATTTTTTCGTGGAACCAAGAACATTTTGGAAATTTCTTCGAAAAATAACTTCCATACAGCGAAGTGAATTTTCTATTTAACGAATTTTTCTTTCTTTCTTTGAGATCTACTTTTTCCCTATTTCCCAAAATATTTGAGAAAATTATGAACTTGTTAACGCATTTTATGGGGGAAATGACTTTATAGGAATAATAATTATGTCTGGTGAAAGTAATGACGTCGATGATAAAGATTGTGAAAGCTGGATTGCAGAGACTCTTAATAAAATTTTAAATGCTTATAAGCCGGAAAACATTTTTAATGCTGATGAGACGGCTTTATTTTTTCAATGTTTTCCTCAAAAGACCTTAACATTTAAAAATGAAAAATGCTTTGGAGGAAAAAATAGCAAAGCAAGAATAACTATCATGCTAGGTGCAAATATGACTGGCCATCAAAAATTAAAACCCTTAAGTATAGAAAAAAGCAAAACTCCAAGATGCTTTAAGGGCACAAATCTTTGGAGGTTGATTATGAATTCAACAAAAAATCATGGATGACGTCAGAAATTTGTGAAAAAAGGATTCAAAAGTTGGACAAACTTATGATTACAGAGCATCACAAAATTGCTCTAATTTTCGACAATTGCCCTGCCCATCCAAAGGAAATCAAAAAAAAAAAAAACTGAAAAACGTTACAGTTTTTTACTTGCCTCCAAACACTACATCGAAGCTACAACCGATGGATCAAGGGGCGATTCATAACTTTAAACTGCACTACCGCAAAAGAATTGTACGAAACGTTATCACTGCGCTTGAAAATAAGCAATCTATGCCAAAGATCAATTTGCGAGAAAGCATAACAGAAATTTCTAAAGCATGGGACTATGATGTTACAGATCGTACCATTCGTAACAGTTTTGCTAAAGCTGGGTTCTTTGTCAACGCTGAGAATTTGGAAAGTGCGGAGGACGAAAATGATATTCTTTTAGAAGAGCTTAAAAAAATGTGGGTACAGCTAAGGGAAAATGATGATGTACGGATTAATGATTTTCTTTCTGTTAATTCTGAAGCTGAAATCACCGAAACATTAACTGAATCGGATATTTTTGACAATGTGAAAAATAAAAACAAAACAGCCATAAATTGTGAGGAAGACAAAGACGGAAATGGTGGAAAAATTAGCAAACCTTCATATGATGAAATGTTAAAATCATTTGAAACAATTCGACGTGGATTGCAGTTTGAGCAGAATATGCCTGAAGGAATTTTTGGTGCATTACAAAAATGCGAGACCTATTTTGAGAAAAAACACTTTTTCAAACAAAACACTCAAACAAAATAACGGACTTTATCAGTAGCAATTAAAATTAAGAACGCATGTAAAAATGTATGTTTACAATTTTACATTTATAATAAATGCAGCAATAATTTTAATCTATAAAAATTCTGCATTTTCATTCAGTGGAAAATATATGTACCATGATAGTGTAACAACTGGATAATGTTTTGTTCTATTCTTAATTTATTCTTTTATAGTTAAGATTTATAAAATAAATAATAGTTTACAAGATAAAGGTGTATCAATAGCAATTTTAATTATTTCTAGTGTTTATGAATTTAAAACCTGTTTTACGTTGTGTAAGTATTTCAAAAGGTGATTTTCTATTTAATGAATTTTCCATATAACGAACTTTTTTTCGGGATTTAGCGACTTCGTTAAATAGAGGTCCGACTGTATATAGTATTTTATTTTATAACCGTCGTTGAACCACCAACCCAACTGTGAGTTTGCGACCATCAGTGTAATTGGATGCAATCCAGCAGACAAGGGAACTCCTGGACCAAGTATTTGATGAAATTTGCCTTTGTGGGAGACTTTCTGATGGAACTAACCTGCATTTGCATTACATGGTGAGGAAAACCACAAAAATCTCCCATGGTTAGTCTGATAGCAATGGAGACTCTAATCCATGATCCATCCACTAATGTAAATATTTTTGTCAGCACTGTGGTTGGCTCGAGCAGAATGCCGAATCCCTGCCATCACTATCATTCGAACCCGGGTCACCTCATGGGGAGGCGAGCGCTATATCCCCTGAGCAACCACGACTCATATATATACTATTGCTTTAAAAAGATAAGCTCCGTCACTAATAATTGGTATAACAGTATGTGGCACTAAAGCACCATTTATATTTGAAGTTTCTACAGCCATTTTAGGAAGTATTAAAAACAAATCTACGTAATTACTTCATAACTAAGTTTTTATTTCTATAAAAATACAAAATTATTCTAAACAAATACTTAATGTAAAAATAACTATTAAACTCTACTTAAATTATTAAAGACAACCTAGCATAATGAATCTAAATGAATATTAACATATAACTAATATTTTAACACTATTTAAATTATTTCTTTGGGACAACCTAAATAAATGAATAATAACTAAAGTATAGCCAATAAATAGAGAAATACCAGAGTTTATGGTGCCATATAAGAGAAATGTATACATATAGGTATTGAGTAACATTCTTGCTGAATTAATGAACCTTGAAATCAAAGTATATGTAATAAAGACTAGGTTTCTACCTTGTCTTTTTAGAATTTCCTTTTCTTGTTTAACTCATTTAAAGAATTATGCTGGAAGTAGAAAACTGGTTTGAAATATTTGGAACATTTATTAGTAGAATTTCTGATTTTAAAAATTCCCGTCAAATTTTGTATGTCTATGCTGTGTCAAATGTTGGTTAGAAAATCTTATCTATAAACTCATTTGCCTCATTCTCTTAAACTCCATTGCCTGTGTCGACTTAATAGTAAAAACAAACCTTCTGATAAAATTTTTATTTTAGATTATGTGTTTTATTATAAACTATGAATGCTAGACTTGAAATTTTGTTTAATGAATGAAAATTAGAGGTATGAGAATGTAGAAAAAGTATAGTAGTAACAAATATATTTTTTTGCAATTTATTTTGTCAATCTTCCTTGTTACTTTTGTATCAGTATTATTTTGTTTGGGTTCAATAATGCGACTTGAAGCCCCTTGAATAGCTAATGTGCAGTCTCCTGTCTTAAAACTAACTTAAATTTTAAAAATTAAATTAGTTTTAAAAATCAAAATAATAAATAGAAAAATTTTATAAACGCTTTTCAAACTAATTTCAATAAACTAATGAAATTAAAATATTAGAATTCTAAATTATAAAGGCACTTATCATTTTTAGACATTTATATATTTTTATAGGATGAAAATTTCGTTATTTTATTTAACAAAAGCATGTTCAAAATAAATGCAATTTAATAGTTTGTTAAAAAAATTAAAGATGTAGGTACAGTGAAAAAAATCATAAAATAAATTTTCTACACAAAAAGCTGAAATCCAATTATAATCAACTTGTATTTAAGAAGATAGGAAGCGAAATTTCAGAGACATTAATATCGTTTTTGTTACATCCTACTTTAAAATAATTTAATCATAAACAATTTATATAAATATTAAAATCATTACAAAATATTTTTTTTCTAGTAAACCTCTTCTGAATAATATTGTGCACCTTTATTTTAAGTGATGTGGTCTGTGTTTTCTGTTTGCCTTTGAGTGAAATTTAAATTTCATTAAAGTTTTTAAAATAAATTCAAGTGCTTTATTAAATAAAACACGGTGTACTAATTTTTAATAAACCTTTAATTCAATCAAATATAATTTATAATATATTTTATAATTACTAAAAATTTGAACATTTTATAATTTTTAAAAAAATATTTCCTCTAAATAATTAAATAAAATTGTTATTAGCTTATGCGTTCTGATGGCCTATCTATTCCGGGGGAATCTGAGAAAGAAGTAGCTGCTTTTATCCCAACTCAACCTCGTGAAAAATGGCTGAAGAAGAGAACATCTGTGAAGCTAAAAGTATAACTACTTATTTTAATTTGATTACTTAAATTTAAATATACTGACTAATAACTTGCATAATATGTTGCTTTGATAAATTTAATTTTTGGCATGAAGCTGATATTAATAAATATTTATAGTTATTATTTTTTATTCTTGAATTTGATTGAAATTTTTTCTCTTGCTTCTCTAAAATGGCTTTATTATCATTTTAAAAAAGTAAAACAAAGATTCAGTTAAACTTTTTATTCTAAATTTTATAGATAGTTGCTTATTAAAACAGTCATCAAATTTTTTATTCTTTAGTAAGTCATGGATCATTTATTTAATGTATTTAATCAAATTAATAATAACTCAGAAAAATAAATTGATTAAAGGGTATTGCAATTTTTATGACTAAATGTTAAGCATTATTTTCTAATGAAGTTATTCTACCATTCACAGAACAAAGTAATTTCTAGCTATAATTTTTAATTTTATTATTAGTAACTTCTTTTCTTAGAAACTAAAAAGTATAAGGTGATTTAATTTAACAACAAGATCTTATATAGAAAATAAATGAATTAAAAAAATATTCAGTTTTTACTAAGTATTTTCATTTAATAGTAGTGAATCTCTTCTTATTTTAGCCAACGAAATTCAAAGAAAACAAGAAAATTTTTTAAAATCCTCTAACTAGGGTTTTAAATAAAGTTTATGAAAACACGTATGAAATTTTAATCAACCGAATTCTGACATAATTTTGCATTTGCCTAAAACCAATTTTAAATGAAGAATTTGTAAGAAATAGACACAAATATTAAAGCAATAATAATAATAAACTAACCTCAATGGTTTATAAATGTGTATCTGAAAATGTTTATTAATAAGAGATAACTTTATGCAAGTTATGTTGACAAAATATGGTATATAAAAAATATTTACAAAAATTTAAAATGGTGTTATACTCTCTTAAAATAATATATAAAACTGATCAAATGATCTTGGAAATCTTACTTACAGAATGTCACTGCTAACCACAGAGCTAATGATGTTATAGTAAAAGAAGGATCACCTCAAACCATAAGTGGACGTTTTATGTATGGGCCGCTAGACATGGTTACATTAGCAGGCGAAAAGGTAGGATATTGTTTTGCTCTTTAGATTATTCAAATTATTAAGAACATATTTGTTATAAGTTATGATGTTGCAGAACGATGGAGTAATGTCTATATGCTTGCAGCAGATCTAACCTTTAAGCTGTACCAAGGCTACAACAGCTTTTTTACATAATATTCTGTTAGCATACAAAAATGCACTTTTAATCGTGAAATTGGCTACTTTTTAAAATTAAAAATAATTCATGAGGAATATACTTAATTAAAATATAGTACATTTACAAAATAATTGCCTAATATGAAACACTGTTCATTTGAAAGCTTTATTACTTGTTTAAATGTGTTATTTAACTGTAGTCCCTTGAAATGATATTTTTGCTGAAAAAATTCACTCAAGATTTTTATTATTTTAATCATTGTTAGGTGGATATTCATGTCATGAAAGATCAACGTCGTGGTGAATGGACTTATTTCTCAACTGAAGTAACAGACAAAAATGGCAGATTATCATACACTATACCAAAAGAAAAAGCTTTAGGCTTTGGCATGCACCCGGTGAAATTAGTTGTACGGTATGTAAAAATAGTTTTGTTTATCTTGTATTTTTATCAAATAAAATATTGAACATGAACAGGAAGATATCACTTGTTTTAAAATTCATAAGCATTTTTTTTATATATAGAAAAAAAATACAAGAGGCTAATTGAATATCATAAAAAATCAGAAAGATGTAGACATGGAATTAAAAGTTTTTGTTAATTCTATTTTAGTGTTTATCATTCCTTCTGCTTTAGAAGTATAATGGAAAATATTGCTTAATACAACTTTTTAATATTAAAATAGAATTTTTTCGTAATTTTCTTATGATTTGGTTACTACAGAAAAGAGAAAAAAGTTTTCATATTTTTGCTTATGCATAGCAAAAATTGCTTTATTTAAATGATCACATTGAATATTTAATGTTATAATTTTTAAAATTTCAGTTAAAGGGCAACCTTTGAAGTTGCAAAATTTTTATATAACTCTTTGAGTACTTGGTGTGTGTAGTGACTGTTTTCAATATCAATTTTTAGAATTTTGCTCATAAATCAGACAAACAAACATTCACTTTAAGAATCACAAATTTATATTTCAATGTGAAAAAAACAAAACAAAAATGCTATCAAAATCTGTCTAATCACTAGAGAAGTAAAGCAATATAAAAAATATTAGAAGGAATTCGATAAAACTTAAAGGCGTCCTAAAATTACCTTTCAAAAGCAAACATCTTCCCTGTAACCAAATATGTTTTGATGTTTCCACTCTTGTCTTGCCTCCCTTAAGAATGATTGCTTTTTCCTCCCTGACTTTTAATGTGTGTACTTTTTTTCTAACATATTAATTCTAAAAATATATATTAAGGGCAGTCATGATGGAACACCTTATATGTTTTTTTTAATAAAATGTTATTGTACATCTGTATACTAATTTTACAGAACATTACAGTTAAGTAAATAATTTTTGTAGTAGGGAGGAGAAACTCATACAAAAAATTTGTCTCTTTTACAGTGGTGACCACACTTCCTTGGATTTTTTCTTAACAGTAATTCCTCCTAAAACTGAGTGTGTTATATTTAGCATCGATGGTTCTTTTACTGCAAGTGTGTCTGTAACGGGTAGAGATCCCAAAGTGAGAGCTGGAGCTGTTGATGTTGTGAGGTATATTGCAACTTTAGTTTCATATGTCATACATTGCATTTAGGTGGAAAAATATCCTAACTTTTCCAACTAGATTGGCATGAAAAATAATGAGTGAAAAATTCCTACTTTGTAAGATTCATGTTTATTTATTACAAAAGTGGAGAAGAAAGGAGTAATAACCTTTTATAAGACAATAAACAATTAATTAAACTCCACTCAAAAACTTATTCCATGGGTGATTGTGACACAAAAAGGAAAAACCCTGAAAATTTTATGTGAAAAAAATCTGTATTAATTTATATACCATACTTGTTTCATATTTAACATAATTTTTTGAACTAATATTTATGATTAAATTACCTACTAATGCAGAATATCACACTTTTAGAATAATCATTCAACAAAAAACTTAACATAAATTGCAATATTGGACTTAGGAAGTGTGTGAATATGAGTCCCTGTCTAAATTTTTTTGATCACGTGAATACAAATCGCAATGGGTAGTTTTGTAAATTACGTATAAATGTGAAAATCGATGTTTGCTATTTTAAAGATGCGTGAATATGAATCGCGACATTGGGTTTCAAAAACGTGCGAATCCAAATCGCGATATTGGGTACTTAAATCCTGGGAATAGGAATTGCGACGACTGATTTTTAAATCGCGCGAATACGAATCGAAACGTGTAGCTTTTAAACCAGGTAATACGAAAAGCAATATTTGATATTGAAATCGCGTGACTAAGAACTACAATATTAGCAGATTCCAGCACAGTTCCAAATATTCAAAATAGCAAAAAATAGCCTTACCAAAAGAATCATGTAAAACACAATTCTTCACGTAATTGGCGAAAGAATGTGTAAACATCTGTTAACAGGATTTCGAAAAAGCTTCAAAATTTTCTGTCTGGGAACCAATGGTCTTGCGATATGCGGAATTATTTTTTATCCGCGCAAAAATTGCCTGCTTCTAGTTTTTAGACCCGGAAGAAAGATACAAAATACCCAGAATTTCCAGGGAATACAAATCTCCCCTGTTTTTCAATGAAAGAAATGATGATAATAATAAAAAATCCATAAAAAATAAATAAAGACAAATTTGAAGGATGAGGAATTTTTTTTGATGAATATAAATTCATTTAATATGTATTTACACGTGTTTAACAAATGTTTGTGGAAAATAAAAAACAAAGCTTTATTTAACTTATTAAAGGTAATAGTAATGAATTTTTCACTTAACTTCAATAAATTTAAATGATTTTTTACATAGTGAGCTGCAATTCATTTATAGCTGCCATATTTTGTCAGAGAAGAAATTACATGAATTTTATGTATATTTTGCATGGGGACTAAATAGTCTCATATAGTTAATTTCTAGATAATAAATATATTTCTTAATAAGGATAATTCTAAATATCTGAACTATTAGCTGTCTGTTACATATTCAAAATTTTATTAAATGTAAATTGACCTCCTTCTCTGCCAATTAATTTAAAAATATTATATTTAGGCATTGGCAAGATCTTGGTTACTTAATTATATACATTACTGGTCGTCCAGATATGCAGCAACGTCGTGTGATGTCTTGGCTATCTCAGCACAACTTTCCCTTGGGTTTAGTATACTTTGCAGATGGCATAACCAGAGATCCGCTTGGACACAAAGCAGATTATATTAGACACCTTCAAAATGATGTAAGTTTATATAAACTACAGTCAAAAGCTCATTAAAAAAATCTTTTCATGTTTGTATTCTTTTTTGTGCTGTTTTAAATACATACATAATATTTCACTTCGCAGGCAGAAATAGTTGTTCATTGTGGCTATGGCTCCAGTAAAGATATATCTATGTACGGTTCTGTGGGCATGAAACCGGAGCAAATTTATGTAGTTGGAAAAGCTTCAAAGAAGCAGCATTTAGCAGCTAAGGTAGAACATGATTTTAACTATCTCCTTAATTTTAGTTCTTGTTAATGAATTAGTTTTGAAAGTGCTACAAACACAAAGTAAGCTTTCAGGTACTGAAGAAAAATTACTATTAATTGACTATGAAAAAATAAAATTCTCCGGACAATGTTTAATTAAAGGAAATTTTTTTTTTGCTAATCAGAATTACTTTTCTTTTACATTTTTAATTGATGTTTCTTCAATTAATAATTTTTTTTTGAAACTCGGAGAAACCTGGAAAATTATTCCCACTCCGTAGGATTGAATATAAAAAACTGTTAAATGAACTCATTAAATATATTTCAAACTCTATTGTTTTGACTTGAAGCACTAACTGTGTCATTAATTAATTACACTGCTCTGCAAGGAAAAAAAAAGTTTTTTGAAGCTGGACACCATTTATGATCATTCCTATGCAAAGTGATTATTCACATCACCCACTGCTTCTGGGTAACTGAATAAAAAAATAAACAGAAATTTCTCTTAGATTTACTAACTTCTAATAGTGAAATATCAATACAAACTAAATATTATTTTCTCTCCCTTCAAGAATACACCTGTACTATCATATAAAAGCTTCTGTTTTAATTCTGCAAAAGGTTACATTGATTTCGCTTTTTAAAATATTTACATGTTTTAATTAAAAAAGAAAATACGTATTAACACTTATGTCACAACAGGTATTAGTTGATGGTTATGCTGCTCATCTTTCTGATTTGAAGTCTCCAGGATCTTCTAGACCAGCGCAGGGAAATGCACGGATGATATTGTTTCGAGGGTGTTTTGGATTGCCGGGGCAAACGGGCTCTACTATACGACAGCGCAGATCGGCAAAAAGAACAACTTCTTTCCCTCTTTCTGGACAAAGTCAAGAATTGCGAGCAGCAATGGACAAGCCTAGTGATAACAGGGCTTCTGAAGGATTGAGGCAATAATACTAGAAAATCAAAGGGTATAATTTTCTTGTTTCATTTTGTATTATAAGACCTGTATATTGGCATTATGAAAAAGTAATGCTTCTTTCACCTTCATGATCATGCTGTAATGTCACTGTGAAAATCTATGCTGTTAGCTTTGTGCTACTACAATTATAATTAGAGGATTTTCCATTGTGTAAATGTCAGCACCGATTAACTATCCTCATTATTTAATTTTTTATACACCCATTCCTGATTGTTGATATTTTTTTAAAACAAAATACAGCATTGTCACCTAGTCATATATAATGTATGTATTTCCGCTTAGTCAGCTGGTTCTCATTTATGTAAATTATGTATAAAATGTAAATATTTGCTTGTAATATAAATGTCAGCAATTTACAGAAATATGTTTCTTTTAAACGACTGGAAATTTATTTATAAAAATTGTAGAATACTCACACCCACAATCATTGCTTCTATGTCACTTACTACTTTTTATACAATGAAATACTTTGTAGCCTATTTTTGTCTATGTGTACAATATTTGAAAAGATTATACAAATTTTATTGTTTATTAATATTGTTAAACAAAACAGAATTTTACTATAAATTATCAAGAATAATAATATAAAAAAAAAAAGAATCTAAAAGAAACTTTTTAAACTCAGAAATAAAAATAATATAAATAAATTTATTTTTAGTAAAAGTTGTGATAAGAATTATTAAAAATACTTTTGTTGTTATTTCACTGTCCAGATTTGAGCTACTTTCTTTATTAGAAGAATAACTAAAATATTTTTCTTGAAAAAGAAAAAGTGCATGAAGTTTCATCATGAAATAATTATCCGAAACTTTTATGAGTTGAGGTAATATCCAATTCATACAATTAAGAATTAACTAATATTTAACCAATAACATTTCATGACACATAAATTATTGATTTATAACTAATTTACAGTCAATTGTCTTCTAATAACGAAACAAAAGTTGATTTTTGATTTAAATGTAAAAGAGCATTTTTTTATTGTTGCATTGATATGCAATTAGGTATCAGGTACTTAGTATTAATTATAAAAAGCTATCATAAAGCAAACTTATTTCATAATAAATGTGAAAATACAAAACAGTTTATGCGCCATAAATTTGAAAAATTAAAGCTGAAACGTAACATATTCTATAAATGTTATAAATATTTGATGGCTGAGTCGATTTTACCTTTACCTATTGTTTAAAAGAAACAATATATTTGAATACAAGTAATGTCAATGTAGAAATTTTTTTTTCAGAAACTTGTTTGTCCTGCTCAATTAAAATTATTAAGGCTAACCTATGCATTTTAAGGTTAAACAAATTGTTTATATAGCTTAAATTTTTGTAATTGGAAAAGAAGAAATCTGTGATCAAAAAATTTAAATGAATCTATGTAAAGAAAACTTGTTTTAAGCTTATGCATTGTTACTAGACAAAAGATGTTCCTGTCATATTTGTGTGGAAATAATTTCAAGTAGGTGTACAATTTTTTAAAGCAATAAGTTTCTGTGTACTCTATGTGAAAAAAATACTGGCAGATCAATGTTATTTGTATAGAAACAACCACTACAACTTTCACTATTTTCTCTCTTCTTTTACTACTTTTGAGATTAACACTTATTCTGAAAATTAAACAAAAATGCAATGGACGTAAATCACCACTTGATATTTTCTTGGCAAAATTAAATTTTAAAAAAGGTGCCAATTTCTTTTACATAGAGTATATAACACACATAAGTTTTAGTTCAAAACAAAGTTATTTAAAATTTATAAAAATTTCTTTAAAATAAATGTATGATATAGAAATGTGCTATTTCTGCTCTTTCTTACATATCTGTAAAAGGTTTAATTTCGAATGAATTTTTTTAGATAACTCTCCATGTTTTAAATACTTAAATCATACAATTTCAACTTAAGTGTTCACATTTGTTGTAGTCTAAAATAATAAAAATTTGTATTTATGTTCTTAAAGTGTAAATAAAACACATATTCTGCAATAAAATTGTTTCCTGAATTTATAAAACCCAATATACATAATTTACATTAAAAAAATATACAACAAAAACATATTACGATTTTGACATCAACTGTCTTTGCTCTCCTCTTTGAGAAAATTTTGTCTGTATTTTAAACTTGAAAATGCTGATGATACAAGAACAGATTCTGGGGGATCCGATACTATTGGATTATCATAGATGGTAGATATATGGTAATGTTCTGATTCATCTGTATATTTACTTCGACACCTTCTCTTTTTCTTTTTAGGATTCATATCAAGTTTAACACCTCGATAACTAAAATATAATAATAATAATTCATTCATAAATAATCATTCTGTTTTAAATTTATTTAGTAGAAATTATTTTTAATTAGTCGAAATTATATAAAGAAACTATTTTTTTATCACATAAAATATTAATTAACTAGAAACAAACAATAATAATATTAAAAGAAACTTAAAATTTTACAAAACACCCCATGTTTAGTTCTTTTTTTATTTGAAAGACAATGTACTTATCTCATAATAAGTTTTGTATAAAAACTGTAAATAAATAAACTTTCATAATAAATATTAGAAATCATGACAGTTCTTACTAGTTTTAATTTCATATTTTTAAAGCCATGAAAAAGCTTTACTGCATTCAACACACATGAACAATCAGTACTGAAATTTGATTACACCTAAATATTACATTTAAAAAAAAAAAAAAAAGACCTTTAAACCAATTTAACACATTTGCTCTAAGAGCCTATTTATGTGTTCCAAAAATATGGTTCACAATGAGTTTATAAATCTATTTACACTCAAGAGCCAAAACATTATGACCAACCCTACATTTTGCAATGAACTCTCCTGGATGACGTGGAAGGCACGTGATCAGGTGGAAGTGGTATTTAACTGTTGCTGGAGAGTTTGAAGAATCATTCTTTCACTTACTTCTGTGTGTGATGGGAAAGGCTGCGGATCTAAGCGACTTAGATAGAGGGCAGATTGTAATGGCTCGGAACAAGTATTTCCGAAACTGCACGACTCGTGGGTTGTTCGTGATCTACAGTTGTTAGTACTCATGCAAAGTGGATGAATGACGGTGAAACCAGCAGTAGACGACACGGTGTTGGATGTCCACACGCTATCAAAGGAAAAGGTCGTCGGAGATTGTCTCGCTTGGTTAAGCAAAACCGGAGCCAGACAGTGGCTCAGCTGACAGCCCAATACAATGCAGGGTCAAGTAGAATAGTATCAGAGCACACTGTTCAGCGGACACTGTTGGATATGGGGCTATGCAGCAAACGTCCCCCTCATGTGCCTTTGCTGACCAAGCGTCATCGCCAACTACGTCTGCGCTGGGTCCGGGAACATCCCGACTGGTCCATGGATCAGTGGGAGAGAGTTGTTGCCTGGTCAGATGAATCACAGTTTGTCATTCATCACGCCGATGGCCGTGTCAGGATACGCCGTCTTCCAGACAAACAGTTGCTCCCTCAATGCACAGTAGGTCATACACAGGCCGGTAGTGGCAGTATTATGCCTTGGGGGACGTTCTCTTGGGCGTCTCTGGGACCCGTGGTTGTGATAGAGCAGACCATGAATAATACAGGGTATCTGAACATCATTGCAGACCAGTTGTACCCTTACATGGCCTCTGGCCATGTAAGGGTATGTCCATGGTAAGGATCTGGCCATGGCCTCTGTTTTTATAGCTAGAAATGGAATTTTCCAACAGGACAACGTCCCCTGTCACAAGGTTAGAATCGTGTTGGAGTGGTTCCAGGAACATGATGCTGAATTCCAGTTAATGTCCTGGCCGCCTAACTTACCGGATCTCATTCCGATAGAACGGCAGCTCAGAGTTCAAAGACCACTAAGTCGCAATATCTCGGATTTGCATGACCGTTGCTTAAACATCTGGTACAATCTGTCCCCGGCCATCTATCAAGGACTTCTGGCATCCATGCCAAGGCGGGTTGCAGCTGTGTTGCGGGCTAAAGGAGGGCCAACTCGTTATTAAGAGCTGGTCATAATGCTTTGGTTTTATCTTCCACCTAACATGTACATATAATTAGCAACCTGGGACTTTTGGATCTTTGGCTTGGATAATAAATTTTACGAAAGTAAGGGAAGTATTAGCTGCTATTACTAATGTAAAAATTAATAAAAATAAATACATAAAAATAAATAAATAAAAATTAGAGATGAAAATGTAGTTACCCGAATCCTTTTTTATCAGCAGGAAGCTGACCTTCATTTGGAAGAGGCTCAGTTATTCCAGCATTTTTGCCAATTCCATGACCTTGTTTCCAGCCTTGAGATTCCATAATTTTTCGGCCAAAACCCTGTAGAAGAAAACCGATATATATTAAGGCCATTAAAAAAAAAAAAAAAAAAACTTTAAAAAAAAGTTTAATAAAATTTATACCTTGCTGTATTTTTCAAATGCAGCAAAATCATAACGGATGTCCTTTTCTGAAATAGAACCATCCCTTAACTTTTCCTCAAATCTCATTCGAACAAAATCTCGCATATCTTTATCATTATCAGGTCCTGTAAAAATATTACAAAAAAAAGAGAAAAAGAATATT
Source organism: Parasteatoda lunata (assembly GCA_949128135.1). NCBI lineage: Eukaryota > Metazoa > Arthropoda > Arachnida > Araneae > Theridiidae > Parasteatoda > Parasteatoda lunata. The sequence goes on along the minus strand of OX421973.1, from coordinate 64,744,706 downwards.
AATTATTTGAAATATAACATGCTTGTGAAGACTGTATAAATATAAGGTACTATTATAGGGCAATAAAAGCCACATTTTAGGGTAAGGATAGATGATTCAACAATGTTATTTAAAATTAAACTGAAATTTATATTAAAAAATTATGTTAAAAAACTTAGCCAAATGAAGGATAACGTCTGGCGATGAACTCAAAAGTACAAAGTTGTAGAATTCTTTGTATTCTTGTATGTTTTTATTTCATTTTGAAACAAAACTAAAATTGCAATCCTGTTTTAAAATATTATATTTAATATTCATATATTAGTTATTAAAATATATCATTGCAAACTAATTGATTATAAGAATTATTTTTGTTATTATAAGGTTTGTCAAATAATCTATTTCAAACAAAAAATTACTTTATCCAAAAAAATATCAATTAAAATTATGGCATGATTTATTATATTTCAAAATAAAAATAAATTCACACATTTGAAATAAAAATTTATTAGCAAAGACAGAATATTATTTATCTTAAATGATCTTCAATGTTGCTAAGATATATATACATTCAATATTTTTTCACAGTTTGGAAAATGCAATTCTACCACATGAAGGGAAATTTCTACTCATATAATTTGTTGCTTAGAATCCAAGACCATAGGGGAAATTCCTTCCTAGTAGATAAGAGTTTTTATACATTTTCCCTAAATAGCCCAAGTACCTAGCAATTACCCAGCCAGATTTTCATTACCGAATAAAATAAATTTCACAGGGTTCCCACTTTATTTCAGAAAAAAAATTACCTGAGCTTTCTAGGTATATCAGGTACATTTCAATGGAAATCCATACAATATTTTATCTATACCATGCAATATTTCATCAAAAACTTTAATTTTTTTTTATATTTGTAATGTCAAACATTAGATTTTGTGAGCAAAAACATATAATGAGGATGGAAACATAGAAAAGTTTCATTAACAAGTGGAATTTTATAAAATAATTGCAATAGATGTTAGAACTATTTAATTCTAAACTCAATAACTGATAACTGTTACTGACAATTTTAAAACTGGTTATTTTTCAAGTACAATATAGGAATTTTCCAGTTTTTTTTTTGTAAAAAATTGTATTTTCCCCTGCTTTTCACAGTTTTAAAAAAATTTCTTCACAATGCCAGGTCCAAATTTACCTGTTCTCCCTGAACCGTGGGAGCCCTGGTTCACAATCCAGACCAGGCCAATTTCACCAGGTATCTAGTACCGGATAAGACTCAGAATCTTATTTAGAATCATAGTAGTCTTTTTATTAAAAATTATTGTAGTTTTAGTTTTAGAAAATATGAATTTCACCAGCTTCTTAACAATCAAGCTTAAAAATTTTTGCTTAGGTATAACATATTTTACTTTTGTGTAGAAAATTCAGAGAAGCCTTTGTAAAGTGGATACCTTTAGGACAGAGAAATATGTTTGCTAAATAGGGGTGTCCACTTAGGAAAAAGACATACAAGTTCTGAAATCAATGCTGAAAACTGTTTTAACTAAATTAATATGATAGTTTTATAAATGTGAAATTAGAAATACATTGATATTTATTTAAAATCATTAAAAGTGTAATGAATAAAATTCAAAGTAAACTGTAGAAAAATAAGATATATGTATATTACTCTCTTACTAAGTTTGCTCTCAGCAAATAAATAAATGTAATAATATACAACTTTACAATAGTGTAAGAAACTTAAATTTTTTAAAATTTTTTAATTTTCTTTATAATTTTGCAAGAAATACTTAGATTGTTTTGTAACTTGGGAGGAGTTTAGGTCATGCAATTTCTCATGCATATCAGTAAAGTTTAAAACTTTCAGAAGTTTGAGAGAGTGGTAATAAAAATTCTGAATGAAAATAAATATCTGTGTACACCCTTTGCCAGAAAATACAGCAATAACTGGTATTGATCACCTTGGTTGTTATTTACAATATTTGCATAACATAGCTTAAGGTATCCGAACACGTTCGGAGGACTTTTTTAAAAATATTAAGTTTCAGAACACTTTAATTATGTTTTTATATTTATTATGTGTAAAAACTAATATTAAATAAGAGAAATTAGACATTAATATTATAATTTGTTTTTAAAAGCTAAATAACAAGAAAAAATTGATGTTTTTTTCATAAAACTTGGGAAAGGATAAACTTCACCAAAATTATTGTATTAAAAAAGTGTTATTATCAAAATAAAGAGCAGAATTTTGTCTAGTGATTTGACTACAATCATAAAAATATTTTAAAAAAATTAAATTTTTTATAGAAAATCGAAAACTTTTTATGAGATTTTTGTCAAATTTTTTACGTCATATTTCACATTTTAGACCAATAATAAAAAACTATTAAATATTTTTAAACAATTGTAGCACAAGCACTAGAGAACATTATACATAATACACATAAAAAATTTTATTGAAATATATCAACAACTTTTTTAATAATGAATTTTTAAAGTTACTATTTTTGCGTGAAATTACATTCTGAGAAAAAGGCATTTAAAGTATAATTTATATCATTTCTATTTTAAAAATCTATTTTAAAAATGCTATTCCCATGAAACTTATTTTTTCGTCCATTATTTCGATTTCTTGGATTACCCATATTGCAAAGTACTAAAACATAAAATTTCGAAAAGAAATTCAATTACGTTTCAATTAAATGTAGTCAAAATAATATTAGAATATTCGAAGAACGCTGCTTGTAAACAAATCCACAAGAGAGTGAGAATGTTGCCAATTTTAACCCAAAAACTACTAATATAAATGATAAATTGTGAGGCTCATTTCGAGCAACATTAAAATAATAATTATTTAAGTGAAAGAAAGATAATTATCCCAAAATAAAGATAAATATAACTGTTTTTGTCCCACTTCCGGTTTCGGAATGCTATTTCCGGTTTCATTTTTTAATCATCGACTAATATTCTTTTAATCATAACTTTTCTTCTAATTGACGCACAATTAAAATTTAAACTGTTTTAAAAACTAGAATAAACGGAGATTCGTAATATAAAATTTAAAAAAATTGTCATTTTTAGCTAAAATTCACTTTTTCAACGTGTACGGATACCTTAAATATTTATGGAGATACGGACAGTTTTACAAAAAACTAATATTTTTGTTCAATGGTTTTTGTTATAGCTTTATTTAAAATTTCCAGTGCAATTTTTAATTAACTAGAAATTAATTCTTGATTAATCTGGCAGTTTTCTAAGTAAATTTTGTACTTTTTAAACAAACCTAAACTTTAAGCAAATTTAATTTTGTGTCAAAATTTAATTACAAATAATAATACCTTACAATAATCGTTCATACGCACAAATGTAATGGTATAAGAAAGGAAAACATACTTTTATGGGGGGGGGGGTGATCACCCATAATGCCAGTGTCATTTTTAATAAATCTCTTTTAATAGTATAAAACAAAATTTGTGAAAAACTTATCACCCAGAGCTTTCTTTAGAAAAAGTACGAAAACTATTTAGAAAATTTCTAGAAATATTTTAAATTTCCAAGCTATTGAAATCAGACATCTCTCATTCAATGCAAAATGATAAAAAATTTTTTCCTTGCATGCACAGTATAAAAGAACTACTTTAAATGTTTATATCTTGCACAATTGTTTTTTTTTTTTTTTTTCAAATTTTAAAATGATAATTTTTTTACTAATTAAAAATTGCAAAAAAATTTTTGTTTAATTTTCTCGAATATTTTTAGAGTTATAGCAAAAACACTTAAGACAAAGAATTATTTTTTTCCAAAAATGTCCACATTTCCATAAATATTTAAGCTAAGTAAAAGAAATTTCTTGTGATGCAAATTACAAGCTTATTGCAATATTTTATGGCGTATGGTGTTCAAAAATACATGTTTTAGTTCGTAGTTTATTGCCAGTCCTTCAAAACTCTGAAAGCTTTAAAATTTATTGATAAGCTATAAAATAATGTTCAAAGTATATCGTCAGAAATTAAGGTCAAAAACAGAAAGTGTCTCTTCCATCATTGTAGGGTAGTTTATGTTTTTATTATTTTGGTTTCTAAGCATAATAATTTCTAGAAGTACAATACACAACAGTTGTAAACAAAACTAAAATATTTTTTTACAAATGACACATTAATTATTTTAATACTATTACTAATCAGGGTTCGTGATTTTTTTGATTTAAAAAAAAAAAAAAAAAAATCAGATTTTTTTTATTTTTATTCAAATTAATTGTAAGAACTTTAATTTATGATTAAAAAAACTTTATAAATGATTAATCAAAATTAAACTAATATTAAAACTGTATTATAACAATATTTTAGAAGCTCAAAATTACTAAAATAATTTTTCATTACAATACATAGCTTTGAATGCATAGGAACCATTTTGAAACAAATGCATGGGTGAAATTTTAAGACTAGATCAAATAGAGAATTTATAGAATACTTGAGAGGTCTGCCTAGGTTTTTCTGAGAGGTATACTTGTTTTGTGAAAATTTAGACATAATTTGTGAAAATTAAAAATTATATTAAAAAATCACAAAACTAAAATTTTAAGAAAAAGTATTTTGTGAAACTACTGCTAAGCGGTAGTAAATTTGGCTTGGACAGACCTCTGTTCTTTAACCATTAAAACAAAGTTTCAATTAGCAAACCCTAATTTTAATTTAAAATTGTGATTTTTTTTCTCTTGATTCTTAACATGACAAAATAAATGTAACAGATTTTGTTTATAAATGTTGTCATTGATCAAAAAATAAATAAATATTTAATCAATATATTTTTATATTAAAATGATAATTTTTAATCCTATTTTAAAATAGATAAGTTAAGCTAAAAAAATTTTTTTTTTAAAAATCTATGTACTCACTGGTATTTTTTTAAAAAAATTTCTTTATAGAAATTCTGATAATGTCATAGATACTGTAAATTTATTATAAGAAAAAAATTCCAGTTAATAACTCGACTGCTTCAAATAGACTTTGAAAGGGAAGAATGACACTATATCAGGGGAAAAAAAAAATATATATATCTGAATTCATCAGCCTTTTTTTTTTCCTTTCTATTTTTAGCATATTGGGGTAATTTCATTTTAATATAGCCTCAAGCTTTAGAAATATACATTTTCCACTAATAAAATATAATCCAGATTTTAATTCCATGATTTTTCAATCAAAAGGTAGAATTTTAATTAACATTATTTGCATTTTTTTTTTTTTAAATTCATGTTTGTTAATTACTTTCTACAGCTATGCAAGTCTATATTAAGACAGCATTAAATGTGTACTTTAATCTGTACTTTCAATCTTAAGAATCAAATGTTTTTTAAAAATGCAATTTCAAATGTATTGGAATTGAACACACACCAAGAAAGTAATTTTGTTAACTAAAATTAATTAATGCAGCAATTTATTTAAAATAAATTTTAAAACTAAGAAAAGAAAATAATAAAAGTATCAGTAATATACAACACTGGTTTTTAACTTTTAAATTCAATATATCTATTAAAAAGATCAGTTGATTTAAATCAATGATTTTTAAAAAAAAATCATTTGATTTAAATTGTGATTTAAATCAACCAACCCTGTTACTAATTCAAACATTAATGAAGATTAATTTTCCAGTAAATAAAACTGAGAAAACTGTTTTAACAAAAATTGCTTTATAAAGTTTTCGGAACTTATTTGGAGACTTTTTATTACAATTTCAGTTTATATGTCGGTATGTTCACTGAAAAGATGCCTGCATGAATAAAGTTTGATCATCAGTAACTTTAAACTGAATTTTCACTAGAGCATGTTTCTTACTCCTTCGCTCAATAAATTGAATTTCCAACCAGCCTGGTTAAAGTTTGCTTATTGTCAAGCTAACAATGAAAGGTTTTCATGTAACACAATTACTCGTTACTTTTAGGGTAAAGGGTTTTTCATGAAAGCCAAATTTGCCTCTTGCTTGTTGCTTACTGTAAAAGTTAATTCATATTTTTCGGGTTCAAAATTACTGGGATACCAAGATAGATTCTTAAAAGTAAAAACAATAAAACTGCTTTTTTATTCCTCTGTTTAGCTTTGGTAACGAGATAAAATTTCTCATCAGGCACTGAAAAGCTTGAGAAAATGTACTGAGGTAGATCTCATCGCACACAAATTACAATTGTCGGCAGTGGATGATTAAAAGTTGAACCTTGACAATTAAAATATTTTTCATTTAATGAACCGGCAATTTTATTAAAGTATTATTAAAATATTTTTAAAACATCTTATGTGTAACAGAAGCTATGTTTTCACAATATAAAGACGAAACTGAACTCATTGCCGTTGTAAATGAAATTTAGGTATTTTACTACCTTTATTTTAACACCTTTTTTTAATTTTCTCAAGTTTAAATTAAGAATATATTTTTTGTTGTTGTTGGTTTTACAAGAAAATAGACCATTATTTTTAACACACATATCTTTTGTTTACTTCATCAAAAAATAATTAATTAAAAAACTTGAATTTTTTAAGTAACAATAAATTAAAAGCTATAAATGTTAATAAAATACCTGGATGGGTATAAACTCTTGTATCTATATCCCAATCATCTGAAGTTTTAGCATCAAAATCTCCTTCTTTCTCATCCCAATATTGGGCATCTGTATAAAATACTAAACCAGATCCACCTTTCTCCCACTTTAGCTCTATTTTTTCTTCAAAAAGGCGTTCCTTGTTCCGTTCTTGACCAGTGACATCCTCATGCAAGGCTTCATGACGATCCCATTCTTCTTCTTCTGACTCTGATTCCTAATAACAATTCGAAAATAGTCAGTTATACAGAAACTATTCAAGAAAAATTGAGGTGCTCAGAATAAAATCAGCAGATCTCAAATATTGAGATAAATGTATGGCAGTACTTCTCCTGCCATCTGTATTTCATTTGCTGAAGTATCAAATGAAACGAGATATACTTAAACTCCCATATCCAACCTTCAAAATTAGTCTAATGTGAAAACTAACTTATTTTTAGTTCTTTCTCAAAATTTGAGAGAGGAAAAGATCAGCTGTTTTTTTATATTTATTTTGGTTATCTAGTCCTCAATTAAGTTTTAATCAAATTATATCTAATAGGTTAATGCAAGCAAAATATACTAATTATAGTCATCAACTAATAATAACTTATTTGTTTTACATTTGCTAACATTTGCAACAGATTGCTTAGTTGAGATAAAGATATCCCCCAAAAAATTTATTCTGCACAATGTAATTATCCTTAAACTTTTAATATCTAACTTATTTAATTTGCAAATGAGTTAATTTAATAATTTGAAGACGCAATATAGGTCTATCACATAACCTTTTGAAAATCAGCGAATGTCACAGAAACTACTAAATACTATTATGAAATTCAGAAACGTATGATCAATTTACATTAAGGTTATGAAGCACTAAAAAAAGAATTTTTGTTTAGTCAAATAATAAAATAAAAAAAGATATTAAAGCAATAAAACTAACTTAAAACATAAGAAAATATAAACAAACACAATGAATACTCAGAGTTAAATCTGTGCCCTAACAAAATCTTTTATATACCATATTCCCCAAATATTATTATAAATAATGCAAGATTAATACAGATACTATACAAAAATAAGTAGAAATTATATTGACTTAAAGAATTAGTTTCAAAAATTCATAATAAGACAGGCTCAGGAATAGAAGATTTCATTTTATCTCTTGAAATTTTTCTGACTATAATGGAAAGTAAGTATACAAGCTTAAAAATATAATTAATAACTAAATGAAACATTTCTTTCTTCATTTCAATATTTAAACCAATACAAAATTTGCTGCTATAATTATAGCGTACAAGATTTATTTTAAATTATAACTACTAATAAAACTTATGTATGTGTGCCGACTGGAAAATTATATTGTGAACAGTGCCAGGACATATACATATCACACGTCTAATTTAATCAGATATACTATAAAAATATTTAAGCTCCCTAAATTTTGAAAAAAAAATTATTAAAGTTGTTGCAGAAAAATGGTATTTAAGGGGGTGAAAAAAAAATCAAACCGGAAAAATCAGAATCGCGATGGTCCCGATCGTTCCAGATAATCGGTTCTCTACTGTACTTTCATTTTAAAAAGATGAGTGCACACTTTTTTACAAACACCATATATGGTTATTATTCATATCAAGTCATGTAATCTATAATTTCTAGCTGTTTCTTTGTTCAAATTTAGCTGTGCAGGCAATTATAAGATAAAGATGCTATTAAAAAATCCTTTATTAAAATGAATGGTATTTTGGTTTCAAAAAGGTATATTTTACTGTGCATTAAGGATTTATTTTATGGATAAAGATTACATTTCTAACAAGTTAAAGATGCTTTATACACAGTGATACTTTAATTATATGAGATAGATCATTTAATCCCACCAGTTAAGAATGACTAATCTACAAATAAAATATAATTCTTTCTAACTTTTGCTATGAGATCTCTTAATTCTACATATATACACATACATACATAGTAATAGGTTAGTATGACAAGTACTGCATACAACAAGAAGTCAACTATTATGACAAATTTCTAAGTCACTATCAAAATCCTTATATTAAAGAAACAAAAATTGTATCTTTATAATGAGTTAAAAATTACTAGCCAAAATTTTTATGAAAATATTTTCTCTACTATTAAAGTGAGCAATAATATACAAAAAAGATTTAAATGGAAAATACTTTTATTTATTTCTAGTATTAATGTAGAAAAGTAAAAAAAAACAAACAAACTAATAGTGTTTCTTATCCTTCAATTTTGATCCCTCATTTTTATAAAGCAATGTGTGGACAACCACAGACTAAATACCAAATGAAAGAAATGTTCTTGTATTTTTAGAAATTTCAGTATGCATCTATTGTTGATCACACTGCAATGCAAAAACTTGTTGCGATTTGGAAACTTGTTAATCATACATTCCTGTCATAGACATTTCTGCCTTTATAAACTGCAGAGCTACATAATTCAGGCTTCACTCTGAAAGCAAAAGCAGTCTACTCTTGATGTATATATTTTAAATCAAAACAGTTGTTTAAAAAAAGTAAATATGCTTTTTTATTTTTCAGTCTTTCAATTGTAATTTTAAAATTAATATGTATAACTGCTTATAACGATAAGTTGACTATAATGACAGTTTCATCTGATATTACGAATTGTCGATGTAATGGGCTTTTACAGTATATATATACACACACAGTATATTCTCGATATCTCAAAGTTGAAGGGAGGCTACATGAATTTCAAGATAGCAAGTTCAGAACTAAATATGTTCTAGAAAGTAGAAAAATATATTCTAAAAGTAGAGTTATGAAACATACGAATAACTACTAATAAAAATTTATTTAATGATAGTTGACAACAAGTCTAAATACAACAATTATAATTTTATCTTTAAAAGTAAGACAAAAATAATTATGCATTAAATAGAAAAGAATTAGTTTGCAATAAACTTATATTGTGATTTTTCCGAAAAAAATTCGACATAACAAGGTTATGAGAAAAAGCCCTTCAACATAGGAATTATGATTAGCATCATCTGGATAGATAATGCCAAGGGGAATTTTTTTTTTTTTTTTTTTTTGAGACATTGAAGTTCAAGATATCGAGAGTATACAGTCTAAAAAAGAGAGAGATGGATGGTATAGAAAAATAATGTTATAGTCACCTCTGAATTACTGTCATTTTGCCATGGACTTTCCACAGGTGCACGATTACACCAAGAACGTTTATAGCTATTTTCTGTTTTTAATTCTTCCTTTGCAGGAACAGTTGACTTTCTTTCGTAAAATTGTTTTTTCTTTTTGTATTCATAAGGGACATCGCCATATATTCTTTTGGAGCGGTTTCGAGGAAATTGTAGGTCTAACTTAGCAATTAATGATGGTGGTAGTCTACAAGCTTGAATCTCTCTTAAAAAATGACTAGTCTTTGTTCCAACATTTCCATGAGGCATGCATTTTGGTGGATGCATTTCAATGAGGGATTCAACATCTTCCACAGTAATAGTCTCTTTTTCTAATGGCAAATTTGATGCTACAGTACCTTGTTTACTAAATGCAGAGCCTAAAAAAAAAAAAATCACATTGTTAACTTTAATCTATTTTAAACTTTCTTAAAATTTCTATTTAAAAATAAAATTGCATTTTGACTAATGCGCTTAGCATAAATCAACATTTTTGTTGAAAATTAAACAAGAACAAAAAAAAGCTTGTTAAAACTTTAAAATAGTATTAAAATATTTAATCCTAGTTTACTTAACTTAAATCTATATTACTTTGTGGCTAATAATTTGAATCGTAAACTACAAATCGAAAATAACATTATTTTTATGCAAACAAATTAGAGAAACCAAAGGGAAATACTCTTTAGTTTTAATTAAAGATATTTGGGCTAAAATCAAGATTCAATCTATTGATTGCTTTTCTATCTAGGGTCAAATTATGACAAAATGAATTAGTGTAGTCAAAGTGCAAATAAGATGTGAAACATAAAAGACATAAGTTTTGGTTTGATGAGATTTTCATACAAATTAAAATTCTCTGTTAATCAAAAATCTTAAGTACTCATACATACATTATTAGGCAGAATCAAAAGAAAAGTTTCTTTGTTAATAGCAACTGGATTGAAAGTGTCTTTTAAACAATACAGACTGAAATCTACAGCTTAAATAAACTCATTAATATTTTATTTATGGCAAGTACAAAAAATTTAATAATTATTTTAAAAAAGTTTTCTACTTCTTTTTGTATTCTAAATAGAAGCAGGTTTTTTTGCTATGAATAAACAAGTTATTAAATCATTATGTTAACAGTACAGCTTACTTATAACAAAAATTATTCTTTGTATTATGGCTCTATAGCTAATAAAATTTGCATTCAACCGGGAAACAAATCAAATCTGCATAATTTTTCTGTCAATATTTCTTAGCATTTAAAAAAATTAGGCTTTCTACTTTAATTCAATGTAATTTATACAATATGTTTATTAAGGAGCATGCATGTTATTTAGACTATAATTAGTTGCTCAAATAAGAAGTTAATATGTTGTTTTAAGAACTTATTAATGCAATTAATAAACCCCAAACAAATAAACTTCTATAATATATTACATAATTTTATTAACATGTGATTTTATAAACATATTAAAAAAATAGTAAACTGCTGCTTGTAGTTTTTAACTCTATTAGTGATTAGGCTAACCTTCAAAACCTTACCAAGGCTACAACAACCTCAGGGGTCTGTCCAGAAATTTTGTGAAAGGTTCCGTTTTCGTAAAATTGTGAAAAAATTACTCGTAATTTGTGAATATAAAATAAACATTAAGTCACATTCTTTCCACCAGGGTCTGTTTTTGTGAATTTGTGCAAATAGGGTTCGTTATTGCAAAAAAACCTTTTTCAAGGAGTTTTTAAATTGTAAAGACATACAAGATTATGCTCAACACTGTAAAATTATAATTAAAAAAATTAAATTTTCAAAAATAAACAGCAATTGCTGCTACTAAATTAGAGATGCAACATACAAATGGTATATATCCTATACTGCTGACTGCAGAATATTCATTTCGGACGAATAAAGGAAGAAGCTTCTGTGGAAGACAAAACTTAGTTCGTTTGCATTTGTCTCCCCCCCCTTCCTGGGAAGGGTTTATCTGATTAACAAAACAATAATGAAGATAAACAATTTGTGAAGGGTCCAATTTAAAGATAAATTATTTTGTTAAGGGTCCGTTTTTAAGTTAAAATATTTTGTGAAGGGTCCGCTAACGGACCCAAATTTCTTCTAAACAGACCCCTGAACCTGTTTCATTTACTAAGTGATTTTTCTAGATAATGCCTTTTAATACTAAATTTGATGCCTTTTAAAAAAATTAGTCGAATAATTCATGTTGATTATACTTAATTAGAATACTTTTACTAAAAAATTCTCAAATATAAAGAAATACTCACTACTTACATATATTCTGATTCACTGATAGTTCTACTTCTAGCAGGTTATTTATCTAAATAAATATAATCTAGCATTTTTAAATTTTTGTTAATATAATTTTTATTAGACTAGTAGGCTCATTAAAAAAAAAAACTATTGCTGACACCAGTCCAATGATGCTTAATTAATTGTGGTTACTTAATTAATAACATCGCTCACACCCAAAAAGAATAGTATTGATTGGAATATGGATAGTTAACTCTGTGCCCTTCAAAATTAAAATTACCCTTATTTTAGATACAACACCCTAACCCTTCTTAATTTCTAGGGAGTTTAGAGAACAAGATAAAAATTATAAATCCCTCTATTCATACAGACATAATTAGAAACAGAACTTATGAAAAAAAAAATGTACAGGACACAACTTTCTAGGAGAGATTTTCGTATCGTGATCTGTAGCAGAATATTCGCCAAGTCTTAGCAACTTTCCAGCAATGGCTCACGAGAAACAAAAAAAAAAAAAAAAAAATAACAGAAGGGACAAACTCAAAAGGTATAACTCGTAGCCACTCCTAGACAAATATCTACATGATTATTTTTGAAAAATTTTTTAAGTTTAAAATCTGTTTGGTACCTTGGCGATTATAGTTTACGCGACGGATCACGATACGAAAATATACCCACTTCATAATTCTGTAATACCCATTAAATATGATAAGCTTAACATGTCTTATTAACAAAGACACTTTCTTATTACATAGAGCATTCAGCATCACATTTTTCAATCATAATTTAAAAATTATGTAAGAAAATTTTAGAAAAAATACAGAGTGTTAAAAATATTTTTGTATTTATCCCCTTTGATAAGGGGTTGGGTCATAAAAATAGTGAAATTTTTTGACAAAAGTGATGTTTCAGTTTGCAGAAACAGGTACCTAATATAGGTACTGAGGTAATAGGTTTTCTACACTCTACAGCTCTCCAAAAAGGATAAGTACCAAAAACATTATATTATGAAATTAATTAAATAACAAAATTAATATACTTGAAGAAACTGTTGATTCAGTCTTTTTAGAAAACACTACTTTCTTGATAAAACAACAACTCATTAAGGTTTCTCCTTTATCATCTAACCAATGTTCACCATTATATTGTTTAATGAATTCATCCACGCGTTCAGATAAAACTTTAATGATACAACAGTTTGTAATTCGCCTTGACCGATCTGGCTCAGTCGTATTGGAGTCATTTGATGGCTTTTGTACTTCTGGACGGTGGCGGAAATGAAAACACAAAAAGCCCCCACTTTCAACAAAACTAGAGAAAAAATTTCGAAGATGAGATGCATGATAAGTTTTAGGGATGTTATTAACAACTAGATATACTCCTTCTGAGTTCATTGGCGTCATATTATCTCATTTAAATTGATCCAGTTTCACAAAAAAAGTGAAATATAACAATATAAAAATCAGACTTCAAACACATAGCATAATATTAGACATTATGGTTGGCAAATACAAGAAGAATGATTTGATTTTACATAAATAGTTAGTCATTTATATCCTTAAATAAAAATAAGTCGTCCTAATAAAAATAGTTCGACGCAATTGTTTTCATGACATTTTTGATAGATTGATGCTTTGTAATTCATGTTATTTTAAGACTGGCTTGCTTTTCAATTGCATAAAAATTACTTTGAGAGATATTTCTACTGACATTGCTTCAACGGTATTATAATCATAGAGGTACAATTTCATTGATTATCTAATGGTGGGATACCACATCGTTCTTTTAGCTACTTGTATAAAAGCGTCACCTTGTGGAAACTTGATGAAAATGTAAGAGGGGTTGCAGTAATTATAGGTTTTCACTTGTGAGGAAGTAAGAGCACAGTGTGAAAAAAAGTATACCACCCTGAATAACTATTGATTTTAATAATTGGATTATCACGTATTAGGACTTACTCTTAATGTTTCGAAAGGGTGACATCAAATATGCTAATTAATTAGTGCAGACTTTATTTTAAGTTACAAAATCGGACATGAAAGCGTACATCCTCTTTATAAACAGACCTTTTTGTCGACGGATTTTGATTTCTTATCCCCGAAATATAGGAAGTATCCAAAATCGGGGAATATCGTAACATTAGTTCGGTCAAAAGATTGCTCGAAAGTTAAGACCTCATAATATTTATTTTACTCTTTGCGTATCTCGTCTTGTGTCGAGAACTTATAAAACGTATGGAATTTTTTGTTGCTGACATTATTATAAAATTTTTTTATCCAAAGATAATTCAAAGCAAAACATAATTTTGATAATAATTTATTAATTTTATTATTTTAATTTATAATAATTGAAAAAATATTTTTAATTTCAAAGTTTACCAATTATTTCATCATTTTTAAGATAGTGTAGTTCCATTAGCCAATATTCAAACGAAATCGGTTTAACAGTTCCTGAATAATTAAATTTTAAACATCCTACCTTTTTAAAATTCCTTTGCTTTATTTCTGCTTTCGTAACTTTAAATACCATCTGCATATATGATTTCGCGAATTTAAAGTTAGTCCCTTAAACCAAAGATTGCATTTTAGTGAATGAAAATTCGATTGTTAAAGCAAACGTTATACAGCTATTCCGTTAATTATTTTGTTCACTGATCAGTGCTTTTTTTAAAATTTTTCTTTCTTAATTAAATGTCTGGGGTGACTTTTTGGGATAAGAATTTAACTACAATCGTTAGAATTATAAAGGATGCAATTTGTGAAAAATATATAATATATTTTTGTTTTCACAAATTTTCAATTCAAGACCATTTTAAAGATATCCACGTTTATAAATATTTGCTCCAAATATATAAATATTTGCTATTTTTTCAAAATTTTCACCATTAACTTAGTTTGGTCTTCATGCAAGATTGAGCTAGCTGTTGTTGTGGTATTTAAAGAGGTTTTAGTATTACGTTGTAATCAAGCGAAATGGGTCTTCATTGCTATGTTTCGCTGGTTGAGCAATTGGAAATTTATTATTATTATTATTTAAATGCATTGAAGAAACATGTCAAATTAAATCGAGCAATAGCTAAACTTTTATATAGATTGTGTTTTATGTTGTAAATTTTTTGCGCTTATAGCAGGAGAAATGGTCATTTGAGTGGACTTCAGAATTGACACCCTGACTAAGAAGGAGTATCGCAAATATGACGGTATCTGTTTCAGCTGGAAATAGAATAAAACCCTTCAATATTAAAATTTACGACTTGTAGAGTGGTAAAGAATTTTGGAAATTTAAGTTACTGAAAGAGGACAGTGTTCCTAAGTTGACTAAAACGGAGAAATAAAAGCGATTGGAATTCTCACAAGACATGATGTCCTGGATATTCTATATGATCTAGATGACTGGCAATATTATTGGGAAGATCTATCTGCATAAAAAGAGAGACATTCTAGAAGAGACAAGTTGTTTGTGTTGTAGTTCTATTTTGATATGGCGTAGATTCAGACAAGCAATAAAAACTGATATGATGTTCGAAGGAAAGCAACAGCTGCGCGAACATTACATATATATTCTCCCACAATCACAGCGCATTTAAAACCCATTCTTCATGTTCCGACAGGATAATGTTTCTATGCTTGCCGTAAAATATAATTTTGAATGATTTTCGAATAAATGTGTACCATTTTTGACATGTTACGTTGCAGCCCTGATCAGAGCTCTATATGTGGCATTCTCATAAGGCAGCGTATTTAGGTACCAGGCAGTACAATTGCATTTTAGGCTTGATAAAAGCTATTTCCTTCGAATTAGCAAATTCAAAACTTATTGCTTACAAAAACGTTTAGAAACAACACAAAAAGGATTTATGAAGTTGTTTTGTAAAAGAGTTTTCTTATCATTATTTGGACAATAATTTGATGTTCGGTTCAGAGGATCTATTTTAAAACAGATGTTTAATTTACCTTTTGAATTTTTTTACTGCACCTACGATTTATTTATTATTTATGCATTATATGAAGAAACATAACGTCGGAGCGCTTCTCATTTTAGACGCAGCTCAAAATGTGTGTTTAAGAAAATATAAGTTGCAAAAAGCGTGATTTTAAAAATTCAACCCAAATTTAACAACTAAATGAGGAATTTTGTACCGCACTTTTTAAGCACTAAGCATAATTATCATGAGGCAAAAGTCACAGACTTCCGAGTTGGGGCAACATCTCTTAGGTGTTGGTAGAGGGGGGCTGAGTTTATTACGGATGTAACTGTTCAGGCGATTTCTTCGTATTCAAAACAATAAACTATAAAATGGCTTTCAAAAATCAAATTTTGTATGATGTAAATTTAATATCACTATTATTTTTTTAATATATAGGACCAATGCCAATCTTAAAAAAAAACTGTTGTTTTTTTAAGAAAGTTTTTTTTTATTTTATTAAACGACTTAAAATTCCTCATGCACCACAAAGTATAGCACGAGGCTTACAGTTGTAAGTAGAAAACAAAAGAAGAAAAATTTACAAATTTATATTAAAAACAAAATTCCGCAAGGCAGCAAGACTTTCAATACTTTTGACCAGTTCTGATAAGACAGGAGGCCAACAAATAGAAAGACGCCTCAAATCAGTCTTTAATTTCATTCGGGCACTCGCATACAGATTGCGATGAAGAAGAATATGTTCAGCATCTTCATCAGCATTGCCGCAAGCACAAATTCCACTGGTCTCCAGATGGAAACGAAATAAATATCTCTTAAAATTTCCATGGTTTGTTAAAATTTGGGTTAATTTAAAATCAGTTGCAAAGAATTTACATTGCAAACGGTGAAAAATGGATGGAAAGAACCTTTTCGTCCAAAGCGACCGAGGCGAAGCAAGAAATTCAGCATTCCAGTCCGCAATGACTTTATCTCTAGCGATGCGCTTCCAGTGAGAAGCTGGAACAGACACCCTTAAGTCTATTTCACCACACGTAGCTTCCCTAGCCAATTGGTCTGCTCTTTCATTGCCCAAAATACCGCTATGGCCACGAACATAAGAAAAATGAATAGTTACGTTTTCAAGAGCGTTCAAAATCGAGTGAATTTCCACCACAAGCTTCTCAGTAGAAGTCGTGTCACGCAAAAGAAAAAGTGAAGAAAGAGAATCTGTACAAATGAGATATTTAAAAATTTTGTTTTCACTAAAAGAATTTTGTATCCACTTAACAACCAGGTTTATACACAAAAGTTCAGCCTGGAAAACAGTACATTCATTAAGTAGTCGGTGCTTGGCAGTAACCTTCTCTGTTCCATTTTCATTTGAGAAAGGTTTAATTTATAGAAATGTACTAAGTGATTTAGGCGAATGATTGACATCGCATTGCGCATTTATTTAAATCCATTTAAAAAAAAAAATGATTTTCAAGAGAAATTTGAAAAACGGAATAAAATATTATATCAATTTTCTTAAATACGCATTTTGAGCAGAGTTCATTTTCTTAAACAGGCGTTGCGAGCTATGCACAGAAAACGATACTATGATTTTGTATGCTTTTATGAAATAGCAAACAAAAAACTATTATTTCTAACATAATTATCAGTTTTACTGTTGGAGCACTGTATGTGTGGTATTCAATTAATTTTAAATAGTGTTTGAATAAATTAATATATTGTTGTCATAACTTATGTAATTTATTACACAAAAGGAAGAAACAAACGAGTTAAATTTGCTATAATGTTATATTCTAACAATAGCACTGTACAACAATATACAAAACAATCATTTTTTCAGCTGACACTGATGCAATAGAACATAAAAATGATACATAAGTGTGAATTGTATAAGCTTTTATTTATAATGCTATATGAGCTTGCTTTTGGCACATTATATCATTATTGGAAAAATAAAACGTTGTTAGTTTGAGGGCATTAAAGAATTACTGAAAATTTTTATAAATAGATTAGTATTTTTTTAAAGTAATAATTGATGAAGAAATTAGTAAAATGCAATTTGCAAGCAATTAAAATATTAAAGAATAATATTTAATATTTGCTGATCAGATAAAGCAGTTTGATAGTTTAAAAAAAAAGTTAAAGTATGAAATTCAACTAGATTTAAGATCAAAAATTAGATTTTTTTTTACATAAAATATTTAAGAAATATTGTGAAGTGATAATAAGAAAACATTAATCATTTTTATTAAAATTTAGAAAACCATTGTATACTTATAGTTTAAAGAACATCGTCATGTAAAAAAAATTGATTATATTAATATTTTTAATGTTTGGTGAACATAAACTGTAGCAGAGTGAAATAAAATGATTGCTGTTGATATGCCAATGCGATTTCGGTGCATGGAGGATTAAACAAAAATGTTTTAAAATCTTTTTGATTTGCGACTGATAAAAAAAAGTTTTCTAATAAATGACTTTGCATTTAAACTGTGTAAGGGAAAATTTAAGTAAAATTGGAAAATTTTAAGTCTCAATGCACAACACGGTTAAAAATTTCGGAGAGGGTTAAGTCATTATATCATACGAATTACTTCGCCACCTTAATGCGGAGTTACTTAAGACAATTTTATTAAGACTATTATTTAAGTTATTACTTAAGACTATGATTAAAAATAAACGGACAGTTTAAATTAACACCTTATTTAAGACGATAATATTAAGAATTTGTTACAAATTTTTTCTATATTACGATTCAACGCTGAACTGATTTTCTGAAAGAGTAGAATTATAATCGCCGTCAAAGCGCATTTTTTTTTAAAAATTTGTTTAATTTTTTTTTTTTTTTTATAAATTATTAACTTCCTACCAGAATTTTATTTAACCTAACTCCTTGGTCTGTTCCAAGACATATTTTCGTAATTTTAAACTAAAACTTTAATGATTTAATTTTTTTATAATACTATCGTTTAACGTGAATAGACACGATATAAATAAAGGTGAGGCTAATTGCAATTTGTACGATATTATGGTTCACGTTAAACTGATTTTTCCGAGAGCGTAGCCTTAGAACCATCGTCAAAATAGTAGCAGATAATTTTTTTTTATTATTAATTATTAATTTTCTACCAGTGTTGCACTAAGTCTAATTCTTTGATCTGTTTTAAAACATATTTTGATAATTTTAATTTGCGTTTTACTTTAAGTGAGTAGGCAATCATTTTATTTCAGTTTACAAATATATAAGTAATTAAAAAGTTGAAAAAAAAAAAAAAACACAGAATATTTATACGTAATTTTTTTTTTTTTTTTGAAATAGACTGCTAAAGTTGAACTTTTACTTTTATTGCATTGCATTTTAATAAAATATATATGCTAATTGAAGATTAGCTGAAATTAAACTTTATGGACATAGATTTCTTCTTAACAGAATTTAATTTAATTTTAAATATTGCACATGTTGAAAAACATTTAATATTTTCATGAAAATAAATTATTAAAAAATAGTCATAAAATATTTAACAGTAGCAAGAAAGTGATCGTTTTAAAACGTGATACAACAGTAAATACATTAAACTGTTTTTGACATTTAACAGTATTTAACTACAAAATTTGTGTTGTGTTGTAGTGTATAATAAATGCATCTAAATAATTAAGTGTGTAAAATGAATTATGTGCAATTCAAGTATCTTATAAAAAGTAAACTTACAAATAAAATAAATGCTCACATTAAAAATGGATAGAAAAAAAGATTAATTAAAATAATAAAAATATATCATAATAATTATAACAACATAGATAAAGTGGTTAATATTGACAATAAGTATAGACTATTTTCGTAGGAAATTTTATAAACCAATACTGTACGGATTTATTTTAAATAATATTATAACATTTCGTAACTATCTATAATGATCCTTTAGATGAAGCATTTGATTTATTTGTAAAAATATTACTGTACCATAATTAAAAACAACTTCCTGATTATCTAATGCCGAAAAAGTGATAAAACAAAATAATGCAAAAGAAAAAAAAAAAAAAATCGTCAACTATTTAAAGTTTGTATTTTTTGAACAATATAAATGCAATAAACTGGGAAATATAATGTTTATATAAGGAATCTTTTATAAAAAGTTTGTGTAAATTTGCCGCTTGCTTATAAAAAAAATATCACGTGACAGATAACGTAGAAAATTAATGATAAATGCTATACAAATGGTAGTATATCTGAAACACATAAAACAACATATCCCACAGACTTAAATAAAATAGAAAAATTGCAATAATTTCGAATATATATATATAAATGCGATTTACTTACACTCAATATAAATAATAGAATAAAAAAGCAAAAAATATTTGTCCGTTCAGTTGGTTAAATTATTTACCGCAATTTTCGATAACTAATCAATTCTCAATTACAGTACAGGTGAAGCTTTTAAACATATTATAAACAGCTACTGATGAATAAATATCGGTATCATGCTTATAAATTAGAAGAAATGTGTCAGAAATATCGACGATAAAGATCGGAAGAAGAAAAGTGAATTAAAAAATTTACGGAAAAGGATATCGATACAATGCAGACATTGATATCCTTGATAATTTATTTCACAGGTTCAGTAGATAATAACAATGGGTTTTGAAATTATAAGCGATGTTTAATTTTGTTAGAATGAAATCAATTAGAATTTTTGATTCTCTCTTTTTTTTTCTTTAAAAATGAAAAAATAAATTTCATTATTTTTTTTTTAAATAATAAACTGATATAGGGATTAGATATAGGGATTTGCGTTATTTTTTATAATTAGAAAACGATTCTGAAATGCATTTATGTAGAATTACTAGCTCAAAAATTTTGTAATTTTATTTCGTTTAAAAATATATTTTTAATTAAAATAATGCATACCCAAACCTTTTTTTGGTTATTTATTATTTTACAACTATGTAATATTTGAAAAATTACGAAGCAAATTTCAATATGTTTTTTTTTTTTTAATGAGTTTTCAGCAAAAACAGCACTTTCTTCATAAATTTTGGTTTAATCTTTTAATTATATAGCGTCAAATCTAGTACTACAAAATAATTACACAGTTTTTTTTTTTTTTTTTTTTTTACAATTTTAGTATTAATTTCTTCTTAGTATTCATTTCTTTTTAAGTTTATCAGTTGCATCCCGTAACACGAGTTTCGTTACTAAGGTAGCTTTTTTTTTGTTATTTTTTTCAATTAGAATCAAACGCAAAAGAAGAAAATAAATGTAATTTATTTATCATTTGTTTTACTTGCATTAAAAAATATTTTAGAAACTAGAATGAAAAAAAAATAATTCCATTTAGGAATTTCCCGAATTTCCAAATTTTTATATCACCACGTTTCTAAATTTAAGAATTATTCAGATATTTCAAACAAATATTTTTCAGATAAGATTTTGAATTAATAATTGCAAATGGTTTTCACAACATTCAGCATTAGTATACAAAACAATATTGAGAAAATAAATTATGAACACTAATGAATTGAAACAGTATACATAAAACGGCGATTAAAAACAACAAATTTTTTTTTAAAAACTCACAATACTTTTTATCCAAGATATTTCACCCACGGTTTAAATAATTAATTTGAATAATTGCTTGATTAATTGTTAACATAAATTTATTTATTTCTAATTTTACACTTTGTTTTCGATTCGTAATTAATCAACTGGTAGCGTGCTGCATTTCTTCCTGAACCATTCTCGGCAATTTAAACCCAGTTTTCACATGTTATCAGATAGGAATAACAGAAATTAGGATTTGAGATATAAATTTAGAAATCATCGCAAAAACATTTGTGATCTATTTACATAAGTACGAAAACTTTAGAACACTATTGGTTATTCAAAAGGTTTGATCTGAAAACAAAATCTAATTCGCATCGTGAACTTCTGAAAAGAAAGTGAATAAATATCATCTTGTTTATTGTTTGTCCTCAAATTTGAAAAAAATTAAGTGAATAGTTAGGTATAAGTACAGTTATAGCAACATTTGCATTTGAACTTGAAAAAAATAATAATTATGCTTAAGCCTCTTTGAGCAGAGTTTGAATTTCAGTAGAAGGCATTGTTTTTTTTTTAAAATTACTAGTTTTAATAGAATATTCAATAATAATAGATATTTCATGGTCTTTTATCATGAAAACGTGCTATTAAATGCCAAGCGCGTGGCACATGGATTATGAAATCCTGTTCACAGTTAATGGTTGCAAGCAACATTTTCTAAATGATAGAATAATTAGAATTTTAACTATAAAGGAATTTTAAATTTTACAGTTAGACATCAAAAGTCAATTTATATTTACAAAAAGTATCACTTATATTTTATTTCCTAGTGACCAAATATATGTCAAATAGCTGTTCCTATGATTAGAATATGAAATATATATGAAAAAATCTAATAAATGCCGCGATTACAAAGCTTGTACTTTGACATTGTTTCTAAGATCTTGGACATTTTTAAAGGTAATTTTTAAAGTGGCAGCACACATAGAATCAGCGCTTTATTCTTAATTTATACTGTTATATCCTATTTTCTAGCATCACATGTAAGCAGCACTGGTAAAAAGTTAAAAAAAAAAAAAAATTAAAAAAAGAAAAAAAAAAAAAAAAAGAAAAAAAAATACTTCAAACCTCTCAAATTACGGGATGTCCCAAAATTTATGTAAGAATTAATTTTGACAAGAAATGCAGGTTTTTAATCAAAAATTGTAAATTTGTAATTCATTCACAGACATACAGTAAGTTTGAAGCAATATATTAGGGAATTGGTTTTGCTTGCACATATACATTCTTTTGTCGAGATTTGCAATGTCTGTTTTGCGTAACTGTGGCAAAACTTTGTTGATACAGTGCTCGATTTCTCACACCAAGAAGCTTTTAAGCATAAATATTAGAAATTTTTTTAAAGGACCATCATAAAATTGAATCATCTGGGCGGCCAGTTCTGAAACATAAAAATACATGGCAAGGGAATGTCATAAAAATGTTTAAAATATTGAACAATAATGAACCACATTGATCTTATGTGTAACACCACCTTTTTTAATAACTCTGAACTGTCAGCTGTTCCACAATTCTATTCCTCACATTGGTGAAATCTCATCGCACCAATGGCTCAAAATTCAAATCTTTCCTGAATTTCGGGACATCCTACGCTTTATTTATTAAAATTTTAGAAAGCAAAAGACAAGGCAAAAATTATTCTGGATAAATTCAAGGAAAATAAAAAATGTTTTTTAAAACTATTGAAAAATAAAATCTTGAATACAAAGCAAGTTTTAAACTTTGCTGTTTTTAAAGAACTCAGTCTAACAACGGGAAAATAATTAAAATTGTAAACTCCAATGAAAAATTTTACTCGAAAATCTTCTTACCATCCTGCATTCTATCACATAAGTAAAGGTACAAAATCTCATGAGCATTAATACAAATTAAATGGTTTGGGAGTATCAAAAATGTAACTGAGAAATACGTTTATCAATACAGAAAAAATAAATAACTTCATACAAATTTCAAATAAAATTAGTTTTTCTAATTTAATTCAAAACAGTCACGTTTAAACATTTCATGTCTTTAAAAAATATTCAATTTCATCTAATAAAAGAAGTATTTTCAAAATAACTTATATCTGGAATTCGCGTACAAATGAAATGCTTAATTTTTTTATTATTGGATAATAGTATTTTTTTTAAAAATGATTTAGATTTTGCGCAGAGTCTTATCTACTGTTTCATGTAAATGAAATGTTTTTTTTAAAAATTATATATATATATATCCGTTGTTGAACAGTCGACCCAATTTTTAGGTTTACGACTACTAATGCTCAACTCCGTAGCCTTGTTATTTTGAACCAATCCAGAAGACAAGGAAACTCCTGAATCAGTACCCACAAAGGTATTGATTTGTTATGGGAACATGGAGGACTTTACAACTAGACAGATTTAACGTGCATCAGTCACCATTTACTAGACGGGGAGTTTTCGGCCGGCGGGAATCCAACATGTAAATGCTTTGTCTTAAACAACTGAAAAGAGATAAATCAAAGCTTATTCCTACAGCGCAGTTTTTTTGCAAGTCATAAATTGTTTAAGTTCTTTGGCATTTCAACAAAATCTGATAACTAACTCAAACAATGCTGTCAATCCTAGTGTTAAAAATTTCTGTTATTTAACTCTGGCCCATAATTGTCGAAAAAAATGGAAATAAGGCGTGCGTATTGACGATTAAATACATTTGTTTTAAGGAAAGGCGCAATACATCAGAGTTTAAGGAATAAAAATAGATCAATCATTATAGTGACGATGAATCATTTGGTTTATTTTTTTCAAGCAGAAAAGGCTTATTCTATTTGTGTTTTCGATTGAATTAAAGCTAGTTTTGAATTAATGTTAGTAAATTATTAGATATTTTCAAAGCTTTACGCAATTTTTCATTGCTCTATTTTATTTCACGCAATTTTTGATTTTTATAACTGGAATAGACATTGCTTTTGCAACGTCAAAGAAAGAATCACAGAGTTTTCGAAAAAAATGAGAAGCTTTATTTAAGAATCCAAAAACTAATTCCGATTCGTACCATAGCGCTGACGAAAAATATTCTCAGTGGCAGACAGATCATGGATTAGTCTCTTTGCTCTTGGGCTAATCGAATGAGGCTTCTGAAGGTTTTCTTCGCCGTTTAACACGAATTAGTTTTGCTAAAAAAATCAATCCTATATGAAAGAGAGTTTGTTCCATTGCCTCTTTCAAGAGTTTTCTTGCCTCTAGATTGAGTTTAAAACTAAAATACTTCGAAGTTGAATTTTGATAACTCCGCTATGGATCAGTTTTTTTGTTATTAAATCACAAAATACAACAGAAGCAATATTGGGAGAAGGAAAGTAAAAATATTTTTTCAATGTTTAGAACAGTGTACTACACCGTCTTGGCGATGAAAACTATTTCAAAATTACAGTGGATCTCCGTTCTTTCTAAAAAAAAAAAAAAAAAAAACACCACTAATAAGATTCACAATTTGAATGCCTCAACAGTCTTGTGTCACCTGGCTTAAACCACATTGTCGGCTTTGATGATACAAAACAAAACATTTAACTTATATTAAGCTCATCAGCATTCTGCTATTTGTTTGCTTTCTGAAAATACTGATTCTATATATAATATGATGGTGTATAAAAGTTTTTCTAACAATTACATAGTAAAAATCTCATATCTAAAACTGCATATAGCTGGAAGTACAAGATTTCTCTACATTAAATTCTATTTTGTTTTTACAAAAGACACTTTAAATGAATGAAATATTTTGTATCAAAAAGAATTTCGCACGCTTGCCTTTTTTAAATTTTTAATTAAAAAAATTTTTTTTAATTGTTTTTAAACAAACATTATGATTCTAATTAAAGTAAAACAGAGAAACAAGTTTAAAAAAGTAAAAAACTTGATTGTCATGCCTTATGCACAAAAATTCTCAATTTCGATCAAGAGCCTGTTTAAATAAAATAAAACTTAATAATTAGAAATAAATTGTTTTGACTTCTTTTAAAAAACAACTTTTGAAAATAGCTTATTGCCATCTTAAAGTCATAAATTATTTTTTTAAAAAACAAAATGCATTTTTTTATTACAAACGAAAATAAGATTTAGGAGTCATTATAAGGAATTTTATAATTTACAATTGCAAAAATTAATGTACCAACTTTTAACTATTAAATAACGTACAAAATGAAATAACAGGTAATTGGAAATTTTGTGTCATGTTGAACCATAATAATGTGAAATTTGTTGCAGCCATATTATGGTGCCAAAATGTACCAAAACAAATGAAAATAAATTTTGATTACATGATACTATTGTTAAATTTGAATGGTAACCTAGTTCAATTTAATACCTTAAGGTTGTAGAAAATTTACACCGTATTAGGGTTCAACATTAATACAACTCTTCAGAGAGTTCGACTCTTTCATGGAGATCCTCAATTTTCTTTTCAATTTGTATTACATTAGACAGGAACCAATTTAGAATCATTGTCCTTCACATCAGATTTGAGAATGTGAATAAAAAGTTGGAAGAATTTGAAGTTTTATCCATGGCTAAAAATTTTACTAATTTTTTAACCATGGTTGATTATGGTAAAACAAAATGTGATATAAATTGAAGTAGAGTGATTTCAACAGTTTTTTTTGTTGAGATTTTTATGTTGATGATCAAACTATAAATTTATAAAGTGCAATGAAATCTCATCAGAAACTTCATCGAATTTGATATTTAACATTTAAATATTTAAAATTTTATTCCCCATAGTTATTAAATTGATACAGAAATACATTTTTTTCCTTTTCATATATCCCAAATATTTTTTTATGTACACAATCTTAGTGATTGGAATTTGTGAACAAATATAATTGATGTAGATTTTAGTTCATCCCAGACATGTGGGTTTTAATTTATACTACACGATTCATTGTAATACTTGTTTCATTTATTGTGCTTTTTAGAAACAAATATATATAGAGTATCTGTCTGGATTCTTGGTTTGAATCCAGAAGATATCCCTTGTTATAGACACTTATTTAGTTAATGCAATCGTATTTGCTCAAAACATGGAAAGTCTGACATGAAAACAATAATAAAATTTTTTAAGTGAAAATCTGCGTGAAAAAACAGAAAAAAAAAAAATGGTAATGTAAATATTATTGTAAAACGGTTCAAAAGCTTGAACTAAATTTTTATTTCCATTTTAAGTTTTCTGAGAAATAGATTTTTGTTTCTCCTTTGATTCAGCAGCATTGCAAATAAAATTTTAAAAAAATTATTTATAAAGGCCGAAAAAATCGATTATAAAAGAAACGTATAAAACTAAATAATTCCTTGTTTTTAATTCTGAAGCTTTAACCAAAAATATCAGATGAATTTGGCACCTGTTAAGTTTACTATAGACTAGCGCTATTACCCTACTAAGGCAATCACTGAATGATGTTTTTAAAGAGAAAATCTCAATACTCCTACACCAAGCTTAGTTTTATAACCGATCATAAAATATAGTAACATACGCTATGATTTTTTTTCCTCCAAAAAATCCACATTACAATTAAATTATTTCTTTTCTACATAACAAAAAAAATATATCAAATATAAAAATCATTGCACTTCACAGAAAGCAATATACAGCCAAAACATAAAAAAATTGAATATTGATACAAAGTTGAAACAAGTATTTTTTTTTTTCAAGAGAGTTCAAACCACAGGTCTCCAATAGGTAACTGAATTACTTTATTCAAAACGGGCTTGAAGCCAGTTTCAGCGATTAACGGTGTTAAAAGGAAGCCCAGAATTTTAGCACTATCGCTCTACCAACACTTCTCAGTAAAGAAAAAGCTCGCAAGGGTTACCTTAAATGAGAAATCCGATACTTCAGTAGTTCGAATGTTTTGACATCTTTCTTATTTTTCCCTCACTGCGCAGCGCAGTTTAGAACTCCAGACGTTGTGACGTCTTTCTTATTTCTTTCCACTGCGCAGTTAACGCTGTTTTTCGTAGCTCTGTCGCCAAGGAAAATAAAAAAAGGCCATAGTTTAAGCGCGTTACACTTGAAGCAATGCGATGATTTTTAACAATATATATAATCTTGCCCTGAACAATTATCTGGACTTCAGAACAATCAGACAAATAACTTAAATATTTTAAAAGTTATTACACTTTTTAAAAAATCACTAATTTGGTGACCTTTTTCACCCAGATAAAAATCACTGCTGTATTCTCAGTTTTTGCAAATTTTTATGAGCCCATCTACATCAGCATTATAATAAGTTTTTAAATATTAAAAAATTAGACCTCAAACGCTTTTCATTTTCACAAAACTGTGGCTTTTCTTCATATTAACGTTTTGCGCTATTTTCAAAATAAGCGTAGACAGGGCTGGCTTTAAACAGGCTAAACTTGACCTAACAGTCATAAGTAACAGTTACAAACTCAAAGCAGTCATAAAAATAGCATATTATTCGCAAAAAAAGCGTCATTTCAAATTACGACGGAGCCTTCGAAAAACAGCCCTAATGTTCACTACGTCGGACTACTAAATTGATTCGAGAGTAGGCTTTCTCTCTTCTAGGAGGTGTTCTGAAGGACTGATCAATCCTTAAATTTTTGGCGGTAACGATAGAAGAAAAGTAACCAAAATTTATTTCTTATATACAAAGTAAAATTTAACTGTAATTTGCCTAAAAAAATGATTACATTCCCAATGAAAAGAAGGGTAATTTTAAAAATAATTTATACGGCGTACAGCCATTTTGTCCAACTAGTAATAACTAAGCCTAATCACGGGGTGAAGAAGCGTGCTTTATTTCAGATTATTCTCTATCAGGCAATTCAGCTATCTCTGAGAGATCAGTGGTCCAAACTGCCAAAAGACGTTCTTTCACTTGTTTGAAAAAGGAATCATATACAAAATCGTGCGAAAATAAAAACGAAACAAGCAGTTAATTCTTGAAGTTGCTCACACTGCAGTTTCACAGTAACACGACGAATCACCTTCGTATGCTTCTCTAACAACTGGTATCTCTCTTACTATTCCGTATACGTCTCAATTCAAAACTTATTTTACACGATTAACTGTCTCTTCTAACACCTTCAAGCCATAACTATTTGATCAAATCATGCCAAATTCTCTTGCCAATCGTTCAATCAATGTCTAAAAATAGCAGTTTAAAGGATGCAAGGTTTGCTAAAGTTGCCCGTAAGTCACAGCCAAGAGCCAGCTTCTTTCTCAAGCACCATTGCTGCATCTTCACGTCCCATCATCCTTAGTATGTTTAATAGGTCCGTTAGTGCGCTGGAATCTCTGTGTCTTGCTTCCCACAAGTCTAAGATGTGTTCAGTAGGACTGGGCTTTGTAGCAAAGTAGTTTATGTACCTGGAATCAAACAGAGACATAAGTCATAGATTATTTCTTTGATGATGGTATAATTTGAGAATATACAAGGTGTTTTGCCTAATATATATGTCGGTACTTTTCGATTAGCTGGGAGCAAGTGAAAAGTAGCCAATAAATGTACTTTTTATTTTATTTTATTTACTTTTTAAACTAATAAAAATAGTTTAATTTCCCTGCACCAGGCTTACCGAAAGGAACCTAAATTTTTTTTTTTTTTTAAATTTTGTAGAAAAAATGAAGTGAAAGAATACTTTCACTTAAAAGACTAGAAGTCAAAAATCATATCAGATAGTAAAAAAAAAAAAAAAAATTGGGTGATTTATAAAATCCTGTCGACCATTTTCGACAAAGCCAAAAAGGGCCCCAAACAACACGAATTTTTGCCAACAATGGAAAATAACAACCATATAAAATTTTAAAGTCTTAACTTTAGTCGTTTAAATATAAAGTTTTGAAAAATCTGTTAGGGTGAACGATACTTAATTTTTCCTGCTCAACTGTGAGAAAAGGGATTGATGATTACCTCTGACCAGTGGGGTTTAATGTGACTATTTTTATTTTCATACGATATTGTTTTGTTGTTTTATATTTTGCTTTAATATTTAGATGCGTAGTCGTTTAAAGTTTTCCATTATTGTAAAAGAAAATCGTGTTATTAGGCGCTTTTCACTGGTCTTGCCGAAAATGGTGGACTGGATTTTACGTAAGTACCCAAAAATGATATCAAATATTGCTAACTCTTAAGGTCTAGGAAAGAAAATGAGGTATTAGTTTTTTTCTTCTTCTTTTTTTTGGGGGAAATTAGTTGATGATAAAACCGAAAGAGGAATATATTTTAATTTCACCAGCCAAACTTTGTTGTGATTTTTCGAAATCTTTTCTGAGCTTGTATTAACCTCGAGAGCTGAATCCATCGTTTTTTCCTTCACTTAAATGTGAATTACTAAGCTCTAACGTGCATAGGTTTTTAACTTCAAATGTTTTTTAATATACTTTTTAAGAGCAGTCATTACAATACACTGATTACAGAAAAAGAGTTTATCTGCAATAAATTCTGTACCTGTCAACTTGAAGCTCTTGAGCTAGCCTTCGCCAGTCATTTCCATTCAGATTTGGGGGATCAAGGAACGTTCGAAGTTGTTTTCGAGCTTGATTTGTTAGCCTAATGAAAAAAAAAGAGAGAAAACCAAATTTTCATTTTTTATCGCTAATGAATTTGTATAATTACTTAAATCAGTCAATCTGTTATTTACCGTCAACTAATGGACGATATTAACAGTCATAATGAATGGTAGAGGATTTGAAAATAAAGATATACACAATAACAATTTAAATTGTTTTGTTAAATATACCCAACTCAAAATTCATTATGGTCCCATCAAAAACTTTTGATGGTTTATGTTAGTTGCAGTGCGATTCATGATGGTCCAATATCATTTGATGGTCACCATCATCCAACATTTTCCATTTTAAGTGTTCATGGTTTTTGATATGCCAACAAACTTCCATCATTCCGTGATGGATAATACTGTGATGGTTAACCATCAAAAAAGTGTGACTCTCATGAACCAACAATCCATGATGATCCGTGACGGTTCATAATGATTCCAACTATACATTTCCATGATGGTTTAATGGGAATTCTTGTTGGTTCTCAGGAACATACCATTAAAACAATTAGGATTTTTTTATGAGAAATCATCATAAATCAGTCCGAATTCCTAAATTGGGATGATGGTTGTTCATGATCGTTCCAACATTCGATTAAGATACTACGATGGAAATTCGTGATGGTTCAAGATGAACAAACCATCAAAACAAGTTGCTATTCTTATGTTGGACCATCATAAATCAGTTCGAATTCCTACATCGAGATGATGGTTACTTATGTTGGTTACTATCAAGAATATAATGGTTCATGATGGAATTGTTGATGATTACCATCAAATTATGTTGATCCGTCAATGGAAAACCGTAAAAGTTTTTGACTTGGGTTGGCATATTATAAATAAAAGTGTAATTACATATTTAGTACCAAACCGGTGTTAATTTACAAGTAGTATTTTCTATTAAGTGGTGAATTTAATACATGCTCTCAACTTTTTGCCTCTTATTAAGAGGTGGGCACTTAACAGCTTACCACTGGGTGGGACTTTTTTTCGGATGTTCGAGTTTCGAAGATTTTTGAGCTTTCTTTACCATGATTTTAGCTCTCTTTTAATTGCAAAGACACTCGGGAATGTTAATAATATTAAAAAAATAACTAGGTGCAAACAATTTACAACAAGTATTTGGAATCTATCGATTTCTACAATTTCAAATAAAAAATTTAAACAAATATTACGCTTTTATTAAAATATACAAAGATGAATTGCAATAAACATAAGAAGGCTTTTTTTTAAACACGAAGGGGAAAAATATTCCGTAAATAATTAAGATATTTATCAAAATTTTGAATTCTTAATGAAAAACGAGGTTAATTTCTTTTGTTTTCCCAGTTTTTATTTCTACTCTTTTATTCGATTGGAGTATTTCATTCGTATGGTTAGTTTTTTTTTATTCATAATAATTCTGATTTAGGTTTCTAATTTGTAAGCGTATGTGCGATTTGTAAGCATATGTTACATCCCATATACGAGGCAGCATAATGTATAAGATAAGAACAATTTCTATGGCTCTTTTTTAATTACAATTTTGGTTCAAATTTTCTACGCTGTATTGGCTTAAAGCATAAACTTACAAAGGAAAAAAAAATTGAAATAAGTACCTGAATCCTGCGATTGGCTGATCCAAGGCAACGAGGGGGCAGCCGTTGTCATTAGCCGTCACCGTAGAACTCAGGGGCTGATTTGTCCAGTTCAGGGTAGGGCTAGGTACATTGGTTTTCTGTAAATATGAGAAGAACATGAATCGCAAAAATAAAATGAAGTAAAAAATTAATCTTATAAAAATGACTAGTTTCTGGAAAATATTATCGAAAATGAAAAGCATTTTTCAAATTTTTTTTATTACTTCTCATGGATTCAATAAATGCTAAAAATTATGTAAAGGATATAAACATAAATAATGAAAAAAATAAACAGTTCTAAACAAAAATTGAAAACTTAATAAAATATATAAAACGGTACTTTTCGGCTAGCCCGGCGCAAGGAAATTAAACTATTTTTTTATATTTGATTTGATTTTCTTATTTTTATAAAATTTAATTTTTATGTATATAAAACAATAAATAAAACAAGAAAAAAAAATGGTCGAGATTATCACATTTATTACATACTTTTAATTACCTTCGATTAACCATAAATAGGGGTTGTAAGTTTGTCGCGGCGCGAATTTTCGCGACCGTTTCCGCGAAATTTCAAGTTTTTTTAAAAAATTCGCGAATTTTTTAAAATTGCGCGATTTGAACGAAAGTTATTCAATTCGCGCGATTTAAATGAAAATTATTCACAATTTGAAGTTATTTTTTTCTGTTTTATCTTATCAATAAAAATATATTTGTAGTTATGATTTTTCTGAAGTTTAAAAATTGATTATATTTTTTCAAAGCATTCACAAAAGTATCTAGCAAAATGACATTAGAATTGGGTTAGGCTCTATACAACGTGTTAGCAGTTCCATCTGTGGACATATCAAGATGATAGTTTTGACATTTCTTTATCTGCTTTTTTCTTAGAAAGCATACTACTGGAAAGTGTAAATTTTAAAACTGTTAGCGAAGCAGTTATCCAGTGTTGTCAAAAGTACAGGCTTCGTTTTGATACCATTTCATCTTTCGTCACTGACAATGCGTCTTACATGAACAAAGCATGGGAAAAAAGTTTGAAAGCAGTTTTCTTGAATGCTGTTCATGTGACTTGCAATGCACATCTTTTAAATCTCCTAGGAGAAATATGGCAAAATCAATTTGAAAAAGTGAATTCTTTTATTGTGCATTTAAAGCGTGCATTCACAGCATGTCCTTCACGTAAGGGTCGATTTCGAGCCTTTTTAGTTGAAAAGGGCAAAAACGCCGCTCTACCACCGGTTCCCGTACAAACCAGATGGAATAGCTGGTTTAAGGCAGCTTTGTTTCACGTTAATTACTTAGCTGAATATGCAGAGTTCTTCGATAAAGAGCAACAAAATAGCAGTAGTTCTTTGATCAGCACGATTTCCGAAGAATGTTGTAACGCAGAATTGAGTGAAGATTTAAGAGAGATTGGAAAATATGCATCTTTAATTTTGAATCAATTAAATTTATATGAAAAACAAAGAATAAGTTCGCATGTTATTTTTAATGAAATGTCTGATCTTGCTGAAGATTTAAAAAGTAAATCTATAACCTGCCAGCACTTGAAATCTAAAAAAGCTTTAAAATCATGCCAGGAAAAAATTCAGGCATACTTTTTTGAAGGCAATATTACAACACACAGATTTCGTCAACCAGCATCAAGCTTTTTTAAAGCATGCAGAGCTTTTGATCCTAGTCAATTCAAATACTTAGATGTTTTCCAAGAAGATGATAGTTCTTTTATTTTTAACTCTATCCCCATGTTTGAGGATGAAGAAGAATTGAAGAACGAATTTAATGCTTACAAAGCGACAGTTAATGAACTACACGTTGAAAGTAGACAATTAATTCAGTTTTGGAAATCGAAGATGGAACGCTATCCAAAACTGTCTAAAGTGGCAATTCGATGTTTGTCAGTACCAACTAATAGCGTGGATGCCGAACGATCTTTTTCAAAATACAAAAATGTATTGAGTGATGAAAGGAGAAACATTAGCGAGAATAACTTAACCATGTATAATATTTTGTATCAAAATTCTGTACATTTAAGTAACGGCATTAATATTGCTTAAAAATAAAATTTTGTAACTTTTTTATGTTTTTTATTATTTTTTAATTGATTTTCGGTGTAAATATCAGTGCATATGTTATCCGCGAAAATTTCGCGATTTTTTAAAACTTTTGCGCGAATCACCCGCGAATTTATGTCTTTTTTTCCCGCGATAAACTTGTAACCCTAACCATAAAGTAGCCATAAAAATAGTAATATTCTCAAGAACAAGTCTTTGTAATAGTAATAATGTTAAAAACACCACTTATAATATTCAATTTGCTTAACATAAGAAATTAATAATAATGAATATTAATTTGGATGCAATACATTTAAAACAATGCAATATTGGCATTTAGAATTTTTAAATTATATTTTTTGTTATGCTGCGTGATTCTTTATTGAAGATGGGAGCGCAGGCTGGGATTGCCTGGTTTGTCGAGCGTTGGACTCGTGTTCGTGAGAACCGCCGGCCGAATAATTTCCCTGTATCAAATGGTGACTGGTGCACATTAAATCTGACGGGGTTACAAAGTCCTCCAACCACAACAAATCAATACCTCTGGGGGTACCGTATTGGAGATTAATCATTCTCTAGTTCAGATCAAAATTACGATCTGCGGATGGATGAAAGGTGTGTGAATCAGTCTTCCCAGTAAAATGGGTTGTGACGCATGTGTGTGGCAAAATCGCATTCTGAAAACATGAAGCGCACTCTTTGCTTTAAAAATTCTTTTTATTTCAAGCAGTCTTGCCGATATTGGCAAATGGTTTACGTGACAACAGATGGAAGAGCTTGGATGGCAAAACAATATTTGTTCTGAATAACACAAAGAATAAGAGTATAGAAAACGCATTACATTGTGGCGTAAATTTAGTATCACAAAAATCAAAGCGTAATTTTTCTTAGTTATAAAAAAAACAGTCTCACTTTCACCAAAATAAAAAAAGTTTTCGATTCCAACTCAGTGAGTGCTTATGCACTCCTCGAATTCATCTATAATACTGTGAAATAAAGGATAAAGACAGTGGCACAGATGGGAGTTCAGAGTTATTAATAAATAGAGCAAGGTATGTACGAAGCATAATCATGCTTCATGAAAAAGGAAGAATTCACAGCTTAAACGCTTTTCAGCGTTGAATAATATTTTAAGGACTTCTGAGACATTCCCTAAACAAGTAATTTTCCGTTCTCGCCAACAGGTGTGTCTCGCCAACTAAAGCTTTCCAATGGCTGTCAATTTCTAGTTTTTAACTGGCATCGAAATTCGTGATTTCCCGTAAGTAAATATGTCGAGACTTGCAACGAGCATTGGGGAAGCTTTAAATTGACTCTTAAGTTCTAATGAGAAATGCAAAATGAAAAAAAGAATGAGAGTGACGAAAGAATATGCCTGCAATTTTACATTTTTAATTAAAATCCATTTATACTATTCTGAGTGACTAAAAGAAAATGTTGATGATTCAGACAATTTTGTCATAATAAATGAGAGTAAACAATTCAAAAACTGATTGGAAAAGGAAATGGTTTGGGAAGCTTTTAAGTTATCAAAACTTTTAAAAATAGCCTTACATCCAAGCCTTAAAGACAGACCACCCAAACCTTAAAAACAGAGATCGATGCTGTTTGGCTGATCAGAGTTTGACATAAATGATAGTAACATTAATGTCAAATACTGATTTTAAATTTTGTCACAAGTACGTAAATTCGTACCCTGGTTTTCACAAATTAATGAAAAATTACAAAAATGGCGATATCTCTCCCAAAAATGAGCCAATCTTAATGAAATTTGAATATGTTGTCAAATAAGAGATGCTAAGTTAAACTGCAATCTGTAAATTAGTGGCGCTGAAATGGAATAAAAACTTCTGCGTATAAGCCTGCAAATTTCACCGTGTTTCTGAAATTAGAAATTTGAGAATGCCAATTTGTAACAATGTATCATTCGTCCGGTGAACTGCGATGGAGTTTTATAGGAAGACTATAGGTAGGGCAAAGTCAGATAGAAATGAGCAGATGACTAAATGTGAGTCCTTCTGTGGCTCATAGACTTTGGTAACAATTTCTATCGGCATTCAAAAGGTTTAACCATGGATGATCAAATGCTACGACGAGGCCAAAGTCCGATTTTTATTATTATGTGCATGGCGGAAGAGAACTGCAACTCCAAGTAAGCTCAGATCCTTTCTTAGTGTAGTAGTTGGTGTCAGACTGGTGTCAATGTCTACCATGCGTAAAAGACTTTACGAACGTGGTTTGTTCGATAAGCAATAAGTCATTTGCGTGTCCCTCTCATCACGCCATAAAAGGGGACATTTGAGGTGAAAGCAGCACTATGTCTACTGGACGGCTGACCAATTCAGTGCCCTTCACAGATGAGTCCAGGTTTAGCCTCCAAGGCGATAGTAGGCATAGTTTGATTTGGAGAGAACCCTACAATCCGATATCATCCATCAAACATATGTGAAAGAGATGCGTACCAAGGAAGCATTGTCTGTGCATGTCGTGGTATCTCTTTAAATGGGCGTGTAGAGCTGCATGTTTTCCTCCGTGGAATTGTGAATACTCAAGTGTATAGAGGTAACATATTTGATGCTTATGTGAACTTTTATCCTGGAGCAATAGGTGATGATTTCGTGCTACAACCGATAACGCAATACCACACAAAAAATTGCACCGTGGATTATATTCAGCAGCAAATAATTCAGAGCATGGAGTGGCCAGCTCAACCACCAGACTTGAATTCAATTTAGCATGTTTAGGAAACTTTAGGGAGGCGTGTAACTACTCTCAATCCTCCTCCCCAGACCCCTGCAACTGCTTTGTATGTACCATTTTGAGTTATGATCATATTTGTGATGTTTTCTTAATTTATGATAACCAGTGTATTTAGGGCCGGAATAGCCTGGTTGGTGGGACACTGGGCCCATGTCCAAGAGATCGTGGGTTCGATCCCCGCCTGCTGAAGTAAATGGCGACTGACGCACGTTAAATCTGTCGGGTCGCAAAGTCCTCCCTCTTTAAAAAACAAATCATATCTCTGGCGGTACTACTGATCCAAGAGTTTCCGTGTCTTCTGATTTGGCTACAAAATTACATGGCTACGGAGTTGAACATTAATAGTCGTGAACTCAAAATTGGGTCAGATATTCAACGACTGTTGTAAATTATAAAATAAAACCAGTGTATTTATCAGCAGAAAGTATTTCTTGTTCATTTCATCACAGTATTCTATCAATTTCATGATTAAATAAGGAAATATTGATATTTGAAAAAAGGAATCGTATTTCTAATAGAATTAAAGTTTCGCTCTTGCAGGAACGCTTGGGGGAAAAAAAGTTTATAAAAGCAAAACATATGCAATAAGTAATATAAAAACATTTAGTTCGACTTTAATGTTTTTAAAGAAAGTTGTATTAACATTTATTTCTTTTCCGAAATACGAGTCACTCAATTTAAATTGAAAAAGGAAATAAGATACTGAACTGTATTAATTTGACTGACGCATCGAAATTAATATTTTAAAGGTATGTATTTGATTTTCGAAATATTCTGAAAAATAAGAGAAAAATTTATGTATTTTGAATTGGTATTTCCTTACAGTTTTCGTATTTGATGTCGAACAAAATACAAACGAATTTCTAGCTACTTTTTTTTAGTTCTACACATGTGAAATAATTATAATAACTTTTTCAAATAATTATAATAATGAAACTTAATTCTTTTTTTTTTAACTTATACATACCAATACTTATTATTACAAACTACATAATACTATTATTGTATGATTGTATTGTTATTAATTTGTAACGAGCTAAAAGTTTGTGATTTTTAAAACTTAATTTTTAAAACTTCATAGTGTAATAGAATAAAGAGCTGTGAACGTCAGAAAGAACTTCAAAAATCGAAAAGTCAAAAAAATATCTAGGTAAAAAAATGTTTCATAAATATTTTGAGAAAGGAAACCATGGTGTTTAACACCATCACTAAATAGTTAATAATTTAAAAAGAAATCATGCGATCCGATTTTAAAGCATAGTACGTAGCTCTTTTTTTTATTTTATAACCGTCGTTGAACAGCCATTTTTTAGGTTTACGACTACTAACATTCAACTTCAAAGCCTTGTAATTTTGAACCTAATCCAGAAGCCACGGGAACTCCTGGATCAAGTATTGGGAGAAATTTGCCTTCGTGGAGGACTTTTTGATGGAACTAACCCGCATTTACGTTACATGGAGAGGAAAACCACGAAAACCTCCCACTGTTAGACTGACGACAAGGGGACTCTAACCCATGATCCGTCTACCACTCAGGATATTTTACGTCAGCACTGTGGTCGGTGCAAGCCGGATGCGGATTCGTATCGACCATCCATCGACTGGGATTCGAGCCCGGTTCCCCTCATTGGAAGGCGAACGCTCTATACCGTGAGCCATCACGTTTCTAGAGTGTAGTTCATCAAATGTCGTAAAGAAAACCTTTAATGCACATTTCTGAAATCCTTGTCAAAAGAAAATTTAAAATATAATTACATTAGATGTCGCCAATGAATATTTGAGCGAGGATAAAATAACCATTTCTGTATGGATCCTAAAAATATACATTAAGAGCGGTCATCGTTAAATTGTACAAAAGTCATTCAATTAGTGTATATGTATCTCACACCAATCCTATTTTTATTTTTTCTTTGAGGAAATTAATAGCTGGGTTCCGGAAAATAAGGAGCGAAAAAGATGTCTTACTTCTCTAGAATCTTGAGGATTAACTTTAAGCATCTGTCTGTGAGCTTGTATGCCCCTCTGGTAAACTAGAATATGACAACGAACTTTTTGAGATCTGTCAACGTTTTCTAGAGTGAACGAACAATGAAGATTGTTCTGTCGGCCATTCCAAACGTGTTGAAATGGAATTTCCTACAAAGATAAAAAAATTGCCAATGAAAAATGCATAAGAATTAAAATAAAGTAATGAGTTTATAGTAAAATTATTTGGTCTTGTTTGAAGTCCCACATTAAAAATTTTTTTTTTCAATTACGCAAAAAAATATAGCGATATTTGCGTCTCAAGCTACTTTTTTCCTTCTGTTTAATATACGAGGCGTTTCCGGAAAGTAAGTACCATTTTGTTCCATTGCCATCGCAGTGGTGTCATAGTTCCAGGCATGCGCATTCATGTCTCTGATTGTATGCCATTGCAGCTGGATTGTGCTGTGTTCACGTTTTATAGTGAGCATTCAAAACGTTTAAGACGATTACCGACCCCACCGACTAAAATGAACGTTTAGTAATATGGTTCATCAATTCGGTACGATGAGGTGAGACATTGATGAAACTGTAACGTGTCATTCAAAACAAAAGGCGGAGAATTCGCAGTCCCATTCTGATGGTTCTTTTCTAAGTTGAATTCAAAAGTTCGGTTAGAAGCAGTTCGATCATCCGCTATACAGTCCCGGTCTTGCACATTTAGACTAGAACTTGTTATTGAACTATTAGAAAAATGATTTTTGCGGAAGGTGATTTGATTACGATGTTCG
The DNA here is from genome assembly GCA_949128135.1 of Parasteatoda lunata. Lineage (NCBI taxonomy): Eukaryota > Metazoa > Arthropoda > Arachnida > Araneae > Theridiidae > Parasteatoda > Parasteatoda lunata. Next base: position 64,705,480 of record OX421973.1, on the reverse strand, counting down.
TTTAAAAAACCGTGTTCGTTCATTCATGACTATAGTTACTGGTGGTATCTTTTCTTGAAGAAGTTTTAGACAAATAGGATCGTTATGATAAATGTCTAAACAATGGCAATAACTATGCAGAAAACTAGCTTCTAAAATGCTCTTCTGTGTGAAAATAAATTTTGTTTGAAAAAATATTATTAATATTAAGTGTTTCTCATACAAAACGGTACATACTTTTCGGACCTGCCAGGTACCTGGCATACGTATTTCTCCATTAGGTATGCAGCGATTTATTCCCGAATACTTTACTTTTAATTAACTACTTTTCAAAAAAGGGACAATGGTTGTCCCTGGACCCAATTTGTTGAACACTAAAAATGTAAACATTTTCACAATGTCACCCTAAGCTCGTCATTCAAATAAAATGGTTTGCAATGGATAGATTTATAACAATTAATTACTTGATAGTTGGCACCAGGCTTACACCTCCATCCTTGCGCAACATCCTCCAAACAGAGGCACAGGTTTGCTCCTCCATCTTGGAAAGGCATAGATTTTGGACGGTCTAAGAGTTTACCACCGAGCCTCTGTTCCACCTGCATAACACCCTTCAAAACATAATAAAAATATATTAATGCACAAGGAATAACGGAAAAGCTCAGGTCTTTCCACGAGCAACTTTTCGATTATTTTGCCTCGATACACTTAGTACGTGTTCTTTACCTTTTAATGTACACATAAAAAGGTTTATTATACGGTTCACGTGCAAACCTTCTAACCTTAAAACGAGATCTATGACAATATGCTCTATTCTACGCACATTATCCTAATCCAAAATCTTGGGAAACAACCTGCTATATGAAAACCTTAAATCGAGGTTGACTTAAGAGTTTTCAAGCGTGAAAAAATCTTTTAATAAAGCTAGTCTCAAGGGGAAAATAATCTTAAATATAGGTCATTATAAGGTTTCTTTTCGCAAAGTCTTGTATGCAAAGCTAAAATCCACCTTGTCTTGAAATTGTAATGAATGATGCAATTTGTTCGTATCGCTAGTAAGACGTCAGCTAAAACGTCATTATGGACCTAAATGACATTTTTACTTAAGTGACAATACTTATAAAAAAAAATTTTAAATATAACTTTTAATCCTATTAGGATGAAAGGTTTGAAGCTGCAATATTTTTGCTTTATTAAAAAAAGGTTTTTAAGACAAACATTTTCGTGACAATAAAAAGAAAAATCCGACACAAGGTTGCCGTAAGGTTAAGTGCTTTCTGGGGTAGCAAGAAATCCTTGCAAGATGTTGTGAGGAAAAATGAAAAAGTTGCTTGTGAGAGAGCTTGAATGGAAGATAAGGGTTGTTTACTTGTAAGGCAGCTCGGGTGTCCTCCACACAATACACTCGGATGTTGTAATCCACAGCAGAATATTGAGAAGGAGCAAAGGCAGCGAGGGCAAGGGATTTTAGGGCTTTCTTGTGCCACTCAGTGCCATCGTTATCTGACTCACCCGCTAATGCGTATCGGCACAGGTGATCCGTTACGACATGGCACTGGCGACCATCTAGTTGACAGTAGAGAGGAGTGTTGATTGTTTCTTGGCCGAGAGTGACAACATTCTGCAAAGAAAATCCCAGAAAGAAACATAATAAATTAAATGTAGAAACTTCCACAATTAAGTATGAAATATATAAGATTCAAGAACAGCGGGTCGCCCAGCCAGTACCGTATTAGATATAAGCATCGGATAGGATTGAGGTTCCGACAATCGTATTTTGGTTCGGAATCCAGTCTAATGTAATGTCCCCTGTGATTTCCCAGCAGGAACTACGTTCGGTTGTGGAACGTGGTTACTAGACCGATTGGATTCTACCACAATCTAGTCGGCGAGCTTTTTATTCTGGGCATAGCTCGAAATTCGTATTCAAGAAAATGGACATGCATCTTTTCCACGTCCAACTCAAAATTTTAAAACTAAATCAGAAATTTTGCTTGGGTCTCGGGTTTCGGGGTGTGGCTGGCTGAGTATAAGAAATTACAAGGAGAGGAAAACTACGAAAACTTTCCACGGTTAGCCTGACGGAAAGGGGACTGTATCCCATGATTTGTCTACCAGGATATTTTATGAGCAATATGGTGAGGAATTCGTATCGACCATCCATCGCTGGGGTTGGAGAGCGGGTTATCTCATTGGTATGCGAGTGCTCTATCCCCTGAGTTACCCCCAGTTGTTTCTTTTTATTAAAATATGAGAACATTGTTAATATTGTTTATACACAAACGTTTCTAAAGAAAACATGCAACTCACCCGCCATTCAGGGTTTTCTTCTTCTGTACCACTATCACTGGCATGCACTGATATCTTCCAATTCTGTGAAGTGAGAAGAGCGCAGTGTTGGAAAGTAATAATAGCTGATTTCTTCAAAAGAACACCGTATGGCCCACATAGAATCACCGGACTTAAAATTGTTTCTTTATCTAAATAGTGAAGAGAATATCTTTAATCCAACAGAAAATGTATTTCTTTTTTGCAAGTAAAAATCAGAAATAATTTAAAATATTGCGAATGAATGTTTAGAATGAAAAGATTTGTAATCATTGTGAGCTGAGAATAAAAATGATAAAAACCAGACGAGTTTACAATTGAAGTTTGAAACAACTTAATCTATTTTAAAGATTTTATATACAAAAATAATTTTTAAAAAAATTGCTCAGTGAATTTCGCTACAATTCTATTTTTTAAATTCTGAGTAAACGGAAACTTATAATAATCATTAAAAAAATCTATATATGGTATAGGTAATACATAAGTGGTTAAATTAAAATTTTTCAACATAATTTCTTATAAATCATACTCAAAACAAGTAATAAAAAAGGTGTAAACTACTCGTGAAATTTAAAAAAAAAACGATTTTGTTTTGATTTACCTGTTTTGACAATGAACTATAATCTATAGATTATAGTCCATTGTTTTATTTACGGACTTTATTCCTTCAATTTTCATTTATTATATATTCCTATTTATTTATTCATTTATAAGCATGTGCTATATGAATTTTGCAGTTTCCATTGTAGGTAGAACTTTTTTGTTTGCATATGTCTATAGTTTTTAATTAATTTAATATGAAACTTGCGTTTTAGGTCTTTTTTGTTTAAGTCGTAGCGCCAGTTTTCCGAGAATAATAATTTAAGAGTCAAGTTTTAGAGTTTAAATTCAATGAGGTATCATATTTTCAATATTAAAACTAAAAACAAGCACTGGAAGTTATGAAATAAGTAATGAAACCGGTACATGCCAAAAATTAAAATCCAGTTGCTGTTCGTAAAATGTTGAGAGAGTTCAACCAATAACAGAACGGATTAAACTTATAAGTTGAAAAGATTTGATGTGAACTTTATTTTTTAAACTAGCTAACTTTGGTTTGCAGCAAATAAATTAAGAAATCGTTTTAAGATGTAAGTTGAAATGAGGCAATTATAAATAGAAACATTCTTTGTTAAAAAGCTAACAAATGTCATACAAAGTTTAAACTATGAACCACCCAAAACACTTTAATGACAACTCGTTAATATGATAATTTTAATGATAGAACAGAGGTATACAATGAAAAATAACTCATAACTCTTTCAATAACTCTTAACTAACTCCTTCAAATTATTTAATCACTTAACAGCATGTAGTATATGACTAATGTAGTTCCTATGAGTGTCAGACATTTTTTTAAATTAAATTTAAAACCAGATTTTTAGTTTTTTTTGTTTAATTTGTTAGTGCAACGGTTTTTTTTAAGATAATTTTAAATCAAATTATTTTAGGTTTAAATCTAATGAGTTATCTTTTTGGAATCGAAACTAAAAACTAACACTGTTATTTTAAAACAAATAGTGCACACGGTATACATAAAAAAAAAAAAAAAAACTTCAGTTAGTTGCTGTTTGTAAAATGCTGAAATAGTTCCCCCGGTTACAAAAGACCGAAACTCATAAGTTGAAAAGATTTGACGTGCACTTTTATTCTTAAAGCATCCAATGTTAGCTGAACTATTGTTGGAAGTAAATAAAGTAAGAAATTAGCAAATATAAGTTGAAAATAGTGATGTAGGGCAGTACAAAATGGAAACATTCTTTGCTAGGAAGTTAACAAAAGTCATACAAAATTGGAACCATAAACCACCTAAGACACTTTTAATGACAACTCGTTAATAGGATAGTTTAAATGATAGAACAGCGGTGTACAATGAGAAGTATTAAACTAATCTTGGAACAAAGAAAGGGGTGAACTCGATGGAACGCTTAAAATGAGTCAATTTATGAGAAAGAAAATTAAAAGGCATGTGCGGGACATTAAAACAAAGGTTAATGAACAAAATAATGACCGAGATCAACGTCCAGAACAAGAATTTAGTGTCTCACAGTTGGGTAAGGCTATTAACTTGGAGAAGAAGCAAAGCTAGCAGTTTGACTATAATTTAAAACTATTATTAGAAAAGGAGTACTCTGAGTTATAGGGAGGCACTGTTTAATTAAATTAAATATTCTAATTCGGTTTTATAGTATGTCTGACGGAAATTGACAATTCGAAGACATCGTTTTTGACGAATTCTTAGAGTAACTAATAATAATGAATTTAACATTTTGCTTGAGTACAGTTCAAATTTATATTAGTTTAAATATTTTAAAAGACAACGAACCATATATGTAAGTGTTTTAAAATTATTCAATTTTATTTTATTTTATAACCGTCGTTGAACAGCCGACCCTATTTTTAGAGTTTACGACTACTAATGTTCAACTCCGTTGCCGTGTAATTTTGAACCCAATACAGAAGAGTAGGGAACTCCTGGATCAAGTATTGGGAGAAATTCACCTTCGCGGAGGACTTTTTGATGGAACAAACTGGCATTCGCGTAACATGAATGGAAAACCACGAAAACCTCCCATGGTTAGTCTGACTGCAAGGAGACTCTAACCATTGATCCCTCTACCACTGAGGATATTTTACGTTAGCATTATTAGGATAGCATTACGTTAGGATAGATTACGTGCAAGCCGGATGCGGTATTCGAATCGTCTGACAATCGAAGGGATTCGGACCCGGTTCACCTTAATGGAAGGCGAACGCTCTAACCCCTGAGTCATCACGGCTCAAAATTATTCAATTATAGTTGTTTCAATAATACGGTACATTTAACAGTAGAAAATATCTGTTAAAACATTTAAAAAATGTAATGAAAGGGTCCAGATTTGATAATGGAAACGTCAAAAGTAAATTCTAAAATAAAAAATAAATGAGAAAAGAAATGAAGAAAAAAATTGTTGTAGGGCTGGGAATTGAGACATTAGAATAAGAGGTAATCATTTATTAGTTCTATTTGGAAGAAAAACCGTTTTGAAATAATTTGTTTTTTTTGGTTACTAGCTAAAAGAGAATTATATTTTACAATTAATAAATTATGGTTGGTTAACACCATAATAAAAATGTTTTGCTAACATGTTTATTAATATTAAAAACTAAACATTTTCAAAATCCTTTTCACACACATGTAAAAGAGGAACTGAACTTTAAAATTCCTCTTATCACTATAATTGGTGAAAATTTTGTTTAAGTATAAATTGTAAAATGTATTAACCCTTTGATGCAGGTGGGACACTGGTGCCCCCTTTCGTATTTTTTTTTTTTTTTGGCACCTAATGGCAAGCAAATATATATGGCAATTTTTAGTTATAAAAAATCTGTTAGATAATCAGAATTATATTTATGCTTAAATATAAAATAAGTTTAAAAAAGTTTGTTTCATTCATGTTCGAAATGTTATCAATAATTGATTTTGCGAAGTAAAGAAATTACATTGATGATTAACTGTTTTTTTTTTCAGATCTAAATAACTGCAAATAAGTGCAAATTTGAAAAATTATTGTTTGGAAAGAAGTCGTGTTTGGAAGATTTTACCTATCACGTATAAAAAGACATTAGTGTTTCATGCTGTATTTCATAACCATAAATTATTAAAAAGCTATATATAATATTTTTCAATTATTTTGACCTACATTAATGCAAAATAATGAAAAAAAGTATTTAAAATATGTTTAATAAAAATTCCGCGTCAAAAGCGATGGTTATGACTTTTCGATGGTCAATTTTTTGGCACATGAAATTCACTAAGGTAGAAGGAATAGGTGGAAATTTCGTTTTTCAAAGTTAACACAAAATCTTTCCCACGATTGTAGATTTAATGTAATATTAAATTAATCCTGAATAACATTAGCCTACATAACATGAAAAACGTCAGCTGCATTGATTACTTGATGTTTTTCGAGTTTTCTAAAAATCAATGGCAAGTAATCTTAGATTTGTTTTTGTGAGTCAATTTTCCAATACAAAAATGACTAACTTCTGCCACATACTTAGCTTGCCTTTCATTTTTCAACGCCTCTTACAAATATTAAAAAAACAAACATAGCACTATAAAAGTACCTTCAGAAAATATCAAATAAAATATTTAAAAAAAAAAGTAACAATATCAATATACTTTGCACAAATAGTAAAAAGATATGCGTAACAGCATCAATATACCCTGTGTACAAATATTAGAGCAAATTTCTCTAAAAGCGAATTCATTTACCTGATAAACGAGGTCTGTCTTTGTCTTCCCTTAGAACAGCAATATACGTACATTTCAACATTAGCACCTTTCTTAATCGCTCCGGGTGGAATAGTAAGAGTTATTCCAAGATATGCATAGCAATCTAGGTATAACTCTTTATACTCAAGGTATGTACCTTTATTAGATATGCGTAGCAATATCAATATACCCTGTGTACAAATACCAGTAAATTTCTCTAAAAGCGAATTCATTTACCTGATAAACGATGTCAGTCTCTTTCTTCACTTCACAGCAATATACATTTACACATTGGCACCTTTCTTAATCGCTCCGGGTGGAATAGTAAGAGATATAGTTAGATATGCGAACCAATCTAGGTACAACTCTTTATTAATTATCTAGGTATAACTCTTTATACTCTTAGGTATGTACCTTTATTAGATATGCGTAGCAATATCTTAATCGCTCCGGGTGGAATAGTAAAAGTTATAGCTAGATATGCAAACCAATCTAGGTACAACTCTTTATTAATTATCTAGGTATAACTCTTTATACTCTTAGGTATGTACCTTTATTAGATATGCGTAGCAACATCAATATACCCTGTGTAAATATACCAGTAAATTTTTCCAAAGCGAATTCATTTACCTGATAAACGAGGTCTGTCTTTGTCTTCTCTTAGAACAGCAATATACACTTCAACATTGGCACCTTTCTTAATCGCTCCGGGTGGAATAGTAAGAGTTATACCTGGATGAAAAGAAAATATTCATTTTATATTGGAACTAATAATTTCATTCAAATATCTAAGGAACGAGTTAAAAATGCGTACCGGATCCAGGTATGGAAATACGACCGCCACTTTTTGTAACAGTGCCCCACGCTATACATTCTATATCTAAATTTGGAGGCAACGCTGCCGAAGTGACTGAATGCCTGCCTGATGGAGTCTCATTGTCTGAAATGGTAGATGGCTGGGAAGCTGAAAAAGAAATAAAAAATAACATTTAGAAAAGGTTAATAACTTTTATGATTTGAAAACTAATTATTAATTACAAAAAAACTGTAATTCTTTTTAATTCCGTAATTGAAAAAAATTAGCGGAATAGCTTTTAAAAGTAACGTTTAAAATGATTGGCGAAAATCATTTTTAGATTGTATAGGAACACCAGGAATCTGTTTAGGAAAACATCTTTTTTTCTCAGACAACCGTTTTATTGACGAAACAATTAGGAACATAAATTAATATTCTATGCTCACAGGTGACCATGTTTAGTGGATAACAAGTTTTTAAATTCAGAAAATTGATCATTTTCAAAATATTATCTAACATGTTTTTCAGTTTTGTGTCATAACTACTATACTCTTTGTAAATAGAATATGTGTCTCAAGACTAAGAGATTTCCCCTCTCTTCACACTCTTCCTCTTTGCGTTACTAAGATTACAACAAATTTTATTCCCCCCAAGGCAGTACATTCAGTAAGAAATCGGAATCTACATGTGCGGGGAAAAAGTAAAATTTGCCAAAGCTATGGTAACGGAGGGGGAAAAAGTGTGGAGAGTTGGAAAATCGTGAAACTTTGAGACGCCTATTTTATTTGCAAAGAGTAAAACCAAGACAGAGTATGTCAGTTGCACGAGAATACTTTTTAAGAAATACTCTTCGGTGTTAAGTACATAATGTAGTCATAGAGTTATGACGTAAGTGGAAAGAATATGTGATAGGTTGAAAGCCAAAATTTATTCGAAAGAAATGAAACAAAAATTTCCTCCTAAACTTAGTATGGAGTGATCGACAAGGTAGCTTTATCCGATGAAATCTGACAATCATGGGTGTGCGTTCGTTTTTCTTGTTTTAAAAGCTCATCCCAACTATTCAAAGTATTTATTATACATATAAAAACAACATTAAATAACCATATATTTGTTAGAAATAGTCAGCTTTTAAAAAGTATGATAGCTGTACTTAACACTTTCATTAACTTATTTTTGATCATAAAAGCCAAATAAATAGTTAATTTTCTGTTAATTTTTGCTCGTTTGTTTATTTATTGCTAAAATTATTTGTTTCTAAAACGTACTTTCTAATAGAAAAGTTGGTAAACGAACTATAAACAAAGTTATATTTAAAGAGAGGAATCAGTTTGTCAATAATGCATGCAACTTTGGTGTAGTTTGATGCTTAGCTTGTAAAAAAAAAGAGACTTAAGTTTTATTTATTTTTATTTCCAACGGCACAAAAGATCTTCAACGTTTCCATAATTGCTAGCAATAAATGCTTTACACCATCAGGCCATAGATTGGCAAACTCGCTCAAATACTCCTGAATTCTGTTGGATATCCACAACAGCACATACGATTCTTGCAACCAGATCCATATCAGAATCCACTTGTGTTGCCTACACAGCACTTATTAGTGAACCCCAAAGAAATAAATCCACGCCGTTTAAATCAGGAGAGCGTGGTGGCAAAGGGAACCAGTCCACCACACTCTCTAATGCTTTTGTGAACCATACCACCTAGCGGCGAACGAAGACGTTTTCGACCATGGGTTGCTACGCACATTTGAATCTTTGTGATGTTCCCTACAACCCCTTAAATTTTGTTCCAATTGGGACACCCTGAGTTTAACGTAAAAGCTTTTCTTCGAATTTACGGTACACTAACCGTTGCTTTTTCTTATCATATGCTGGGTTAAAATAACTTTCAATAGGCTTTAAATAAGATTTATTTGTTTGGAAAGATGGAGAACATATATCCTTTACTAGACAAACTTCGAAAAGTATTGTACCTTTAAATAAAATTTTTTAATTATTTCTTTGTTAATTTTTTTTAATAACTATTATTTTTTATTTTATTATTATTTTTTTAGGACATATTGAGAACACACACCCTGAACAAGGCAGGCTCATGGTTTTTTTAAAAAAAATATTAAGCAACGATTTGCATTTATTCGATAGATATTTGTATGCAGTACGAAAAACTGTATTATCCATTAAATAAGTGCTGTTACCAGTGGAAGCTGAAGACGAAACTACAGAGGGACATGAGCCCGAGTGAGGTGGCTTTCCTGTTGAGCTTGGCGTCAAAGACCTCTGCTGTTGCTGTCCATCTAATAGAGGAGCTCTACTTTGTGCTGGACTGGGAGGAATCGGAAAGTGGTGAGAAAGTAGGGGAGTTACTAACTTTTCACCGAAACCCCCATTAATTTGGAGGCCGTTTCCAAGAGCTGTTTGAGTCAAGTCTGGTTGAACAGGTATAACATCTGAAAAGAACCATAAAATTTATTATTGATCTCTACACACATTAAAATTATAAATCTATGAGTTTGTTTGCGATACACTGTCTGACGCGAGTATCCAGACATCCACCTAAAATAGTGTATAAGCCGGTGATTTAGCCTAGGTCCTTTATTTACAGTGGTTGAAAACATGAATTCTAGAACAATTGAACTAGAATCATTTCAAAAGGGATTAGTAAGTCATAAAGCTTCCACCTGCCCTATACAGAAGACTGGATACCGCGGTGTCCCTATTATATACTTTTTTCTGACGTTATAATTACAAGCAAAATTTTAAATTTTGCTATTTTTTGATTATAATAAAACAGTCTAAAACAGTTTTGATTATAAAAACAGTCAATATGTTTTGGTATTTTTTGATTATTAAAAACAGTAATAGTTACTAGAAAAACTGTTAGATTGTCGGAATTATATGTGTATTGAAATTCAAAAAAAGTAGTTTGAAATTTTTTTTTCCCATTCATATTCAAAAATGTATCAATAATTTTGTAAATTAAAGAAATTTCAATGATGAATAACTATTTATCTTAGATCTAAATAACTGCAAATAAGTGCAAATTTAAAAAATTATCGTTTGGAAGATTTTACCTTCAACGCAGAGAAAGATACCGGTGTTTTGTGCTGCATTACATAACCATAAATTATTAAAATGCTAAATATAATATATTTTACTTATTTTGACTTAAATTAATACAAAATAATGAAAAAGTATGAGAAATACGTTTAATAAAAATTCTGCGTCAAAGGGATAAGAGATGCGTTAATATCTCAAATTATGTCTCATATTAGCGACTTTTCGTAAATTATTCTTTTTAATTGTATTGTCTTTTGGTAAACTGCTGTACAAAAATTGAGCATACTTTTACCATGGGTATACATGGAAAATTTTGCTTAGCTTTTTGACACTAGTGTATAATAATAATAGAAACCTGTATGCTTACATTTTCTCTGCAGAGTTTCTGATCCAGAAAGCTCTACCGAACTGCGAAGTTAATAGTTGAATTAAAAATAAGATGAATTAGAAAAGTAATTACCATTCTTTGAATACAAAGACCCAGCATTTATGCTATTGATAGGTCATGATACGAAAAAAAGTCCTATTCTTTTTTTAGCCTCCATTTTGAAGTTACCGAACAAGAAGCATAAAAAAAGAAGAACATTAAAGAAAAGAGTCAAAATGCAACTTTGTTTCAGACTCTTAATTAGTGACAAAACATTCGTGCCTGGATTTCTTCAAGGGGGCACCACCCTAACATAAGAACTAATTCTCGTGTAACATTTAATCCGGCTTTGTTGAAAGGCGTTGGGCAAACAGAGTGACATCGCATTTCCTGTTTTCATTTCGAACAGGCCAAGTGATTCGATTTCTGGTAACATAGTCGAGTTAACTGGATTGTGAAGGAGAAATAGGCTTTGATTTCAGGCCTCCGTTGTTTAACCGATGGGAAAGGGCAGTTCTCTGTTACTATCCAAAGGCGTCTTAGTTACGAACGTAACTCGAACGGAATGGGGGGAATCGAACTCATTAAATGAATTGTTCCTACGGGATTTTGACGCTCAAGGCGTTTCCAATTTCTGGGAGTAACATGGCCCGTGATGTAATAAATACCTTTGTTTCCGTCAAAAGAGTAAAATAAAAATTGCAGATATTTTCAGAACGTTTAAGGAACAACGTCGTTTGTATAGATTAAAGATGACAAGAATGTGTGGTAGGTGTAAAAGTATTTCATATTGAATGCTCCATAATGGACAGAAAAACTTTTTATTGTTTTTTTAAAAAGTAGAAATTATTTGATTTTTGTTTTCAAGAGAATACGAATTAAAACTTGTAAACAAGTATGAAAATTAAACAATAACAAAAACTAATAACTTTAAGAAATTATCTCCAAAATGATTCAGAATAATACTGCATAGCAAATATTACTTTTTAAAAATGATGCTGATAGACAATGTTAAAAAAAAAATAGTCGAATGTGTTCATTAAAATTTGATAGAAGTACCGCGACAAAGTTAAATTTTTTGTATCTGGTGGTCTTTTGCTACAAAAAAATAAAAAAAAGTGGTCTTTTTCAAAAAATTCGAATAATTTTTTTCTGTTATGTACTGTAAAGTAGGTACATAAAAAAGAAATGTTGAGTTACAGTTGAAATATTGTGAATGTACATGTATGTCATATAACCATAACCAGGCTTGATAATAGTAAAAAAATTAATCCTTCAATAAATATATTATCTAATATTACAGCATCACAATATTAGTAACAATAAATATAAATAACCTATAAATACCAAATATTTTAAAATCTGTCATACACACTTTTTATTTATTTATTCTTTAATTTTCGATATTTCAATTAAATATTTTAGAATCAATATATAAAGAGTCATAGGACTACAGGAAAACTATCCTCACGGTTCTTTTCTTTTACAGAATCAATTACTGCCAGTTTTCGATGCAGTGAATCACTGGTATTTAGTGGAACATCTTCCGATATGGCTCCCTCTACCCCTAGGGTAAAAGGGGACACCGGGGCATTGGAATGGAATTGTCTTGTTCTCTTCCAATAGACAAGTTCCTGGCATCTCTCGAATCCCATCAAAAGAATCCCCTCCAATTCTCTTATCCTAGAAAGCGACTAAATCTTAACAAAATCAATTTTGAAACTTTTATTCCACAATTTATATACTAACCTGGAATTCCAGAAATCAACAATAAACGATTCGTTTACTTTTTTGTTCTACTTTGTAATTTGTGCAATTGTATTTAATAATAACTTCGATCAAAAGTTATTCAGGTTAAAAGTTATTGTACATGTTGTTTACTGATGCGCCATATAAAGTTAAGTCAAATGGCATATAAATTATGCTAAATGTCAAATAAATTATGCCAAATGGAATATAGAAAATGAGAAATGACATATGCTGAGTGGCAAGTAAGTTAAAATGTAACTTTCAGACCGTTAGCCATGGCTTTTACCTAACTTAAATATGTAGGCATTTTTACATTGAAAAAAATATATTTTTTCAACATTATTCAATGGTTCGTATAACATAGAAATTTTAAAAACAATTTTACCCAGGAGCTAGAAAAATTGGAAGATTGTGAAAGAGTTAGTCAAGCAAAAAGGTATTAGGATGTTTTTTTTTTGATAGTTAAATAATGAAGAAATAAAAATACAAGACAATAGGATTTCTTCTAAGTTTAAAGATTTTGTGCGTCAAACAGTTGGGTTAAAAATCCACTAAGATGCGTTTAAAAAAAATTCTTTAAAATGGGTTGTTATTAGTGATATCGATACCTGGATTTAACTGAAGTATTGATTAAAAATCTAGCGAATTCACCAATAAACTCACATTTTATCTATCCACAAATATAAACTAATATATATATATATATATATATATATATATATATATATATATATATATATATATATATATATATATATATATATATATATATATATATATATATATATATATATCTCAAGAGTCGTTTGTCTTCAATGCAACAAATATAGTGGCTGACAAGTTAAATGAAGAAAATGTAAGGAAATAAGATCATGATCCTCGTTATCAAAGAACTTAACATTGGCCAAAGAATTTTAAAGAAGCGTAAAAAATAAGTTAAAATTTAAGAAAAGGAGTTATTCAAGCAAACTTTTAGATATTTGGGAATTTTTTGACAATCAAACAATAGAGAAATGAAGAGCTTGGTTTAAGAAACAATAGGATTCCTTCCAATTTTTAATTCCTTTATGGCTATTTGGTCAACCTCTTGAATTGCGAAGACATTAAAGAGATTCACAAAAGCGTGTTATGGTTCGCGTGAAAGGAATATCTTTTGTTCTAGACTACATTCTCTGACATTAAAGCCTGAAGACTAAAATTAGTTTCATTCATTTAATAAATGCAGCATTTTTAAGCAAACTGAAAACTATACCATTGAATTGGAAGAAACTTTTGTTGTGACAAAGGGAACTGATTAAAATATTTTAGCAATTTCTTTTCTATTTAATCAGAAAAATGACCTACATGCTATTTTACATAAATATTTAGTATTTTAATTTTATATAGATGGACAAGGGGGCGTTTTTTTTTAATCAGCGTTGTTAAACAGCTTACCCAAATGCAAAATGAGACCATTGCCCACGGTTATTATCAACTTGGTGTTATTAATCAACGTTAGTCTCGGAGGCATTTAGTTTATATAAAAGACAAGGGAAGTTTTGAACCAAGTATCGGAACAAATAAGCCACTATGGAATACAGTTTGAGATTGAACTATGAGATAAAAGAGATGGGAAGTTTTGAACCAAATATCGGAACAAATAAGCCACTATGGAATACAGTTTGAGATTGAACTATGAGATAAAAGAGATGGGAAGTTTTGAGCCAAGTATCGGAACAAATAAGCCACTATGGAATACAGTTTGAGATTGAACTATGAGATAAAAGAGATGGGAAGTTTTGAACCAAGTATTGGAACAAATAAGCCACTGTGGAAGACAGTTTGAGATTGAACTGTGAGATAAAAGAGATGGGAAGTTTTGAACCAAGTAACGGAACAAATAAGCAAATGTGGAAGACAGTTTGAGATTGAATTATGAGATGAAAGAGATGGGAAGTTTTGAACCAAATATCGGAACAAATAAGCCACTATGGAATACAGTTTGAGATTGAACTATGAGATGAGAGAGATGGGAAGTTTTGAACCAAGTATCGGAACAAATAAGCCACTATGGAATACAGTTTGAGATTGAACTATGAGATAAAAGAGATGGGAAGTTTTGAACCAAGTAACGGAACAAATAAGCAAATGTGGAAGACAGTTTGAGATTGAACTATGAGATAAAAGAGATGGGAAGTTTTGAACCAAGTATTGGAACAAATAAGCCACTGTGGAAGACAGTTTGAGATTGAACTGTGAGATAAAAGAGATGGGAAGTTTTGAACCAAGTAACGGAACAAATAAGCAAATGTGGAAGACAGTTTGAGATTGAACTATGAGATGAAAGAGATGGGAAGTTTTGAACCAAGTATCGGAACAAATAAGCCACTGTGGAATACAGTTTGAGATTGAACTATGAGATAAAAGAGATGGGAAGTTTTGAACCAAGTAACGGAACAAATAAGCAAATGTGGAAGACAGTTTGAGATTGAACTATGAGATAAAAGAGATGGGAAGTTTTGAACCAAGTATCGGAACAAATAAGCCACTGTGGAATATAGTTTGAGATTGAACTGTGAGATAAAAGAGATGGGAAGTTTTGAACCAAGTATCGGAACAAATAAGCAAATGTGGAGGACAGTTTGAGATTGAACTATGATTTGAGTTACAAGGAGAGAGAAACCATGAAAATCTACCACGGTTTTCAAAACTTCAAATGATCTCTACTCATACGCGATCTACCAATGTGGATATTTTGACATCAGTACTGTGATACGACGGTTTGTCAACTTTATATGCCATAGGGCTTGTTAACTTTTACCATATTAATTTAAGTTTTCACGATATATGCATTCACACTTTTTTGATAATATTGCAAAACCATCGAAATGATATTAGCAAAAGATTTGCCAAATAATTTAGAAATGAATAATTTGCTCTTATTCACACCAGGATTTAGTTTGAAATTTGAATTTAAACCATTACAAAGCTTCGCCCTTAATTTGATGTCACTTGGTATGGAGAAAGAGGGGCAAACTGTTAATCAAATTCCTATTTATTAAAATATTAACTTACCCATTGCAATGCGTTTGTGATTTTTCTCTCGATGAACGAAGAAAAATCGTAATATAAAATTTTGTAACACTGAAAGAATTTTAGTTCAGGCTATTCTGAAAATTCTAAACACACGCAAAAGAAAAGACATTTTATTTCGACCCTATTGTAACCATAATATTGTCGAGTCTCAGTAGCTCAGCGGTAGAATTCGCTTCTATAAAGCAGAAGGTCCGGGGTTCGATACGGCAAGCGGACACTAACTTTTCTTATTTAATTTATGAACATTCCAGAAGCTTTTGGAATGTTCAGATTATGTCATTTCCTCTTTCGTTGTTCCTAGGAAGTTTCTAGAACATTCTATGCTAGTATAAAAGCGATCCCGTGATTGTAAAGAGGGGTTCTGCTTGGTGCAGACTGGTTCCTGGCGTATGTAATTTCTTGACGTTAATAAATTGATTATCAAAACCTCATCTTGTAATCTGCACTAACACTAAATCTAAACACTTTAACGTGACAATATCATCATCACATTGCATAATTCTGTATACCGGAAAAAGAACTCAACATGCAACAGGTTGTTCTCGCTTCCATTTCCATTTAATTTAATTTAACCACTAGTAAAAGTTCTTATTTTTTTACGATCAAAAACGAATCATGTAATTAGATCTGAAAATGAGCAGAGGAAAAAAAAAAAAAAAACTCTTCATTAAGATTGAAAACCCAATAAGTATGCAATTGAATTTCACTGACTATTTTCATTTTTGATGTTCATTTATGACAGATTATACAAGAACTTCTGAAAAGCAAAAAAATTAAGTGAAATATAAAAATTGCTGAAACATTAAAGTATTTCAGAACCAAACTTTCAGAAAGATCTAACGAAACTGTTTCTTTTATTTTTAACCAAGCAACTAAAAACTTAAGAGGATTCTGCAACCCGGGGGAAAAGACGCGAAAAATAAAAAGGAAAACCACCCTGTCATCAAGCTTTACGTGGACAAATAGAAGAAAAGCCGATTACCTTTCCGCATAGCGTATGGGTCGTGGTCATACACGAACTTAATGACGCATCTAAGACCTTTATGGTCATGACCTAAGAAAACGACCAATGGACGGAACGACAAGGGGTTGAGATGGAACTGGGGAAAGAAAGTGAGATATAAAAAAAAAAGAAGTTTGATCTCTATAAAATTGTTGGTGAGGCAACATGTCTGAAGGAAGTGTAGCTATAACAGTTACCGCAAATCCTAGATAACGCCTCAGATAACGATAATTTAGAGCCGCGTCGTAATAGTCTCTGACTTGTTTTAGGCGTTCATGGCTGTATTTTACCTGGAAGCAAAGTAAGTTTAAGCCGAGGTCCAAGATTAGTTCTTCCTGCTGCTTACTGCTTTATTATTATTTTTTTTTTATATGAGGGATGATTCGCCTATTTGGGAAGCGATTGGCTTGTGAATAAGAAAAACTAGAAAATTTGGTGGAATGTTTCAAGATTCGCTAGAATGATTAAAAAAAACAACAACGAATGATAAGTGAATGTAAATAAGATAAGTTAGTCTCGGGCATTTATGCCTTATAACGATTATTTAGAGCCTAGCCGTTATCGTCTCTGACTTGTTTTAAGCTTTCATGGCTGTATTTTAACTGGGAGCAAAGTTTAAGCCGAGGTCCGAGATTAGTTCTTCCTGTTGCTTACAACTTTATTTTTTATATGAGGGTTGATTCTCCTATTTGGGAAGAGACTTGTGAATAAGAAAAACTAGAAAATTTGGTGGAAAGTTTCAAGATTAGTTAGAATGATAAAAAATAAATGATATATGAATATGAATAAAATACGAGTATTTATGCCTGAATGAATCGACGAAAACATTCTCGTCACTAAAGCAAGTAAGGTTAAAAGCAGCATTTGAGGCATTAAAGATTAGAGAGTATGAGGCATTAAAGATTTAATGTGGTATGGAATGGCATTTAGAAATGTAGAATTGTTGTTTATATATTTTTAATGAAAACTATTCAACTGCCTTTAATGTGGAGATGCAAAAATAAAAATATTTTTTATGTTAATTATACCAGAAAGAATATCATTTTTATCAATTAAGCATTCGATACATTACTCATACACACAACTAAAAATATTTTGTGATATTTTTAGAGGAATTTTTAAAATTAATGTTTGTTTGAATTTGTAAAGATTTCTATTTTAAATTGTGAACAATAATAATTTTTACACTGATATAAGTAATTAATTTCGTTATTACTCGTAACATTCTAAAAAAAATATTTAATTCAAAATAATAAGTATAATTCTTTAAAAAAAATAAATTAGAATTTAAAATCTGATTAACCAATCAACGTAAGTTACATTGTTAAAAGCAAGTTTCAGAATTTAGCATGAAAAACAAATATCAGCATATAGAAGAAGACATGACTTTGGAAATTTATTTTGAGATGAAATGCAAGGGTGTCTCTTAAATAAAGAACATAAGCCAGCCAATTTCGAGAAAAACACATTTCAAAATTTAAGCATACTTTATAATACCAGTTACATCGATGGACGGAGGTGCCTCTTAGTGGTAGGCGCACCTCCCTAACTATGTGAAGATTGAGGTTCGATTCGCGTTGAAGATCATTTTCTTTTCTTTTCCTTACTAGTTCTTTATATTTTAATAAATATTTTTTCTTAATTTAAATTATTTTTTCTTTTCATTATTAAATATCATTTGATATTTAAATTAGAATAATAATTCAGTATTTTAATAGAATGAAAATGGATTAAATAATAACATTTATAAAAAGTAATTATAATAATAAAAACGTTGGATTTCATAGCCATTCTTCAAATATGTACTCGACAAGTAAAACTTGTGACGTCTAATTTAGATAGACAGGTAAAAAATCCAATAAAGCATTTACAAATTTCTGCACATTTAATTTAACAAAATCAATAAAAATTCTCGTAAAGATTCTATACAACTTAAATTTAAACAACAGTTCATCGTCAATTTTTAATAAAATGATAAGATATGATTGATACTTTCTTAAACTCTTCTAAAGAAATCTTTTTTGAAAGTTAATAAAGCATGTTTTTTTTACAGATCTGCTAAAAAACGTTGCTTAGCTTAACAATAATCTATTATTAACTGTTAAAAAAGCAAAAAAATTTTTTGTTTTCAAATTTTTCACTATAATGAATTTCCAGATCATTTTTCTTAAAACAAAATATTTAATAAAATTAATAAATAAAAAATTCAAGCTTTATAACAATACGTATTTTTTATAAATATTATTTTAATCATTATTATTTTATTAACAAATTAAACTAATTACTATGATTTAAATATTATGAAAGTCTAATTAAAAAGTATAAAAAGAATTCAGAATTATTTTTAAATGAATAATATTTGTGAACGGAAAAATTTCAATATTAAAGAAAAAAGGAAAGTAATAAAAGGGGAGACAAAGTGTCCACGACATGAATTGAACGTTAACCAACATATAGTGAGGCAGCCTTCTACCATTAGGCCAATGCACACTTACCGCAGTAAAGATTTAATTAGTATATAATTGTGTGCTTAAATTTTCAACTGCTTTTTTTGCAGAATCGATTGGGTAGTGCGCGTTATTATTCTAAGGGGTGAGCGCCCTTAACCTTATGACACAGATGAGATACCGGTGTTCCCTTTTGCATATTTTTTTCTGACGCTTTAATTACAAGCAAAAATATTTTATGTTATTTTTTAATTATAAAAAACAATCTAATAGTTACTAAAAAAATCTGTTAGATTGTGGAAGTTATATTTGTACTGAAATAAAAAATCCCAAAAAAAGTAGTATGAAAAAAAAAACTTTTTTTCCAATCATCTTCAAAAATTTATCAATCATTGATTTTGTATAGTAAGGAAATTTAAATAATGAATATCTGCTTCTATTAGACCTAAATAACTGCAAATAAGTGTAAATTCGAAAAATTATTGTCAGGAAGTAAGCCGTGTTTGGTTGTTTTTTTTTTAATGCAGAAAAAGACACTGATATTTCATGTTGAATTTCATTATTAAAAATGCTAAATACAATATTTTTGACCTAAATTAATACAAAATAATGAAAAGACAATAGAAATTATGATTAACAAAAATTTCCAAATCCTTTCTTTTCTTTATTGGTTACATTTCTTACTTTCTAAATGGAACGATATTCATCTAAATTTAAAAATCATTATTCTTGTATTTATAAATATTTTATTAATTTTCACGATAAAAAAATATGTTATAAATTCATAGTTCAATCGCATTTTAAAATGCATTTATTTCATACTTTTTTATTTGGATTTATCAAAAACTTAACCGTAAGTAAAATTAAAAACCGAAATTACAATAAAAAATTCTAGCAAACAAAAATTTTAAATTCTTGACATTTGGCACCATTATCCATACGAACTCTTTTTTGTTTTCTCTCTCTCTCAAAAATAAAATTGAATGGAAAACTTTTGGGTAAAATAAATGTAAAATAAGAATATATTTTTAACCCATTTCTTTTCCAGTTACAGCAGCGGCTATTAAAGTGAAATACGAGCAGAAAGATGGACTCTTTTTCCATCAACAGTCAATGTTCTTGAATGTGTATTCACAGACAGTATTTGAAATAGAGGGAGATGAGTTGTAGCTTTGCTACTGCTTGCACAGTCGTTTGAAACATTCTTTTCAAAATAAAATTCGATTATATTAGTGTGTAGGATGTCTCATTGAACATTGAGGACAAATAAGCCAAAGAATTCATCTTATGCATTTTAACAAGAGACGTGCTTTCAAATGGTAAGGTTATTTCAGACAGCACATAAAATTCATAAAATATAAAGCAATGGAAGAATTGCTTCCAGTTGTTTAATGTGTGCGCAAATTCTAATCATAGATATGATTTAATTAAGTTGAATACTCTGGATTATTCAAATCACGTGCTTAAAGCTGTTTTACGAGTTGTTTAAATATGTCAGCTATGACATCAAACAGAATTTTGTACCTCCAAATACTGCAATATATAACTGATTGAGAATTATGTGAATTAACTTATGGGTTTTGTAATAAAATACAATATTATGTAACAGAATACATTGCTTAACTAAATGCAATTTATATGAACGAATAAAAAATAACATAACAAAAAATACAATAAAATAATATGTAACTGAATATAATAATAGATAATCAAATAAAAAGTAACCGAAAAAGAAAAGAAAACAATTAAGTCTCTAATATTTTGAATGAGCTGTTTAAA
This sequence comes from Parasteatoda lunata, assembly GCA_949128135.1. Lineage (NCBI taxonomy): Eukaryota > Metazoa > Arthropoda > Arachnida > Araneae > Theridiidae > Parasteatoda > Parasteatoda lunata. Next base: position 64,684,598 of record OX421973.1, on the reverse strand, counting down.
ATTAATAATTTATTATCGCAAATATAATTTATATACAATAAGCAAATCATAATAATGTGTTTAATTAGGTTAGCATAAGTTTATTTAATTAATCAAAATTAGTTTTAGATACTGGTAAAAGAAAATCTGTATCTTAAATTCCAAATTTAACGGTAACTACTAAATTACGAAGAATATTAAATATTTTCTGAGCATGTTTCATAAATATAACATGTATGGTACTGTTTATTTGTATGTAATTACTATGACGGTAATACTGTATTTATTTGTGCCTATAAAGCTTGCTAAAAAGAACTCACAAAATTAAAAAGAACGTTTAAGAATTTATTTATTTATATTAAAAAAAAGTTATATGCAGGGCTAGCAACTTCGCATGTTTTTTGGGAGAATTTCTTTAGGTGGAAAATAAGTTAATGCTTTAATATATGATTGTTTGTTTTGGAAATCTGATAAAAACTTATTTTCCTCGCCAACTACACGTTAATAATACAAAAGTTCATATAAAACGCCATTTTGTTTCAGATCTCTTGCGGTGCGGATTTTAAAATAGTATAAAAAAAATTAACAAAAATTCTCTAAGCTTTAGTTTTAAATTGTCCATCATTCCATAAAATATTTTACAAAAAGAATAGTAGTTGGCAGTTCTGTGTATTGTGGGTTAAAACTTAAAACATAAATCTGGTTTCGAGAATATAGAATAGTTTTGGAATTTTTCAGGAAATTGATTTCAGGAAATATTTGTGATCATCACATTTAATTCCAGTTTCCTAAAGAATTTAAAAGGAATTTTTTTTTTTAAATTTCCAACGTTTAAAAACTTTTATTGAACAATTAAATGAATTATTTTTAGAAACCCAAATAAGAAAGAGATTACTATTACAAGAAATTGACTGAATTATCCATTCTTAAAGAAGTAGATAGGCAAGATGCGCAAGTAGTTTATGTTGAAAAAGTTTGCCTTATATGGTGATTAGGTATAATCAAAAATATTAAAAGAGGCAAACACGTCTTGAGATATCTATAAAAAAGAAGTTTATGAAACGTAAGAACTTTAGTAAAACGTAAAATCAAATAAAAAAGCAAAGATATTGCCCTACTTAAATCTTTTGAGTAGTTTTTTGGAAGTAAATGTATGTAACACAACTTAAAAATATCAGTACAGTTATTATTTTGATTGAATTTATAAAAATATTCGTTACTCGATTTCTCGAAATTTTTAATTTTTAGCATTTTTCTTTGAGTTTGTTATATCGAAGTTCATCCGTACTTTTGAGAAAGAAAAAATTAAAACATTTAAATATTTTTTTAAAGTTCTGTTTCTCTCTTTTTCCTTCAATTTTTTTTCATAATTAAATGAATGTGTTATAACTAGATGAAAAAAATGGTATTTTCCATTTTGTTTATAAAATAACTATCAAACCTGAGGTATATTATATTAAAAGTGAGCGAAAAAAAGTAAAATAAAAAAATGTAGTTTTAACCAACATGACAAATATTGTTTTTCTGCAGTTCGCAGAAAAACAGTTATTGCCATGTTGGTGAAAAATAATTCTCCTCAAGTTTCAAGTATAAAGGTGAATCAATCAGAGATGTGATACTTAAAAGCAGTATTATGCGGTTAAAAACTAAATAGAATTTATACCTACGAATGTTATTACAATACATTTACGGAGCCCGCTGTTTAGCGAGTCTACATTTTGTGAATAATATTTCGAATACTTTTAAAAATATCTATATAAATATTAGGGGGACCGGAAAGTAATGTTGTTTCGGCTCATTAAATATTCGTTAGTCGTAAAAACCAATTGATTTTTTTTCCCGATCCATTTTGATTCCTTTTCGATTCGGGACTGAAAGGTAACGAGGGTGAATACATTATTGATTAAAAATAAAATCTTGATAAAAAATGTCAAAAGCACCGAAACGACAATACTTTTCAGTCCCCCTAATATTTATATATTTTTGAATACTTTTAAAATATAAACAGTTTAGGAAAAGTGATAATAAGTTTTTGATTTTCGGAATTTTAATAATTTGAAACTAGGAATAATAATTCTTCAAAACCACAAAAATTGCTTAACAATCAAATAAATAACCAGAGTTTATGAACATTTCTTTTTCATATTTAAACTTCAGTATACGAAGTCAGAAAAAGAGGTACGAATTCAACATTTTTCTCTACAGCGGCAATCGTTTTCTTTTAAGAAGAATTTGATTAATGCATTTTTATAATATTCAGTACCAAATTGACGAAAATAACGGTTATATATTTTTAGTTCTTTTAGATTCTATAAACTAGATCACGAAATTACGAATGGAAATCAGGATGATTCGTCTTCTGTCCAAAACCACCCATCTCTTCTTGTGGATTCACTTAAAGGAAAATTCAAACTGAAACCATTCTTCGAGGAAACCATCTGAATTGCAGATGAAAACCTATTTGTTCCACCCACTCTTTTCCCCTTTTTACATTTCTCAGAAGAGGACAGATTTCGCTTCCGATTTTATCAACATTTAATTCAGAGAGTGGATTCTGGAGAAGTCGACTTCTTGGAAAGATATCGGGGAAAAGTCTTTTGTAGTTTGCTTCAATTTTCGCCATTTTGAAAATGTAGTGATGGAAATTTGTAAAGGAATAGAACGATAAAGGGTAAAACTGTGATGGTGACATATTAAGAAATATGTTAACGCTTAAAAGTTACGTCTATTTGAAGATAAAATGGAGCACTGGTTAGTAAAAAGTTAAAAACTTCGAGGCATTTGTTAAATAAGAATGATGATGTTTCGAAAGTGTGACATTAGAATTTTTTTTTACCACTTTAGCGCGTTTAACGCGTATATACGTCGAGCCTAATCTTTATTGCGGTGAGTATGACGAGTTTACACGTCGTGTAAAATTAAAAAGTTACCATTGACTATCAAAATTTCAAATTCCAATAAAATATAAACACAATATTGTTTGGTGGTATTTTAATTTATATTACCATCGAAACTTCTTGGGATATCGGCTACTCACTAGACAGCAAACGATGCCCCGTCTTTGCAAAAATTGGAATCCTTAAGGAGCGAAGATACTAGTGTACTTGCAAAACACCTCTTTGTGATGTATCTTGCTTTAAGAAAATATCTCGATGAAATGAGTTGGAATTCTTGAAATTATTTAAATTCATGTATTTTTCTTGTTCATGTATTTTATTATTATTTGTATTTCATTATTGTATTTGTATTATTCTTATATTCCATTTCATGTATTTTTTTGTTTTTTGAAAATTTTCTTCAACAAGTTTCTAATAATGGTATCCTTTAAAAAATTAATTGCTAAATATTTATTACATAAAAATGTGATTCATCCTCATTTTTTATAAAAAATTTAAAAAGAATATTTGTCCTGATTTCGATTGTATAGACATCATTGCTTAATTTTAATTTCGCATACTGTGGGAGATATCTAAAATTAAATTCCGCGCTTAACTGGTTAAGGAAGAGTCTCGAATTTGAATGCATTGATAGTTTATCATTCTAATAATAGTATCATTCCTATTAAAGCTGAAAGCTAAAATATGCTTTTTATGAAATATGTAATGCATTCAAATAACCAAACGTTATTAATACAGTCGTACCTCGATCCAGTATCTTTCCATTTACCGTATGTAATGTCATGTTTTAAAACAGTCTCGTCACAAAAACTATTATAATGTTAACAATGCTAGCTTAAATCTTTTTTGAAACTAGCATATTCCCATTCTACCGATATATATATATATGGGTGATTCTCACGAAATATGACAATTCGGACCAAAAAATTTCTTCAAATTTAAAGTCGTCAAAATAATCTAAAATTTTTTTGTATACTTCTTTAGTTACACTTATTAATATCTTACAGACAGCAGTGTAGTTTATTGACATTTGTTCGGGAAAAAAAAAATAGAATTCACCAAATCTTGAATGCCAGGAAAATGACATATTAGCTTAGAAGTTTAAAAAATAGTCATTTTAAGTTAAAAGTAAGTAACTCAACTTAAGCCTTTATGTTAGATGGACCATAAATTGCTTAAATTAATTCCTTTTATACACTGTAGAAAGTGTCAAAAAAATTTTTGTTGCTGATATGTACTGAATAAAATTGTGGATAATAATCAATCATTAAATAAATAAATAACTTTGATTACATCCAAGCATATTACAATCATACATAAACTTGGTATTGAGTTAATATTTGCTTTCCCTCCTAACAGCATTAGCAGTTAAAAAAAATTTCTGGTAACACTTCAATGTCCTGGCATTCATAAGCCAGGAAAATGGCAGCCAGGATAATGACAAATTCGCCATTTTATAGCATATAACTTTACTTTAATTAAATATTTTGGTCTAAGACGTTTATATTCTGTAGAAAACAACAGAATTTCTTAAAATAACTCAGATAAATCTATGTAGTTCATGTTATTAATAGTTTCAAGAAGCCAGGAAAATGACTACACAAAGACCTACTCACCTTGAAAATTTTTTTTGAAATAGATTTTGAACCAGAAAATTAGTTCTTTATTCATGCAACAATACATGTTTATATAGGAGGGTATCTAATCTATCTATTAACATAAGATATTGATTGCTGGCTTTATCTATTTTGGTTATAAACCACTAAATAAAAGTAGCCAGGAAAATGACAGATTTTCTTGGGACAAACAAATTATTGACAGAAAAAATTAATTTAAACGAAGTTTTTGTAAATAATACCCTCTGCGTATATTCTAGAAATGTTTACACCAGTTGAGATAAAAAAATTTAGATATTGAAAAATTTATAGGAAGTTTATTATTGGAAACATTGTTTGGGAAATGTCAGGAAAATGACATTTTGAAGTTCAATTAAAATTTTTTAGCTATACAAAACAGTCAATGCTAGTGCAAAGTTATTTTAAAATGCTAACAGCAATGCTATTTATAAATTTTTTTCAAAAAAAAGTTCTTTTAGTATTATAGTATTAGATCTTGGAGCAAGGGACAGTGAATTGTCATATTTCGTGAAAATCACCTATATATATTAGTATTAAAATTGGACACTTGTTTTTTAAGAAAATAAGCACTGTTATTGTAACTAACAAACTTTTTTATTTTAACAAAAAAAAATTTTCTTCTTCAAAAAACTGTGGTTGGTAAGAGCCAAAAGCAGAACTCACACGAACAGTCAGTGTCAGGATTCGAACCCAGTCACCTCATTGAAAGGTGAGCTCTCTGTCCCCTAAGCCATGGCAACTCTAGATCTAAAAAAAATTGCTAAAAATCTTAAACTGCCCTTATCTTAAAAATCATATTTATTAAAACCGTATTTAAGAGTTATAAAAATGTCTGGTCCACTCTTATAGAAACGTCTGGCACTTATGCGAAAATTATATTTAAAGAAAGATAGAAAGATAACAATCAGGTTGAGATTCAATTCGAAAAAGAAATCTGAGCGCTATTTTATTCATACGATGTTCAAAGTCATAAAATAATTTTTGTAAAGTAAGATTAAGTACAGAAAATAATACTAAAATGTAACTAACTACTTAGGTTGATTCCGGAATAATTTGCTGAAACTAAACAAGTGATAAGATGGCAAAACGGAAACAAAACTAGTGCCATCATCAAGGGAAAGCCTCAAAGCCTTTGAAGGCTCTTCTTGAATTCACACGAATTTAGAGAAAATAAACAGAAATTTGTTACAAATGTCAAAAATTTATTATTTGTGCTGAGAAAAGAGTGTTCGAAACCTTTTTTCTAAATTCTATATTATTTTACACAATTTGACAATTTTCAAAATTATTTGTACTTGCGTACTATACATGTGCTACTTCCCAATTTTTACATAGAGAAAACAACTAAAATACCAGCGAGCATGAGTGAAATAAATAATTCAAATTTTATTGTTAAAAAAGTAAACAATAACGTTTAAATAAAAGTATTTATTTCCCCTAAAAAACGATTAAAATTCTTTTCACTCTTTTGAATGGCTGTATCCTTTTACTACACTTCTGTTTTCCAGTATCACTTAATAAAGTGAATATTTATTTATTTTCCAACAGAATTATCTTTTCAACGATGGCAACATATCTGAAATTTGCTCAAGAGCAGAAAAAAAGTCTAGATAATCAGCAAGGTTTTTTTTCCCTTCCAAAATAAGTGATTTTAGAGTATACTGATTGTGCCTTTAGTTCTCTTTCCTCGGTGTTTTATCATTAATTTAGCAAGTGTAAAGATATTTCTCCGAAAAATTAACTTAAGTGATGAGAAATAGTTGCCTCGTTTTACAATAGTTTGAACAAAATGTTTGATATAAAAAGTTGTATTCACCAGTTGTAGTTGGTTGCTTTGAAACCCTCAATTAATATTTGATCCCCGTTTCCTGTAATTCTTATAAACGATGTTTTGTGAAAATACTCTGGGTTGATTCTAAATTACATGGAGATTATGATATGATGTATTACGATATGTTATGCAAAATTGTACCATTTTTACCATCATATTGTGATATTGGTGGCAGATAGACGTGAAGTTGCGAGTTAATTTTTAACTCGTTAGCTAAAGTTATGGTGCATGTTCAAATAAAAATTAACGGGATTTACTATGTAATTACTGGGAGACACTACGCATTCAACATAAGGAGTCGAAATAAAGAAAGTAACATGAAAAACATTAGGTTTAACAAAAAAAAAAAATGTCCATTCAATCTAAGGGCATAATTTGTTTACAGGGTGCGATATTCTAAGAATCCCTTTTACTCTGAAAGAATGGATTTAACTAGTCGGTAAAAGCGATCCCAAAAGCTCAAAACCAATTAAATAAAAAGAACTCCTCAACAGATGCATGGTAAAATCTTTTCTCTTGTTTAAAAAGAGTGAGAGAGAGGAAATAAAACGAAAAAAGAAGGCGAAAGGGGAAAAAAAAAATGGCAGAAAAAATTAAAATTAACACGAACAAAAACTAAAGTTAATTTTTTTTTCTTTTTTCAAATATCGGTTTTGTCCTTCGATAGATTTATCGAATTCCTGAAAGCTCGTCTGCTTTTGATAAATGCATTCTCCTTATCCCTTTTCCACTTTTTAAAAAACGCTTCATGTAGAATTTTTTTTTCTCTGATACCATATAGATATATGCGCATATATGTATAGGTATTCACTTTATCTCCGAAAAAAATTGCGTTTCATTGTTTGTCAAGTCAAACATATTTCATAATAAAACAGTTTCTTTTTTCATATCGTTTTTCTTTCTTCACCGTTTCCCAATTTATTGCCTAGACCTGTTGTACGAGCGTTCTTTCGTTTTCCGTGGAGCAACAGAGCTAAAAGCTGACGTGCAGCCCTTGCCCATTCAAGTGTTTGCTTTTTGAGGAGAGAAAGCAACGTGAAAGATGGCGGGGGAAAAACTTAATCAAGGAAAGGACCTCTCGAGGAACGGAACTCAAATATTACTTAATAAATGGGGCAATAAAAAGGACTAATCCTTTTCTTTGACGCTGTCTTTTGTCGTCTTTTCTATTCCAGCGAGCGACTTTTCCCTTCTTTTAACGCTTGATTGAATGTTCTTGACTTAAGCCTTTAGATTTTTTTTCTTGGCACATTCTTAGAAGACGGAATGGGTAATGAAACAAAATTAATTCTAAATGTTTTTAAAAAAAACTGAATAAACAATTTAATAAAATGGTAAATTACCAAGTAATTTGAAAGCTTGTTGAGTGTTAAGATATTTTAAAATATTCAGAATTATGAATTGATTTTATAAATTCACGTGAGATGCTTTTAATATAGTCAAATACTTAACTAGTGTTAAGATCACTTAATTAAACAGTAATATTTCTTTAGTTACTGTTTTGTGTTCATCTTTATTGTCTTGATACTTAGTCAACATGCTCTTTTTTCTAAAAATATATTGATTCTTTAAACTTTTCTCTGCAAATTTTTAAACCATGTCCTTTATTAAATAAATTAATCAGTTTTAAGACAGTAAAAGTCTAACGCTTCACAACTTCAGCTAATCTTCGTGCTATTTAAATGTGATAATTATAAATAGGTCGTTATTTAAAAGATGACTATACGATATTTTTTACACCATAAGACTTTATATCGATTTGAAAAAAAAAATAATGGTACCTACTATAAAACCAACAAAATAGTACAACTAACTAACAATATCGGTGCCTATACTGTAGGTTATTGTGATCTTCATAAAAGTTTTATAATTTGAGAATTCAGGAATCTTTAGAAATCCTTTGTGACTTAAGCAATAAAAAGACATCAACTTAAGTGAAGTCTAGATTTAAAAAATTTTGCTTTTTAGAAATGAAAAGTCGTTTATCAAAATATGTTTTTGAAAATACTGCCTAAGACGAGCGTTCTTTCAGTAAATTCAAAAATATAAAATCGTAAATAATATTCATTCAATTACAGAGATGAGGTATTTGAAAGCTTATTTCATGCAAAAAAAAAAATTAGGATCCGGTAAAATTGGAATTTTATTTGGTAAATTAAGAATTCCGTCCTCCCAAATATGTAAGTTTCAGGAATTTCTGCGGAAAACTGTGGTTCCTCATACAAAATTCAGTTTAACTATCTACTGCACCTGTTAATTTTTTTTTCTAGTAACACCAACTTGAAAAGGACAAATTCCGTAGGTTTCCTCTCATTCTGGATTGCTATGATATGCAAAGTGAAGATGGCATCGATCAATTTACGTAAAACGTTTTTCGGAATATAAATCATTATTTTTTTATACAGCTCAGTTTAGAATTGCATGCCAAATGTTAATTGAAGAGTTTAATGAAAGAATATATTAAGTGACATTTCTAGAATATATGAGAAAATTAAATAGGTTTTACCGGAATATAGTGAGTTTCTCTATTTACAGTGAACAATAACTTGCTCTTTAACTAGATAATCTGGAGATTAAGTAGAACTTGACAAGCTCTTTTACTCAGTTATAAGTATAATCACCAAGAGGAGATCTTACCTGTACCAGCTCCCCTATACATGCAAGGATCTCGACCCTTGATGCGACGCACAAGCATGACCATGGCTATAACTACGACCACAAAAACAGCTACAGCAACAAATACTCCTACATACAATGCAACATCAGGTTCGGTCTCTGCTGGAGTAGCTAAAAAAGAAAATACACAATTCTTAAATTCTGACTAGTCTTTCGAAGTTTAAGCATATAAAGTACATTTTTAAAGCTCTAAGTTAGGAAATTAATTGTCAATGTAACAACCTTACCAACATTATCACAGATTTATCCCCTCGATCTTCGCACACATAAAATTCGAATACGATTTTCTTAAGCTTAAACTTCCAATATTACAAGAGAAGCAATGTTTCATTTCTTTGTATTTGAAACTTTCTTTTCTTTTTTTTTCTCCAATGGCAGGCACTGAATTTGAATCTTTGCCCATGAAGAATCCAGAATTGTTGCTCATTTCGCGTTACCCAGTGGGCACCAGTGAACCAAAGTCACGGAGGTGAGCAACATTGCCCACGCCACACTGCATCCATGCCAGAAACATCCATACCCAGAGCGGGATTCGAGCCCGCAGCCCATGGCTCCGCAGTCAGGCGCGCTAACCACTTGGCCACCTGGCCGGCAAATATTTGAAACTAAAAGTACTTAAAAAAGGACTGTTAGATAAAAAAGTTGAATATCATGTTTAGTATATATACTATAATACTAAGCTAAGTTTTACTAATTTTTAGTTTGAATAAGTTTATAAATGAGCCCTCTCAGCGGCCGAAAGGTATATTCCTTTCCACTTAATTTGTACTATCAATCCCAATTTGTACTATAGACTGCTCATAATTGGAAAAGTTATAATTAAAATAATGATTAATTTCTTAATAAATGAGGGAAATTCCAGGTGCTTAATTGTCCGGAGTTAAATATGGAGAAAGCTGAAATACTTCTTTGTCCGATGGGGATCTTTAAAATTGCAGCAAATGAGCCCCGGCTGTCAACGTTGAGCCAGTTTTCTTAAGAGTGTTATTATAAGGACCTGTCTTGCCACAGGTCCTTGGTTCGATCCACAGGTCGGGTAAGGTTGACTCAGCCTTTCATCCCTTCAGTGAGTCGATAAAATGAGTACCAAGCATGCTTGGAAACTAAACACTGGGGGTTTCGCGTTGGGTTGACCACCTATCCGGAACATCTGCTCATGCACCCCAGAGCCCAAAGGTCAAGAAAACAGAGATGGACACAATAGGCCTTGGCCCTCTAGGGGCTGTAGCACCACTGAGTTTAGTTTAGTTTTGTTATTATAATATAAAGTATCTACAGATACAGGATGTCAAAACTTCGTCTTCAATTATACAAACTAATATTCTTTTAGAATTAGATCTATCGTTCCAATATTCTTAAATTCACATGGAGAGATAGGATAGGGGGACAATACACAGGCATATCTACTTCTCTCATGATTGGTGACAGGTCTGTGACATTTTCCATATAAAACCACTTTTTTATTACTTTTCATCCATATCCCTGTCTGAGAAAAGCAAACAAATTTCACCGTGGCCTAACCCCAGTATCTCCCAGTGTGCGACAAAAAGCAATTTATTTCCTCACGCGTATTTTTGCCCCGTTGTCAGATAAGAAAACGTGGCCAACTCCAAGAGTCACAATGACCCAATCGTAGCTGTCACTGTAAAAATACAGGGATTGGCAGAGCTATGGTCAGTACCTGTTTTCGCTTTCCTATTTCCAGCCTTTTTTTTTCTTCTTCTTCCGAATCCCATTCCTTTTTCCTTAAACCGGGTTCAATTTTTTCTCTTTATTTTTATTTTAGTGCCAAGGCACAAATAGATCCAGGAATCTGTTTTATTCTTTTTCTTCATTTTCAATCTCTTTCATCTTTACTTTAAAAGCGAAAAAGGAAGGAAAAGTTTAAATAAAAGCTTTTCTCGGAATTTCTTTAGTTCCTTTTTTAGTGTGGTTATTTTGTGACACAGACAAAACAAATTTATATAGATCATTATTATTCTTGTATTTGGATTTATTTTAAAGATTTAATATAAATTATAAAAAAAAAAAAAATAGCATCAAGGAAAATGGTTACTTTGTCATTGGTTAGCATGAAAAATATTGGCATAAATTTTTACTTAATTGAATATGAATAATGTCATGTATGTTTAAAACATAATGACATACTACAAGTTTTAAATTATAAGATCATAATTACTAATAACTATTGTAATCGTGTAGTATTTTTTTAAATTTATGATAGGGTATGTCCTGAATAATTTTGATATTTAAATGAAATAATAATTTGATAATTATGATTGTTAAAACATGTTTCGTTCAATCGCATTACGTTGAAAAGCTATTTTAAGTCGAAATAGCAAAGATGTTTTATAGACAAGATAAGACTCGAATAGACAAAAGATTTTCAGGACTGAGCCGAAAATTTTTTCTCGACTCTGACTTCGGCAAGTAAGAAGTTAGGACCTATACATTAAAAAGTAAAAGCATTATATTTGCATTATATTGACAAATATTTAGACAAATATTTAGTAAACAAGATTATTACTCAAATGAACATAACAAATATTTTAACTACTACTTATAACAAATTTAATAATTAACATGTGAAAGTTTTTGAAACTATGTTAAACCGGAATATTGAAAAAAAAAGCAAAAAATCATTAAAAAATTGAGATTAAAAAAAATTATAAATAACAAACTCAATTTCAGAAAAAAAATTCCCTGACTTTTTTAGATATATCAGTATATCAGACCATTCATATATATATATACATATATATATATATATATATACATATATATATATACATATATATACATACACACACACACACACACACACACACACATATATATATATATATAACATAAAAAGCTTCTATTAATCTTTTTATGTTAGTTTCTTCGTTAAATAACAACTCCTAATTTATTACTAATTAATTTCAAATCGAAACACTTTATCATACTTTTAAAAAGCCACATCCTGTTTCTAAATCTATTTTTGGCCCAACTATGCATAAATTTAAATAAAGACATTTCTCCCTTTAAGCTTTGTGGGAATCGCGTGATCTATTTAATTAACCAATAGTAATTTCTAAGATTTCCCTCTTTCCCTAAATTGAAACATTTTACGGATTTACTTTGCAAGATTTTCCCTAACATATAACCGAGGAGCGCAACTTTTCGTACACACCTTTCATGACTGCTCCTGTCTAATAGATAATAAATAAATTTTGTAACCTCCTTCTCGGCCTACGACCTGTTTTAATCCTTCCACTCGGCAACGACGTTACACAATTGAATGAGCATGGAATGAGCTAAAATGTGACAAATAATTGATCTTAGAATGGATGTTAGGGATGTAATGGATATTAGAATTATATTCAACTTCAATTACACTGTTACTGACAATTCTAAGACTAGTTATTTTCCAAGAGCGACATAGAAATTTTACAGGTTTTTGTAAAAAAAATGCAATTTTTCATGACTATTTGCCGCTTTTTGGAGTTAAAATAAAATTCCTTGACAATGTCAGGTTTTCCCTGTTCTCGCTGACCCCTGAGAGCCTTGTAAATAAGTTATCTTTTAATTTATAACTTTTAAACGCAAATTTATTTCATCATCATCATAGTTGGCCAGACAGCCCAATGTGAGCCAATGCCTTCCTCTGAAGATTTCTCCATGACGATTTATCTTTGATCTCCAATTTTTTTCATTAATTGCATTTTTGAATTAAATTCATTAATCCAATTTTAATGATTAATTTTCAGACTCCACTGAGTCAGCCCATCTCAACCGCGGCCTTCACCGCTTTCTTTTTCCAGTGGGTCTAAAAAGCAGTATCTTTTTTATTGTGTTGTCGTCACTCATTCGAATTACGTGGGCGATCCAATTCATTCTATTTATATTTATGTATTTAATAATATCAGGTTGTTCATAAATCTTGTACAGTTCAAAGTTAAACCTCCTTCTCCAGTTATTGTTTTCATTTACACCACCAAGTATACCCCGCAAAAGCTTTCTCTTAAATATTACGATACAATTTTCCTCCAGTTTTGTCATTATCCAAGCTTCAGAGGCGTTTGTCAAGACTGGCCGGAAAAGAGTTTAGTAGATTAAGACCTTTGTTTTTCTAGAAAGAAACCTAGATTTAATTAATCTTCTCAGCCAATAGACAGCCCGATTCGCCAAATAGAGTCGTTTATTTATTTCAGGAGTAATTCAGTTGTAAATGGTAATAATTGATCCTGAGTAAGTAAAACTCCTCACTGTTTCAAATCTGTAAAAATTTACTTCAAGATAGGGGTCTGGGACTCTGTTTCTTGAGAATAACATATATTTTGTTTTATCTACATTTATGACCAAGCCCATTTGCCTTGCAGTCACTTCAAGGGCAAGAAATGCCTCTTTCAGGGCAGGAAGGGAACGAGCAATTATATCAACATCATCAACGTATGCAAGTAGTTGTACTGATCTAGTAAAAATGTGACCACTGGTATTGATGCCTGAATCACGAATAACACTCTCAAGTGCTATATTAAAAAGTAGATAGGAGAGAGAATCTCCTTGTAGAACACCTGTGAATGTGTCAAGATTTTCTGACAGAGATCCCAGAAACTTAATCTTACACTTTGTATCTTTCAATGTAAGTCTTGTCAATTTAATAAGTTTTGAAGGTATTTTAAAAGTATTCGTTGCTTCAAAAAGATAATTTGTCACAAATTAGTTGGTCGCTATAGCCTCCGGCTACGCGCCAACCAACCAAAATCACCATAGTGATATTTTCTTCACTTGTTGCAGAGGGTGGCAACGGGTGACTGAGATTTTGTCAGCCATGTTGTTTATGTAACGAGAACGAGGTAGTATTTTATAAGAAGAATTGGAAAACTATATCCGATTGTTTTGATGTATTAATCAAGTTTGTTTAACATTTTAAATAAAGTTTTTAAATTAAGTATTTAAAGTGTTATAAATTTCTATTGATAATATCAAAAGCAGCCTTGAAATCAATAAAAAGATGATGTGTTTCAATGTTAAATTCCATTGATTTCTCTAAAATCTGACAGAGACAAAATATCTTATCTCTAGTTGATTATCCAGCACGGAATCCACATTGATATTTTCCTATTTGTGAGTCAATGAATGGTAGCAGCCTGAGATATAAAATTCTAGATAGAATTTTATAAGTTATACAACGAAGACTAATGCCACGATAGTTGGCAGAGGTCATAGGATCTCCTTTCTTGTGAATTGGGCACCAATATTCCAATCCGTTGGCATAGCTCAGAGTGCCAGATGTCAGTAATAAGTTCAAATAAATTTCTCAATAAGGTAGGTTCACAATTTTTTAGTAGTTCTGCTGAAATGAGATCAGCAAATTTATTTAGCTAAATTAAAAAAAAAAAAAATGCAAGAGAATTTGATGTGTCATTTGTAATTTTTTACTAATATTCATAACATGTTCATGAATTTGTTCATGAACATCCCATGAAACAATACTTTTTTAACATAAAACATTTATATATGCGCGCGTGAGATATTGATTCATAGGTAGTTCTTTTCTAATAATAGTTTTTCACATTTTTAAAATTTTGAAATTTATTTCTTCAACTGTTATAATACAAAATGCAATTTTAAATTAAGTGCCTTTAACTTCAATTGTATATAAAAAATAGATATACGTAATCTAAAATAAACAATTACTTAAAAGTATTATTATTTTTCTATTATTAGTTGAATACTGCGGTTTCGAGTGTTCAGGAAAGCTCGGAATCGGAATTGAACAGTTCAACTGTCGATTCCACAACTCTGGTATTTAACACCGATGTGATGACACCTATAATCCTTTCAACAATGTTCTTCTCATTGATAAGTAATAAATGTGGATTAAGTGCCATAATAGATTAAAATGCACAAAGTTTCTGCAAATGCTGCTCGGGTCATTTGTTTTCTAACATTCTGAAATCTCTTATCGCATATTAAAAAATTATAACAAATAATTTAAATATAACAATTATTTAACAGACTTATTACTTTTCTATTATTTAATCGAATTTTTAATTGAGTTTAAGTTGGAATTGGAGTCGAAATTAAGCTTTTAGGAAAGTCCGAAGTTGGAGTCAAACACTTCAAATACCGATTCCACAACTCTGGTATTTAAGCCGATGACAACGTTAATCATTTCAACAATATTACCCTCATTGTTGAGTAATGAGGATAAAGTTGCATAATAGAAATGATAAAAAAATGCACACATAACAAATATTTTTTCTAGGAAACAGTTCGAATAATAAAAATTGACAATTCAAAATTATAAACAACTTAATCATTCTAGAAAAAAAAATTACTAAAAACATAAAGTTAAAAATGCACAGAGGTTGCTCTGGTGTTGATTTGTTTTTAAACTATTTTGAACTCTCTAATCGCATGCAAAAATAATAACAGATAATTTAAAATTAACAATTATTCATTAGTGTGTCATAGTGACTCAGAGGATACAGCTTTCGTCACACAATGAGAAGATCCAGGTTCGAATTCCAGCTATGACTGGTTGATACGAATTCTGCTCCCGACTCGCACTGACTACATCGCTAACGTAAAATATCCTCAGTTATGGATTAGAATTCCCTTGTCATCGAGCAAACCGTGGGAAATGTTTGATGTTCAAATAACTATAGTAGTTATAGTAATAACTAATAATAGTTTTTTCTCCGTGAAACGCAAATCTGGTTAGTTTCATCAAAAAGTCTTTCACGAAGGCTAGTTTGTTCCAATGCTTGATCCAGAATCTTGCCTTCTGGTTTGGGTTCAAAATTACAAGGCTACGGAGTTGAACATTGATAGTCGTGAACTCAGAATTGTGTCGGTTATTTAACACCAGTTATAAAATTATATAAATTATAATTTCTCAATAATTTATTACTCAACAATTTATATTATTTGGTAGAATTTTTAGTCGGAGTTGGAGCTAAGCGAAAGAAAATCCGTAGTTGTAGTCGAATATTTCAACTACTGACTTCACAGCTCTGATATTTACACCAACGGCACCATTAATCATTTCAATAATGTTTCTCTCATTGTTGAGTAATGCGGATAAAGTGGCAAAATCGAAATGCTAAAAAAATTCACAACTATTATCACTAGTAGAGAAAAAAAAATCTAGCACACACACTAAATATTTATCTTAAAAAGCAGTCCAAATCTTGATAGTTGACAGTTGAACATTCTAGACAAATTAATCATTCCAGACAAAATTTTTTTTTTTTTTTTTTAAATAAAAAATCAACAACTTAAGGTTAAAAACACACCGAGTTGCTGCAAAGGCTGCTCGGGTGTTGATTTGTTTTCAAACTATTCTGACTCAGCTAGTAGATGAAATAAGAATTTTGAAAGGAATAAAAAAATAAATCTTCTTTTTTGACCGGATATTTATGAGAGTCGAAGAAAGACGAGGTTGCACCATTGAAAAGCAATAATCTGTCTTGCTTTCAGCGCCTGTCACCACAATGCTAATAAGAACTTATTTT
This sequence comes from Parasteatoda lunata, assembly GCA_949128135.1. Lineage (NCBI taxonomy): Eukaryota > Metazoa > Arthropoda > Arachnida > Araneae > Theridiidae > Parasteatoda > Parasteatoda lunata. Next base: position 64,668,070 of record OX421973.1, on the reverse strand, counting down.
TTTCTTTGAGAGACAAAACACCCTTTAGATATGAGGATGGAAATAAATCTTTTGAAGAATCAATTAACCATTCGCGTGCCGATGGACTTGGGCAGAAAGAGGCGATACATGAAATGTTTCGACACTAGAGGGCGTTTTTATGATTTACACCAAAATCGAACAACAGAGATCTTCAAAATAGGAACTTGTTTAAAAATTTAAAACAAAAGAAATCTTAATAAAAATAAAACGATTTTTAATTTCGTAGTATTGAAATGAATATTGGTGAGAAAGTACTTAAGAGTGTGTAAAAAATAAATTAAAATGAGCGTCGAAACGCAATTACTCGAAAAGGAATTTAAATAGCTAAATTAAATATAATGAATATGTTACCCTATGTGCATAGAAGTTTTATTACCGCAGGTGTGAATCGATAACAATGCATGTAATAAAATAGAAAAACCTAGAAGTAAGCAATAAACTGGCCCCAAACGATAATATACGAAAAAATAGTATAAAAGCATTAAAAAAAAAGAAGAAAAAAAAAGGGGGAGTAAAAAGTCTATGCGTTGCTGATAATAGCAGAAAATAATAACAATAACATCATCGGCAATAAGTGTTAAAAAGAATTTTTTCCATGTACAAATTTGATTGGTGGAGAGGTGGGGGTCACGTGTAAAATTCTGGCAGCGATTAAGCAGTGTATATACAGCAAGACGCTTGTTAAGACAATAAAAAAAATTTACTGAAATTTATCTAATCGGTAGTGGCGTAGTAATTTGGAAAGACAGATGCCAGCTTAGGTGCTATCCACGTAGTCTGATCGGGGTCAAAATTATTTGCTATTTCTAACATGATTCTTAAAAGATAAAGCATTGAGAAATGAGGATAGACACTTGGCTATGGGTGGGTGAATTGAAGGAACACAATAAAACATGTAGAAGAATTTATGATATAATTACATCACTCTTTTATTAAGTAATATGGATCGAAAGTGGTTTTCCAGACAAAAAATAATTAGAGCGATTCTGTCAAGAAAACAGCAACGATCTTACATTCCCAAGGTGAGAAAAAAGATAAATAAAACGATTCAGGAAGCTATATCTGACGGAAAAAACATAAGTCGGAAGAAAACGGAGAAACTAACTGGAATAAAATTCACTAATGTAAATCCGTATGTATTAATTCTCTGAGAAAACTAAACAAAAAGTTTAGAATACATAGAGTGAAAAAATGGCACAGTATATATTAAAATAAATTTTTGATTACTTTAAACTCAATTCCAAATTTTCAAAAAAATTTTGAAATCTTGTAAAGCACTTTTTAATTATTTTCTTAAAATATACATCAGGTTATCTGAAATAAAAAGCCCCACCATGGCAAATGGTTGTTGAATACAGAAAATGAAAACTATGTTTTAAGGAAAAAAAAAAAAAAACCAACTGATGCATTTAAGGATATTTTTTTAATTAAAAATGAATGAATTTTTTGAAAAGCTAACTGAGAATTCAACAAGAGTGCGTTAATTTTAATTTCACAGTGACAAAATGAATGAAACAAAAAATTTAAAACTTTCATTTTAAAATTCCTATTCTGTTAATTACAAAAAATAGCAAGATTGAGGATTAGTTAATTAAAGGAAAGAATTGTTAATCCATGACAAGTGTAAGAAAGGAATGAAAAGAACAAAGAATTATGTCGTCGTTTTTAGTGATTTAATGTTGTGTTCATTATATAATCATAGTAAAATAATATTTTTTTTATGATGTGCATGTTTAAGGTTTGTGAAATTTTTTTAAACTTTATTTTTAAATATTTAATATAGTTACTAGAAAGGGAAACGTTACGTTTATAATTTGCCTTCTTTCAATAAACTCCAAAAAATTTTTATTTATAAAAACGAGTTTTAAATCGTTTATTACTACAAATAATGCTGTAAATGTATGACAAATCGAACTCTAATGAGAAGATAGATAAATAAAAATGATGCCTCATAAATATTAATACAAATTGATGTAAAATCCATCTGTTGGATTCACAATTTAGCGAAAAATGTGTTAAAATTTCAATTTTAGAACAAAAAATTTAGAAAAAAAAACTATATGTAGAATTATGATTTAAATGAACTAAATAATTCATTACTCAAAACAACATCATTAGTAGACGATGTTCGTATTTCGTTAAAACTTAAAAGCAAAGAGATGGTTTTTTTACTTTAACTTACCATGGAAAAAGAGTGATTATTTCAAAATCAAATAATGCAAAATTAATTTTGCAACAAGCCTATAAGAAAAGGATCACATAATAGATTATCAAAACATATATTAGCAAAAAAAAAAAAAAAAGAAGAAGCATTTTTTTAAAAGAAACTATACGCGTAGAATTATTTCTTAATTTAACTAAACAATCCGTTACTCAAAAACTTCTTTAGCAGACGATATTTGTAACTCGTTAAAACTTTAAAGCATATAGATAATTCTTTTTACATAAGCCTGCCATGGAAAAATAGCGATTAATTCAAAATAAAATAACGCAAAATAAATTTTGCAACAAGCCTATCTGAAAAGAATCACATATATTATCAAAATATATGTTATTAAAAAAAGCCTTTTTTAAAGAAATTATATGTAGCATTATTTCTAAAATTAACTAAACAATCCGTTACTCAAATACTTCTTTAGCAGACGATATTTGTAACTCGTTAAAACTTTAAAGCATATAGATAGTTTTTTGCATAAGCCGGCCATGGAAAAATAGCGATTATTTCAAAATCAAATAACGCAAAATCAATTGGGCAACAAGCCTATCTGAAAAGGATCGCATTAACAGCTATCAGCTCCATTAGTGCTATGTGGTAAAATCTAAGGAGCTATTGTGTACGGGATAGAAGAAAAGAGCTTATTTGCATACGCTTTTGTTTGCTTCCTACAAAGACGAGTTTCCTTCCTTTTTTTAATAAATATAATTTTTTTCTTCTTCCCTTCATTAAGGTTAAAGAGCCCCCTAGCACTTCATCACCTCTTCCATTGCAGGTACGGTAGAAAGAGCCATTGCAGAGTTTGGTTTTTTAATGTCGCCTGCAAGATTGTGTTAAGACGATATATTTTAAAAGTAATAAAAGTTGTTTTCATTAAGAACGTACTTAATTACAAGGTCTGCTGATTTTAGAATTTTGTTTGCAAGATTTTTTTAGGTTATTTTATGAAGCCCTTTCGCCAAGCAAAATGAATAAAAAAAAAACCAGTTTGAGAACTATAAACTCAAAACAAAGCTTTAGTTTTATGTATATAGTTTATTTTACAGAAAAAATAGACAATGCTTTGCATGAGGGAAGTATTTTCAATATTTTTTTTAAAAAAAATTAAATTTTATGGAAAAAAATGCTAATTTAACAAGATTTTCCAACTAAATGGAAATTTTTAGAATAAAAAACGAATTGCTAATTTTTTGTATGAATTTATGAGACAAGAAAATGGCATGGCGGTGTGACTTTTCAAATATTCACAAAGTTTGCAAACAACAACAACAGAAACATTTTACATTTTTTGTGATAATGCTAATAACTGTAACAGTGATCTAACAGTTATGAACTCACAACTGATATAAAAATTGCATATTGTTCTTAAATAAAAAAGAGTTATTTCCGTGATCAGATGACTATGACGATAAATAATCTCTAATTAATAACAATTTCCAATTATTAATCTACAATTAACAGCAGTCATATTGGACTTTATTTTTAAATGCCACAATTTCCTTTTACATCGTATTATGAAATCCAATTATTGTGGACTTTAAAAGTCCATATATTTTATAATACCATTTATTTTTTCGTAAATTTAATATTACGTAATAAGCTATCTTACTAGTGCCGACCCCCACGAATGCAAACGCGTATTTTGGAGTTGAACCAGGTTAGTTGAAAAAAATGTGGTAAAAATGATTTGAGAAAGTAAATTAGACGTGTGAGATGTTATGCAGTGACAGCCCTTACTCTAAAATTTCAGAATTTTTCGAGGTCAATAATTTATATTTAAGCGAAGAGAAAGACAAGCAGAAAAGCTGTTGTCTAGTCGGAATGCGACCATAATCATCAAAACATTCTTCGTTGCAAAAGGAAGAAGAGAAGAGTATATACTCTGTTTATGGAAAGAACTCCCCTCGCTTTTCGTCTGGTACAGTGGCGGTGACTATGGTTACGAGGCTTAACTATTTCAAGTATGAGTGTTTGGTCAATATTTAAGACAGGTTTTGACTCGGGTCAGCAAAAGAAATGGAATCAAGGGAAAGAGAAGCTCCCCCCCTTGAAATGTGCTGTTTCTTTTCCATAGCAGCAGGCTGCCTTAGACTTTGTTTCGAGGGGAGTTCTTTCTATAGACAAACTATAGAAAGGCAATTATTAGAAACACTAAGTTTCGCCAGGCAATCAAATTGGTTTTGGTGCTTTCAGTCTACTTCTCGTCAGTAAAGTTTTTCAAGATTTCGATAGAATTCTCCTTTCCCCCCCTTGCTTAAATATTATTGAAGTTTATGTATGTAGTTAAGTATTACACACGTATGTATGTAAATATTGTAGTTACATAATGTAGTTATTAGTAATGTAGTTGTACATAATGTAGTTATTCAATTTTCGAGAACTGTTCTAAAAATATATATTAAGAGCGGCCATTACTAAATATTTTGTCTATCATCTAACTGAAACTGTATGCTTCAAAACTGATATTTGTTTAGATTCAGAACAAAATTACGGCAAATATTTACGTTTTGGCTATAAGCTAACTTAGCTACGCCAGAAAATAAAAAGATGACAAGTTGTCCATTGTTGAATTTCCTCTTGTATTCTTGCTCATTTGTGTGAATAACAATCTAAATTTAGATTGAAAATGCTATCGCATGACATAAAAAATAATTTTTTTCGAAAAAAAAAAAATTATACTCGAGTTAAAGAATTATACAAATTTAGATATTGCGAAAGAAATAAAAAAATGTCTCACACTTAAAAAAATTTATGTAACTTAATACTAAATTTCACAGAAGAGGCTTCAAAAATTGGTAATTTCTTTTTACAACAAAACTTTTAATGTTGACATAAAAATTTATAGCATAGAATCTAAATTGTCATTCTTTTTCTTTCAGGTTTTATAAATAAGACCAATTTAAGGTTAAATACATAAAAAATAAAATGTTGGAAAATTGTGACATTTGTCTTTTAGCAGCGCTATAATGCAAGTGAAATTCAGAATTAGCCCTTCAAATTTGGAAAATGAGAAGTTAAAAGTATAGGGTAAAATTGACGGTCGCCAGTGGCCACAAGTTGACTAAATATAACAAACGGCGATAAAAAATTGTCTGTCGATCGCCACTTCTTTTTGCTAAAAATGCACCCCATGTGCATTTTATTATTGGTATTTTTTTAAAAATAAATATAGAATAATTAAGAATGTTTTGTAACACTCAGAACATAATACTTTATTCACGATTTTCTTTATTTTTTAATTTTAAAAATAAAACTGGTAATGTTTATCAAAATTAGAGAAATTTTTTCAAATAAAATGCTTTAAAATAAACATCATACATAATATCAACACTTTTTTTTAATCGTTTAAAATTTAAAAAGTTTGTGCATGTTTTAAAAAGTGGCCACTTTTACAAATGTTACAACTGGCAAGTAGCAAAAATGTAAAAAATTACAGCATAAAAATTATTTTCCAAGATCCTAATATGCATCTTTAAATAAATTTTCCTCGCTGCTTATGGTTCGCTCTTGCATATCGGCAGACGATTTCGAACACTGAAAAGGCTGTCCAAGGAAGAATTTCACAGACGAGAATGGATGCAAAAAAGACAAAGGGATTCATCCTCCGCATCCCTCTTTTACCCGCTGGCGTGCATCCAAAATGATGCTGGAGAAAAAAGAAGAAGAAGAAGAAAAAAAAAAAAAAAGATTTAGGGACGGGGGGAGAGATATCTTCTAGACCGACACCTTTATTCGAGAGGTCGTTTGTTCTCAGAGAAACAAGACATTCGATGATGTCGAGGAGATACTTTTTTATTTTTCGTCCTTCAACTGAGCTATTCTTCGGCCAAGTGTGAAGACGATAACACATTGAAGGGTAAGCAAACGCGAGGGATGATTTGGCGACTTATCCATCGGTCTCACCCATACAGAGTGTCCTCAAGTGACACTTTCGGTATGGGTATGACTACTGAAATTAGAACCTGGATGGGTACTTGAAATACGACGCGAAAAATAGAGAAAACATATTGAACTAAATAATTTAGTTCAAAAAGACATAGTTAGAACAAATCGGTCGAACAGTACCTGAGAAATCGAATTCTAACTATGCAATTTTTTTAAAAATCTTCTCAGAAACGGATTTAGCTCAAATTTTGTAATTTGACATATAGAAGTACATTCTTTAGGAAAACGTAAAAATTTTTGTACCTCATAATTCACAACTTGCTCGATCATCATTATACAAAAATATTAAAAATTACAAATAATTATTAAAAATATTTTTTTGTTGTTGCATGGAATTGTCTTTGGAGAAATGAACTTTATTATTGTGCGCAATATTGTTCGATTCTTGAGACATGGTGAAATATGCAAAAAGTAAAAATTACTAAAGGACCGATAAGTCTGGATTGTTAACCTGAGCATATTTCCCAAATAACGGCTAGCTTTCAGTGGTATATTTTGAGGATCAGAAATCTAAAACCAATGGAAGGTACGAGAGAAGGTACGCTTTTATGCCTGATTCCGTAAATTAAAATATTATCTGCACTCATTAATAAGCATGTTTGGGGTCATCCTCTGGAATCATTGAGATTGAGTCTTAGTACGTAAAAATTCCGATCATTACATCAAAAGTTATTTAGTGTGTTCTGGGTATCAAAAGTTATTCATGGTAACATTGAGATTACAAATTTGAAATGGAAAAAAAAAAATCTAAAATAGAAACTAAAAATAATAAAGAACGGAGACAAATTATCTGTACTAACAAAATCTGCGCTGATTCACATTATGCACCAGGTGCTTATGAAAAAAGTTGCCCTACCTAATTTTTTTTTTTGTACCAATGTGGATATTTATTTCTCTTACTCACTAAAAACTATGAACAAAGCTCCAAGATTTGTTTCTAGATAAAAATATAAATATAATTGATAGTAGACAGGATTATCTTGTATCTGCGAAACAGGTAGCAATAATGAGCCGATCGGCCTGTGTAGGGGGCAGGGAACTGTCCTTGCATCAGAAAGGTTCTGGATTCGAATCCCGGGCAAGGCATGGATGTTTCTTTCTCTCTATCTGTGTTCTATGTCCTTTCTCCTTTGTGTGTGAATGTGACCCGCCCTATAAACGGGTAGTGTGACGTGGGCGACGCTGCTCAACACTTCCTAGAAGAAGGAAGGCCTCAGCACGGATCAATTTAGTAGTCCGATGTGACGAAGTTAACTGCGCAGTTGATGAAAAATAAGAAAGATGTCATTACGTTCGGGGTACTAAGCTGCGAAGTGGTTGAAAATACGAAATATGTCATTACGTTTGGACTACTAAAGGATATTTATGGTAACTCGTGCTGAGGCCTACTCTTTTCTAGGAGGTGTTGCGCTGTCTACCGCCGTGGCTTCACCACAGGTGCCCACTGGGTAACGAAAAGAGAGTTAGCAGTTCTGGCACTTTCTGTGGCCAATGGACAATAGCTCCAAGTGCCCGCCATTTAAAAAAAAAGTATCAATAATGAAACACTTGTATTACCATTTTTTTTAACTAGAGGAACCATCCTAGTAAAAGGGAGTTTTGCACAAATGAGTTAAATAAGTTCCAACTAAAAGGCGAAAGCTTTCTAATAAAATAAATTGTTTCTTGATTGTTTAAATACCTCCATTGGTTTTCTAGATCCCAATAACTATTTGTCAGAGTTCGAAAGCATTTTTGTTCTTTCACACTTTAAGAATTCTAATAAACCTAACTTATATACTTAATTTCAATAAAAAAAATGTAAAATTTTTTTATTAAGGGTAGTTATTACAGAACACCCCACGTGTCGTAAATGTTTATATAAAAGCACTCTTTTTGGTCACCGCAAAAATATTTAAAATTGAAATGTTGGAAAGAACTAATCCCATGACGTCAAACAGTTTTGACTAATAATCAACTTCAATTTCTCTTTCTGTCATTGATTTCAAAAATCAATCGGAGGTCATGCGTTGATCGAAACGTAGAATTTCGTGCCGGGATTTCAATAAAAGGATTAAAATTCTCGGATCGCAGATTGTCATTAACAAGATGCCAGAACGAGGCTGTTGCAGAGAAACCAAGTGGGCCTCTGGGAATTGAAGGAGAGAATTTGAAATAAAATTTTTAGCTGTGATTAAATCGGGCATAAAATGAACGATTAGTAAAGCTCTGCTGAGTTAATTGAATTAAAGAAGGTATCTGGATGGAAAATGGGATTCGGGAAAAAGAGTAAGTAATAGTGAGTGCGTCTGAGTTTTGAGATAATAATTATATTCAATGTTTTAGTTTTATCACGGGGCAAAAATAAATCATAAAAACGAATGGTTTAAATTACTTTAATTCAATTCTATATAAATTATACGACAAATGTTCTTTAAATGAACAGTTTTGAAATTTGATGGAAAAAAATTCAATTTTAAAAATTCAATTCAATAGGTACTTTAATCAACAAATTTAAATAATAAATTTTTTTTAGTTTGGTTATATTTTGCCAAGGATTTAAAAGATATTTCAATAAGAAATAAATTGTAAGCAAGAACCACCTAGATTGATGAGTTATGTGATTATGAATTGACGATTGTGTTCATATCTTCAGTACAAAAATTTATCTTATAATAAATAGTAATTTTGTAGAAACTAATAATTCTGAAATATAGCACGATATTTTCTCTCAAATATGAAAAAATAAAGATAGCTTTACATCATTCAAAATATTTAATGCTTCAAAGTGTTTAATCAAAATATATCTAGCAGTGTTGTGATTAATCGACATATAAATTTAGTGATTAAGCAAAGAGCCTTTGCATTTTAGTTTTGGTTAACTTAACTTATCAAGACATTTTATTTTTAGCACTTTTAACTTCAATATTCTCTACATGTCTAATACCTGGTTTGATATCCATTCATGCTTAAAAAAATTTTGACACTTGTATTGTTTTTCTTAAACTGCAGCATATACCACCCTTTTGTAATTTCACAGGTAATAAATACAAATCATGAGCAATATAATTATAATAATATTTTCCGTCTTACTTTTAATAGCCATTTTATTAAAAGTAGAAAAAATTGCATACATGTTAAAAAAAATTAATAATTAATATTTATAATTAACAGGAGAGTTTTTTAAGGCAAACTTAGTTAAAGTTTTGTTTATGGTAAACTTATGCATTTAAGTATTTTTGAGAAAGTTAACATACAATCAATTATGAAAAATTCATACAAATGGAAGTTTGAAAATAGAAATGTCTTAAAGAATGCAAAATAAAACGGTTTTTTTTTTTTTGTGTAAAATTTAACCTCAGTTTCAAAACTAAATTAAAACTTTCCCCAATCCTATTTCAAGAATATTTTGACACATCTGAAAATGTAAATTAAATAATTTCAATAAAATATCAAAATTTTTCTGGGTAGTTCTCCGATGCAATGATGTATTTACATATAAAATTATAAACTTATTCGTTCAAGTAAACAAAACAAGAATATACTCGAGATAAAAGAAAAATCTAAAGCAAGATCCCAACCGCCTATATAGTTTATATCTTGGCGATTCGTTCATTCAAAGGGAATGGCGATAAAGGAAATAAGAAAGAGGTCGTTTCAGCAACCCTAGCAAGACACATATCGGTCTCAGAGACCCTCTTTGCCTCGTCATTCGTCTCTTCTGCTCGTCTAAATATGAGGGGAAAAGTGTCACCACATCGCCCAAATCCCCCCCTTGGAGATAGGATATTGGGGACGCGTTTTATTTTATTGACTACTAAAGAACGATGTTGTTCACCTAAAAAAGAAGAGAAGCTTCGACAAAGAATCGCTAGGGGACGCTTGTGTTTTAAGAAAACGATGTTTTCTAGGTGTATTGAAGTGGATGTTTGGTAATATCGTCTGTAGCAAAGAACAAAGATAGTGTGATTAAAGGAGTTTGTATATTTTATGTTGAATTTTGATTGGAAGTTCTTTTTATCCACTTTGAAAGGAGTAAATTTATTAAACTTGTGTCATTTATGTTTTATATTTTTAATTTGTTGTTATATCTAAATTTCTGCGTTAAGTTTAAATGTAGAACAGAGTGAATCTTAAAACCTATTCGTATGAAGATTTTTTGGGCGTTTGCATTATAAAAGAAGAAGAAAAAAAGAAAAGTAAAAGAATTTCCAATACAAAGTAATTACAACATTTTACGTAACATATCTTTTTCGACTTTTTGTGATTGCCAGTATTCAGAAAGTAATGATGGAATCGCTGTAAACTCAATTGGTGGCAAATAATATTTACGCGTATTTCGTTACCGAACCTTAAATGGAAATCTCACTTTAACCATGTATCAAATAAGTTCTTTGTTTTTGCATATTTAGTTTTCTGTGTTTGTCTTAACATTTCTTTATGTGAATTTATTATTACATAATAATAACAATTTTTTAGTAATAATTTGCATAATAGTTACACATTAATAAAAATGGTGCAGTTTTATAACGTGTCGAAGAAAAAATGGGGAAAAAAAAACCAACACTCTTGTACGTAAAAGAAACGTTTATTTCGTTATCTTCAACTTTTCTATTATTTTTATTACGATTTTTTATTATTAGAAAATGTCACTTATAAGTCTTTTTCCCCGTTCCCAGACACGAACATAAATTGACGAAATAAGAGGGGCCGCCCTATTGTAAACTTTTACCAATTCTTTTTATAGCGTTGCGTATTAAAATAAATGCACTCAAGTTAAGTCAGGTTTATTTCAACAATTTTCTTTTAAATAGTCATGATTCAAACACAGTGATGTCCAACTCAGGGCTAAAGAGAATAGAAGGGCTGGTTCACTCCTTTGAAGAAACTCCCCCCGCGCCAATCCTCCGATTTTCTCTAGTGACGTCACTTTGGCGCAAAGCTCGCACTTTTACTTCAAAAACAGAGCGTTCAGCCTTACTAGCTCTTAACTAATATTGGAGCATTTCTTGCGATCTCCGATACCTGTGGACACAGTGACGTCATGAGGAAGGAAATCGTAGCCTCAGCTCTAAGAACGGAGTGAACTAGCCCTTCTATTCTCTTTAGCCCTGTGTCCAACTAGCTAACTAAAAAGCACAGAATTTTTAAAGATTTTTGATAATTCAATTATTTTCCATGCTTTAATTTTTTTTCTTTTGTTTTTTTTAAATATTAAGAAAAGTTATTAATTTGTGTTTGTATGACAACAAATGTACATTAAGAAACGCATAAAAAAAGGATTGACTTAATTTCAAACAGAAAGCATGTAATGATGTTTCTTTAAGCATTAATCAACCTTCAACAATAAAATGCGTATTAAGTTTTTAACGCAACATGACAGTATATCAAGATCATTTATAACAAACACATTAATGACGACACTCTGTTTTTTAGGAAGTAGCGAAAGATAACAACATACCAACTTACAGTGTATTAATAAATTCCATAATAGGCCCCCAGTTAATTAACATTTTGTGCTCTCACTCTAATTTTAGCCACCTCTAAGAGAATCTAAAATTAATTTCGCATTTTTTTTTCCTCCTCCATTTTTTCTCTCTCATCGTTGAACTTTTCCAGTTTTCATAATTTGTGGTCGCGGCTGGAACAACTTGTGGTCATCAGATATCCGGCTTTTAATTTGCGCCAGACACTTCCGAAGATGAGCTTCCAAATATGTGCCACGAGTCCTTAATTAAAATCGACCCATCTCAAAATGACAAAGTGCACATTTGCTCCCTTTTCCAAACCTGTTTTTTTTCTTTCCAGAAATTGTTTTTTTCTCCTTTTTTTTAAAGCCTTTTCTTTTGGAAGTATCCGTTTTATCGTTCGATTTCTCCAAACAATGCAGCTTATGACCTGGGCTTTATAATCCGGTAATTATGTGGCAAAGTCCGGGGCGCAAACGAGAGAATGAGATAGTGAGGGCGATTACAACCCAGGCATCATCAGTGGGGCATTAAAGGGCGCATCGTTCGGATTAGAATAGTCTGGACCAGCCCACTGAAGTTGCCATTGCGTTGCATTAATTGTACTGTACATGAGGGGCATTGTATAACTGGAGATGATCATTGTTAGCTCGTATCCGATATGAATAGGACATATCTTCGCGTGTAATTTGAGATTAAATCAGAAAGGTAGACATTTAATGTGATTATTCGCGCTGTTTACAGTAAACAGTAATTATTAAGGTAGAGTGTTACAATTAGTGAAAAATTCAAGTAAAAGTATTGTTATTTTTAAGCTGTAAACTATCTTAAAACTTAATAATTAAGCAAATCTTTCTACACTATCATTTCATTGCGAGTGTTATTAAATATATGTTGCAGCTAAAGTGTAGAAATTAGTTATTCTACAGATTATCTTAGATGTGCAGATCACCTCGAGCGATCCGTTAACACGCTGACTGACGCGTCACCCATTTTGGGGTGACGCTTATTTGACTGCTTGAGAAGGAAATTCGTATGTATTTTATTTCATAACCGTCGTTGAACAACCGACCCAATTTTATGGGTTTACGACTACTAATGTTCAATTCCGTAGACTTGTAATTTTGAACCCAAGCCAGAAGACAAGGGAACTCTTGGATCGAGTATTGGGAGAAATTTGCTTTCGTGGAGGACTTTTGGATGGAGCTAACCCGCATTTGCGTTACATGGAGAGGAAGACCTCGAGAACCTCCCACGGTTAGCCTGACTGCAAGTGGATTCTAACCCATGATCTGTCTACCCATGAGGATATTTCACGTCAGCATTGTGGTCGGTGCAAGCCGGATGCGGAATTCGTATCGACTGGGATTCGAACCCGGTTCGCCTCATTGGAAGGCGAACGCTCCATCCCCTGAGCCATCGCGGCTCATTCGTATGTAAAGATATTTCACAGGAAGTAACAAAACTATTGAATTGTTATAAAAGTAATACAAAATGATTTAGTGAGTAAATTATTGTGAGCCTTGTAAAAGTTCTCGTGTTCACTGACATTTGACTCACTAAGCGATACGCTTTCCATTTTTCTTTTCGAAATTTCAATGAATTAGGGTAAAGATTTTAAGTCCTCTTTACTCGACAAAGATTCAATTTGATCGTGTAAATTGGCAAAATGAGAAGCGAAAGCGAAGCAACGGACACAAATAAACAGACATGTTACCATGGAAACAAACGGAGCGAGATATTATACTTGTGACCACCAGAGACTCTTATTATTGAAACATCGGTGTGAGTACTTAGCAGAATACGCTTCGTACAGCGGTACTCGTGGCCTGAAGGAGATTTCACTGTAAACGCGTGTGGCAGTCAACGTGTTAAAGTACTAAAAATTTGTTTCATTTCTCAAATTACCTAGGTAATCTACAAATTACCTAGGTAATCTAGAAATTACCTAGATAATCTGCAAATTACCTAGATAATCAGCACATTATCTAGAAAATCTACACATTACCTAGATAATCTGCACATTACCTAGATAATCTACACATTACCTAGATAATATGCACATTACCTAGATAATCTGCACATTGCCTAGAAAATCTTCACATTGCCTAGATAATCTGCACATTACCTAGATAATATGCACATTACCTAGATAATCTACACATTACCTAGATAATCTGCACATTACCTAAATAATCTGCACATCACCTACAAGGCACTCGTTAAAGCGAAAATAAGATCTATGCTGGAAAAACAGTAAACGTTTCTGCAAGCTTAAATTAACATAATGTTATTTATTTTTCACTATTTAAAAAATCAAGTTGCTGCAATCAAACAATTAATACATTAGTTGATATAGAATCAATCGTCAATCATTTTAAAAATTATAATACAAAAATATTATTTAAACAGTTTAAAATATTATTACAAGTTAAAAAAATCTACATAATGTCATATATTTTATTTTTTCTTATTTAAAGAATCAAATCAATAAATACAATTAATAAATAACAGTTACGAATTCACAACAGCAATACAAATAGTATATTGTTCGTTTAAAAAGTGTTATTTCGTGCGAAAGCAAAACTTTCGGAAACAGTCTTTGAAAATTCTCTTTAATTCAGGAAAGAGCAAAAAAAGATTTCGGAAAATATTTTTCAATAATTTATATGAATTACGAAATGTGTACTGTATGGGGAATGTAGTAGAGAAATGCAGATCACGAAATTACAATTAATTTTCAAAAAATTTTCAGATTGTTGGTTAAGTTTATCGAGGAAAATTTTTTACTTCTAATAAAATTGAAGACTAAATTCAGATTTTTTTGCTGCTTTAAAAAATTTTGCATAATGTATTGGAAAAAATATTACATTTTGTGCAGTTTTTATGCAGAATTTATTGCAAAAGGAAGGTAGATTTTTTCGAATTTCAAAAAATCAACAAAAAATTTAGAGAAAAATAAAAAAATTTTTTTTCAGATTAAATTGAATAAAAGTAAGATTTTTTTCTGCCTTTGCAGAATTTAACAAAATAACTTTTTTTCTGAACATTATTTTTAGAAATATTTTGTTACCTTATTAAGGAACACTTTAATCTAAAAAAAAAAAAAATAGTTATCGCAATTTATCAATTCTAAAATTCATTAATTACACATTTCAATATGATGCTGACTGTTACAAATTCGGGTATGTATTCCAACAAGCCCAATCTCGCCAATGAGGGGAGCAATCCTCTCCGTAGCGGTCATCCTTAATCCGGCTGTCAGCTTATCATTGCTGGAAGCTCCCGCTCATCGTCAGTCTACTAATTGACACTAATTATCAGAGCCTGGCACGACACCCTTATTAAGGAACACATGCTCTCTCATATCTATTCGCTTTTTAAGCCCTTTTAGACGGAAAACAGGATACAGCGAATATCGGGATACTTAACCACTACGATATATCATCTGTCTCCAGGTCATTCGACGCGTGAAGAAGATTCGAACCGTAACGAGCCCGATACTGGCTATGGATAAAGTGGTAGAGATGGGTTAGGTGGTGGGTTTTCGTTGCTTAATATGTAACTAACCGAAATCGGGTCGGTTTTATAATGCTACGTCGCCTAAGGCTTTTCCTTATTTTTTCACTTTAAAAAGAAAAGAAAAATAGTTGGCTATGAGAAACGACAAAAAAAATATTTTGTTACCTGAAGTTTTTGAAAGTACAAGAGATTTTAAGAATTTAATATAAATTTAGCTATTTAAATGTATCCAGCACTATCACTATTTTGGGTATTTTATTGAAGAAAAAAAAAAAAAACTACTTAGATTAGACATTTTGAGAG
The DNA here is from genome assembly GCA_949128135.1 of Parasteatoda lunata. Taxonomy (NCBI): domain Eukaryota; kingdom Metazoa; phylum Arthropoda; class Arachnida; order Araneae; family Theridiidae; genus Parasteatoda; species Parasteatoda lunata. The sequence goes on along the minus strand of OX421973.1, from coordinate 64,652,617 downwards.
CAATATCAATTTCAATGAAAAAATGCTATCGTTTGGTAATTTAATAGCACAGTTATTAAGAAGTTAATTAAAAAAATAGTGACATAAGGTATTTTAATAGCACTGTCATTAGGAATTTTATTAAAAATAAAAATACTAATATTAGGTATTGTAATAGCACAGTTATTAATGAAAAAAATACAAACATTTTAATGAACATTGTCATTGGGTATTTTATTTTATACCCATCGTTAAACAGTTATCCCAATTTTAAGTTTACGACTACCAATGTTCAACATCATAATCTTGTAATTTTGAACCCAATTCAGAAGACAAGGGAACTCCTGGATCAAGTATTGCGAGAAATTTGCTTTCGTGGAGGACTTTTTTGAGGGAATAAAGCTGCATCTGAGTTACAAGGGGAGGAAAATAATCAAAACATCCCATGGTTAGCCTATCGGCATGGGTACTCTAACCCATGATCCGTCTGTCGTCCAATTAGAATATTTTACGCCAGCACTGTGGTCGATGCCACCACACATTCGCATCAACCAGTCATAGCTGGGATGCGAACCTGATTGGGAGGTGAGTGCTCTATCCGCTGAGCTACAAAAATACTAAGTATTTTGATGACACTGTCATTAGATATTATATATATATATATATATATATATATATATATATATATATATATATATATATATATATATATATATATATATATATATAATACTAAAATTAGGATTTTGAACAACACTGTCATTTTGTCATTAATTATTTTATTGACAAAATATTTGGAATACACAAATTAATAATATATTGCATGCCATCTACCTTACCCTCATCCAGGTTTTAATAAATAGGTCAGGTATAAGTCTTTCCTTCCACACCCACATGGATTAACTGAAAGCTGGTATAAGATGATAGCTAAGATCTTTGCTGACACCTCTGTCACGCAGTGGCCTGTGACGTCATAAGGCAGTAGCGCCATGATCGCTTTTGTGCAGAGATACTTCATTTGCTCGCTAAAGTTGGCAGCATAAAATATTTTGAAACATCGTGGTTTAGCTCAATCTTTGTTTTTAGATTATTTTTTTTACCCATCGTTAGTATGGCCAGTCGTCATAATCTACACGATGTCACATGATGGCGGATAGTTGGAAGATTTGATTCAATTTCCTTAATAATAATAGTATTTCAAACGATATTTGATTCTTTGCATTCTATTGTTTTAAAGTTATTGATTTTATCAACTGATGTGTTCACTATTTGATTGGAGTAACTTGATTATGTTAACTTAAGCGTTCAGCAAAGTGCTTATTTAATATCTGGTTTAAAAGTTCGGATTATCTACACAGTTAGCTCATTACGTAAGAAAATTGTGAAATGAAACACTTTTTTTTTGGCAATTTAAAGGATTATTCTACCTAATCTGCAGAAGAACTGATTTCTACAGCTATAACTAATACGATATATGATTACATATAGGGATAACATTGTTGGCACAAACAGTTTTTTTTAAAAATTTTATTTAAAACATGTTTCGGAAAAATTTTGTTCTTTTAAAATAAGTTCCGACGCTTAAATTGCTTAAGCGTATTTTAAATTCAATCTAATTTCCATTAATAAGCAATATTTTTTCTAAAATAAAAGAGCTAATAGCAAAACTTCTGGAAAACAAATTTATTTTATCTGATAATGAAAAAAAAAATATGTATTTTTTGATGAACTTTTGATGAAAAAATTAATGATCTCATTTTAAATTATATCATGCAACCAATTACGTAGAGAGAAATAACCAAGATATCTTAAGTTCAAATAAACTTTTCATTAACGTTACGCACAACGACCTCAACTCACTATTCTTCCAAATGCCCTCGGGTCATTTAATGGTCATTAACGAAAATAAAAATGTGAAGCGTAATTTAGATCAGTCCCTATGGAACTCCTGATAGCAACTGACTATCATCAGTTTTTACCGTTTCCTATCAGTTGCTCCTTGTGAAATTTTAATTAGGCTTCGTGATTTTTCCTGCATATTGACATGTTCTGGTTAGTTTTAATTTAAATTGTTGGCATTTATTAGAGCTTTTGACTATTTTTTGCTTATTTTTTTTTTCCGCATCCAATTACGCGAAGGTTAATTATCAGACTTTATTTATGTATGTATTGGAAAAAATATTGTTTTTTAAAGTTTCGTTTCAGATTAGTACTGTTTAATAATATTGTTAGAAGTTGCTTAGGTTATTATTTTGTTTAATACTGATTTTTTTAAAAAGATAGTATAAAGATATATTTTTAAAAGATAGTTTTTTATTTACTAGATAGATTTGTTTTTAAGAAATTGAACTTGTAGTTTAGAGAAGGTAATGATCATACAGTTTAGAGTAAGACATGAATTTAAGTAAGATTTTCTTCACTATTTGGCTTAGTATAAATTGTTTTTTCCTAACAGATTACGACATCAGACTTTGTTTTTGTTTGAAATGAAAAAAAAAATTGTTTTTAAACGTTTTGTTTTAGGAAAATATACTATTTAGTAATATTGCTTGTAATTGATTTTTTTAAAACAGATTCTTAAAAAAAAGCTTTATTTACTAGATCGATTTCTTGAAGAAATTAAGCATATAGTTTATAGACATTTCAAAATTTAAAAAGAAATGAATTTAAGTAAGATTTTCTTCATTATTTTGCTTTAAATAAATTAAATGTTTTTTCCTCCATCAGATAACGTGAAGAATAACCACCAGGCTATATTGATGTATGAATTAGAAAAAAATATTGTTTTGAAACGTTTCGCTTTAGGTAAATACTGATTAGTAGTATTGCCAAAAGTTGCTTCGTTATTTTTTTTTTTAAAAACTTATTTCCCAAAGAGGCCTTATTTACCAGATAGATTCGGTTTAAGTAATTGAGGATATAGTGTATAGATCTTTCAGATTTTTAGCGAGAAATGAATTTTAAAAAAGTTTTCGTTTACTATTTTACTTCGGATGAATATTTTTTTATCATCCGATTATGTGAAAAAATATTGTTTTTCAAAACTTCATTTATAATATTGTGCAGTAATATAATTTGTAAATACTTTTTTGTATTTTTAAACTCTCGTTCAGCAGTTAGGCTCTCCTTGTTGGATAACTTTAAATTAAGAAAATCTGATTAAAGTTCATAAGCACTTCTAAATTCAGCGCGAAATAAATTTAGGTAGTTATCTTTATAGAAAATTTCAGTAAAATATAAAACTTGTTGGATTGCGTTATAATAATAAGAGACAAGTGAAGTTTTTTTTGCTATATTGTTTGATTATTATTATAAGTTGAATATTGGAATGCAACTAAACTACGACGCTAGAAGGATATTAATTGGTTTGTTAAGAATTTTTGGCAGATTTGTATGATGTTACAAATCATACAAAATACTCCATACTACAAAATTTTTTTTTTTTTATATATAATTTGAATCTAGAAGATCAAAATTTATTAAAAACCTTTTCATTTTTTTTCGATCCAATCCTTTCTTAAATAACATTGCATAGTTAAACAGAAGGAAACTTAAAAAAAAGTGTTAAATTTAATTTGAATGCAATTTCAAGATTTTTTATGCTAAAAACAGAATAAAATTTAAAAACTATTATTTAAAAGAAATTGTTTTTTAACATGAGAGCGTGTAAACATTTTTCCTTTACTCTAAATGGAATAGGTCCTAATAAGCACGATCGTAGAATACAGGGGGGGGGGGAATAAATGTGACGACGAAAAGATCGATTTTTTGGGGTCGAACAGTGATTGTGAAAAAGGAAGTAGATAGAATTGTTCCCAGATAATTTGCATATTTATCAACCATCTTATTACCTGGGGGGTCAGAACTCAGGGGAGCGATTAGCAAGTACATGATATAAACAAAAGGTCATATCAAGGTTCCATAGTGTGATTCTGCTTTTTTTTTTTCCCCTTCTTTTGATTTTTTTCTACCTTTACGATAATTAAATCTTGGTAGATGATATTTTTATAATCGTTAAAACGAACAAAATTATGGCTTTAATGTATATTTTTACGAACCGTGTCAAAAATTAAGACAAAAAGTATACATATTGAGGAGGCGTAAATTAATATTTAATCTACAAAAAAACTCTATCCAAATTTGACAAATTACCATTGAAGAATGTGGGTTGTACAAACCAAAAAAGCCTGTTTTGCTTCTCAGAGTAAATAGAGAAAAATTAAAAGAAGATTATTAAAAAAAAAAACAAACACTTTTAATTGTCAAACTGCAATTTAACAGATTTTAACGGCATGTGTCTTCGTACCTCTGAATTCCTCGGTAGAGACTTTTCAGAGTTAGATAGCATTTTTGTGGAATAGTAGAAATGTAGTGTAGCCTAAAAATATAGCTCAGATTAACAGAAATATAACAGATATTATGAAATAATGGGGATGGAATTTTCTGAAAAGATATTGCCCAGATAAGCAAAATTACGAAAGATTGAAAATGCTACTTTGTCTAAAAATATTTACTCGATCAATGTATATGATGGAAAAATGGGAATTTAATTTTATTTAATAAATAGTGTATCAGTATAGAATCGAATTTTGTCTAAAATATTGCACCAGCCAATGGATATTAAAAATATTTAGATATAATGGGAAAATGAAAATGGAATTCAGCCTTAAAATATTTCATGAACTAACGGATAATATGAAATAATAGAAATGGAATTTTGTCAAAATGCACAGATAAACAGAAAGAATGTTATTTTATCAACAAAAAAAAATATTGCATCATCCACCGGATATTGTGTAATAGAATAATTACAATAGAACTTAGCGTAATAACCATTTTATTGGCTAACAGATATGGGGAATATATTCTGTTTTAAAAATTATTGCACCAATCATGAATTTCAAACAGCACGTTTCACAGAACAATACAAGAAGCATTAAACAACAAATTCTACCTCTAACAGAAGAAAAAGAAATCGCTGCAAGTTCAGATAGATCCGAAACTAGTCAGAGCTCTCTGAACTGCCAAACACAGAGAAAAATCCTTTCAAAAGAGAAGAGAAAAAGTTCTATCTCATAAAGAAAAAAAAATGGCACTTGTCCTCTAACTCAAACCTCGGGTTCTTCTCTTTTTTTTGTGGAAGAGTTTGACTGCCGTTAAACCAGAGACAAGAGTTTGAACTGTCGACAGGCTCTTTTTCCTTTTGTCCATTCTTTGATAGATGAGCTCCCAGGAGTGCATCTCACACTCTGGATGTGGTTGTTGCTCGCACTCTTCTTCCGTCTCAGTTTTATTTACATCGCTGTTGAGCCAGTTTAAGGTTGAGCAGTTTCACAACCCCATCGGAATGGAGAGGAAAGTTGTGTTACTTGGTTGCTAAAGCTTGTTGAGATCTCAACAGGGATTGAAGTTTTCATACAGGTTTTTATTTTTGGAGGGAAGAGGAATGAGAAATGTGTGCATTAGGCCGTTAAACTTGGAGAGAAATTGTTAAGGGACCTGACCATTCCGGTAGAAAAAAATAACAGAGTGTATGTTGAAAATCTTTTTTGAATGAATGGAACAATGACTGTTTATTTTATTTTATCACCGGAGTCTATAACGAATTTGTGATTATATCAGTGTATAATTCTATAACCTTGTAATTTTGAACCTGACGTGGAAGACAAGGGATGGATCAAATATTAAGACAAGCTTGTCTTCATTAAGGACTTTTTTCTTTGAATAAAACTGAAATGGATTGCGATGTAGAGGAAACCTATAGAATCTCCAACGGTTAGTTGGACGGCAACGAGACTCTAACCCACGATCCGTCTTTATTACACGAACCACGATTATTTGTGTTAGGTACAAGCTGAGTGCTGTTAGACCAATTGGTCATTGTTGGCATTTGAACCTGAGCCGGTTACTGTCAGGCGAGAGCTCTATCCTCATAGCCATCCAGACTCAAAAACAATGAATGCCTGATGAGAACACAGTTTTATATCTGATTAGAAGCGTTCTCTTTTCCACAGTACAAATATGTTACTCAGTTAAAAATATCAAATATTTATTCAAATAATAAAAACTTTGTAAAATTAATAAAAAAGTCACAAAAATTAAATTTTTTTTTTTTTTTTTTTTTTACAAATACGCAATTACAAAAATAAACCAACATTAGTAATTGTCAATAAAAATATTTAACAAAGAAAGATTTGGGAGTAAAATAAAATTCAAATTTACAAATATCGTAAATTAAAAAAAAAATCAAATGAACAAATATACTGGTTACGAAATAAATTAAATTGAAAACATGTTAACATAACTAAAATTAGAACACATTGCAAAAGATTTTTCGCATTTTGTTTCATAAAAATCAAATTAAAAATTTAAAACAATATGCAATACTTATTGTTCAAATTAAATTTTTCAAATCACAAAAAGACAATTCAGAACTAGATGGCGCCTATATTGTTATGCTTTTTTTCAGTTTCAGTAACGTACACAGGTCATTAGAACTTGGCCTTCAATTTGTTCCAATACCCGATGTTTCTGTTTGGGGCTAGGAAAACGCTGGGCGCAAAGAAGAGCAATAACAACATAAAAAGAAGGATATTCTCAGAGGTCTAATTGGATTAGTCGAGCAGGCTTTGTTTCTAGTCAAGAAGAAGGGTCCTCCATATTAGCCGAGGCAGCCTACCCTTCTGCCGCTCACGTTTCTTTGTTCAGCTGATTTTGTTTTTAGCTTTTGGCGATAACTTTTGTTTTGGCGAAAGACTCGGAATATAGAGGTTTGTTTGGGAACACGTATGCCAGGTAAATTACGTAAGCAAGGTAAGCAGGAACCGCCAGTCGAATATAATTTCTATAGAATAATAAAACAATTTGCGATTTTTAGATGTACATAGATAGTATTCCAACAGACAGTATGCTGGGCGTACTTATATTATATTACGCTATGTGTGATATTTAATAGCACATGAACTTTTTCCAACAAATATACAGTCGTGTTATTTTTATAAATTTCTGCAAAAATAACTCGACTATATATATATATAGAGAGAGAGAGAGAAATTTTATAGAGATAAAGAGGAAGAACTATTAAAGAAACTAATTTCTTTTCTTTTCTAATTTGTTTTCAAAATATCCACGACCACCTAGATTTATTAACAATTACAACATAAATGGACCCTTATAATTTATGTTTGGGGAGCAAGAGAGAATGAAATGGTTTTACCAGTTCTCTTTTTGTCCTGGTTCTTAGCAATCTAAGATTGGTTTAAAGCTAGCGCGTTATACGAGTTTATTATGTATAATCAGAGAAGAAAATTTTTTTTTTGTTGCTAAAATCCTGTGTTCTTTCCTGGTTTTAAAATAACATACTTAGTAGTACATGCTGGAATGCTAGGTTTCTACAAAGAAATAAATATATAACATAAACACAGGGGAAAATATGAGTTAAACATTCAGCGAGGAGAAAAATAAAAAATAAAAAAATAAGAAGGAAAACAACGAAAATAAAAGTGAGGTTAATTCAATTTTATTTTTGCAATTCATGCCGTCATTGGATGGCTGTAATTTGAGGTGCAAAATACTCATTATGTAGATTTTAATACTCATTATATCTTAGTGCTTCGGTTTTTATCTACTTTCTTTATTAACTATAACTCAATTTTTGCTGGGATCGTCATTGAAATTCGTTTCCCTTTGTATGTATTTGCTTAATTCGCATACTTTAATATATTAAATATATTAAAATATAAATGTCCACGCGTTTTATTTTATTTTATCATCTTCGTTGAATAGCCAACCCAATTTTGAGTTCACGACTACCAATGTTCAACTCCGTAGCCTTGTAATTTTGAATCCCATCTAGAAGACAAGGAAACTCCTGGATCAAGTATTGCGAAAAATTCGCCTTCGAGGAGAACTTTTTTGAGGGAATGAAGCCGCATCTGGGTTATACGCGGAGGAAATAAAGAAAACATCCCACGGTTAGCTTGACAGCAATAGATTTTAACCCGTTATCCGTCTACCACTTAAGGTATTTTATGTCAGCACAGTGGTCGGTGAAAGGTAGGTGGGTGCGGACCAGCCATATCTGGGATTCGAGCCCTGGAAATCTCATAATGTCCCTGCAATGCATTTTCTTTTTAAATAGCTTTTATGCAAGTAAAAAGAAGAAGAAAAACGGTTTATTCATAAAGAAATTATCGCCAAAAGCTTTATTTTACTTTTTCTTACATAAGAAGATTTTCGAAATTATATTAGTAAAAAAATAATTTGAATGCATGCGGGAAAAGACGAAGTATACATTCAATTATTTTAATTTAACTCCCAGAAAACAGTGAAAATAGAGCTGACAGTTCTTTCAAATTATTCGTTAATAAAAAATTAAACATAAACATAATAGTGTTTCAATGGAAAAAAATTTTAATCAGCAACTTCGCTGATTAAAATATCGATTGATTGAAAAGTGTAAAGACAACAAAAAATAACAAATTTGTTTTCATTCCCCATTTTGATAAATATGATTTTAATTTTAAAGGAAAATAATGGAAGATAAAGGAAAAAAATTATTTAATTTCATTCAATTACTAACATGTTATGTTTTAGACAACACTAATGAAGCATAAATTTAATTAAACTCACCCTTCTCCACTATGCCCCCTTTTAGCTACCCCTTCCATCAAAATTTGATGCCATATTAACATAAAATTTTTTTGAAAGACAATCATTGAAGTATAATCTATTCTGATGGCAGCTTTTAACAAACGACAATATGTAGAAACACACACAAGACTAGGCCTTTTCTATCGCCTTTCTTCAGAGCCACCCTCACCCCCTACAATGTTCCCTCCTATCCCTCAAAATAGGGATGCTGTGGGAAAGAAGAATCTGTATAGGAATGCTCAGTTTTCTGAGTCATCATCCGCATCCTGATACGATACTGCTCCGCGTGTTACTTGAAGCAGATCAAATCCTTCCGCATCTTACGTCTTTTACAAGTGATGTCTGACTCTTCTCCCCCAACTTTATTTCCCGAAGCCCTCCCCAACTATCGTAAATCCGGAGGGGGTGGGTGAAATTATACACTAGAAGTGATTGAAGGATCGTGATTGATTTTTTTTTTTTTTTTTTTTTTTTTTGATGCTTCTCCAAACCTTGCTGTGGATTCTTTGATCTAGTGTTAAGGATGGCCGCCTAGAAACTGTTATTGATTAACAAGCGATAGAAATTAATAATAGGAGTGTTAAAGTTCGTTGGAGAGAATGGTGATAAAAGTTGATTGATTGAATGCATCTGAAGAACATAAGGATAAATCTATTTTTGAAGAAGTTAGTGAAAGAATTTGCTTTATACAAGGGATGAAAAATGTTTTGAAGATGTGTGCTATGTGCTATTAAAACACTTGAAGTGGTTTACAAACCAGCATTTTAAATAAACGTGTTCAAAAATTATTATTCTTTTTAAAAGACGTATTTTAAGAAACAAACAATAAATCAGAAAATTACTAAAATTTTGTGATAGGAATTTTTTTTAAAATCTCCTTAAAACTCTATTTTTTTTTTTTTTTTACATAGTTTAATTTTAGTTCTTTTTTTCTCGATTGTAAGCAATATTATTTTGCGTTCATAATCAGCATCATACCTCAGTGTTTCACTTGTTATTGCCAGTATATGCAAGGAGTAAAAACTTCGTTAACTTAGCGCAGCTGACATTGATGTAGCTTTTAATACTAAGTCAATATCATGGAATTTATTTAAGGAATTTTGTATTTAATCGATCACAGCGATTTTTTCAGAGGTAGATTAATCCTCTCAATGAAAACCTACCACGGTCAGCCCGACGGAAAGGGGATTTTAGCTAATAATCCGTCTACCACTGAGGATATTTCAGCACAGTGGTTGGTGCAGAATTTATATCAACCAGCCATCTCTGGGATTCGAACCTGGGGAACTTCATTGGAAAGGGGATTGTACTACCCCCTTAGCCACTGTGGCTCAAGTTTGATTAAATGAAAAGGAGTATTAAAATCCCCGGTATATTATAAAACATTCACGCAAAATTAATTTTATGAAAACGCCCGCAATATTATCACAAAGTCAAATTTCTTTTTCTGTCTCAAAGAAAATAGCGAATGGAAAAAGATACGTAGCAGAGAACAAAAAGTAAATTCTATCCAAGGGCAGGCAACTTGTCTTCACCTATTTTTAAAGCCTTAATGGCGCAGAACAATTTCTCCGTTTCGGCAGCTTTTTGCCCTAGACCTACCGCAAATTGGAAAATATCTCCTTTTTCTTTACATTCCGTAGATATTTCACCGAGGTCGTTGAAGGTAGAAATTCTTCCCTGCTTTTGGAAAATCCAAGCGGTAATCTTCAAAGTCAAGAATAAAAGTTACAGAAAAGATATTTTTCTCTCTCTCTCTCAGATATTTGGACAAAGCTTCTTTTATGCAATCTCGTTTTCTAGAAATGTATTAAAATATTTAGTTTTCATTAATTATTTTTTTATGATGTCTTTTGAATTCTTTTAACGAAAAAAATTCAAGTGTTTACGTTAAAATGATGAATCTCTGAACAACAACTCTATCATGAAATTTTCATTATAATGAGAAAAGATATATATACAAGTGCTGCATCTGCGTCTTCAACAGATTTATCATCTTTGCTTCGTAAAACTGAAAGAGTTTTTTTAAGTTTATTTCTCTTGTATCTAAAATATAAATACAAAATAAACAATGCATTTGAATAAATCTGTAAATTTTTTTTGTCTATTCGTTTTGGCAATATGGCCTTGCAACTGATTTAATGAAATTGAAACAGTTAAAGTATTTAAGCAAATTTAAAATAAAATAATATTTTCGTCAATTCAAACAACACATCAATCAAACACTTATTTGTTTTAAAAAACTCAACCACAGATCCTTAGAACGCAATGTGCGCCAAAAAAAAAGGACTACTCTGAATGACTTTTGATCTAATGATTGGATCTTCATGTTCTTGGACTAAAACTTAAAGTCTCGAGGAGGTGACCTTAAATATGTATAAATAATAATATAAATAATAATCCTTAAATTTACGAAATCAGACACAAAAACGTATTTTCTCTGAATAAACATAACTTCTTATTCGACGGATTTGGATTTCTGACTCCCAAAATATAGAGAGTAGCCGCAATCTGGGAAATAGGGTCCTAACAGGAGAGCGGTATAAAGTTTTGACCACTTAATGTTAATCTTACTCTTTGCATATTTCGCCTATTTTTCGAGAACTTTTTAAGTAAATTGAAAAATTTTTATACACAATTATAAAATTTGTTTATCCAAAGATAATTCCACGTAAAAAATAAATTTCAGCAAATATTTATCATTTTTTATAAATTTATTTATTAATAAATAAACATTTTTTAAATTTTAAGGTGTAAAACTTTTTTACATCATTTTAAAATATCTAATATCGAAAGAAAAATGCAAAATTTTAACGAAATTGGTTCAATAAGTCCTGAGAAATCAAATTTTAAATACACGACAGAATGGTCCTTTTCTTGCGCACTGGACATATTTCTTTCCAATAAAAATGTTCATCCCATGACGAAACATGAGTTTAAATTTTTTTTCTACCGGTTTAAGATTTGGCATAGGTAAGAAACATATATTTGAATATTGAAGGATTAGCAATCATTTGATGTGGTTTTCGAATGCTGATAAAACTGAAAAAACTCTATATTGAAGTAGTAATCGAATTCCTCTACCACAAGGAAAATATTTCTTTAAAAGGAGGAAATGTTTGCATTTCCGTAATCATTTTGATTTCATTTACTTTGGCAGTAATTTGAAAGAAGCAAACCAAACCGTAGGCATTTAAAATTTGAACGTTCAGTTTTTCTGGTCACGACTACCTTAAATCGATAGATACCCCATTCTGACATAGGTGAGGGGACATGTATAGTTTGTCTCAAGTAAACACTACCCTTGTCATTCGTCTGAATCCTTGGTGGTGACAATAGTAACGAGGCATAACAACTTCAAGTAGGGGTGTGGAGTCACTGTGTAGGCAGGTTTTGGGCCTGGTCGGCGAGAGAAAGTGAATATTTTTCTTCGGTTTACAGTGTTCGGTCTAGAATAAAGAGAAGCTATCCTCCCTGAAATGCGCTATTCTTTTTTTCCAAAGCAGCAGACTGCCTCATACTTTGTGGCTGGGGGAGTTCTTACCGTAGACACACTATACTGGTGTAGTTATTGTAGTTTTTAGGTGGTGACAAAACTGAAAAAAGATTTCTTCCCACAATAAATCAAATGTACATTTCCATTATCACAAGGAAAAAAACATTCCTCAAAAACAAGTAGCTACTTAGATATCTATCTGTAGTAGATCTACGTAACTTAGATATCTGCAGTAGATCTACGTAGAAGACATTAATTGCAACTCTCTTAACGTTCTGGAAGTGACTTGTAAGAAACAAACCAAATCACAGATCTTTAAAACTTTAACATTTCCTTTCAACTGAAGCAATAAAAATGCCACCCCATGTCGAAACATGAGCTCAGTTTTCCCATCTATCGATTTAAGATTTGACTTAAGGATTTTTTCCTAACTCCTTTCCATCGCTGCCATGAAAAGTAATGGGATAGGAAAGATAGAGGCGGAGTTCTATTCAAGAAACTTTTATAAGGGGAATACAAAATGGAATAGTGTATCAGTGCTAGAGTCCATCTTCTTGCAACAGAACGGATTCAGGAAGAGAGATGGACAAAAAAAGGGATCTTATCTCCCCCTCCATAAATACATATAGATAAGCACAGAAAAATAGACACTGTCTATGTCTACCACAGGCACGGAATAGGGTGCATCGAATTATGTTCGTTTTCTTGTATGGTAAAATGCAAAGGAGGCAAGGTTTTTCATCAAGATAGAATGTGAGTGACAGTTCTTCGCAATTTCATTATATTTTCTTCCTTTAATAAGCTAATGGTTTACGTGTGGAAAATGTATTAGTAATTAAAATATTGGTGTTAGGTTCAGTGCAGTGAATAGCCAGTCTACAGCTGCAATAGTAATCTATGCGCATTAGAAAACCATTTTGCATAAATGTTTAGCATTAAATATTTATTCTCTCTCTTTTGCTTTGAACTTTTTTTTTTGGTAAAGCAGGAAGATTGAGACATTTCTTATGAAAAAGAATCACACCGGATGCAAACATTTACAGAAAAATTCCTCAGGGTGTTTTTCTGAAAAGACTCTTAACGTGATTAATCATGGGTAAAATGTTCGTGGTCATTGATGAAAATTTTTTATAGCAAAAAGCTTCTTTTAAATTTGCTAATGATTATTTTTGTTATATGTTATGATTAGTTTGTCATGTTATGATTAGTTGTTATGTTGTTATGTTATGATTGTTATGTTATGTTATGTTGTTTGTTATGTTAAAGATTAAGTTTGCTTCAAAAATGCCATTAATTTCTAAATCGTATTTGCTGTTAAAATTTTTTGGACAAAAAATACAGCAAGTTAACTTTGACAATTGTCAAATAATTTATTTCGAAGTAAGAGTGAACTTGATTATAATTTGAAATCCTTTAGATAAAATTTGTGACTTTTGAAACATATATTTGAAGGGCTTAGTAAAATAATGCTGAATATGTTTTTCTAATTTATTAGAAGAGCGTTTTTTGGTGAAAAACACAACGAAACTCATGCAGACGATAAAATGTTTTTATAAATTATGCTGTTATGGAGTGGAAATTATGAAAGCGCATAAGGCATCTATCTGAAAACAAGATTAACGAACAGTTTAATGCACAAATTTCTCCTCTGGAAAAAGTATGGCTTATCATTATATAATCACAAGTCTTTCAATTCCATAATCAGAACAAATTAAGTAAATTTATTAGCTATAAGAACGAGCATATTTTGCTAGAATATAATTATAAGCCAATTTCGTATAACTGCAATAATAATATTTTATAATCAAAATATAGTAAGACAAATTTCAAATTGCAAGACAAAATTTCAAATTGAGAAATTAAAAATTATTTCTAAAACGTATTGTTTTATTATTATCAAAGTAAAATAGATTTGTAATTCCTAACAGTATTACGTGAATAGTAAGCAGGGTTAAGTTAAATTTTTTAAAATCAGCAGCAAAGCTAGCTAATACTAAAAAATACTAGTGCAAAACCAGGGTTTATAATATACCATTTTTAACGAAAGATTGTTTTTTTTTTTTGTAATGCAGAAATTTCAACAAAATGGGTGGCAAATTGCAACATAAAATGTTTAATATTAAAAATTTGTATTCGTGTGAAAGATAAAACTGTTTTACACTACTAGGCGGCTCCATCCTCTGCTCATCTCTTTCAACAACCCCCGTAGTTGCTCCTTATTTTATTCTTGATTTTTTATTTAAATGTTTTTTTTGGACGTCAATTATTTTCCACAAAACATTTTGTTTTCAAAATATACAATTATTGTAGCTTTATGTCAAAACATTTTTCTAATATGTTAATCGTAACGAAATAAGCGACTAATTCTAAATTTGAAAAATAATCATTTGAATTTGGAAAAAACAAATTTAACCTAACGAATGCAACTTGTATTCTTTCGGTTAAATTTGTTTTGATTAACGAGATTTTGTGACTCAATAAGAAAAAGGGAGTGAGAAGTAAATGAATGAGTTGTTGACGAGACTTATAAAAATTCAAATAAAGAACAGTTTTTGATCACTCGTTATAAAGTTTTTCAAAAAAAAAAAAAAAAAAAACATTCTTATAAATGTTAAGATCTGACAACATTTAACCTCTTTCTCTCTTTCTTGTTTCTTTAGTAGAGTGACATCTACTGGAGCGCGAGCCATTAAAAAAAATAATAAAGAGCTAGCAAGAGAAAAATAAATTTACTACCAAAATAGAACTTAACTAAATTTTATAAAGAAAAATAAACTTTCCCAGGTTGTTTTATTAAAGTTCTCATATAAATTTAAATGTTATATTTTTCCATACTTTTATATTAGACACATTGTGTAATAAATTATTGATTATACATTTAATGGTATCTTAGAAAGTATCTATCATTCCATAAGAACTACAGTTTTGGCAATTAAAAGTAAATAAAAAGCTGAGATTCGCTTTGCACGAAAGATGATAAAATAATAGTAATATTTCAAGCTTTATCTCGAAATACTATTTGTTGTACAATAAAAGATTGCATTCGGTTCGTAAAACATATTTCTTCAGATTCTTACTACATATTTATCAATCTTGCTGCACGTGCTTTTTGAATTTCTACATGCCGCTGGGTAAGAATAATATTGACTAAATATAAATATTATATTTCATTGTTTCATGATACCACTGGCTAAATTTATTTGCCATAAATGCTTAATGATAATTTAGAGATAAGATAAATGCACGATTATGTACTTGTGTGGTAAACATGGTGGATAATCTCTTCACGTTCGAGAAATAGCTAGCCGATGAAATTTTTTGGACATAGTTCAAAAGGCGCGTCAAATAAAATGGCTGCAGCTTCAAATACACGTTTAAAACAAGTATTTAGTGTAAAATGAGCGTTTACGAAATTGGACACAGCTTAAAATACACGTTTAAAACTTGTATGTAGTGTAAAATACGCATTTAAGTAAATGGACGCAACTTCAAACACTCGTTTTAAACATGTAATATAAAATAAGTGTTCGAGAAAATGAACGCAGCTTAAAATAGACTCTTAAAACATTTATGCAGAGTCAAATACGCGTTTAATAAAATGGACACAGCTTAAAATTCACGTTTAAAATATGTATGTAAACGTATGCAGTGTAAAATACGCGTTTTTCTAATGTTCAACATTGAAAATCTCATTTTGAAATATGTCCATTTTTTCAAACACATTTCAAAGTATTTTCAATTTTATCTGACTTTTAATAACCCCAGTCAATTTTTTTTTACGAAATAATAATTCAATAAGTACTATAAAAGTAAGAACAACATATGGAGAAAAAAAATTAATGCATGCCTATTGTAAATAAAATTTTGAATAATAAACCTTCCATACAATCTCATCTGCCTATCTTTGTTCAAATAACCACGATGATAAAATCAACATGAGCTTTGTCAAATTCCATCAAAATCAATCCATCAACAGAAACCTGATTTCTGACTTCTCAAGTCCTATGGATTCTTCTGCAAGTAGGCTTTCTAGGGAATCCTGTTGCAAGAGGCGTTTTCTGTAGAGGACAAAGCATTAGGCAGGGCTAATCGCCGATCATTCATCACAAACCCCCCTCTTCCAGGATCACCCCCTCCACTCCCGGGGGTAGTGTCTTCCAAGTCTGTCCTTCCTGAGTCCGTTCCAGCGAACAGGAAAACGTCCTTGAGTCATGGAACTTGCTGAGTAATTCAATTGTAGGATGAATCACTGTACAAGTGCTTTTTCCTTGGAGAGAGTCTACTTGCTAAGAAGCCGCATTTACGGAGAATGTTGCCTTTAGTGCTAATGGGTCTTATGCCGCATGAAGTGGAATGGATTAGAAGTATCAATTTCAACAGAGTAAGAAATTCTGGAGAAAGGCTTTTAGAATTAATATTCCAGTTTCGGTAGTTAGCATTAACAATAGGAGTTCGTTAACCATTGAAACGTCAATGGTTCTCATTTTTGGAGGAAGTCCCTTGTTAAAAAAGATGGAGACTTTTTTTCCCTTTATTCAAAAAGTAACTTAATTAATTTATTTTTAATGTGGGCTAAGCAAGACTTTCATGTGCAATAAAATGTTTTAATAATACTAAAATTTACATTTGATTCTGAAATCTCCCCGCTGTTATATATTTCAATTAAATTCGTTGAAAAATTATTAAAGTATTTACTTAATTTAACACAGATGTGCAACCAATTTTTTTTTTTTTACAAAAGAATAATTATTAATATAAAATGATTAAGAAGAAGTGGTGATCATGATTCATACACATGCCCTTTAAAAAAAATTATTTCGGTATAGATAAAGATACAATGAGAAGTAATAATTTTTACAAGAGTTTTTTTTTATGATTATGTATATCACATTTGATCCTAAGCTATTTCAGGCATAGACACATATTGACAAAATTTCTTTTTGACAAATATATTAGTTAATTCAGGACAAAGCCGTGGAATCGCCTCAAAGAAAATGTTACCAGGGTATCCTTCGAAATGAAATATTAAAATGAAAATGTTTTGACTGCGGCTACTAAAAGTATCTATTTTAGATCAGAAATTTTGCAGTAGATACATTCGCTATAACTTTAAATAGAAGTAGATAGGCATGAGTTCTGAACAAAATCGTATAATTTTAATTTGAATATTGACATAAAGGGATACATTTTAGCAGCTTTTAATTAGCTAATGAAAATCACAATAGAAGGCAAGATTTCTGAAAGAAGATATTATTTGAAATTTTTTTTCAAAAATTAAATTTTTTGTTAGTTCTTAATTTTATTTCCTTGTACATAGATGAAATAGAGACTCATTTTTGTGCACGAAAGTAAAATTTATAAAATTTAAAGAGAAAAAAATTATCTAATAAATTATTCTCATCAACACATAAACGAATATAGACAGATATATATATTAAAAAAAAGGCAAATTCCCCCCTTTTCTCATTTTGCATAAAGTAAAGAAAAAAATAAATAAATAAATAATAAAATTCTTGAACAAGGCAAAAACTGAAAAAAAGATTGATGACAAAATCCCGTGCTAATTTCGAGTTTCACTTATTGTAATGAATAATATCCTATTAAAAATAACGAGATTTTTAGAAATATACAAAAATTCTGTAGTGATAACTGCCGAAAAATTGTTTGTATAAACCATATCGCGTCAAATAGTGAATGATCAAATGAATGATCAATGAATTTTTCGTATCTTAATAATATCAGGATTTTAAAAGAAAATCAGCAGAGATGCTGCAAATAAAAAAATTTATAAATAAATAAAAATTAAAATAACGATCGAAAAGCAGAATGGATTACGCGAATCAAAAAGTGATTACACTAATGTAACATTTGCATTTCTCGTTTCTTAATAATATCGTATGAAAAAAATATCGGAATTTAAAAATCGCACGTGGATATCAATAGCAATAACAGTGAAAAAGTCGGCCGAAAATATAGTGGTATCATCGCGTCAAAAGTGACTTATAAATACACGAGCTGAATTTTACACGTCGTAGAATATCGGAATTTTAAAAACCAAGAGGAAATCAATTGAAATAACTGCATAAGAAAAGAAGATCGAAACACAGATTTACAATAATATCGGGCGCGATGAACTGCACGATTCGAAATTTCCATATCGTAATATCATATTAAAAATTTGATCTAATTGTAGTCAAATGAAAAAGGTGCAAATAAATATCATTCATAAAATAACTCTTTTCATACAAATAGGAATTTTATACTCATCAAAATTAGCGCTTTTTAAAAAAAAAGTATTCTAGCGAACGATTATTTGAATGCTTGCTATGTAGAAATTGCTTTTTAGACTATCGATTTTTGTGTTTGCCTCAGTTTTTCATAAATTAAAATCGAAGTTATTATGGATTTTTTTTTTTTTTCAGTTTCGTTTCCTCGAAGTTTATCTGGAGTTGCGTTTTCCAATAACAAATCTGTGTTTAAAAAATGATGTTAGCAAGCGTGAATGAGAACTTAGGAAGAAAAAAATTAGGAAGAATTTAGAAGAGCTTAACTTTTTTAGAAAAATTTAGAACATAGGAAGAAAAAAAAATTCTGGTAAGAGAGGTATATGTCGTGTTAATGAAATTTAATTTTAGATTAGTGGAATTCCAAGAAAATTCTGTTGGAATATAAATTATTGATTCGAGGAAAAGTATGAGTCAACGATCTTGAGATTTGCGAAATTCCAGGAATTAGCAGAAAAATCACATACCTGCAATAGTTATGTTAGTTTGTAAAGCAAATATTTATTTTAAATTGAATTAATAAACTAAGTTGTCTTCTAAAAGTTTATGTATGTGTCTACAAATCTAAAGATAAATAAAAATTATGTTTTTGATTAAGTTTGTATAAAAAAATTGTTTTAGAATTTTATTAAATTACACGTTTCACAGAAGTTTTAAAGCATTCGTTCAGTTAAAAAGAAGTTAGGGTTTTCAATTAAAATTTTTATATATTTCTTTTTAAAATGTCAATGTGCTGGACAGTTTTCTAAATCTAAATTTAATTATCATTGAATTTAAAGCTAAAGAATCAAAATTTTACTAGCATTTAAGTTGATTGATAATATATTCATTGTTCGGTTTTATAACAATAATACTTGCAAAACTAAAGATTAAACTTGGTTTAACAAAAAATAGTTAGATCAATAACAATAAAAATAACTATATTATGCAATAAAACAGTGTTTAATACAAAGGTAGTTATTATGTTAACATAAATATTTATTTTAATTGAAAAATAAGTGTTATAATTTGTAATTGTGGCTTTAAACAAAAAATCAATGTAATTATTGAATAAAAGTGTTCAGAAATGTTAAATGAAAATGTGATAATATATATATATATATATATATACACATATATATGATTGTAAATTAAGTGATAAGCCTTTGCCAAATGTGTTTCGGTGTTAGTAGAAATTGAAAACAGAAGCTCTCTCTCAACTAACGCCAAATTTGGCGTGATTTTCTTTCCCTTTTCCTCTCATACTTTTGCATCATTAACTTCTTTCTCATTAACGAGTTGTCCGTTGGTCCGATAAAGTAGAAATAATGCTGCCTCAAGAACAAAATAAGATCTGTTCAAATCCCCTCTACAAAGCAGAGGGGACCGACTCCCCTTTTCTAATTTGTCTAATTACATCTTCATCCCCCCCTAAATCCCTATTCTTCAGCGGGGTTCTATCTTTCTTTTGTGTCGAAATTGGAGCACAAGGAATCAATTGGAGGCTTAACTTTTCTACTTTGTTTATGGGTTTGTTTTGTAATTGCTACTGTTTGGCGCGTCGTTTGTTCTTTCCTTCAGATTGAAGAGGGAAGGTTGAAAAAAAGAGAGCAGATAAAGAGATGTTGTAGTGAATGGAGTTAAAGTCGAAGATTTTAAGAGAATTGAGAGTTGGCTTGATTTTAATGTGCTCACTTTTTTTTAAGCTATTGTTCACTGTTTCCATCCCCACACTTTTCCAACAGTTCAGTGAAAAAACTTTCGCTAACATTGTTTTCTAATTACGCTAAATTTCATAAAAGGCATGTGATGAAAAAAAAAATTATGTTGCACCGTTAAAATTGTCAAACTTGCATGTTCGTGATTTCGGCATGGTGTCAAAGATACATAAATGGATTTGACAGAATTAAATCTGAAACAAAATAATTAATATGCTTTTTTTCTATTTACGCATCTATTTGTTTCAACAAAATCAGGTGCGATAAAAGGTAGCGGTAAAATGAGATAAAACGCAATTTTCTTTCTTAGAAGAAAAAACTCATAAATGCGATAAAATTTTTTTTTTTTTTTAAATCTTTCCATTACATATTTTTATTAGTTATTATTCGTCTGTTTTCATTATTTTTAATTTCGCATAAAAATGATCTTAATCTTTAACATTTTTTAACACATTATTGAGTATTTCTGCACATGTTGAACGGGAAGCAATATCCTCTAGACTCATGTAAGAAATTTATTTGTCATAAAGTTGTCTAAAGCGTCACTTGAATAAAATTGCATAGCTTTCGCATAATTTTCAGAGAGTAAAATCAATAATATTTTTAGAAAATAAAATTGCTTGATAAAGGCAAACAGAAAAAAATTTATTTTTTATTGTATAATTATTGTAAAATAACTTTTTAAGCGATAAAATTAAACTAAATGTTTTTCAATATATTGGATAAGATATCAGAAGGATATGATAGAATTTGCATAAATCCAAAATGGCCATAATAAGTATTGACATCATTGATGCTGCGAATGCCAATATTTATTATTACCAAAGGTAATAATTTTTTGTAAAGTGCATAAGACAGAAGTTACATTAATAAAAATAAATTTATTTTACATTTCAGACCAAAAAAAAAAAATAGCATTTAGTCAAACAAATTTTATAACTATTACTACGTTTCATAAACAAGCTATCGTGTATGTTAGGATGGATCCTTTCTAACTAGCTACAGCTCTAAAACTTTTACTGAAACTACATGATTGGGGCTAATGCAAGTTTCAATTGTTTACACACCACTAAAAATATAATTAACATTATATTATCCCCCAAAAGCCTTTGCAATCCAAGTCTTAACCACTTTCCAACTACCCAGAGTGCTCAAACTTCAAATAGAATTGTATAGCTGATGCTAGTAAAAGCTACATTTTTGGTCGATGTAAGTTTTAAACCAATTTTTTCCAATAATATTAGTAATTAAAATTGTAATTAAATTTCCAACATATACAAATTATCTGACACTAAACTAAAAAGAAAAAATAAATAAAAATAAAATGTTATAAATAAAGTTTTTCTAATAAACTAATATGGAGAAAAAAAATTTCTAGATCTAATACGCATCACTTTCGAAAAATTTGCAGTGGTGCTATAATATTATAACATGTACTGCTCCCTATAAACATAGTAGTTAAAATTTTAAATTTTATTTAGTTATTTTTAGATTGTTTTAAGGAACCTACAAAAATTACAGCGCATGCTCAAGATTATTTTATAATACGAGTACATTTAAATATTATTTAACGGTACAGAAACATTAATTGAAGTTTAAAAACATAGACTTTTTCAAAAGATTTCTACAGTACAAATATTTTATTTATTTTTTTAATAGCATTTTTGATATTTTTTTTTAGGAAATCAAATACATAAGCCACAATTTTCGTACCAGATAAAAGGAGTGTAACGTATTATTATGTGGGTTGAAGTTATTATCGATGCAGCATGTTTCAAATTTCTGTCAATCGACTACATGGAAAAGTATAATTTTAACTCTCAGTGTTAAAGCTCCATGATTTGTTAAAACTCCCTCAATGCGCGAAGTACGCCAAATGACAAGGAGTGTAATTTACATTTTACGACTTCTCACTCTTTATTCGTACACCGAAACCAACTTCGAGCGAAGGAAGAAAACAGGGCTCTTGAACTACTAATTAGTTTGGCGAAGGAAACTACGAAAGTGCTGAAAACGAGAAGAAAGCTGTGTTCGGTAGCTTCCACGATCGAGAAAATGAGATACCTGTTTTCGAAAACCAGAACGTCAAATATCGAATCATTTCTTTGCAAACGACGAAAAATTTAATTGAAAGCTATGTCGGTCGCTTTTCGACGCCTACGTCGACGCCAAATATCGACGTTTGGCATCATCGTCAATTTGATATGAAGTTTGCAGATTTTAAGATAGCGGGAATATATTGTATATTTGAGTTAAATAATATTTCACTCCATATGATTGTTTTAATGAAAGGAAGTTATAGTTTGGTTTTCTATGAATTTATTATATATAACTTAAGCACTTAGTTTGTTTTTAATCTTTAATCAGTTAGTAGTAAGTCAATGTGTTAAAAGACATGAAGCAGTCCCTTCAAAAATTATGGAGGAAATTAATTAAAAAATATATTTAATGTAAAAGTATGACAATTTAAATTATATCGTATTAACAAGTGTTACTAATGTTTGCACATTTATGTAAAGGGATTTTATAACATGCACTGATAGAATTTTTATTCTAAAATTACGGTAAAATAACTGGCAGCAGTTTGTCTACCTTAAAAGTTGACTGTAAATAAAATTTTTTACCTTTTCGGTTTTGAAACCATTTAGAACTCTTACGGTTAAAAACCACAAATACAAAACTAAACGGTTTCTTAACCATTTACAACTAACGTAATTTCAAAACCAAAAAAATAAAATTTGACATTACAGCTGCACTTTTAGTTTGGTAAAGGGCATTGGAGTTAGATTGTGGATCAGTTGTGTTTCATCAAATGAACTATGTCAACACCTCCATTCTGTCAGTCATGAGATAAACAGGTTAGCCCTCGCTATGTAATCAGCTGCAAAGAACTAAATGGCTCTATTAGGTGGGCCTAGTTCATGGGATAAAATTTTGTTTTTTTAACCGTATACGGTTAAAGCAGTTAATAAACGGTTTTTCTCACAGTTAACTTTTTGATTTCAATTTTGTTTACGGTTATTTGTCTGTTTTGTATGAAATATGGTAAAGTAACAATTAAGTTGTTGTTTAGCCATTTTTTCAGATAAATTTCTAACAGTGTGCGTCCAAATACAATATTTCCTAATATAACAACTTTGAGATTTAAAGTTGCTATGGATACTCATCTTCAATAAATAATTGATTATTAAAATATTACAGTTAAAGTTTTATGAAATGCTTTTTTTTAATAAATTTAATAAATGAACAAACTATTTTTGCAGCATATGTCGCAGTTTCTGAATAAGGCATGGAAGAAACCGAAAATTCGATGTCATTTACGCAAAATAACACACAATAACTTCTCATTTTATTCTCAATAAAATCATAAGAGATAGAAAATATTATACACATTTTTAATTTGAAAACAAAAGTTTATCGAATAGCTTAGTAGCTATTTTTATAATTACTTAAAAATATTTGTCTTCTTTTTTTTTCCAGATATTTCATGTGATCTAAGCCATATGATTGAATTTTACTGAAAAGATTATGTAATCAATAGCATATTTTGTGAGCATTTATCGCTCAAAAAAATTAGCATTAAAAAGTACGATCATTTTACTTTATTATTTTTTTCGGAAATAATGTTTTTAAAAAACACAAAATAGATTACGAAATATTTAAAAATTTTGCAAAACTTACCTTCTTCTTGAGCCTCTGTGCCATATGATAAAGCAGGTTCCTTTTCTCTACCAACTAAAATAAAAAATAATATCAATTACATAAAAAGAATTTGAATATTACTATAAGTCACAAATTTAACACATTTTTGTAAGAAATTTAAAATTACGTGTATAAGAAAAATTGAGAGACATAAAAAGGAATAATAGTACTTATATTAAATCTGCAAACACTTTTCCACATAGAAAAAAAATATTTTTTTAAATTCATTTATTACATTTTAAACTAGACTTTATTTCTAATAAAAACTAGAGTTGCTTATTTGAAAAAAAAAAAAAAAAAATGCTGTTAGAAAAGCGAACACATCAAGGCGAAGATCCAAACTCAGATAGTCCGATTCTGTATGTAAGGACTTATTCGTACTGAACTGTAAAAACTAGAGAACCGTTGCTGAGATGGAAGAGAGTTTTTGAGAAGGCCAGGGCCCACTCCGGGCTGTCAGGCCAAAAATGATGATGAAATTTAACACACATTCTTGGATTTATCTTTTAAAGTGTCTTAAGCATCTAAATAATAGGAGTGTCAAATAGTAAAAAAAAATTTCTATTGATTATAAGCATTAGTAACTTGATATTAATACTATCGTTTTCTGTTTTTCGCTTGCAATAATAGACAGCAATTACATGTAAATATACATATCTCAAAGACAACGTCAACTCGCGCTTGCAATAACATTAAAAACTGTAGAATATGCCTCAAACAAAATTTGAAGTACGTAGTTTATTTTGATTTATAAAACAAAGTCGCTGAAATCTCGTAAAACAGAAAATATTCGAAAATAAATTTGAAAATAAATTTAACACGATATTATAGTTTCAAGACAGAAAAAATTTTGATCCTTTTATTTAATATTTTATAAGGGCGTGATAAAAAGAGAAATAAAGATTTAAAATAATAAAAATATTGCAAAGAAAAAATAATTTAAAATTGTTCTGGTATATAATATAATACTTCATTATCGTTTTTAGTCCTTAGAATGTGTGGAAATACCAATAAGCTACCTAGAAAACCTCTTTTTCCATTGAAAATTACTATTTCAAAAATAATTTTTAATGATTCTATAATATTTGAGCTGTATTTCGTTTCTTATCATTAAGATTTTGTATCGAAATCACGAGATTTTTGACGAAACGCGAAACCACAAACCTTCTCAGTGCATTATGGGAGTTATCCACCATTTTTTTTAGTTTAAAACTTTTTATTCGTATGGAGAAGTACTTGCTCACACTTTTTTTATATTTTTATGTTATATTTTTAAATCGATATGAATGCTCTCGAAGATATTCGTATGCATAAACACGTGAAGATAATTATGACAACTTTATGAAATTTTTGTTCTGAGCATTTTTCTGAGAAACTATTTTAATAAAAAATTGAATCAATTTTCTTGAATTCCAAGTGTATCGTTTTTAAGAATGTCTGTAGTAAAGTAAATTAAATTAATGTTTTATATTTATCTTTCAACAGATCATAAAATGTTCATAACCCTTAGACGTAGAATTTTTCAAAATAAGTGAAAAATATTATATTTAGCATTTTAATTGTTTGTGGTTAGAAAATAGAGAATGAAACAACTGTGTTTTTTTCTGCGTTAAAGGTAAAATCCTCCAAACATGACTTACATCCTAATAATAATTGTTTAAATTTGCTCTTATTTTCAGTTCTACGAGAAACAGTTATTCATCATTGAATTTTTTTTTAAATTTACAAAATCAGTTAGAGATAAAATTTTGAATATGAATGAATAAAAGTTTTTTTTAAGCTACTTTTTTAAATTTAATATTTTAGCACAAATATAATTCCGATCATCTAGCACAGGGATGGCGAACCAATGGCACGCGTACCATTTATGGCATGCCACACAATATTTTGGGCACGCCACCGATCACAAAGTTCCCTATGAAGCATATTAACAATTAAAATAAAATTTAAAAAAAAGTAAAACAAAAGAAAAACAATTATTAACGAAAAAATTAACAATTAATGCAAAAAAAAAAAAAAAAGAAAAGAAAAAAAAAACAATTTAACAGTCCTGCTTAAACTAACATCTTACAAACTTATATAAGTTATTTGTCATCTTATCTGCAACAACAGAAGTCACACTGATGTTACTTTAAGTTGAATTACGCATATAACTGAGACATTGCAAAATGTATTTTTTTTTTTCATATTAAATAAAGAGTTGTGAGTTGATACTATTTTGTATTATTATTTTCCCAATAATCACGAAGTCAAAATTATTTGACGGCACGTCTATGACTTCATTAAACAATTTTTTAGAAAAAATGGCACGTTGGTGCATAAAGGTTCGCCAACCCTGATCTAGCAGATTTTTTTTAGTAACTATTAGATTTTTTTATAATTTAAAAGACACCAGAATATATTTCTGCCCTGCAACTAGGAACAGCAAGAGAGACACCGGTGTCCCAACTGCGCCAAAGGGTCAACCAGGGAGGTTAATTAGTTCCAAAATGCCATTGACATGTAACTCCACTAAGGAAATTGTTTTCAACAAAATTATTAAATACCCATAGTTAAATATAATATTAATAAAGACGATAATATGAAGAATGCCGAGCACCTATGAAATATAACTTCCATCGCACAGAATAAATGTAAATGATAAAAATAAATGTCATTGAATTAGGAAATATCAATAATTATCAATGTTATCTTTGGTATGGTCAGCAGATATGGAAAGAGGGGAGTGCTTCCACCAATATTCCGATAAATCATGGATAATTTGCCACTCACCCTGCTGTTACACCAAGATTCCAGGAGGACACTTCAATCAGTCAAGTTAAGGTTTGAATACATTATTGATTCCCCGTAGAAGCGTGGAGTGAGGCCATGCTAGACTGATGACAAGTGATATACTCTGACTATCTTACATAATTGCTGGAAGCTGTACTAGTATAGCTTGTATATATCGCCATAGATAGCGAATTACTAGGATGTCGCTCAGAATCCCCGAGCACATGCTTTTGCTTTATCGAGGGGGTTTGGAATGCGAAATCTGAGCAAGTTACCGTCTCAAGTTTGATGCAAAATTATAAATTTGAGTTATGAAAACATGCAGATTTCATAAAAGTAGAACAATTGTAAAGTTTGAATGAAGTTACTGGAAGCATAAAGCATGTTCCGTTAAGGATTCAAGTTAATATTTATTTTTAGAATCTTGATCAAAAATAAAAACAAAAAACTAACACATTAAGGGTTGCAAATTAAGCTAGTAATTTAATTAATATTTAACCGAGGAAAAAACAAAATAAAAATTGTATCGAAATCAGACAAATCGCGAGACAGATTTGAGAAAGACAGGTTTGATTGCCGGAGGAAATAGACAGTTAAAAACCGACTATTAGAAGCAGGCTCAAATTTTAACTTCCAACGAAACTTGGTTTCATGTTTATTGCATTCGCCATCTTCAACTGTATTAGGTCAGATTTTGATAGAGTTTTTGTTTATTCCTCGGTTTAATATAATTGTTTTTTCACTTTGGTATAGTTAGATTCTAAGAAAATATTAAAGGCGGCCTTTCAGTAACACCATAGACACACATCTTAAAAAGTGCAATTTTAAATCGTTAATATTAGTTTGCATAGTTTAAAAGCTCTATGCAGAAGTTTCAGTGATGTAGCTAATATTATTTCTTTTTTGCTTTAAGGAAAATAACTTTTGACAAGTATTTTTTTAACCATGCTGACAAAGAAGCTCGTTTTAATTAGTAGTTTTCAGATGACACAATTAAGCACCTCAAACTGTCAATCGCTTTGTTAATCTGATAAGACAAGGCTTTAAATAGGATTTCGTTTTACGTAGTTATGAAAATAATACAAATCAAACAAAGTTATGAAACCGAGGCAAAAGCTTTTCATAACATATTATGATTTTTTCCTTTTTTCCTCAAAGTTTAGTTTTATTAACGACTCAATTAATAGAGTGGAACTTAAGATTACAGCACGAAAAAGACACTGCAAAAATATAATCAATGATTTATGATAGCAGAATTTTTATCGTACTTTTATTTATCACATTGTTTTTAAAATATTATTTAGCTTTCAGATTTAAAATACTAAAATCATTGTTTGAAAGAAAGGTATTTTCTAACTTGAATTTTATGCGTTTGTCGAAATTAACCATAAAACTTAAAAGATAGGTAGCTATTAATGCATTTCTCTAAACAGATAGTTCGCATAAAATCAAAAATAAGCACTCTTTTTTATAGTCGATAATTTAGTTTTATTTTAATAATTCTAACATTTTGCATTTAGTTAAGGTAATAAAAAAGATAAAAATAATAAATTTAAAAAAATTAAAATATTAAAAAAAAGACATTAAGATGTTTTGTGTTTTTAAACCAGAATAAAATTTAAAGTGCGACGCAAAAAAACTTTCAGCACTCTTACAAAAACACGCTTACGATTTTCCATTGTGAAAATTTGTAACACAATTATTAAGAAGTATTTATTCAAACAATTTTTTTTTAATAATTTCAGTTGTGAATTTTTTTAAATTCAAATAACACAAGGCTTTACTTAACAGTGCACAAATAATGAATAAATAAATAAACGGACCACCCTAAATAACTTTTAATCAAATGATCGAATTTTCACTTTCTAGGACTCAATCTTAATGGATCAAGGAAGTAACTTCAAATATGCTAATTAATTAGGACAGACGAAAAGTTACGAACTTAGGTACAAAAACATTCATTCTCTGAAATCTTTTTTTCGACAGATTCGGATTCTGACTCTAAAATTATAGAGGGACGCCGCATTCTGGGACAGTTCGGACCCTTTATTGTGAATTTTACTTTTTGCTTATTTCATCATTTCGAGAGAATTTTTTAAGCAAATTAAAAAGATTTTCCACACAATTATAAAATTCTTTTACCCAAAGATAATTTCATGGAAAAAATAACTTTAAGTAAATATTTATTATTTTTTATTATTTTTATTATTTTAATTAATAATAATCGAAATATTTCGAATTATAAGATATACCAATTTTTACATCATTTTGACGCATATTTACATAACTTTTGCGGACTATAAATAGTAGACTTTCCACAAACATTTTTAAACTTATATTTTTATCCAAAAATAGAAACAGAAATGAGAATAGTAAAAGAAATCTAGAAATTGTGTAAACGAAGACAAAGGCTAAATGTACGGTAATTGGTACATACAACAAATGATGGTACATTATCTTCAAAACCTATGTCAAAAATGCAATGCTTCTATCTAGTTCTTTTAGTATAGCTTTAACATTAATATCAATTTACTTTAAAAATGAATTCCGTTAAAACAACAATATGAATGAAAATACTGAAAAGTCGTTGAATGTATTATAATTTATTGAAATAATGGGACTTCATATTAGAAAGACTCAATTTGAGAAAAGTCTCCACATAAACTACACCAGAAGTTCTTATTTATAAATTAATCAAATTATCAATTAAACACTTCATGTAATCAAAGTTACTTTTAAATGCATAAAATTTTAAATGTTAAGGGTATAAAATAATGCCACTAAAAAGTCGCAAACTCATTCTAAAGGCGTATTTCTCACAATTAATTAAATCCAATTTGTTCACATAAATTGAAATAAAGTACTACTTCTATACTTGAAGTGAAATAGTTCAATTCACCAGGCCCTGAAAAGGTTGCGCAAAATCTAAGTGCCTTTTCGATTCAATAAATTTTATTCTCTTAGTCATTCAGAACTGTAATTGAAACAAATATTCTGTATAGATAGAAATAGTTATAAAAGGTATCTGAATGAAACAGAATCACGCAGAGTCTTTCAAAGAAATAATGCTTTATTTATTCATTGACATGTACTCAATAGGATTTAAAAGACTCTTTTAGTTAAGATTTAAATTGCGATTTAAATTGCATTTTAATCTCATTCAACTCAATGTAATTCACGAAGTATGTGAAAAGTAAGCCTAATTTCATTGATGTAAATTAAAACGATACGTTGGGATTGTGGAATGAGAATAAAAATGTCAATGCTTTATTTAACTGTAATTGTTTCCGTAACTATGGCGACATTTCATGTATAAAACAAATGGTATAGAATAAATAGTACACATATTTGGTAGATGCCTTCAATTAGATTTATATAAATGGAAATTGTTATCAAAGGTGAATGAATTAGATTAGTAATGATACGTTTCGAAATTTAGTGACACTACATCATTCAAAGAAATAGTTCTTCATTTATTCATTGACGTGTGATGAATTGAATTGAAAATTTTCTTTTAGTTAAGATTTAAATTGCATTTTAATCTCATTCAATTCAATGCAAGTCACAAAGTATGAGAAAAGTAAGCCTAATTTTGCTGATCTAAATTAAAACGATATGTTGGAATTGCGGAATAAGAATGTCATTGCCTTATTTAACTGTAATTCTTTCCTTAACTTAGGTGAAATTTCACGTAAAATAAATGGTAAGAATAAATGATGCAAACATTTAGTAAATGCGTTAAATTAGATTTGTATAAATAGAAATTTTTAATTAAATTGGAAAGCCTTGTTTAGGTAAGATTTAAATTGCAATTTAACCCACAGTTAATTAATTCAATATAAATTACTAAGTATGATAAAATTGATGTATGTTAATGATAAATGGTGACAGTTGAGATTAGAAAATAAGAATAAAAATTCTATTGCTTAATTTTACTTAACGTTTTGGAAATAAATAAAAAAATAAAATCGATAGAATAATATACTGCAGTTACAGAGTGCACTAAATTTGATTGACGGTTTCTAAAATTTTATAACAGGAAAACATATGTACGTTCCTAACATTCGCTAATGCTCATACATGTAACCATTATGCATTATAGTTTTTGTAAAAAACAATATAACCATACACTAATTTTCACGGTTCACAAAACAATTAATTTTTTCTGTATATAGTCATAATATGATTCAAATTTTGCAATTTATGTTTTTCTTATAATTATCCAATTTATCATTTTTAAGATCATGAAATTTTTTTTTAAAAATGTCTCACTGTATTTGACGTGGTTCAAGGTACAGTTTTGTAATAAACAATTATGATATTATAATGAAGGAATGCCCTTAATGCCTTTTTTCGGACTGTTCTTTGAACAATTCCCCAAAAAATGTGCAAAACTTCATAATTTCATCCAATAGATTTTGTGTTCTGAAAGCAAGAACACAAAGCGTGATCGGTCGAATTTTTCTGAAACAGCAGCAGCAAAGTCAGCAACTTTTTTTTGCAATATGGCCTTAATTTTCTTTTTAAAGTGAATGGTCGTTTTGTTACTGAATTTTAAGAGATCGTTAGAATCTCTAACTTAGTGTTCTCAATCTTTAAAAGAGTTATATAAAGGTAGTTATCAATTTTTCAAAATTTAATAACAACTAATATAATTTAAAACTTAAAATAAGACTCTTAATGGGTTTTTTACTTCAAACTAATACTATTATTCCTGTTTTACTCTTAATCTCAACATTCCTTAATTTTCCCTAAGACATTATACATAATTAGCTCTTATAACTTTCAAATCTTGCAACCTGTCAATAAACCACAAATTTATAATTAAAAAGGTGCCTTTTTGTGATTTACATGCACCAAAATTAATACTCTTACGAAAAAAAAAATTAGTAATTTGTGTTGACGATTCGATATGGTGCGATTTTTCGGAACTGTTTTCTAATTTTCAATTTTAAACTTTTGTTTTCAAATGGAATAAGAGATAAAAACCAGTTAGATTAATCGATAGTAAGTTGTTTATAATTTGGAAATTATTTTGGATTATTCTACGAAAACGAGCATGGAGTTTTCTATTTTACACATTTTACCACATTATCTTTGTTTCGCAAATAGAGAACATTAAAAAACAAAGATTACCCAACAAAGATTTCAAGAAGAAAAAACTTCAACTGCACGATAGCTACAATATTATCGTAATTTCCTAGTAAGATTAATAACCATTAGTTTAGTCTCAGCCAATCAAGGACATCTTTCGACAATTTCAAACAAGACGATGACAGTTTCAAAACACAAACTGGCATCACAAGCTTATTGCCACAATGTTTACATACAATATCACTATCCCTTTTCGGAAGAGCATCTTTAACTAACAAAATGAATGCAAATTGAATTTCCTCCGCCTGGAATAGACAAGCTTCTCTCACCACTGGATTAAATCCCGGAGAAAAGTCCAGAGGGCATCCAGAGGATATCCACGCGGTGCAAGGAGGGGGGGAGGACACTGATTTCTGAGGAGGCACGGCCAGTTGTCCTCCCCCACAGATGTCCTGGATTGACATAGACATTAACCTTCGATGTCAAAGATGGGGAAGATGGAATAGTTAAGTCATCGGAGATATTGAGGCCATGGAGGGGGTAGGGATGCCAAAAGAGGGAACAACCATGGAACGTGATCCAAGAACTGCTCCTTTTCAAAAGATCGCCTGTTTTATTAAATTTGAGAATATCGTTTGGTGGGGTGGGTAGATGGATGTTTTGGAATGACATAGTTGATATTTGGATGGAATGAAAACGTAATATCTAGAATGGAAGTTGGGTTTTGTACTACACTTTATGAAATCGTGAGGTTATTTGAATTGTAGCTTTCATTTGTTTAAAATGTTATGAGTTAGAATCTCTTCGTCTTGAAAGTATAGAATATTTTTTTTTCTAAAGAATTTTTTTTTTTTTTTTTTTTTTTGTAAAATACATAGCTATGCTCATATTCATATTATTTATTGTGTTATTAATGATTATTTAAAATTTACTAAGTACGGTATCTTAAATTATAAAATATTGGAAGATAGCGATGAAATTTTGTATTTGTTTATCGTAAGACAAATGCGTAAAAAAACGTTTCTTTATAATGTAAACTTTTCTCACGCTTAGAATTTTGAAGTTATTTTTAAAGGCAAGATCTTCTGGTATAATTTCTAGCTACGACTATATTAGAGTTATTTATACTGTTATAATTGTAAGATATTAGATATTTTAAAGTAAAGCATTTCTTCAACAACCTGTGCAGACCAGAAGGTCATTGAGGTTGAGGCTCTGCAATTTCGTGACCAATGGTATGATTGCGCACCGGATGTCTTTTCCTTCCAGACAATCTGGTACCTATCTATCTGAAGCTGGATGAGCTTTAAGCGAAAATGTGTGAATAGAACCCAAGTCAGCTACAAAGCTTAATTTCTTAACAATTATAATATCGAGGAAAGGTTTGTTACCATAATATAAAATAAAACCACAATAAATAGTGATTTGCATGAATAAGCAGATGTAACGCTTTCGTACATTTGTAACTTTAAATCAATTTTGAAAATACATGGTTCGTGTGGCAAAAAAATCTGTAAATAAAGTTACATAGTAACGCAAGGAATGTTGATTCTTTATTAGTGATATAAAAACAGGGAAAATATATTTTACTCTGAAAAAAAAAATGAGCTCCGAATTAAAGTTGTGCTTAATTTTATAATTCAAGTTTTAAATTTAGATTTTAAAATAAGGTAAAATAAATTTTCACTAATTTTTGAAGCCTCAAAAACAGTAATTAAGCTAACAATTCAATTATTGCCTGTTTATTTAATCAATTAGGCCTTTAATGTTGAACTTAATGGAGATCTTGTTCTCGTTCATTGTAGTTACAATATCCTAGTTGTTTGAAGAAATGCACAACTAATTGTTCTGGATTTAGTAAA
This sequence comes from Parasteatoda lunata, assembly GCA_949128135.1. Classification (NCBI taxonomy): domain Eukaryota; kingdom Metazoa; phylum Arthropoda; class Arachnida; order Araneae; family Theridiidae; genus Parasteatoda; species Parasteatoda lunata. The sequence goes on along the minus strand of OX421973.1, from coordinate 64,619,079 downwards.
AGACATAATTAAATAATACGGTGAAATGTGTAGCTTTTTTACTTTTTTATATATTTTTAAGATGTACATGCACATTTTACAAATTATATTAAAATAAAAAATAAAAAAATCTTCAAACTGATGCATTTTTGGATATTTAAATTTATAATTACAAAGATAGAAAAGTTGAAGGAAATATTTGTTTCAAACGTAACTTCTAAGTATGATTGAAATGCATAAAAATAAAATCATGATGTAGATAATTTGAATTAAATAAAAAATTAATCAAAGGTACTACTGGGTGTAAATGCTGTATACATTTAGAACTCCATTTTACCATATAAAGCTACTACTAGTTTTACTAATTTTACTCTACTAATTTTATTACTACTACTAATTACTAATTTTATTGAAACTACTAATTATTACTACAAAATTTTTCAGTGATAGTATAGGGATGAATAACTTATAGAACAAAACTTATAAAATAACTTATAAAAGCCGGGTAGGATTTGTGACAAAACCAGCGAAATTGGTAGATAAATCGAGAGGAAAAAAATATGCGTATAAATCAAATAATACGCTTACTACTGTAATTATAGACGGCAAAAGAAATATTAAAAGAGAAAATAATTCTTTTTTACTTGTATTGTGATCTTTACAAATTCCTTCTACAAAGAGATTATGATCCTTTATGCTATTCATTATAGAAAACCAAGTGGAAAAAAAAAAAAAACATTACACGATATCTGTCTTAACTTTAAAATATCAAAAGTTTGGCAACATTCTTTGAAAACAGAAATCCCAACTTATAATTATCTCAGTGTTCTAAATAGATATTTAATGAAGCAAATCAAATTTTGTTCAAGTACTGAATATGTTTGCGCATGCGCAAATAGACTCGCAGCAGGGATTTTCTAGGGAACTTTATACTGAAAACCGTTATTTCTTTAATGATAGAGGGTTGAGCTTCAATAAAAAGAGGGGAAGAGAAGGAAAAGTCTATTGAATGAATTTTAAATTGAATTTTATTCAGAGAATAAAGCTACTTCACTATAATCGTCTGTCAGCCCCTCCTTTGTGATTTGAGCAAATCGCCACGGGGGTCTTCTCAACCCAACCAAGTTTATTATTTCATTTTTCTTAGAACATTATACTTATTTTCTAAGGTTTTCATGCATAATAACAAATCCAATGTGTACTATATTCAGTTACATTAAAACAATTTCCTTAATTTGATGTTTTGAGTGTAGATATTAATTATTTCCAAGGTAATTGTATTAATCGTGTTATATAGCTACAAAACCTAATTAAGCAATTTTATGCTTAAACAAAAGAACAGTTTTTCGTTAATGCTATGTTTTATATGTAGAAAACTTAACTGTAAAGTTATCTTGCTGGTAGCTGGATAGTTTAGTTATAGATTAATTTTTAAAGCAATTTGAATATTAATGGTTTCGTACCAATTCTCAGCTATTTTTATTGAGATAAGATCCAAAAATGTGATTTCTTTTAGGGGGGGGGGGGGAGGAATGTTTTGTTCTACTTTAGGAAAAATGTTTTTTTTTTTTTTTTTTTTTTTTTGGAACAATTTATATCCCAGTTGTAATAATCAAGTTTATCACATTTGCGCAAAATTCTCTTTTTGGAATCGAAATAGGATAAACTGAGAAAAGTTTCGAATGGGTTGAGAGAGATTTGTAACATTTTGGAGCAGAGTTGAAATGTATTGTTTTGGGTTAATATGTCTCGTTTTACTTTAAAAAAAAAATGTATTTTTTTGAAACAGTTTAAAACACAATTGAAATAGATTGTATTAAGTTTATCACAATTGCGCAGAATTCACTTTTTGGAGTAGAAATAGGATAAACTGAGATAAGTTTTGAAATGGGTTTAGAGAAGTTCTGCGCAAAAATGTCTGATTTGTAAAATGTTGGAGCAGAGTTGAAATGGATCGTTTTGGATTAATAAAGTTTAACTCAAACAATCCTTTTTTTCAGAGTAAAGTCACGGCAAACTGGCATAAGATGGGGAAAATGTTTTGGAAAAAACTCTTTGTTTTGAAACATTTTGTATCAATTTTAAAACAATTGCGCAAAACTCCATATTATATTGGAGCTGTAATAAATTTGGAAAAATTCGGAATGAATTTATGGTTGGTAAAGTTGATTGGGTTGGAAAAAAAAAAGCACAAATGAAATGGATTATATCAAATTTTGAACACTTGTTCGAAGTTCTCTGCTTCAACCCAAAACTAAGCTAAACTGATTCCAAATTTGAATATTTTCAGAGCAATTTTGCAAAACAATGTTTGTTTTGGAACAGTTATGAGCACTGTTCTTACGGATAGTATTAGTTTTGGAGCGGAGCAATTACAAAAAATATCAATTTTGAAATGGAGTCAATATAAGTTGGGGTTGGAGTAAATATAAAATAGAAAATCAATAATATACTATCTTGCGTAATTTATAACTCTGTACCAAAATAGGGATGTTTGGCTTATTCTGAACCTAAAATAATCCATTGCAACTGTGCTCCAAACAGTTGCAACAAGTATTTTTTCTCAAAATTGTTTTTAATTTTACCCCGATTTATCTTAACTCTATTCCAAAGTAGGGATTTTTTTTGTAATTGCGTTAAAATAATTGTTGTAACAATTTGGAACGCAGTTGTAATGGCTTGGAATAATGAAACAAAAATCTCTGTTCTTGAGGAGTTAAAAAAATGGAGCAATATTGGAGTGAGTTCAGAAAAATTAAGAGTAAAAATGCCAATCTTTATCTGAAACATTTAATCTGTAATCATGTTCCTCTAAAATTTAAACGAGAGAGATAATTTTTTATTATCATAAATAAAGTTATTGCGATATAAAAGCGCCCTTTTCTATTCTAATATTAGCATAAGTTAAATCCTTTTTAATTTTTCTTTTCCTAAGAATAATATTGTTTTGCAAGCAAAAATCAGAAACACACTTTCATTGTGACTACATCGGACAACTAAGCGCGATAGATATGTTTGTTATACGAGAAATCTTCAATTGCTGCACATTGTTGGAATCTTGGGCATAAATTCAATTTTAATAATGCTAAATTCTTTTCCACTCTAGTTACATCACCTCATCTTGATGCCTTGGAAATTTCTCCCCTTCTCCAAAAACGCGTGGTAATGTAATTCACTCTGATTTGCCTTTCGGCCACTGTGATTTTTCTAGTACTGTTATTCATCTTTTTTCTCTCTCGGCTTTTGTGGTTTTTCTTGTTTTGTTTCTCACCTTTATTTTTTCATTTCTCGTTGGCAACTTTACGTTTTTTATTTCAAATAATTTTTTTTTTCTTTACTTTCACGCAAAGAGGAATATCTGCTTTCACGTCTGGCAAGTATTGTAAATGGGTGACTATTTTTTAAGCGTTTGAAACATATTGACTGTTATTTAATATTTGTTTATTTTTGAGGTGAATTAAGTTTCCAATCAGGTAATACACTTTTGGAGACTAATGATTGTAAATGAGAAAAAAAAAATGTCAGTTGGAACAGTTTGGAGCAGAGTTGTAATTCGTTGCATCAAGTTTAAAACATTCTCTTAAAAGTTTCTGTTTTGAAATAAAATTAAGCTAAACCGAGGTCAAATTAAAATAGATTCAGAAAAATCCTGTTTAAAAATGTCTTTTTTGAAACAATTGAAGCACTGTTCTTATGTTTTTTCCCCTTTTGTAGTAAATAAATGCAGTAAAGTAATCTCTACGATGCCATTTACCCTATAAAAAATTGTAGTAAAGAAAAGTGATCATTAAAGAAATGTCACAAAATTATAAAAATTATTAAAATTTTCAACCAATGTTTATTCAGTTAAAAAAATTTCTAGACAAAAAATCAGAAACCCCTTATTGCAGTTTAAGAAAACAAATTAATTGTACTATCTTATTTAACAACAACAAAAAAATTTTCAGGATAGTTGCGTTTTTTTCTGATTGTTTTATTCTGCTAAAAAAAAATTTTAGAACACAAATCAGAAACATCTTTTTGCAGTTTTAGAAAATAAAAGGAGTATTTTGTGACTATTTTATTACAAAACTGTATTTACGATTTTAGTTTGTATAACAAATATTATTGTTGAGAAAAAAAAACTGAAAAGAATTAATAAAAAGTAGACTTTTAATTAAATTTGTATTCCTTTGAGAAACATATCAGAGCAAAAATCAGATACACAATATTGAAATTCTAGACAGTAAAATAATCGTACGATCTAATTTAACCAATAAAAACAAATGTCATTTTTCTCCAACAAAATTTTTATTTTTTTTTTCTCTAAGCGTTAGGAAAATATCACAAATAAAAATCTACTTTTTCATTCAATTTTTATTCCACTGAAAAACATTTCCGAGTAAAATCACAGTAATAAAAGGTATATTTTAAAAGCATAAAAAAGTTTACAGCCGTTATTTCCTGATAAAACCGAATTACAAAATAAAGCAAAAATTCCACTTCAAGATGAAGATAGAACATTTATTTCTCTAAGGAAACATTCGATTTTTAAAAAAACATAAATGCGTCGCACAAGTTCTGTTACTAAGTTATTCCATAATGATATTGTTGGAAAACGAACGCCAACGCTTCTCGCAGTCGTTGTCGACTCAAACTCTTTTCCCGAATAACTAAGGAAGATGGGAGAATCAAAATTGTGCCATTCAAAAAATTTTCGCCAAACAAATAAACAAGCAACATAAAATTTATGCAAAGAATCCGTAAGGAAAGATGTGAAAAGGAACAAGTCGTCCTTCCCCAAAGAATAGTCAACAAAAAAGTTTTTTCTTTTTTTATGTGTTTGAAAAGAAACGGAATACCTCCGCCAAAAAGATATCCAAACAATAAACGGGAGTTAATTTTTTTCTCGTTTTTGGCAAGGTAAATACTTTTTGATATCTTATTAAAAATGTTTCCGACTAGGTCTGAGTGGGAGTGGGGGTAGGGAAAGATGGGGCAGTTTTTTTTTATATCTAAAAAAAATTCTATAACTCGCCAAATTATGAACTATCTGCATTCAATTTTTTTTACCTGCCAAAAAAGATAAAAAGGGGGGATTATCTATTTTTTGTCATTAATTTTTTTCGCTTCAAAATAAAAGTTTCTTAATTTTTTTAACACTCTTCATTTAGCTTTCTTTTTATATTAAAAATGTTAGAAAATAAAATAAAAATTTAGATCAAAGATTTTTTGTTAATGCTTCATAATAATTTTTTGATTGTGTAAGAGTTTAAAGCTAATAGCAGGCTAGTTCATTTTTCTTTATTTTTTTTATTTTATTTATTTATTTATTTTTTTGTATGAAAAATACTTTTAATAAATGAAAACAAGTAGCCATCATATAAGTTTTCGAAATTATTTTAATTTTTCTGATAATATAATGTATATACTTCACAGATTATGTCAATTTTTTAATGCTAAAAAGTTAACTAATATGTAATCAAAAATAGGAATGTTAGAAAATAAAATAAAAATTTAGATCAAAGATTTTTTGTTAATGCTTCATAATAATTTTTTGATTGTGTAAGAGTTTAAAGCTAATAGCAGGCTAGTTCATTTTTCTTTATTTTTTTTATTTTATTTATTTATTTATTTTTTTGTATGAAAAATACTTTTAATAAATGAAAACAAGTAGCCATCATATAAGTTTTCGAACTTATTTTAATTTTTCTGATAATATAATGTATATACTTCACAGATTATGTCAATTTTTTAATGCTAAAAAGTCAACTAATATGTAATCAAAAATAGGAATAGACCATTAAGTTTAATTAAATAATTAATAGTTAAATTAATAGTTAACTAAAACTAATTTGATGTTAATAGTAGGCTATAACATTCGAATTATTATTTATTTTTTTCTATGAAAAATACTTTTATTTTCATAAATAAAAACAATCAGCTATATCGAAATTATTTTCATTTTTCTCAAATGTTAATACATATTTTACCGATTACCTAAATGTTTTAATGTTGAAAATACAACAAATATGTAAATAATTAAATTACTTTCCCATTAATCTTAATTTCTAGCTAATATTTAAGTTAATAGTGAGCTAAAGCCAATCAAAAGCTAATATCAGGCAAATCTTCAAGTTATGCTTTTTTTTCTTTCTATGAGATACACTTTTATTTTCCTAACTAAAACGTGAGGGCAAATGTAAGTTTTTGACTGTTGCTAAGCTTATTATATTTTTTTTATTTTACAGATTTTTTAATTTCTTTTTTTACTGTCTATTTAAATTTTTTTTGTTGATTTTTTAATTTTTTTTATATATAATTTTAAATATTTTTCTTATGTCTTAATACTTCAGTTTCGTTTTTTAATAATTTATTAATTTAAAGAAAATGAAATATCTTATACATGTATTTTAATATTTCAGTTCCGTTATTTTTCACCGATTTATAAATTTTAATTTAAGAATTGAAATATCTTCCAGGTTTCTTAATTTTTTACTGATTTGTTATTTTTTTTTAAAACTGAAATAACTTTCACACAGTCACATACTTCAATCTAGTTTTTTTACTGACTTATAATTTTTTTTTTACAATATTGAAATATTTTTCATGTTTTTAAATATTTTTCATGTTTTTAAATACTTTCCATGTTTTTAAATATTTCATTTTCGTTATTAAGATACAAATTGAGAAACGATCAAGAATATTATAAATATTTAACTAAATATTGCTGAATATTTTTTTTTTCAATTCGTGATTTGTTAAAATTTAAATCATGCTACTTTTATATTTTTCAGAATGTTCTCCTTGCCATACGTCAGACTTCTAAAACTGCGTAACTTTCTAATACAAGTTGAAATTAACTAAACTACTACTACGAGTTTTAAAAAATTATTATTTCAATGCTTTATAAAATAATAATTTTTTAAAGCAACAGCGAGCAAAGGATCATAATTTTGATCATATTATTTTCTTCCTCCTTGCTCTTAAATTCTAATACAAAACTTGATACTTCAATGTAACCCACTCTCGATGCGGAAATCATCATCTTGAAAAATTACGCCAAAGTAGTAATTTCCCCCCAAAATAACTACTCATACACTTCTCCGTTATTATTTTACAAATTTATCCTTTTCTATAAAAGAGCAGGGGAGGGGGTTAAGCAGGAATAGTTAGAGATAAAATAGGGGTAGGAGAGCGATCAAATTTAATTGAGTGGAAAGAATTTTATAGTTCGAAATTCGGATGGCCATAAGAAGGGCCCTCCCCCGAATCAGTGTCCCGTTTCCGATGTGATGGAAAGAACCATTAAGAAGAATTCGTTGGGAGAGAGAGGGAGTAAGTTTCATTATATCTATGTAATGATAGAAGGATGGCTCTTTTTAGTAAGATGGCAAATCCGTGGAACTCCATTTCTTCAGCCATGTTTGGTCCTAAAGTTCTAACTAACGCGTTTCAAATTTTAAATTAGAAACCTTAATTCCCCCAGTGAGAAATATATATATATATATATATATATATATATATATATGTTAACTTTAGAATTCTGTGTAGTATAAAAAGACAAAGCGCACTTTTTAATCACATTTATTACAGCTTAAAATAAAATATAAATAAAAAAATTTAAAAAATTAAAATATATAAATAAAACAAAACTATACTAAAAGAATACAATTAATATCTAAACAAAATGAACAAAACTTCTTTTTAAAAAATGCACTAAAAAGCAGCAGAATTTTCAAAAAAAGAGAGAATAAAAATAGAAATAAATGTAGAAAAGGAAAAAAACAAAATTAAAAATATTAAAAATATGACCACTGAAGCCGACGTCTTCAGGGGGTACCGGCCCCAGTGGCCAAAAAACAAAACTTTTTCTATTGAGGAAGAAGGCAAAAGCCTAAAAACCTTCCTCAGTACCCCGAAGGTTTTGTTTAAAAGTCCAGGAGAAAAAAACATGCAAGACATAAAACTAATACAGAAAAGAAACTCATACAACTCATCAGAAACTCAAATTCTTCAGAAAATAAAAATAATAAAAAAATATAAACGTAAATAAAATAAAATAAAAGTAAAAGAATAAAGTAAAATAAAAGTAAAAGAATAAAGTAAAATAAAAATTAAATGAAATAAAAAAAAGAATTGAATAAAATAAAAAAATAGACTAAAAAAATTAAATTAAAAAAAAAATGAAATTCAAAATACAATAAACATAAAATAAAAAAGGAATAAAAAATAAGCATTTATGTTTTTCAGGATACAAAATAAAACAATCGAGATATATATATATATATATATATATATAAAAATCAATATAGAAAAATAAAAAAAAATTGAATAACAGTACACATTTTTGTTTTCACCCAAGGAGGAGGAAATAAATTAATATTTGTCAGATCTAAATCGAAGACCGTAGGGCGCATCACTTTCGAAGGACGTGAGAGAAATTTTCAGTGGTGATTGAAGACAAAAAGATGCACCCAACGTTATTTTTTCAAGCTGAGCAAAAATATAAATACGATATTTTAACCTTTTTATTTTTGCGTCTCTTCGTTAGTTTATGTCGAAAAGTTGTCTAAATTCTGATCGGCGATATAATGTTTCACTTGCATGATTTAGGTAGCAAATTTAAATTATGTTGGCGTCATGAAGTTTAAACACTAACTATTCGTAAGACAGAAAAAATTTAAATTGGCGTTAAAAACTTTATGAATTCTTTTTGCAGTAGTCAGCAAACGATTGAATCTTGCATCGCATGGAGCTCCAGCAGGCCCGGACTGGGATCTAAAATCGGCCCGGGCATTTTAGAGATATCGGCCCTCTACTTCACATCGGTTCCTAATGTATCATTTTTAAGCATTTTTTACTTATAAATTCTTATGAACGTAAGTTAATTTATCGAAGTAAGAAAGTAGATAAAAATTGCTTAATAATCCTTTATAGAATATATTTCAGTTTAAAATACATGGTTCTTATGAGGAAACATAGGTTGATAAAATCAAAGAGAAGGTGAAAGATGAAGAAGTATGTGTAGAATAGTAAATAAAAATATTTATTATACTACACATACATGAATGATTTATATAAACATTTTTTTAAAAATAGATTTAGTGCTTCTTCAAAAGTCATTAAATTAAAATTTAATTTAATGACTTTTGAAGAAGCTCACTATTTTTTGCCACTTTATCGATTATGTCGTCGCTATCTAATTTCATTAATAGATCTTTTTCTATTGCCATTACCATGAGAGCATTCAAATTATCCGGAGATAAAGTACTCCTTCTTCAATTTTTAATTACATTTAATGTGGTGAATGATCTTTCACAAGCCACCTGACTTATTGACAATGTTAGTAAAAATTTTAATGCTAGATCAATTAAATTGTAAGAATTGGTCAATAAATTGAATCTCTGTAATATCTTGTAGCAACAAATAACACAATTTTTGCACGCACTGCGTGTCTCACATTTTAGACTTACTTTTTCTTCTGTTTCCAAAGTAAAGTCGTTATTATCTTCACTTGAATGATCTTCTCTGATTATTTTTTAATCTTCTAAGTCTGAATTTTTCAGTTTTTCTCAATGTAAAACTAAATTTTTTAGTTCAATCCGCAAATTTTCACCTATAACTGTTTCATCAAATTTTAGCAAGAGTTTGCTTAACTCATTTAATTCACCGTTCGGCGTTCTATTGACGCTACAACTGTGCTGAAACTAATGTTATGGACGTTTATTTTAAATGCAGTTGTTTAATCATCAAAAACTGTTTCATTCGACGATGTCTCACCCGGCATCAATTTTCTTTCCTTCAATCTTTTTTGTGGAAATTTGTTTGAATTTCAGTTTCTTCAAATTCCTTATTTGCGCGAATAATAAAATCATCTGTAACTTTTTGTACACCTTCAAAATCTCTCACTATTTTTTTATAGTTCTGAACACATTTGTGATACCATTCCAAAAGCTTTTAAGATGTCTAAACCGGAGGTTAGCAAATATTGGGAGAGCGGTGTTGTTAATTCAAATATTCTTGATTATATTTTGGCGGTGATTACTGTTTCATATTTGCAAAATGATTCTAAAAATATTTTTTCCTTTGCACGGATATCTGGCTTGAAATTTGAATTTTGTTGTATAGTTTCTAAACTTGTAATCAATGTGACATATAACGTCTTTATAGTTAAATCTGAGTTTGAAAATGAACCAAAAATTTTCTTTAATGCAGAATCTTTGGACCACCAATGTGTTTCTCCAATAGTTGCGAGCCTTTTTTTATTTCCTTGCTCGTTACTTTGTTCCCAGATGTTCATGCGTTGGTATGATTCACGGAGAAATACTGCGACGCTATTTAGTAGGCTGAAAAACGATGCACTTTCAATTAGTGCCTTCGTGGTAGCTCCTAAAACTAAATTTAAGACATGTGCATATTGTTAATTCCCGAAAGTAGCTGGAAGTACCGGAATTTTAACACAACTTTGATTTTTTAAATAGAAACCTATATCTTATTTGGCATCATTGGAAAGAGTTTTTGAAAAGAAATAACTTTTACTTAAAATATTTTTTAATATCTCTTACTATTTTCAAGATAATAGATAAGAAAAAATACATATTAAATAGATTTTGACATATTCACTAAAAAAATTTTTTTCGTCATAATGTCTTATACTTTCATTAAAACACATTTGTGCTTTTCTTCCTATGTTTTATAAAAATTGAAGCGATTTTGGTAATTTAAGTTAATTATTTTTGGTAAAAATAATAAATAGTAGTAAATAATCAGAATTTTTTCGTATCTATAATCTTGAGAACAGTAAGAGATATAAAAAAAAATTTCAAGTAAAAGTTACTTTTTTCGAAAACCCTCTCCAATGATGCCAAATAAGATATTCCATTTAAAAAAAATCAAAATTGTGTTCAAATTCTGGTACTACGGGAATTAACAATACCACTATTGAATTCCTTAGGGTCGATTTAGTTATTAGATTTTTTATTTCAAATCGATTATTTGCTCCATTTTCGAAAAAAAAAATGGGTGGCACGCATGGTCTGAATCACCCTGTATATTAAAACAATATTATTACTACATATATCATATATATGTTATTTAATATTATTATTATTTGCGCAATATTATTTGAAATTCATGCAATGTATAAAAAAATTTTTTTGCTGCTGGCTCGGCCGTCAGGCCAGACCGGCCCACCGGGCATTTGCCCGGTCTGCCAACTGGCCAGTCCGGGCCTGAGCTCCAGTGAGATTTAAGTGCTCTAGTTACTTTGAAAGTTATCGAAATCTTGATTGCAAAATTCGTTCCTCGCTATCACAAAAGTGAGTTAACAAAAATGTAATGTTATTGTTGGAGAGGGAAAAGTGATTTCATGTAAAATGTCATTGTGTTGGAGGGGGATATTGCATAAGAAATTTTCCTAAGTGAATTTAAATTTAATTACTTTCAGTATGCTCTTTTGAAAATTTTCAGAAAAAAAGTTTTGTATTCCTTTGGTTTAGTATTCCTTAAATTAAAAGCAAAATATAGTTGAAATATATATCAAACATAGCCAAAATCTGAATTTTTCTCCTTCTTGTTTTCAAATATTAAGAATAATTTTTAAAAACTCACGTGCATAAATCTGCAAAATATTGTTATGTTGTACAGATACTCAATGTGTAAATTTTTTGTACCATTCATACCTACTTTTTTTTGGGTAATATATTATGAATCAGAGAATTGTTCTATTTAAGATAAAATTTGATAACATTGCTGAGGGTATACATCTTTATATTCAAAGAGTATATATATATATATCATCAAACGACGAAAAATTTAAAAATTAAAAACTTTTTAATTCAAATATGACAAATGTATTTCTTTTGCGAACTAAATATAAATACATATGCATTTTGTATGATTTAAATTATACATGTTTTGTATTGTATATAATTCGAATTAAATTTACATTACAATAGATTTTGGAAAAATAACTTGTTTTCTTTACGAAACTGAGCTTTTCGCAGAAACATTTCTGTGAGCAAAATTAAAGATTTAATTATAATTTTCTAATAACTGCAGTCCTATTTAACTAAAAATAAATAATTAATCTCACACATATAACAGTTGTGACATTTTAAAATAAATTTTTCAAAAAAAAAAAAAAAAAAAAAAAAAAAAAAAAGAATGTTACAATACATACTAATGTACGTTTACAATAAGTTAATGCCAGTTTTTGTATAAAGTTCTAATTAATTATTTAAATTAAATTTTTTTCTGTGTTAAAAAGTAATACTCAAATGTAATTAAATAGATATAAGAATAATATATATGTTTGATATAGTAATAAATACTTTAATTCATGATTTATTTATATTAGCAAAAATAAAAAATAATGACAAACGCTCACAATTTAATATTTATAAAAAAATCGTTTGATACATAATCCAAAATGGCGGATCTGTTGCTAGACCTTGTGTTTTATCCCTTTTCCCCTATCTATAGAGAACAACTGCTTACTTCCGAGTGCGCGCGCATCGCTTCCGTTCTACCACGTAACAAAACGAACGTCTCCCATTAGTTTTCAGTAGTCATTTCTTTTTCGCTCTTTCACTCACTTCCACTTTCCAATCCGATGACTTTTAAGGAAGAAAGTTTTGGTAAAAGAGGTTATGAAATATCAAAAAAATTTTTTTTTTCTTTCCCCAGTTCATAGAATACTTTTTCTACGTAGGAAATGTAAGAAATGTAGATTCGAAAGAAAAGTACCAAATAGAAAAATATATATATTGGAGGTCTGGGGGAACTTCTTGGAGAGTTTTTCAGCGCATTATTTATTTAGCTTATTTTATTCGCTCTTCTAGGAATAAGAAAAAAAAGGAAGAAAACCTTTCTAGGCAAAGAAGAAAATAACCGTGACTGATGGATATCATTTCGATAAAGGCAATGAATCACGGGAAAACATCTTTTTTTTCGTCTTTTTTTAAAGGGACAAATAACTTTTCGTAGGGAAAAGTACGATCGTTTGATCCCACATTATTAGTTCTTTGGAAGTAAAAATAATTTTATAAAAATGAATTTTATTGCAAAAGAGTAAACTTCAAATTTTATTTAGAGAATATCTCTTTGAGGAGAATAGTCGAGTTTTGAAAAGTTTGGAAATGTTACTTTAGGTAATTGCTTTTTTCTAGAAAGTTTTTAAGTCCGTGAAATCAAAGTTATTTTTAAAAAAATCCCAAGGTTATAACCATGTAAGAATATTAAATTTTACTTAAATACGAAAAACAAGTACGTTAAATGACACTGGAATATTTTTTTTCTGAACTTTTTTTCACTGATTACGTAATAGTATATATTATTTTATAATAAAAAATTAATATATAAAGCGCAATATTTAATTCCTAAGCAATCTCATAATACATAGAGAAGTAATTAAATATGCATGAGTGCATTTTTTAAAGGACAAAAGAAGGGCGAATTAATATGGGAAACGATTAGCTCTTTTGGAACAAAACTAATTTTGAAAAATTCAATTTAATTCTTTAAGAGAAAATCTATTTTTGCTTTAGGAACATATTTAAAAAAAAAAATTTCTGCTTTCGACATGTTTTTAAAAAAATTATACAAAACAAAAACAGATAAAACTATTTTATGAATACTAAGGATCATTAAAGAGTTAGAACACTAACCCATAAAGAACGAGATTAAGATTTGCATTACTAGTTAAGTAATATATTTTATTCACATATCATTGCTATTAATCCTACTTACTATATGCAAGAAATATAAATAAAAAATATAGTTTAGTTATGTACATTAACAACTTTCTAAACATAGTCATTTGAATTGAACTTATAAAGCATGACTATAACTAGTATTTTAACGGTCTTATTTAGTTTGTTTATTACAAAAAATATTTAGAGACGTTGAAAACTTAATTAAAAATAGATTTTTAGCACCAACGAGTTTGACTTTTAACCAAAAATAAATAACTAAATTTTAAAAAAATTAATCAAAAAAAAATATAATTGTTAGTAGAATATTGGTATCAATTAAATGAAAGTTGATAGTAAAATTTAAAAAAACAAACATACTTTTTAATTTATATGCCTGAATTTTTTTTATTTCAAATTAATAAACATTTAAAAGCTTACAATAAATCTTATATTAATTTTATTCTTTACATCTAATTAAAACTCATTCAGGCAATATGTTATTAAGAAAAATCATAACTATTTAAAAAACATTTTTGATTTTATAGTTGTTTCATTACTGATTTGATTACCAATAAATTCCCCAAAATTTCGTTTAGTCTCTAAATTAAATAAATTATGTTTTGGGAGTATTTTTGAGAAGCTTAAGAATAAAATGAAATTCGCGAAGAAAAAAAAATTGTTAAGCAATTTATTGTTACTTTTAATATCATATTCAACTTTCTTAAAATGCTTTTAAAATGTATAACTGCCGCGAAAAAGAATAGCTCCATTTTTCTTTAATTTTTCATAAAATAATAGCCAAGAATTTAAATGCTATATGCTACACACAACGTGTTGTTAATGAAACATATCTATATTTTTAATTTCATACAAAGACATATTTAGTAAAAGTATTTCGGGCACAGGTCTTCAAATTATAATACAGAGTCATTCATAATTCCCTCTGTTTACTACAACCTTATATTTACTACAACTGGCTTCAGTGGTACATATTACTGCCATCGAAAGGCAACTGCTTAAATTAAAACTTGAATACTTTCGTAATAATTTCTTTTGTTCTTTTTTGCCATATTGGTCTTCGTTTTTTTACTATAACGCTACTAAACCCCGGTGGGAATTAAGAATAACCCTGTAGTAATAATGCTTATTTTATTTTTCTATAGAACATTTAAATTTTGCATATTTAGTCATTTGAGTTATTTACACATTTGAGTGTTTTGAATTTAGTATTAAATATATTTAATATAATACTTAGCATTAAAATATTTTAATTTTTGTATACATTTTTGAAAATCAAGAAATTTTTTTAAGTGCTTAGGAGAAAAAAATGGCAGGAAATTTATAATTGATACAAATTAACAGGAACGAAAGATACATTTTTTATAGTCTTTATATATGTTAACTGAACTTAACTAGTCAGAAAATATTTTCACAGCAACAACAACAAAAAAGAAGAAAAAAATGATGAGTACAAAATTAATTTTCCAAATCCTGCAGCAGAAATTATTTTGAAACAAAGCTAGAATAACTTTGTAAGACAATTTCTAGAAAACTTTAGTGTTGGAATGCAGGTAAATAGAATTAGAGAATTTTATAATATTTGTACAATTTTTGAAAAATTTTTCATTTTAAAGATAAAATAGGATAAATTTCACTACTTTATATTTACTGGAACAGCAATTTCATCATATTTATTTTTCCATTAAAAAAACATTTAGCTCTGAACTTTATACTTGACTGTTATACTACAGCACAGCAAACAGACAATCTAGACATACGAAAACTGTATCCTTAATACAAAAACTACTAAACAATTTTAATTTTTTTTTAAAATTAGTCATTTTAATTTGAATAGAATTACTTTTCTTTTAAAAGAGTTTAGCAAAATATAAATAAAAGAACGAAATATTGATAATTATAATAAAATTCAAAAATGTATTCAAATTATGTATTCAAATGATTATGTAACAATTATGTATTCAAATGATCCGAAACTAATACGTGTGCAATATTGCTGATTTTCAGAATTCCAATTATTTTGAGCTAATTGATTCTTCCTGGAATATTTAATCTCACATCATCAAAACGCATAAAAAAATCTTTCTAACCAATCGTCAATATAAAAAATATATATTTTCTCACGCCAAAGCAATATTATTCGCATTGGGGACAAATCTGGCAAAAACGGCGGCTGTTCCAGAAAAATAACCACCAACTCACATAGAAGGAAAGGGGAGGTTGTGGTAGGAAGACAAACAATACGGAAAGGGTGTCTACGGGACAGTTATTGCGAGTATTTGTCGTGTTATCCGACCGACTGACGTTGACAAGCGGCAACAGGGGGGCTAGCAAAGAAAAGGGGGTGATAAAACGTGGATCCGTAACGCTGGATATTGGATGTACATTCCATAGCTATTCCCACAGAAAAAATAAATATCCGGAAAGATATAAAAAAAGGAGATAGGATATTGTCAAGAGAAAACGTCTTTCGGATGATAGTCATCGTCGCCTTCGCTAAACCCCCCTAACCCTCTCGATCCTCACATGCTAGGATGAAGTTGGGGAAAATGACAAAGATGATAGGGAAAAAGGAGGATTTCTAGAAGGGAAAATCTTGTCAAACCTACGATTTGTCTGCTCGAAATAGTTGGTTTACTTTCTTAGCTTCGATATTTTGTTTATACTTTACTAAAAAAGGTTGTTTATTTCGACGATCTGAATATACCCTGACTAGTAGACAAATTGAAAGTATTAGTTTTTTTTTATTAGACTATATAATGTTTCTTCTTTCCTGGTTTAAATGGAAATTTTTTTTTTTCTTTTTTAAACTAAGAATATCTTAAAAACATATATACAAAAAGCAATGAATAAAATATTACATTCGGCAGTAATAACAGCTGTATTATCTGTGGAACATAGGAAAATGGTGCAAAAAATTTCAAAAATCAAATAAAAAATACAAGTTCCAACACATCACAGTTTATCTCACTATTAAATATTAAGCATTTATTAAAACACTAATTTAATAAATAGTTAATGGCAAAACTTATAGGTATAAAGATATTTTATTAGAAAATTATTCCATACATTCTTTATGGACAAACTTCCGGTAATTATTTATGGTTGTATTCCTAAATACTAAAAATAAGGACTATATCTGTTGATGAGACTAGGGGATTCAACGGATAGCGCTCTCACTTTCCATTTACGTGTCACAAGTTCGAAACCCGGAAAGCTGGTCCGATCGCATACTACATCCAACCGAATCTATTACGATCCGAACGTAAAAATATTGCCAGTGGTACATCTTCTACCCTAGTACCCGCCACGACGCTAGACTGGTGTCTGGAGGAGTTCTCATGAAAGCCGCACTATACCAGGAATTTCATTTTTTCGTCATTGTTTATCACTAAAAACAGTCATTTGTTTATTTTAGTTTCCCCTTTATGATAAAGCCGAGGGAGTATGTCATGTTTTCCTCTTCATGAAACGTAAGTGCGGATGTTAAGTAAATAATTAATACATTTGACAAACTTGACACGCTTTAAAATTTAGAAATAAAGAACACGATATATATGTCCGTTATCAAGATATATAAGATTTGACAATGATAAAGTTATTTTCACCCAAGTCTTGATGCCCTTGAATCTTGTTTAATTCATATGAATGCATATTTTTTTGCTAACGACATTAGTTGCTCACGACCTCTTCAAAGCGCGTGGAAATGCATTTTACCCTGATTTGCCCCTCTCGGCCACCGTGGTTTTTTCTTGTTCGGTTTATCTTCTTTTTTTCTCTCTCGTCAACTATGGTTTTTTTTTTAGTTCTGCTTCTCTTCTTTATTTTTAAATTTTTCGTTGGCAACTTTGCGTTTTATATTTTAAATCCCTTTTGTTTCTTCTAACTCACGCCAGGCAAGTCTTGGAATGGGGCACCTACTTTTTGAGACATGACGACTGTTATTTCCAATTTGTACATTTTTAAAGAAAATTACATTTTTAAGCAAGTAAAAAATATAGATAGTTCTGCAAAGACGAATTTGACCCGAGGTTTGATCCAACAGAGGTTGGGCTCCAAATTGCAAGGATATAGAATTAAAAGTTATAAAACCGATACGGTTTTACTATTGTTAAACACCATTTTTATAATAAAATATTTCCATATATGCAGTTCTTTAGTCTAAAATGATTTACTGTATGCGAAATAGTAATAATACTAAGTACCAATAATAATAATACTGAATGATTGATGAATGAAAACCTACCTCTGCATAATCCGCCCGTGCAATTTGAGATGGTGACATCTTTCCCTGCACAGTAACGACCTCCGTTGGATGGGCTTGGGTTTGAACACGATCGACGACGGTAATGCTTGCAGTCTTGGCCGCAACTCGACCAAGATGACCACGAAGTCCACCTGCCATCAATTGCTAAAAAAGATGAGAAAAATAATGTAAAATATTGTGGTATAGAATTTAATAAAATAAGGGCTAAAATTGACTATACTGGGCTAAACATAAATGACATTCTGTCAACCAGGTGAGTTGATCAAATGGTGAAAGCTAAACAACGCAAACAAAGTACAAATTAAAAATTCTTCCTGTTCCTGTTCTGTAAACAAAAAAAACATTTCCCTTTCTGTTCTATAAACAAGAAGATTCTTCTACGTTAAATAGAATTCGTTAAATAGAACGAAGATTCTTCTACATTTTCACAATAACATGAAAATATCCCGCTTCTACATGTAAGATTACCTAAATGGAATTCATGTTATTTTGAAAATGTATATTGCATATTGAAACGGGACATATATACACTGCTTCAAATGTAGGATTACCGAAATTATACAGATGTCAGTTTAAAAATATATTGTATATCGCAACATAACATATATCCGCTTCAAGGGTAGATTTATTTTATTTATACGTAAGAAGATCAAGCGAGAAGAACGGTTTATGTCCATGGAAATTGATTCTGAAAGATGAATTTCAAGGTTTTACGGAACTTTGGGTACAAATTTTTGTCGCAATTGCATAAATACTTGATCTTGCTTGATTCATGTGTGAGGATTTCAAATTTTGAATTAGTTTTTCTGCTAAAGGTACAGAGATTTTTTTCTTAATGACATTTTTAGTCTATTTTTGTCAAAATGTGCAAGCTCAAAAGCGTTATGTGTAACACAGGGTCGCATAAATGTTGCGACAATTTTCTAGGGAAAGATTATCAGGAATATGACGGCATAGGAACTCGTGCTAGTAAATGTACGCGGCTAGGGGCGCTTACCCTACTACTATCCGTTCAGAAGTATACGAAGAAGCAGTTCATAATAGGGGAGAATACAAAGCGACACATTTCCGGGCATGGGTTCCTATGCAATTTTAATCCCGATGGTGTGCCCTTACTCCCCTAGATGTTTGTTGCACATTTATTTGACTTCTGGTTATATATATATATATAGTTTTTAAACTTTCGGTTAATTATATATATTGTTTTAAAATCATCGAAAATTATTTCTATTGCTTCAAAAATAACGAAAAAATTTCATTAAAAAAAAAAAACTGGAACTTGAAAAAAGAAATTGATTGCAGATTTAATATCAAAGTTGTGATAATATCCAAGAACCGTTAAAAAAATTCTATGCAATAAAACAAATAGTTTCCTAGTGTTGTAGAAAATATCAACCATTTTAATACTCGATCACAAAAAAGATTATTTCTTTAGTCACTGTTTAATATTTAAAACATTATTTCCGGCATTTACAATATTTCTTAGCGAAGAACTAATTATTTACCAACACTCTTCTAGCTAGAAAGTTGCAGTTGAACATGAAAGTCTATTCGTGTATATATGTTCTAAAGACGAAAATTCTCAGTTCTTAACAAACTCTTTCCTTTTCATTTTATTCCAGGGCCGAATCGGAACTTTTTTCCACCCTTTTCTCAGGTGAAGCGGACATATCATTATCGTACATCTCTTACAGACCAACAATCCTTAGTCAGTATACGACAACCTTCAGAGGGCATCATCTTTTATTCCTCTAAACTTCTTCAATATAACAAGGAAAAGTTGGCGTAGTTTTTTTTTCTTTTTTAAGAAGTGTCTCATTTCATTCAAGGAAAATAAAGAATTTTGGCGAGATTCCTGAAAATTGGGAGTACGAAGAAATCTGAAATCTTCAACTTCTGACACTTTTGCGTAGTTTTGCTTATTAAGTATCGACCGGATGTAGGTAAAGTTCGATTTAGTTTAATTTTCAGCAAAAAATAGAAGTTTAAAGTATTCGGATAAAAAAAAACTGTAACGAGTTCGATTTTTTTTAATAATTATCTAAAATGTAAAGTTGTATAATTAACTCTTATAAAAATGACTTAGGACTAAAAAAGTTTAAAAGACAACTTTCATCACAAAATAACTGATTATTTAACTATATAAAACTAAAATATTTACTTAAATAAAATCTCAACTAACTTAGGGCAGTGTCGGGTACCCCCGCCCACTGTCAATTTCATATGTATAGAATATTTTTTCAAGCCAATAGGCCATCGGACATTAATTTTTATATTAAAAAAAGATTATTTTCAAAGTTTCAAGTATTTATGCAGCTGGTAACATGGTAAACAATAGTTTTGAAAATATGTTGAATGCAGTAGTCAAATGTTTTAAATTTCTATTTTTTTAAGTTAAACTATTATTTTTTTGTGGTTTATTCTTTTTGCATTATTTAATTAGATGATAAAACAATAGAAACATACAAAAATATTGATTATTACTCAATATTATACAGAAATATAAGCAATACTCCTTAAGTGGGAGGGGCAATCCGACTCTACCCTAAGTTTAATCAAATAATTTAATTGCTTTACACACTCCTCTAATACATAGAAACATATAACACGTATTTATTTATTTAAAAGCTGAAAAAGTATTCCAAACATATAGCCTCTTTCATCCCATATAGAGTGAATGTATTTTTGCCTCTACTATCCCTATCTATAGAAAGATAACTAGAGTAATATTATTAGAATCATTTGTTGACTGTTGATTTCTGGCACGTCTTCTATAAGCAAAGAAAACACCCAAAGTAATAATGTAGGAAAACACTCTGCTCGATTAGGTCAGCTACAAGAAGAAATGCGAGAGTTGCATTATTTGGGGCGTTACTGGTTAAAAGAACTTATCCATACGAATATCTTATCGATAATAATTAGAGAACCTATTTTCTTCTTACCGAAACTCTAACATATATACTAGTACAAATAATATAACACCATTCAGGTGGAAGTTGAAACTTTTTGAGGTGAAAAGTAGATCTTAAGAAAAGATCATTTTGATAAAATTAAATTGTGTTATAAACATCAATTTTAAGCATCAATTTATGAAAGCTTTTTTTTTTAAATTTTAGTTTCAAGAAAGGCATTAGAGGTAACTGTTTCCTTCAATCAAAAAAACACTTTTTAGGTATAGTTTGGTTTCTCAAAAAATGGTGCAAATAAAAGTTCTGAAATTATAATATAAGGCAAGCCTACAATATATGGCCATATTTTTTTTTACGAATCAAAATAAAAGTACCAGGAAT
Source organism: Parasteatoda lunata (assembly GCA_949128135.1). Lineage (NCBI taxonomy): Eukaryota > Metazoa > Arthropoda > Arachnida > Araneae > Theridiidae > Parasteatoda > Parasteatoda lunata. The sequence goes on along the minus strand of OX421973.1, from coordinate 64,597,849 downwards.
ACAAGAAATGTTTCGCATATTTTAAATTCCCATACTCAACACATTTTAAGTCAAAAAAAGGAAATATTGAGAAGAACAGAATCTGAAAATATTTTCTGAAAAAAGCTTAAAAGTGGCCATCTCTCCTTAACGTTGAGTTGAGTAGGCCACCCAATTCAATAACGGAAAAGCGAAATTAAAATGTAGAAAATTATATATTTTAATGCAGTTGACCATAGCACTGGTTGGAGAGCCAGAGAAGTGTGTTAAATTTTGTTAGCTGACAAAAAAAAAAAAAAAAAAAAAAGAGAGAGAGAGGAAAAAAAAACAAAAAAAAACCCCGACGTGTATTCGCATTAAGGTGCACGTTAAATCTGTCGGGGCTGGAAGTCCTCTCGTTGGTTGTGGGGAATTTAGAGAAAGGGTAATCAGCTCAGGCGCTGCCACGTCGCCTAACCAAGGGAAAAATCATGACGCATTCCTACCATGAAAATAAAAAATAAAAGCCCTAAAAATAGGGCTAGGTGCTGCGTCATAGTTGGGTGATGATGATGGTGCAGTTAACCATGGAAAATAATTAAAAAAAATCTAATAAGCAAAGTCTAATTAATTATTAGTCTAATAAGTTAATTCATTACTTTCAAAAAAGTTTAAAGCTTTACCACATATTTGTTGAAGTTTGTTCATGTACAGTGCGCAAAAAAAAAGGAAAAAAAAGGACAAACTTTTGATTTAATTATCGGATTTTAATGTTCTAGGACTCATTCTTAATAGTTCGAGGGGGTGACTTAAAATATGCTAATTATTTAACGCAAACGATATTTTAAGTTAAGAAATCAGACACAAAATGTACTGTCTCTTAATAAAGATACCTTTTCTTGCAAAGAAATCGGATTTCTGATTCTCTAAGTATAGAGTTGAGGCGCAATTTGGAAAATATGGTCCCCATAGTTTGGTCAAGAGATCGATCCAAAGTTTGGAATTCGGATTTCTGATCCTATCAATGCTAATTTTAGTTTCTGCATATCTTGCCATATCTCGAGAACTTATTGAGCGAATTGAAAAAATTTAGCATGCAATTATAAAATTCATTTATCCAAAAATTCCATGCAAAAAAGTAAAATTTTGTAAATATTTATTATTTTTTATTACTTTACTTAATAATAGTCGAAAAAGTTTGAATTGTAATAAAGCGAAATCAGTTGAATAGTTTTTGAGAAATCGAATTTTAAATATACGACCGTTTTAAAACTTGATTTCTCAGGAAATATTTGAACCATTTCGGTGAAATTTTGTATTTTGCCATGTAAAATTTCATACTTTAAAATGACGTAAAAAATTGCATTCCTTACAAATCAAAATTTTTCTGACCGCCATTTAATAAAATAATAAAATATAATAAATATTTATGAGAAAAATATTTTTTGCATTAAATTATCTTTGGATAAACGAAATATTTAATTGTGTGCAAAAAAATTTCAGTTCGCTTACAAATTCCGTGAGATATGAAATACAGAAAAAGTAGAATGAACATTAAGGGGTCCAAATTTTTTATCGCTCTCCTAAACAAACTACGGGGGTGATATTTTCTAGATTGTGGCTACCCCCATATTCCGGGGTCAGACATCCGAATTCATCGAAATAAAAGGCATGTTCATTCAAAGATAGTACGTTTTTGTGTCTGATTTCGTAAAGTAAAATATCGCCTGCACTAGTTAATTAGCTTACTTGAGGTCACCCCCTCGAACGTTACCATTAAGAATGAGCTCTAAAACGTGAAGATCCGATCGCTAGATCAAGAGTTATTTATGGTGGTCCGTTTTTTTTCCTTTGGCACACTGTATATTTCCAGAGTCTGTACATGTTTTATGGAGCCACTGCATGCACCTTACACATCGTATCCAGTCATTATTTTTAGTTGTGGTATTGTTCTCTTCTCCACAGCTAGCACACTTATATTCATGAAATTCTACATCTGTAGAATCGGATAATGTTTAAATTTGTTCTTAAATGCATTATAAAAAAACTCTATAGAAAAAGTATAATTTTCCTTACATTGTCGAATAAGAACACTTTTTCATGGCATGAATGCTTTCTGCTAAAATGCACATGACTATGAAAAGATATTTTTCTCTTTGATATACCTCAAGAAACGTATTATTTTACCTAAAGAGATGATACAGAAGTTTTATAGTCTTCTGGAATTTTAACCCAATTTGAGTGCTATCGCTTAATGTTAAGATATTCATAAAAAGTGAGTAATAGTTACACACGAAAAACTAAAACTTAAAGATGAAACCTTTTCTTCTTCGCTTCCATTCTCCGGTATGTTCGTTTCTTAAGAAAGTCAAAAATCAGTTTAATAATAACAAACTAAAACATGAAAAAGTTTTAATTGGGTACTTGCAACTCAAGATGAAGAAAATCACTGATACATAGGCACCTAATGTAAGACCTCTGTACCAACTGATTTTTTATAAGCAATGTGGCGTGTTCATATTCTGGACATTTCTGGCTAAGGTTAAGCTAAGTTTCTCCACATAAATTAGAATGGTAATCAAGGTGAAATTAATTAAATACAAAGTCATATCGCATATCGAATTTGTTAAGACATAATTCTTTCTTATCTACGACTTTTATTTAAGCTAGATCTAAATTTATTATTGCAACCCGTGATTATTTTTGTTTTGTGAATCTGGAACTTCGTTAGTTGTTTATGTTCTGAATAGCTTTGTGCCTGTTTCTGAGTTAAGTAAAAAAAACAAACAACCGAATCTTCCTTTGTGAAAGAATCTAGAATATGTAATTTAAGAGAACTCACATTTAACTAAAACTCAACTAAACTATTTCACTCAACTAAAACATGAAAAAGTTTTAATTGGGTACTTGCAACTCAAGAAGAAGAAAATCACTGATACATAGGCACCTAATGTAAGACCTCTGTACCAACTGATTTTTTATAAGCAATGTGGCGTGTTCATATTCTGGACATTTCTGGCTAAGGTTAAGCTAAGTTTCTCCACATAAATTAGAATGGTAATTAAGGTGAAATTAATTAAATACAAAGTCATATCGCATATCGAATTTGTTAAGACATAATTCTTTCTTATCTACGACTTTTATTTAAGCTAGATCTAAATTTATTATTGCAACCCGTGATTATTTTTGTTTTGTGAATCTGGAACTTCGTTAGTTGTTTATGTTCTGAATAGCTTTGTGCCTGTTTCAGAGTTAAGTAAAAAAAACAAACAACCGAATCTTCCTTTGTGAAAGAATCTAGAATATGTCATTTAAGAGAACTCACATTTAACGGGCTAGGCTTACTCAAAATAGAATGGAAACAACAGTTTCCGACATCAACAAATGTCACGTTTCAACAGCCTAACAGGATCAATACACAAACAGACGTCAATTCAGAGATTTCAGCATAGCAACTATATTTACCTAAGTAAGCTTTAAAATTATTTCTTTAGATTCGTGGTGTACGAGTTATATTGGCAAGCGTACAATTGTATAAACTGCAAGTTTTAGTAATTACGTAATTAAACCTAGTTGACACAAGTACCAGTTAAAGTAAAGCATCTTTCTATCCTAAAAAACTTGAAATTAGTTTATTTGTGGTCTATGGAAAAAAAACTTCCTGCAGTTTTCCATTAAGAGACAACAACCTTAAGCCAAACTTACAAACAAATTAAGATTAAAAAAAAATTATTTTAAATTTATGGTTAAAAACAAAAACAACGAACAAGTTTTTACAATGAATATTTAATGAGATAAAATGGCAACACGAAAAGTAAATAAATTTATTGACAAGCAAACTTATTTTATTCATTGAAGTAAATCCCCCAAAGTAAATCAGATAGTCAAGACAGAAAACTGACAAATAAAAAAAAGTTTAAAAACTTCTGGGACTACTTTTAAGAGTTAAAAAGAAAGATGAGACGCTTACAAAACGTACTGACAAATAATAAAAAAAAAGATGGCGGTGAAGTGATGGTGTGGGGAAGGATTGGTACAAGGCGAAAAAGAGAAGTACAAGTGTAGAAGTTCTTATTTAATGAAGCGGTAATCAGAGATGGGAGAGCTTCAGCCACCGCAACTTTGATGGATTGCCCATCTGAGATACATTGGAATGGAATAGTTCGCCGATGCTGCCACCGAAAAGAAGAAATAAGAGAAATGTTTCTGGGAGAGAAGAGAAGTAGTAGAAAAATTCTCCGTTCAAAAAAAAGAATCGGTCGATGAACTAGATTGACCGATTCGGGTTATTTCCATTGCAAATATGTAAGTAAATCGAAGATAAATTTAGGACTTTCTTTCATAGAAAAAACCGAAGTAACCGAAGACAAATATAAAAGACATTTGGTTAATAATAGAGATAAGAAAAACTTTTAGGGACCAGTTTTGTGGCTAAAATGGAAAGCATGAATATGAAAAGAATTCGCTTTAGTTTAGCACGAGCTTATTTCTATGAATAGAGTTTCTTTAAAACTTTTAACTATCTTAAGAAAGGCAATAATAATTTATGGGTTTGTTTGCTTTAGTAACTGTAAAAGAGAAAAATATCATGTTTTTGGATATTCTATGTTTTGGAAATCGTAAAATATTTTTTTGATTTAAAAGGTTTTCAACTTTTAAAATTATTCACTGCTGTAAAAATAAGCAGAATATTATTTGTAAAAGTAAATTGATTGGAGTACGAGGATAACTATATTCTGGCCCATATTTTTCACGCAACATCCTTATATCCTTTTCCTTAAAAAAAAAAAAAATTAAATTCCGATAAATATCAAAATACTGATAAAATATCCAACATTTTAATGAAAAAAATTAAAGTTATTGCTAATACAACAGAATGTTTGATCTTATAATTTTTTCTTTTCAATATTGACTAATAACCAACAATAAAAATGTAACTTTTTTAAGAAAATAATGGAAAAAAAAAACACACGCATGTTTTTGTATCTATTACATTTACGAAATTAGTTCAACTTAAAACTAACCAGAGAGTGCTCTAAATAATAAAGAAATTTAAAAATAACTCTTATGATAATGATTTATTTAAAAAGTAAAAAAGAATTATCTAATGAAAACATAAATTGTCATAATAACAATGATATAACTTTGAAATTTTTCTTTCGGTTTTTATTATTATTATTAAAGTAACGAAATACATTGGAACCCCAAAATTCAACTTAATTAAGTAAAAACTTCTATTTTATATGTGAAGTTGAATGTTTTCTACACTAAAAAAAAACAAAAACAAATTTTATGTGATTTATGTAAAGTGTGTAATTTTTTGGAAGGAAACAATAATAAAAAATTGCATATATTTATGATAAATTTAATGCGGTTGAAATGTTCAATTAAAAGTTTATAAAGTAAAAGGAAGAATCTTAAGAAAAATAGAAGATTGAATAAAGGCAAGGAACATTAATGTCAGACTTTAGAGAGAATGTTCCATACAAGTTGCAATAAATCTATTTAAACAATATTTCATTTTTTAGTTTTTTGGAAGTATTATTATCAACACAATAATCATTTGAAAGAGAAGGATAACAATATACTTTCAATACTATGCCATATATTTTGACAAATAATACATCAAGACTTAATTTTAGAATAGAGTTTTATAAAAGCACAAAGGCCATTATTTTTAAATACATTTTCTATAACAAAAGTAGCAATAATATGTTTATAATAATATAGAAATACAATCGTATAGAAATACAATTACAATAATATAGAAAATTTAAGCCTTATGATATATAAATTAGGTATTATAATACATATATATATATACGTGTTATAAAACATAGTGTCATATAAGTATTATAATAAGTACATAAATAAGGTTTGATAATAATGTGAGGTCAATTCTAAGAGATTTATTTCAGCTAGAAATAATCAGATAAGCATTGGTTATGTAGATAAATAATGATTTCACATAATACTTTAACTCATTCCAGGAAAATCATAGAAATGTTATAAAATGTGGTATTGTTTTTAATGAAATATACTTAAATTACATTCATTAAGGTATCTGACAGGCGAAAATATATGATTTTGGACAATTTTTAATTTAAAAATTTGCTTTTTTTAACCACATTTATCCGTAACTCAGTGGTATATGCCCTTGATTTTAAGATGATAGTTCAAAACATGGCGGATAGTCATCTAAATAAAATCCTCGAAATATTTTTTGTTTAGAGCGATAGAATATTTTTTAGTGTTAAGCATATATGCAAAACAAAATACCTTATTTCTACCAAAAAATGGTTGTTTAAAAAATATAAATAATATTTTGTCTACTTTATAAGTTTTTACACATAATTAAACATATAAACTAGTTTTTTTAAATATGAAATATATTAATATTAAAAAAAAAGTTATAGAAACTAGTCAGATACCTTAAGACACGAAAAAAGTTCCGTGCATGAAAACTAATACTTTATTTAAGAAATAAAATAGTTAGTACAAGCCATTCTTTACTTGAACTTAACGTTAGTAGAGTCATTTACTTGAACACTAGTTTTTTTTAATGACGTTTGCTTTATTTTATTGAAAGAACCCATCATAAAAACTTGTGATAAATCTCAAGTGGAATAATTGTACACGTTAGAAAAGATGAATTTGTTAATAACCACTTCAAATTATTAAAAAAATTAACGTATTTTAAAATTTTCTAAATAAAAAGTGGAAAACAATAATTTCTAGATGTCTTCAGAACTCTTAAAATTAATGAAAACTATGCGTCATTGTATTAATGAAAAATATTTATTGAAAAGGTGCACTTACGCACGTTTGGCCGAAAATGTTAACGTGAAAATAATTATTTATGCTATATTCTATTACCTTCAAAAAAAGAAATGATGAATGATACTGAGATAATATTTTAATTACTTCGGTTAAAAGAACTCTTTCCATACAAATACTTTGAAAATCGCAGCTCAATTAGATTTATGTCCTTATCAGTCGTATTAAAAGAATATAAAAATAGAATAGCACGTGATATCTACAATTAATTTTTTACTAAGTCAAAATGGGTGCTGTCTTATGAGTTATAGCGGTCATAATGTTTAACACGACTCATTTACGAGGAGTGGAATATAAAATGCCATCCTACGCGTGTCAAATAGCAACATTACTTAATTTTATGAGCTACGTTGGAATAAAAGACTTCATTGCGAAATAGAAAAGCTCAATTTACAACTGAATCATTTCAGAAAACTTTTTGATTTAAAGTTCCAAAGCGGTAATTATTTTAACTGCAGTCAACTAAAGTAATAAAATATTTTCTTTGAAGACGAAATTTTTCCGAGAAATGGATTTGAAAGAAACTGTCAAAAATTGCATGAATTAGACATTAAATTACCAGTTATATTTCAAATAAAATTTTATATTTCTAGCATTGCTATGATGTATAGTTAATTATGTTCATTGTTATGGGTTTAAAAGTTAAATATAACGCATCCAATGCATAAACTTTTCTTTCGAAAATTGTCTTCGTGACCTAAATATACTCTGTTTCTTAAATATACTGCACTGTAAAATATTCCGGATTAAATTATGGTAAAAAGTACCTGCACCGGGGGGGGGGGGGCATCATCCACAAAATCCATTCAATCGTAAAAGCCATTTTTTTTCTAAATTTAAAATATTATACCGTAATTTTTTTTACAGTACTATTTATTTAAATAGAGTGATTCAGTGATTTTATGGTAATTATAACTAAAAATTACGGTATATCAGAATTTTTTGTTTCGTAATATGTTCCGGTAAAAATGGAATTTACGGTAAATAATACCGGCACATTGAGTACCGGTACTTTTTTATTGCTCATAGTGTAAAACATAATGTTGTAAAACGCATAAACAGAGAAAAACATTAAGAAAATGCTATCTGTATTAAAAATAATTCGGTGAATATTTCGGTGAATGCAAAGCTGTGCTCAAAAAGCCTGTGATGAATCAAATTATGAGATAACTCGTGAGAAAACAGTTCAAGTATTAATTTATTTCTTGGAGGATTTTTTAAAAATATTTTTTAAAAAGAGTACCAAACCATAGTAATGAATTTGATGTTTCTAATTAATTTTAACAATATTTATAAATAGAATTCTTCTACTTAATGGAATTGTTGTCATTAGAAATAAAACATAGTAACTTGCATCATTCAGCATTGTCATTAAACTTTTTTTTTACACTGCAAATTTGTTTTCGTATCTAGAGTTATCTTAAAAATAAAATTGAATCTTTAAAGGATACTCAAAGAATTAAAATTTCAGAACCATTTTTCTAAATAAAAGGCAAGCACTTTAATTTCAAATAACTAAATCTAAATGCATATATTAGAAGATTTTAAGAATTTATAACTACTATATTTTAGATCCATGCATTACGTTTCATGTGCTTTTTTTTATATCCGATGTATCTAGGATTCATTGATTGCAGTCATTTATATCCGATGTATCCATATTTCATGGATTGCAATCATTCTGTATCTGAGGCATCCAAGATTCAGGGAATGCAGTCAGAGTCTAATTTAGAAATCCATGGCTGCACCAGATTTGGGGTGGCCTTCCTCGCACAGGAATTCAGCATAATCCGAGTATATATTTAAAAAAAATTAATGAAAAGTTTACAAAATATATTATATGCTATTCAGGGGTCTTTTAAAAGTTTTGGATTTAGTCACGTGTTCACGCTTTCTAAATCAGAATCTGATGGTAGTGCGTTATTGACATTCGTTAGTTTCGAAGAAATTAATGAATATTATTTGATATAACTGAGCTAAATGCATTTCTTACTGACACTGTTTCAATGTATACAAAAATATTTTAACAAATTGTTCTTAAATTATCAAGTAATACTATTTGAAATTAAGAAGTATTTAAAAATATATTTAAAAAAAATTGAAAATACATTTCAATTCATTCTCACGTAACGCACCAGATAATCTTCAGACATAGTATCCTCAATTTATATTCCAATTTAAAAGTGGAAAAATTTTTAGTTTACAGAGAAACGTGAAGCATCAATTCTTACATTATTAACATTCCCTTGCTCTTTAGGACACCCAAGGCAGTCTGCAAAGGAAATTCGAGCACCTTAAGGTTTCAAGTCAAAACAGGGAGGCGTCAAATAGTGGGGGAGGGTTGAAAAGACATCGTCAAAAAGGGACGTTTTGAAAAGATGGAAGCCTGCGAGGCGATTAGAGAAAATTCAATTTAGGTTTCCGTTTAGCGGACAAAATCGAAATCTCTCACTGCTGGAGCCGGCAAATTCTTCTACGGAAAAAACTGATGGCATTGTAAAACTTTTCCCCTACTCATACTGCCTATCTCAAGGAAAATCATTTTTGACAGTTTTTACGAACGGAACTATTTACACTTCAACAATGGTATAATTTGAATCATTCAAGAGCAAAAAGAATTAAGAAAATTCGTTTTTCTTTTTAACTATGGAAGAATTTGGGGAACCAAAAAAAATATATAGATATTTTTTTTAAAAATTAAAATAAGCGTATAAGCGTTAAAAGAATACATTAATTTTGTAATTTGTTTTTCTCCACGACCTTTAAATGAAAAAAAGGTGATGCATTTTAACAAAAAACATGGTCGATATGTTCTTGAAAAGAAATTTAAAAATTACATACAACTTTGTCAAAAATATGCATAAAATTAAAATAATATTTTTCATTAGTGTGTTAAATTAAAATAAGCTTTAAAATAATGTATTAATTTTAAAAAACTAATTATTTTTTTGGCTTTAAAAAAAAAAAATAAAAAAAAAAAAAAACATTTCGCGCTTTTACTAAAAACCATGGTCGCAAGTTATTCGAAGAAAGTTTAATATTCAATACCACACTGGAAAAAAATAAAATAACATAAATAAGTATAACTTAATTTAACTGAGTGGGAATAAAGTGGAATAAAATTAATATTAAATAAAAATGAAAACAAATATTAAAAAATATATAAAAAATAAAACTAATGAAACCAACTAACTAAATTTTTTAAAAAAAATCGAACGAAACCAATTCAATCGAAACTTTAATTAATTATCTATTTATTTTAAATATGAAAAAGTTAATTAAAATTAATAAACAGATATTACCTTAATCCACCATTCCGTAATTTCTATGTATTCTTTAAGTTAAAAAAGCAGGCATTTTTTTCGTTTCTGATTTAAAACAAGCAAAGCGTGTTAATTTCAGACTCACAAAATATTTATTCAAAATGGTTCGCATCAAAAAATTAACTTTTACACTAATTGTAATATTCGAAGAAAAAAAAATAATATCGCAATTATCACGAAGGTCCAATTCCTAAGCTGCGAACATAAAATATGGTCTTAAAAAAATTTCGATCATCTGAGTTTCGCTGTAAATGCTGCTTCACCTTTGATAAAATCACTGAGTAGGAAAGCCAATCGACCGGTTTTATAAATCAGGGAAAATATTCTACCGATTCTGACAGTGAAGAATGACGAATTTATTTTCAGGAAGTAACGGTTATAATGCTGCAAAATTAAATAATTGTCTAAAACCTTTTTTTAATCGCCTGAGTTGTGCTTTAAAAGTTGCTTTACCTTTGTATAACTTACTGGGTAGGAAAGCTAATCGACAGGTTTTACAAATTGATGAGGTCTATGAATATGAATATTCTACCTATGATGTGAATATTCTACCGATTCTGACAATGAAGAATGACGAATTTATTTTCAGGAAGTACAGGCTATAATGCTTCAAACTTAGCTAATTTTCTAAAAGTCCTTTTGATTGTCTGAATTGTGCTGTGAAAGTGGCTTTACCTTTGCAAAACTTACTGGGAAGGAATGCCAATTGACAGATGGATTCATGGGAGAAAATATTCTTCCTATTCCGACAAAGATTATCTCCACAAGATAGGCGCATATTGTAAGGTTATTTAATCTACAATTCAATTTATAAGTCAATGAAGAATGCATATAAAACACGAAAGAAATTTTGAGATCATGGGCGGTTTGCAATTCATATCTAATTACTCTAGAAAGTCTCTAGATCTTAATCTAGTTTGCACAGCGTGCTAAATAAGAAAGAGTCAATTCTTTAATAACTTTTGATCCAAAGATCGGATTTTCAAGTTCAAAGACCAAATCATAATAGTTCAAGGGCTTTAAATTTGCTAATTATATAGTTCAGAAAAAATTTTTGGTGGTAAAATTAAACGCTAAAACGTTCTTCCTTTGTATAGGCAAGCTTTTTTTTCAACGAATTTGGATTTGTGACTCGTTAAAATATGAAGGGTAGTTGCAATCCGGAAAATATGGTCCTACTAGTTTAGGCAGAAGTTCGGTCATATATTTGGATCCTTTAATGCTCCTTTCAAAAATTGACATATCTGTCAGTTTCACTAAATATTTTGATATCGATTTTGGAATGACTCCTTGAATCTTTACAAAGGAGAGTTTTATTTCTAAAAAAGTAACCATACATAATTGGACATTTCAATGTCATTCACCGATTAATTTGTCGGTAATAACCATGCTTGTCAAATAACAGTTGTAAACCCTAAATATTTTTTCTTCAGTTTGAAACGTTTCATTTTCGATTGGTATAGTAAGCACAAAATTTAACATCTTAAACATGATTTTAACATGAGTACAGGTTTAAAAAATAAACAGGCAAAAAAAACTTATATTAATAAAAAAAAATCAGATTATTTCATTCGTCAATTTAGTTCTGTCAAGCAGTGTGTTATTTAAAATATTGATTGCTTATACGGCATTCAATGTAACATTTAATGGATCAAACAATCTACAGAAAGTTTAAGTATGTTTAAGAAATCTACCAAATTATTTTTTTTTTCTAAGTCGTCGAGAAAAAGCAATCTTCTGTGATTCCAAAAAAGCATTCAACCAAGCGAACTCTCCGAAATAGCATTATAGACTGAAACCGAACCTAAATTTCAGAGCAAAAAAAAAAAAAAAAAAAAAAGCAGTTTCACCGAGAAATTCTCATTTCGTGATAATTACGACTCCAAAGTAAAAAAAGAAGAACAAAAACTGAAGAACCACCCACTGGTCACGTACTAAAAGAAAGAACATTTCTGACCACAAGTTTGTCACGCACCGCACCGAAGTCCAAATTATTAGAAAAGGAGGAGGTCATTTAGAAACTCATGAGTGAAAAAGAAAAACATTAAAAACCGAAACTGAATCTTATCGAGATTAAAAGTGTTTCACGTTTATTCAAGTATAGTACGATTACAGTTGAGATCATTGATTTAGGCACTCAAAACTAGAAAAGAACTTTCTAACAGATTTCTACTTGAACAAGCATTACTCTTCTTTCTTTTTTTGAAATATAAGTTGTTCGCAACTATACAATGAGTAAAAGTTAGTAAATGGCAATAAGTTTTGTACTGCTTCAAGTTTGAGAAACCTTTAAATGTAGCTAAAAAAAGATTTCTTAAATTAAAGTTGTGTGAAGCTAGATAACTAAATTTATCTCGCCGCAAAAAGTTTAAAATAATATGAATTGCATAGAAATAAATGAATTAAGTTAAGCGACTTATTGTTGAAATTCAATAAAATCACCAATATTTGTTGAATGGAAAGTCTCTTTTTTTTATTTTTCCCCTAATAAGTAATTTAGGAGAAGTACTCTTCGCAATTCACCTCATATGTATGTCCATTAGATTTCAGAAATAAACATGAGCTATAAATAATTGTGGAAAAGTATCGAAAGCAATCGTCTTAATTTAATGTTTAAATTCAGAAAAAAGGTCCATATTTTCTGAGCAGAAAAGTCATCTTTTTTACCAAACAATTCTGAAGAAGAAAATGTCTAAGCCTCATAGTGATGTTTAAACAAAACGTCAACATTTCATCAGTGAGAAGTAACATTACCTTCTTTCAATATTTTTCACTAAAGTATAAACGAGGAGAAAAATTTTGAGCAAATGACTTATTGTTGAAATTCAATAAAATCACCGATATTTGTTGAATGGAAAGCCTCTTTTTTTTACTTTTTTCCACTAATAAGTAATTTAGGAGAAGTACTCTTCGCAATTCACTTCATATTGAAATTCGTAAATAGCATCTGCGTTTGGTCAATGAAAATGTCATCTTTTCCTCCAGTAAACGGTCAACAGACAGTGCAAAAAGGTTAGACATTAAAAAAAAACTTTAATTTTCATCTGACCTTATAAATTTTGTTCTCATCAAAATAATTATAAAAGCAAAATATAAGTTTTTGGAAGTAATCAAAACTCTATTGCTTTCTTTGACGAACAATCATGCAAGTTTTATACTATAATGAAATAAAAAACTTAAAGATAATTGTAAAAAGTATATAATTAATAAATTTATATATTTTTATATTAAAAAAGTTTTTTTAATTTCTAGTGGCAAGGCAAAGCGCCCAATTCAAAAGGAAAAATACAGAAGTACATAAGTAACAAGTATGAACAAATGTGACAATGACCGAAGTCATCACTATAAAATTTCTCGAGCGTGCCAGTAGGAGCGTCATTCCAGAGTCGCCAAAAATTGATGCACTAAAGTAGTCTCAATTCTATGGGTCTGTTGAGATATAAAGAGGGCAGTCAGGGTGCAAATTAACATATAAATGTATTGATAAATACTCTTTTTTTAAAAAAAATAACTAAATGTATTATATTTCATTAGGTACCAAATGGGGCACAACCTTAAGCAATCACGTCCTTAGCAGCAAAATAATTTGGGCCCTCATTGGGTTTCACGAATCTTGGGCTCAAAGATGGTTTAAAGGCCCGTTATTTACCAATATTGGCCCTATGTAGAATTGTTCTATTCACCTGATGTTTTACAGCAGCTTTACAATGAATATTGGCTCTATATAGAATTGTCCTATTCACCTGATGTTCTACAGCAGCATTACAACGAATATGGGCCCTATATAGAATTGTCCTATTCACCTGATGTTTTACAGCAGCTTTACAACGAATATTGGCCCTATGTAGAATTGTCCTATTCACCTGATGTTTTACAGCAGCTTTACAGCGAAAATTGGTCCTATATAGAGTTGTCAAATTCACCCGATATTTTATAGTCGTTATTCAGCCTATATAAGCCTTATTTTGGTTATATCCTCTTCAGACCCAATGTATCACCAACTTGGGAAAAATTATAGAGTGGTGACGAACTTTTCTCAAGACTGCAGAAAATTTCATTAACTTTACTTCCAATTAATTTTATAAGATCAGTTTTGAATTTTTCAACTAACAATAAACGAAATGAAATTATTTTTCAGCAGATATGAATACTTTAAAGTATGTATATTTTTCAAAATATAGCTACCACTTTAACAAATTGATAATATCAGGTCTGAAGAGGATATATAGGCCGATATTGGCGCTATATAGGACCAATATTAAAAAATCTAGACAACCCAATATGGGTCCCTCGGGGAATGTTCATATAGAACCCATATTGAGCAAAACTGGGGTCAAGGTAAACTTGTTACTAGGGGTGATATGAAAATTACTAACTACGACTGAAAAAAAAAATGCAAAAGATGTGAAAATATTTTAACCTTGTTCCTTCAAACAATAAATAAATATGTACTTATAAAGAGAAAAATATGGCGAGAGTCCATCAGTTCAGCTGCGTTCCCTCAAAATATTTCTTTAAATATTACATTTTCTTACAGAGTATGAAAAGGATATAAAGAATGAGCAAACAGGGAGCTAATGACCGATGGTTGAGGCGTCCGTCAATCCGGCCAATAAATAATGGGAGTAGAGGGGTTTAAAAAATGATTATAGCTTTCTCTCTTCTTGGACGTCTCTTTTTGTTGGAAAAATGAGGATCTCGAGGGGGTAGAGATACTCCACTTCCTCTTTTTTTTCCCTCTTTCTTACAGAATAAAAAAGTGCTCTCTCAAGATCTTTTTAAAGGAACTGATGACTCTGGCAAGAACAGAATGGTTGATGATAATTTGGAGGGAAAATTCAATTTGTCTCCCATACTCTCGGTATAAAGGTTGTCATTTTAGTATATAATTTATAAGTATATAGATAACGGGTGGCCAAACAGTGGTGCCACGAGCCACAGTTTGGCACGTGAGGATTTATTCAAAAAATAAATAATGTTGCCATCAGGAACTTCAAAATATCGCTTCTGTAGAGATACATAACTATTTAAATTATATTAAAAATTGTACCGATAAGCTATTTTCGAAAATTACATAATTTGGCTGCCATATATTGTTGTAGGTTTAAATGAACACAAAATTGTAAACAAATAATTTTGACTATGAGCATAGTAAAATAGAATGTTTGTTCAAGATTACCTCATATTTACCTAAAATATCAGATCTAGTATTGTTACTACCTTCAAAAACTAATCCTAATATTAGTAATATAACAACAAATTCAAATACCAAGTAGTTTACTGTTAATATTTTTTAATATTTATCTAAAATTGAATATTAAGTTATTCATTTTCTTTTATGCAATCTAATTGACTCAAGCTTAAACTATTAAAACCTTTTAACTATTTTAAAAAAAACTAAACTTGTACACTTGTTTAATCATTGATATTATTTTTTAAAACTTTTGCTCAAGAGCAGCATTTCAGCTGAATGTGTAGAAGTCCTGTAATAAGCCCATAAAATTTTTCCCTCTTTTTTATAATTCTTAGTATGTTGGAAATAATATAATTTTCTTTCTTCCAAAAATAACACACTTTCCAAAAGTCATTTTTCTCTAACATTTTATGTATGTAAGAAATAAAAGTATGGGGAAAAATCTGAAATCTAACTCAACCAACTTCTTATCAACTCAAATAATTAAAAAATAAATAAAAAAGACTATTTTGTACGAAAAAAATTAAATTATTTACATAGAGATTTGAAGCTTTTTTTTTACTTTATATATGCAGTGCGCTAAAAAACGGACTTCCCTGAATAACGTTGGATCTTGACGTTTTATAACTCAATCTTAATGGTTTGAGAGGGTGACCCTAAATATGCTTATTAATTATTGCAAACAATAATTTAAGTTACAAAACCGGACATTCTAATAATCGGACATTCTAAATAAACATACCTTTTTTCGACAGATTCGGATTTCTGACTCCTCAAAATATAAGGTTATGTATAGGATCCAGGAAATATGGTCCCCATGGTTTGGTTTCGAGGGCGATCCAAAGTTTGGATCCCTTAATGTTAATTTTACTTTTTGCGTATTTTGCCATATCTCGAAAACTTTTTAAGCCAATTGAAAAATTTTTGGGCACAGTTATAAAATTCGCTCATTGAAAGACAATTCAATGCAAAAAAAAAAACATTTTAGTAAATTATATTTTATTCTTTTATTTAATAATACCCGAAAAATTTTTGAATTGTAAGGTATAAAAATTTTTACATCATTTTAAAGTATGTAATTTTACAGGGCAAAATACAAAATTTGAGCGAAATCGGTTGAATAGTTCCCGAGAAAACGAGTCGTACACATAATTTGAACAATTTGCATATAAAGAAGTCATAATTTTTCAATTCGCTTTAAAAGTATTCGAGATATAGCAAAATACGAAAAAAGTAAAATTAATATAAAAGGAGTTCAAACTCCAGACCAAACTATAGGGATCGTATTTCCCAGATTGCGGCTACCCTCTATATTTCGGGTATCAGAAATCTGAATCCATCGAAAAAAAGGTATGTTAATTATGAGAAAGTACGTTTTTTTGTCTGATTTCGTAACTTAAAATATCGTTTGCACTAATTAATTGGCAAATTTGAGGTCATCCCTTTGAACCATTAATATTAGTCCTATAACGTGAAGATCCGATCATTATATCAAAAGTTATTCAAAGTAGTCCCTTTCTTTTTGGTCCTTGTAGATTAAATGTTCAGAAAACTATTAAGCTTAAAATTTAAATCATAATAATAAATTAAATAATAATAAATTAAAACAAAAGCAATAATGAATTAAAACCAAAACTTAATGTAGAAGTAATAAGAAAAATTAATATTTAAAATAGCATTTTCTTTCGCTATTTTCTCTCTTCTAAAATTCAGAAAGTCGGAAGACTCTCCTGCCTGAATATATATTTGAGCTTCATTAAAAATGAAAGGAATGGTTTAAAGAAAATAAAAAAGATAAAATGTTATATGGGAAGCTCAATAGTTCATTAGATCCAAAAAGTTGAAACATAAAAGTTAACTATGTTGCTAAAGCTAGGATAGTTATAAGATTCTTCCTTATTTTAGATATCTTGATTTTTGACTCCTTCTTTTTAATTTTGAGTGCATTAAGTTAATTAAATAATATATTTTAGATTAAATATACAAGAGAAATTCTATTTCTTTTTAAGTAAAATTAACACGTAATAGCTCACAGAAAACAAACACGCGCAAAGCTTTTTTTAACATTAAAAAACGAACAATATATCAGGCTTTATTTCTATAGAAATAAGCTAAAACTTGAAAAACGAAAAGTATAAGAATTTACAAGAAAAAGTTTACAAAAAATAAGTAGCATTAACATGCTGTTACATGCATAAATAACTGACTATTGCTCTTTTAACTAATATTTGTATAAGTTTATAAATATTATTGAACGTAAAATTTACTCGGACTAATTTCATTCACCTGTATTTCTGTATATCTCATACTATAAGAGATTAATACATAAAAATTGTTTTTATGATTACTATTGAACTTTTTTTTTATATGCACACATACTATTTATTCATTGAAGGTAGAAATATTGTATAGTTAAAGGAATGTAATGTCTGAACATCAACGTCAATTTGCGTAACACATGGAATGAAACTTAACAATTTTCAATACACTTAAAATATGCAGTATTTTATTAAAGTACACGTTTTAAACATAATTGTACCTGAGTTTAAGCAAATGCTGCATGCCCATAAATTAATAAGTAAAAGAAAGAGAAGCGTAAAAAATTAAAATTTATATTTTCTCCAAATATAATTTGAATTATTTTTTAGACACAAATTGAAAGTTGTGGTTCGCAATCAGCTATTATTTACAGTAATCAAGCAATAAAAATTAATAGTTTCGTGAAAAAATAATGTATAATGAACAGAATTAAAATTAGAGAACATATTTTCAGTTATATCAAAGTAATAAAATTTTAAATTTTTGATTCTATATAATCTAAATAGATATACAAATTCATGAAATAAAACAGCAAAAATATATCAATTCTTAATATTTCATCCTTATTAGGTAAGAAATATCTATATACTTTGAATACTTATAAATAGAGCCCGGACTTTGATGACCTAAAAACTCTCAATTAATGCCCTTAAAAAGTGCAAAAAATGCCCTTAAAATGCGAAAATTGCGCTAAAAACGCCTTATGACATGACTTAAATAAAGTAAAAATATTGAATTAAAACAATTTTTTACTCTTTAAAATTATTATGAGTCATTTCAAAAAATATAAAGCAATGCAATACTTGTTCTACGTTCATTAAAGTTTGAAAAATATGTTTTATATCCTAAAATAACAAAAAAAAAAGGAAAATATATTCTCTCCAAAACATTTTAATTTTGTATAGAAACTTTTATGAATATAACAACTTCCATCTGATAATATTACTAAATATCAGAATTACATTGGATTATTAATTTTTTTTCAATATTTTGAAATGTAAACGAGCGTTTCTTGTATGAAAGTTAATTTTTATACCTGAAGAAGCTTCTTTCAACGTCTACTGATGTTATTGGTGCGTACTTGAAAAAGACGGTCTCACTTACTGACAATTCTTCTTCAATTTGAAATGATGTTGCTTCACCTGTTAATATCCTAGAGATTTTCTTCATTGTTTGGAAGCCAGTGTAATAATGAAAAATGATAAAAAATAATAAAAATTGAAAAAAAATTAACAAAAAATTTAAAAAATGCTTTAAAATGCAAAATATGCCCCAAAATTTAAGGAAAATGCCCTATATATAAATCTAAAAAAATGCTCTAAAGGACAAAAAATGTACAAAAATGCAAAAAATGCAAAAAAATGCAAATGTCATCAAAATCCGGGCCTTACTTATAAACATAAATGCTTAAATTTTTTTAGAAATTAATTCAAAATAAACACTTTTTAAATAGTTTTCCAAAAGCATTTTTTTCCACTAAAATCAAAAATAAGAACAGGGTTTAGACTGAAATGAAAAAAAATATCATAACCAAAACAAGATATCCAAATATACTTTTATCTACTTTTTAGATGTTGGAACGAAATTCCAAAAACGTAAATATAGTTCAAAAAAGTAATTGCAGAAGATAGGAGAGCATATATGAGTGATAAGGAAGGATGGCTAAAAACGAAATGTTTTCTTATGGCTGAAGCGATTTCTCTCTCGCATATTTCAAGTTCTTCATCATCAAATTTAATGACAAACAGACGAATGGTTATATCATAAGCACTTGCTGGTGTAAAAGTAAATGGCGGTTTACTTTAGCAAGCAATATCTCAACGCATTTTAAAACTTTCGGGCTTAAGAATGGGGATTAAAACTTAGATTCCGTAAACCTTCTTCTTCGAGTTAAAAAAAAACTTTGAAGGAAAAACACTTATAAGTTGAAATCTGTTTTTAAAAAAACATTATTATATATTTTAACTATTAAAAAAACTCCAGTTTTATTTCAACATTTTTTTAGAATTTACTATCTTATATTCAAAAACAATACATCTTGACTTAAATTAGGAAAAACATAGCTTACGTTTGACCGGCCATATTTAGAAAACGCATTTAAAAGGAAGCACCAAGTTTTAGAAATCATTACTAGGACTTATAAATAAGGACTAAAACTTATACTTCGTAAACATACTTAGATTTAAGAAAACTTAAGAAGACAAATGGTAAAAAACTTAATTCAGTAAAAAATTTTCAGAAAAGAATGCTGCCATTATAATTTTATGTTTTAACATTTATAAGCAGTATAATAACTTACAATCAACGAATCTAGCGTTATGCTTATGAAATACATTTAAAAGTCACTCACGTTTATAAGCTTCAAAAATTTTATTTAACATTACTGAAAAATTTTAATAAATATTAAACCACAATACGTAAACTTAAAGTAAGGTCTGGTCATGGTTCCGAATCTGTAGAATAAGCACTAGACATATTATATATATATATATATATATATATATATATATATATATATATATATATATATATATATATATATATATATATATATATGTATGTTAAATAAACATTTATTTGCATATTTAAAATATGTTACTGAGATTATGAAACTAAGACGTTACATATGCAGTAATTTAAATGACATTAACTGACTATTGCTCTTTTAACTAATAGATAAGTTTATAAATGTTAATGAATGTTAAATTTTGCCGAACTAATTTCATTGTATTTCCGTATATCTCATACTATAGGACACGATAATGTTTAACTACAGTTATAAAAGTTTCAATAATAATAATAAACACAAATCGCTTTGAAAACTTGTTTTTATGGTTATTATCGGATTTTTTGTATGCACACATACTATTTATTCATTGAAGGTAGGAAAATTGCACAGTTAAAGGAATGTAATATATGGACATCAATGTCTAAGCCATACAAAAATATGTTAGTGAATAATGAAAATAAATCCAATTTATACAAATATTATGAAAACAATAGGCGGACCTGCTTGATAAATATTACGTTCACCTAAGAGAACAATTCACCGATATACTTTATTCAAACAATTGTCAACATTGAAACTTCACACCCAACCTTAATAACCAAGGGTAAACAAACAAAGCGTTAAAATCCATTTCATTTATGACGTGTAAAATGTAATGGCCCTATAAAACAGAGGAACTTCGCATTATCACTCAAAAGAGATACTCATAATTCGCGACTCATTAAATAAACCTATAAAAATCATGAATTTCAATGACTTTTAAGAGTATAACTTCAATTACAAACCTCCGGGGTCTTCACAGTTATACATGTCGATTTTGAAATCTCCGTTTTAGAATGAAAGGAAAGAATTTAGAATGAATAAGAAGAATGAATTAGAAGAATTTAGAATGAATTAGAATAAATCTGCTTAAATTTTTATTTATATTCTTTTACGTTGTTTAAAATCATAATTAGCATCATCTGAAAGTTTATCATAATCTACGTTGGCAGTGATTGATTGTCTATTGATCTATTGATGCCTATTGAGTTGGCAGTCTATTGATGAACTTAAAAACTAATTTTGAAATTTAGTAAGGAAAATCTGGTTTTTTACTAATTTTGAAATTTAGTAAAAAAATCAGGTCTCTTACTAATTTTGAAATTTACTTTAAAAAAAAAACTGTTTTCTTAAACAAAATGCTGTTTATTTATATATCCTTAAGTTTTTCCATGAGTTTTCAAATCTTCAATCATTATTCAACACCAGAAATAAAATGCAAATTTTTTTTTTCTACAAAAGATTGAATTTCAAACTGTACCAGATGAAAATTCATTGGTTTCTTCATTTTTTTTATTGGTGGTCATTAACTATCTACAGGTTAATCAAAGAGCTCGCATTGTTATAAAATAAATTAAGAGAAAGAAAGTTATTTTTGCTATGGAAATATTCAAAAAAGTTAAGAGTGTTATTTTTATTTGAGGTTTTTGTTTTTAAGCCAATTTTTAAGCAAGGAAGAAGCAAAAACGCAATTGAAATCTGACTAAAGACGCTGATGAAAGCTGGTGTGCCAAACATCAAGACCTTTTTAATTACCGGTCCCCCGAAACTTGAAGGTACAATCATCTCACAACTCCTCCATGTTTCTTTAAGCTATCAAACAGACTTAGACCTCTTTTATTTGTCAGATTTCTATGGCGCTTTTTGTTTCTTTCTCGTTTAAATACTAATTTGCATCCCCTAATGTGTTCAATTTTTATTACTTTTTGACAGAATCTAGAAATATATATTAAGGGCGGTGATTATGGAAAATGTTTATGAAAAAATATTTCAAAGTTTTTACAATTAATTTACTCACTTGTTTTATATTTACCATTAAAAGTTTCACTTGTATATATATTAGAAACTTAAATTGCAAAAAATAAATTAACATGATAAAAAACTTAGAAAAAAAAACTTCACTATTTGTCTCATGACAATACAAAACTATCTTGTTTGTTTTTGATGTTATTTGTTTTTCAAAATCCAATGCTTCTGAAAATGTAATTTGCTTTACAAATAATTCAATACCATCGCTTTCTAATTAAAAGAAAACATTGCTACGGAAAAACGAAAAGAAAAAAAAAAAAAAAAAAAAAACTCGAAATACGACACGTTTTCTATTTCGTGCTTTTTTAATGAAATCTAAACAAAGCCACCTTCTGTATTCCGTCTGGTTAGGTAAAGCCTACAAGTTAACAGGAACAGAAATGTATTTCTTTCCTCCATTTGAAATAACTTCATACAATTTTAATGCAACCAACGCTATACCTCAACGTTTTCTCTTCTCTTTCGAGAAAATCGTATTTGCTTAGACAGAAAAAATACATAAGTAAGCTCATTTTAAGCCTTGTATCTTTGAATAATTCTTTCGAAGACGGCATAAAATAATAGGTTTGCTCAACTTGCTTTATGTTTTTTTCCCTTTTAGGGAATTCATCGGGGCTTTTTTTTTTCTTTTAGTTGCATTGTATAAAAGTATGAAAGAAATTCTGTGACAACAGAAATAAGAAAAAAGAATGACAGAAAAAAAACAGAATAACACTCGTTGCAAATGTACATAATTATGTTTAGAATGGTTAAATACGTTTTAAAATTAATTGCGTGTAAATAAATTACTAATTTCGCACAAAAAAAAAAAAACGATAAACTGACAAACGTAAGACTAGAAAAAAATCTTTCGCTCAAAAAAATGGAAAATCGAATTTGTTATTTATTTATTATTTCGGAGATCTCTAAGTAAATTAATAATTGAAATAAACTATTGATTGGAGAAGATTTTATCATACTGAACAGTATTAACATGTTTTTAATGCGATTCTCACACAAGGAGGGATTTAAATCACCAAAAACCTAAAACTCCTTAATTTTTTAAAATTGCACTTTAAAAACATTTCTTGTGAAAATCCTGCTTAATAAATAAAACTGGTTTTTGATTAATTCTGTCCATTATTTGCCATTTTCAACCTCAAATAGTCAAAGTTTAAAAACGTTTATTTAAATAGGATACCCAAGTCAAAATTCTTGATGGTCTCATCAAAACACTTTGATGGTTTATGCTGGTTTCAGTGCGATTCATGATGAAGACCATCATCCAACATTTTCCATTATGCGTTCAAGGTTTTTGATAAGCCAACAAACTTCCATCATTCCATGATGGAAAATGCTACTTTAATACTATGGTGATTAACCATCAAGAGAAGTTTGATTGTCATGGACCAACAATCCATGATGGTTCCAACTGTACATTTGCATGATAGTTTAATGGGAATTCTTGTTGGTTCTCAGGAATATACCATCAAAACAATTAGTTATTTTTATGTTGGATCATCATATTTCAGTCCGTATTCCTACATTGGGAGGATGGTCGTTCATGATCATTCTAACATTTGATTTCTAAAAAACTTTGATGGTAATTTCTGATGGTTCAACATGAACAAACCATGAAAACAAGTTGCTATTCTTATATTGGACCATCATAAATCAGTCCAAACTCCTACATTGGGGTGATGGTTAATCATGTTGGTTACCATCAAAAAATATAATGTTTCATGATGGAATTATTGATGGTTACCATCAGTATTATGTTGGTCTATCAATGGAAAACCATCAAAAATTTTGACTTGGGGAGATAGAAATAATAAAAAACCATCTTTATTTGCATTAAGTAGGATTTTCCTAAGAAAAGCATATAAAGTATAATTCATAAATATAGTGGCTTTAGGTTTTTGATTATTTAATTCCTTTTGATCCTACAAATAATATCAATAGAAATTGGTTCTAAATTCAGAAAAACGTCAATATCACAAGTACACTGTTTCAGGTATATCACTAATATAATGCATTAACCAGTTAATACTAAGTTCTACCTTACCATTATCTGGTTTGCTATAGAACACTATTGCTCTCCGACTAAGCTAGAAAATTTCTCCTCATTTTATTAAGTTAAGCATTACCCAGTAAGGAAAGTTTTGCACAAACTTTTATGAATAAACTTCGGGGTAGAAGGAACTTGTTTTTTTGCTTAACACGTAAAACATGTTTCAAAACACGCAAACATGTTACAAACCTAGAATGTTTTTTACATGTTAAACACACATGTTGAAAAAATATTATTCAGAAGAAGTTCCACACAAGCTTATTAGCATTGTTTCGGGACAGAATCTGCTTGTTTTTCACTTAAAAAAATGTCTTCAAACATGTTATTCAGTGGAGAGATAGTACTTGACAGTGAAATTTTCGTACAAATTTCTTTGTTGTAATTCGAAGCAAACTTGGTTGCTTTTACACTAAAACACATGTTTTATGTATAATATTCAGTGTAGAATTTAAATATAAGTGTAATATTAAGTACAATATTCAGTGAAGAATTCAGTAAAGAGGTGAAGTGAAATATAAGTGAATCTAGGAATTGGTTTCAAATTAAAACCTGGCTGTTTTACCATTTAAAAAAACATTTTTTCTGCATGACATTCAGTGCAGAAGTAAAATTTACACTAGCTTTACTTTTAAATGCTTAAACACTCTTAAATACAGTTAAATTTAATTATTTAATAATTTGTAAAAAGAATATCTGGATAGAATATATATTTTAGTTTCAAATGTAATAAACAAAAATTCATCACTAATGGATATAAAACAATTTACAACGAAAAATTTAATTTTAAAATATAACATTTAAATTTTATAACAAATAATTTAAAGAATAGAAGTAAATAAAAGACAAATTTCAAATCACAACCAATCTAAAAAAAAAAAGGAAACATATTTGAATTTAAACCGTTTACTTCATGTCCCCAACCTTTGAAATCTGAGGAAGAAAGTTTTCTGTCAATTTTTAAACATTTACCCTTTTAAATATTCAAAATATTTTAAATCACAAAGACTTATTTTTCTGTGCAAAGTTCTTCACCACAATCTCTTTTCATAAATATTAAGCAATCCGTTCTTCAGAATATGAAATGGCTTCAGGAACATTCAAATGCAAAATTCCCTACTTTTTTCCCTTTTATTTTTATATTCTCATTTATTTCGCTCTTTTTAAAGTTTAATATGAAAACGTCCCAACCTTTTGTGTCAACTTCAGCTACGTTTCCGCGATATCTTTTGTAGACAGGCACCCGCTTCCATTTACTATAAAAAAAAATTAAATTTGAATTTCGTAATATATTAATACTAAATGATATGCATCAAGTTTTTATGCACGGAGTTAAAAAATAAAACTAGAAAAATCATAGTACAATTCGGGTAAATTTATTATAAATGCAAAAATGCTAATTTCTTTGGTAAGTTATGATTGTGCCAAGAAGATAATGTTAATTTGACATGAATGACTCCGTTAAAACTAATTTAATTTGTTTATGCAAAGTTATATTCATTACTGCTTTTACGAACTGTTTAGTTTTTTCATTTACGAACTATTTAGTTTTTTTTCCAAGAACCACAATTATTTGCATGCACATGTCGTGTTTTCTTTTTAAGTTTTTGAAAATAATGATGAAAAAATTTAACATAATTTTGAAATAATAGAAAAACATATTTGAACTCATAACAAAATTATTTGGTTTAGGATCACTATAAGGTAGAGTTATTGTTTTCAGAAATTTAAATCTTTGCATTTAAGCATATAATAAATATTTAATGATTATAAGGAAAAAGAATCATTTCTCATTTTCTTAATCATAATAAACATTTTCTAATTCTTATGCATTTGTGCGTATAGTTATCAGATTACTTTTGCCACCCACAAATATTTTTAAATTTATTCCAATTAATAACAATGGGGAACAATTTTCTTTTTCGTTTTCTGTCGCATGAGAATTTTTTTTAACGGATTTTGAATATTTTGGGTCACTGATTTCAAATTGGCAATCGGTTTCGGTCTCCAAGCTACTTTTTAAATGATATTTTTAGCCTGTTCTTTGACAAAATGTACGAGTTTAAAAACGTTATACATAACAGGAAGTCGCTTAAATGTTGCGACAAATTTCTATGAGGGTTAGGGCACATCATCTGGATAGAAATCGCATAGGAACACATGCCCGGAAATATTGTCGTGCATGGCTAGGAACGCTTCCCAGTTATGACCAGTTCAGAAGCACACGGAGAAACTGTTCGAAATAGGAAATCGTCCCTAGTGGCGTATGATGTCATTTTTTATTCTGATGATGTGCCCTAACTCCGCTAGAAATTTGTCGCAACATTTACACAACCCCCTGTTATATATGACGTTTCTAAACTTGTACATTTCGCCAAAAAGTAGACTAAAAAAATCTGTAGCTTCAAGAACAAAATTATTTTCAGGTTTGAAATCCCCAGACTCAAATCAGGCAAGATCAAGTATAAATGCAACAAAAAAAAATTTCCCCAGTGAACATTAGAAGTAGTTAGAAGTATAAGTAGTTATACTAGTATAAGTAGTTATATTTTGAACTGAAATTAAACAATTGCACTGTTTTGGTAGTCACTTTAAAAATTATCAACGTAAATTAAGCAATAATACCATACTACCCTTTTCTTAAAAGGACATCTTTGACATCGATACAAAGTTCTTTGCAAACACGAAATAGCCCAACTCATACGGTTTTTAACAACATGCGAAAAAACTTTTTAATTGTATGCAATATAATAAATAATTCAGAAGAATTTAACACAAACAGCTAATAGTTATAACTAAGGCCCGGATTTTGATGACATTTGCATTTTTTTTGCATTTTTTGCCTTTTTGGACATTTTTTGTTCTTTAGAGCATTTTTTTAGATTTATAGGCCATTTTTCTTTAAATTTTGGGGCATATTTTGCATTTTAAAGCATTTTTTAAATTTTTTGTTAATTTTTTCCAATTTTTATTATTTTTTTATCATTTTTCATTATTACACTGGCTTCCAAACAATGAAGAAAATCTCTAGGATATTAACAGGTGAAGCAACATCATTTCAAATTGAAGAAGAATTGTCAGTAAGTGAGACCGTCTTTTTCAAGTACGCACCAATAACATCAGTAGACGTTGAAAGAAGCTTCTTCAGGTATAAAAATTAACTTTCAGACCAGAAACACTCGTTTACATTTCAAAATATTAAAAAAAATTAATAATCCAATGTGATTCCGATATTTAGTAATATTATCAGATGGATGTTGTTATATTCATTAAAGTTTCTATACAAAATGAAAATGTTTTGGAGTCAATATATTTTCCTTTTTTTTGTTATTTTAGGATATAAAACATATTTTTCAAACTTTAATGAACGTAGAACAAGTATTGCATTGCTTTATATTTTTTGAAATGACTCATAATAATTTTAAAGAGTAAAAAATTGTTTTAGTTCAATATTTTTACTTTATTTAAGTCATGTCATAAGGCGTTTTTAGCGCAATTTTTGCATTTTAAGGGCATTTTTTGCATTTTTAAGGGCATTTTTTGTACTTTTTAAGGGCATTAATTGAGATTTTTTAGGTCATCAAAATCCGGGCTCTAGTTATAACAAAAACAATTTACATTTTTGTAATAACACGGGAAAAAATTTATTAAATTGTAACACAATTAAATAAATAACTGCGAGACATTTGAAACAAATAAAAACCGAACTTCTGTCTTAAAATTTAGAATTTGTTTTAAACAAAATACAAACATATTTGAAATGTTACAACACAAGAATTCTATTACTAAAATATTTCGGTTGCCAGATTTTACATTTATAAAACAAAAGCTCGTTTTTTATTAACTACTTTTTTTGTAGCAAAATTCTATTATCTCATACGATTCTTTTTTGCTCATCCTTTTTGAAACATTTTAATTGCTTATTTTTCGCCTTTTAGTCATGAAAGTTAAATTTCTTATTTTCTGACAAAAATGAAAATAACGTAACAACTTTATTCAATTAAGTAGCTTTCATATTTTTTTCCCAATTTTTCTTTTTACTCTAAAAGAAATAATTGAGTTTTGCTAAAAATAGTAAACTTGGTGAAAATAATAACCCCTTAAAGACTGGGACTTAATCAAGGACGTCCATCTTTCTTAATAACATTTTTCCTCAAAAAAATTCATATAATTAATTAGTATAAAAGAAAGAACATAAGAATGAAAAAGTAAACTTTTTTTTGACTGTTACAAAATTTGACATGGTTTATTTATAAGTCTTTAAGTTGTAGATTCAAAATTAAGTTAAGGATTATGAAGTCATTAAATTAAGTGACACATTGCTTAAAGATTTTAAATGTTATTAAAAACTAAAGATTAAAAAAAAGACGTCTTTCCAAATGATTAGTGTAAATATAGATTAAGAAATGTTTACAGTTTAATTGCGAATTTGAAAAAAAATTGATTTTTTTTAAATGAATAAATAATTAACAAATACAAATGAATCTCTAAAATAATTATATTGTTATTTACCTGTTTTTCAAACCATATTTCAAATAAAGTTCCATTTTATTCTCATTTCCACATCTTGAAATTATTTTTTGTTGGAATTCTTTCTAATTCTACAAAAATGCCAGCTTTTTAAGCTAAAAAGTGTTTAACGCTGCTTG
This sequence comes from Parasteatoda lunata, assembly GCA_949128135.1. Classification (NCBI taxonomy): domain Eukaryota; kingdom Metazoa; phylum Arthropoda; class Arachnida; order Araneae; family Theridiidae; genus Parasteatoda; species Parasteatoda lunata. The sequence goes on along the minus strand of OX421973.1, from coordinate 64,569,165 downwards.
GAATAACATTGGTATTCTGTAATTATTATTAGAAATGGACTTCGCTCATTGTTTGAAGCACAACACCCATTGCATGAACGACATTATCACAATTGCAGATTTTTAGTGATGAATTTTTTGGCTAACTCCATATCTTCGAGTGTGCGGAGATTAGGTTTAGCTGTTTTTTCCAGAATATTCATATTCTGAGATAGAAACAATCAGATTCTGAGTTTTACAACTATTTGCAAATGAGCATGTAGGCAATAAACTGAAAATACTATAGGGAAATATCTATCAGAATTTAATGCTCGAAAACCCAAACAATCGTGTGAAAGTACATTTTATCTTAAGTTATTTTAAGCTGATATTAAACATAGCGTTTATATATACCTTTAAGTGTATAGTTAAAACCGGACAACAATAAAAGAGTCTGATTACCAAGCTTACGCGTATTCCCAATATTCCTGAATTATTTTCGTTTCTAAAAAAAAAAAAAAACCTATTTTGGCGTATATTAGATATCGTCAAAAGATTGTTTACGTCACGTCAAAATGGTGTCAATTTGTTGCTGTCTTGCTATTTTTTTTAAAATACACACGCTAGTAAGAATTCTTAATGTAATAAACTAATATTGAAAGAAATATTTTTGATTGTTAAAAAAATAAAATATGAGCACTGCATGTTCCTTGTTGCTTTAAAGTATTAAATCTCGCCTTTTTACAACATCCAATTTCCCCCTTTAGTCTTATTTAGTTCATGCAATCATTATTTAAGAAAATTTTAAGAGCTAATAAGTGAATGCAAGTGACCTAGTGTGGTTATCTCGATCCTAATTGGTTATTGAAACGTTGGCATTTGTTTACGTTAGCAACTACTCTTTCCATTATATTTCGAGTAATCCAAGCCCATCAAATATCAATTCTCTTAAATGACACATTCTATATTCTTGCACTAATATTCTTTCACTATATATTTCTTACTTAACACAAAGACAGGCATAAAGCCACGTAGAACATAAACTAATCATGCACCGAAGTTGTCAGGTACACAAAAGACAAATATATCACGGTTACAATAAAATAAATAAACAAATAATAAATCTAAGTTAAGTAAAAGACGTAGACTAGAAAGAATTGTATTTCAAGAAATTCGATGTGAAATACTTCGCTGTGTTTAATTAACTCCACGTTAAATTAGCATTCTAATTTATGTGTAGACACTTAGGTGAGCATCAACACGCCATTTTGCTTTTAAGCGATCAGTTGGCTCTGACGTCATAGGTCACATGTGTGGGTATCTGTGATCTTCTTCTTGAAGTGCAAGTACCCAAATGTAGAATTTTAACTATTATAAAAAAAATTCTGATATTATATCTTCTTCAATTGTTAAAGTCCATATGCATTACACGTCGATAATGCATTAAATTATTCCTATTTCGTTGGATTCTGTAGTATATACGTAAATAAAACTTATTTCTTAACTGATTATGAAATAGGGAAATGAGTTAAGAAAGGAAAGATGTATTTATAAATACCATACAAAACCTTCATTGTATGAGAATGGCAAGAAAAATCGTCTTGTTAATATAATAAGCTGATTATAGAATAATCTCATTATAGTGCTCAATCCATATCTCATTCTCTTATGCATTCCCACAGCTGTTTCTTATCTTCCTCCCTAATGTGTCACCTGAAAATGACATTATCAGAAAAAGTCGCCAAAACTGACAGTTGACCTATTCCCTCGGCTTTGTTTTCTGACGGGATACAGCTGCACCTCTGGTAAAGTCTTACCAAATATTTCATTTCTTCTGCGATGTAACAAATGCAATATGCATATGTAAGCATTTTCAGGAATTTTAAGAGACGTCTTAAAAATTTATCTCTAAAACATTTTGAACAATACGCTAATTTAGTTTAAATTATTAAAAAAAATAGTTGTAACCATCATATTTATAGTTTGTTATTTTAATTAAAATATTTTTTTTTTTAAATTTAATTTCAATTTATGAAATAATGCAAAAGAAAATTGAGGTTATCAAAGATTTAAAAAATAAAAACATACAATTCATGTAATAGACAATAGCTTAGTTATAAAATGAAAACATTTATTCTAAATTTCGGTGAAGATAAATTCGCAGACCGTGGGTGTTTGTTCTTCTTTCGTCAATTTTAAGTACATTATTTCCAATGTCATTTTTTAATTATTAAGCTTTTTTTTTTCAAATTAAAATTGAAACGTAGTAAAAAAAAAAAAGCATTTCACCAACAGCCAGCTTGGATCAAGGGATTCATTGAGTTCAAGAGTCCGTAATTTTAGGGCTACCAGCATGACTGTACATTTGTATTCAACATTGCGTACACTGCTGACTTAATTTTCCAAACAAACTGGGACTCATCAATCTGAAGATGGGTAGGATTCAAACCGCCATTGAGGTTCGAACCCTAGTCCTACACAATAACAATTCAGTGCTTTAAACCACTGAACCATCACGGATTACAATTGAAACATAGATATGAAAAAAAAATTCAAGTTGATTGTTACTTATTACAATGCCGTAATAGAAAATTAAATTTACCAAAGAAATAAAAAAACAGAGACACATAGATGACTTAGCACTTCGACGCAGGTGGGACACCGATGTTCCGTTTATATATTTTTTCTTATACTCTAATTAAAAGTAAAAATATGTTTAAAAAACTGTTAAATAGTTACAAAAAAATCTGTTAGGTTATCGAAATTATATTTGTACTAAAATATACTATTTTGAAAAATATTTTTACATTCATATTATCAGTAATTGATTTTGTAAATTAAAGAAATTTCAAGGAAGAATAACTGTATCTCTCAGATTTGAATAATCGTAGAAAAGGGGCAAATTTGAAAAAAATTATTGTTTGATAGTGGGTGGGGTTTGGAAGATTTTATTTTTAATATAGAAAAAGACACCGGAGTTTCATGCTGTATTTCATAACCAGAAGTTAATCAAAATGTGAAACATAATATTTTTCAGTTATTTTGACTTAAATTAATACGCAATAAAGAAAAAAGTAGGAAAAATATGTTCAATAAAAATTCTGCATCAAAGGATTAATAAGCTACACACCATAGATGTAAAATAGCCCTGAAAAAAGAACCCATGAAAATCGTCACCTTTAAGCCTCGAGGGGTCACGTACCAGAGGTAGACCCCCTACTAGATGGCTCAAATACATCGAAAATGACCTGAAAACCCTTAAGATTAGTAACTGAAAGGGAGTTGCCATAGATATAGGGCGCTGGCGTTTGTTAGCTGTTTGATAACCAAGACCTGCAACGGGCTGTTGTGCTAGCAAAGAAGAAGAATCCAGATATAAAATGAGAATATTAATTTTAAAATTTGAAGAAAACAACGACACGGATCATAAGTGCCTTTCTATCGCCAATTTTAAGGAACATTGTTTCTAGTGTTTAAAAAAAAATATTAAGCTTTTGGATATTTGAAATATCGATCCGTGTGATTGCTACTTATTAAAATGATGGAAAAGAAAATTGAATTGACCAAAGTTTTCAAAAACAGAGATAGACAAATGACTCAATAGACTATACAAAAGGTATGAAATATGCATATTTATTTTAAACTTTGAAGCAAACAAAGGCACTGATAGAGCAAACAGCGTTTAATTTGGAAACACATAAAGAAAGCATCTAAGATAGTTTCGAAAGTCATTACCAGATGTTAAAGATCTCACATAGGATAGGACTGATGGGACAACAACTGACGCCCATCATAAAGCAGTCCTTCTTTCTCATCATGGGAAATGAAATGATTACTTCTATTTATAGAATGGAGACGATTCAAAGAAACTTCTTATCACGTCCATCTCCTCAAAGAATGACAAATATTTTTAGCAGACAACTCATACTTATCAACCAACGTTGAGAAATTCAAGCGAATCTTATTTCTTTTCTTTTTAATTACTATGTTTTTCTCCCCACCAAAAACGTAAAGCGTTTTTCATTATTAGAGATTTTATTTCGAAATCTTAGGTCTAAGTGATATTGCTCTTTTGATTTGTAGTACAGAAAAATAAGAATTTCTTTAACTAAAACTCAAATTTAAAGGGAAATAAAGTGAAAAAAAAATGTATTGTTATGCATGATTTCAGTTTGGTTTTTTTTCACACTGTGAATATCTCTTATAACTTTTTTATTGTATAACCGTCGTTGAACAGCTGACCAAAGTTTGGGTTTACGACTGTTAATGTTCAACTCCGTAGCCTTGTAATTTTGAACCAATCCAAAAGACAAGGAAACTCCTGGATCACTACCCCCAGAGGTATGATTTGTTATGGGAACATGGAGGACTTTGTGATTCAACATATTTAGCATGCATCAGTCACCATTTACAACACGATCATTTACAACACAACATTGTCTTCGACCGGCGGGGATTGGACCCACATCCTCAGTGCCCTACCAACAAGACTATCCCAGCCCTCTATAGTTTGAAAGTCAAAAATTAACAAACATAAAAATTTACAGAATACTAAAGAAAGAAAAAATAAAAGGGGGAGGGAATCTAGAGGCTCAATTCTGCCCGCATCATCTTAGTGAACTGAAAAGTCTGTAGTTGTTTTAGTTAAAATATCGTATTGAAGTCTTTAGAAATACTCATATTCAGTAATTTCTTAGGTTCACTAAAATTTCAAAATATGAAAAAGGAATTATTTTACCGTGAATACCTATTTTTATTTTCTTATTATATTTCCAAATGACAATTAATAATCATTATGTCTGGTACTGAAGCTATTAACATCAATCATGTGAACCATACATTAAATTCTTAAGTTTTACAGATATCAAATACTACTTAAATGTAAATCGTGCCACTTGATTTGTTGATTTTTATTCATATGCTAGATCCAAAAATTCATAAGCACAATCCACAGCCTATGAATTCCAAACAAAATGCCTGCATGTATATTCCCTCTTTAATCTTCTCTCAAACACTAAATCAATTGGCACCAACTGATGACAATTGTCCATCCCGCGCTGCCATAATCAACGTCAGTTCGTAGATGGTACATCAATTTTGTAAGCCAAATCATACAAATTTTCTATGCGTCCATCTACTTAAGAACAGTGTGACGGTTCTTGCCTTTTGTACTGGGTAGCGGTGGAGGAAGAGAAAATCCTAATGACCAGTGTCTCTCATCAATCATCGACGCCATTGAGTGTAAAGGGCAGGACGCTGATGGAACTTGGACATACAGAAGCCCCCTTTATTCTTCTCCCAGATGCGTGGGTGGAGGAGTGATCACTTTTCGTTTGGCATTATCTTCTGGATTACGGCAAAACGAGACTATCTCCCTCTTAGAGGACTGAATGTTGGTACAGACCCTTGGATATTAAATTTAATAAGAAGGGCAAATGGGAAAAATTTTGGTGTTGTATCTTGAAAAGAAGCGATTAAGAATACGTACTTAGAATGTCACAGACAAATTCTGAAAAAAAGAAAGCATGATCATAAAGTAAATTATAGCATTATGCAGAATAACCTCACCCAACCGAACGGGTGTTTACATGTAAATTTTCAAAACATATGAAATAGTATTTAAAATATTTTCCTCACTTATACATATTCCCAAACCAATTCAGTTAAGTTGCAGTTGATTTTACCAACAAAAGTTACGATAAAAGTTTTATTTATTTATTTATTTTTGTATTTCTTTTTTTATTTACTTTTAATTTTTATTAAGTCAATACAGAGAACAGTCCAACACAGAAGAAATTAAATTTATAAAATATTAAGAATCTCAAGTGAAGTTTGGGAAAAGTTTTAGCAATAAAACATCCAATAATAAAGATTATTTTAACAATTACAACAACACTATAATTTATTTATCGCAATATCTTTACATAATCGAAAAAATTTATTTATGGAACACCATAAAATTTGAAACTAATTGATTGAACTCAACTGAAAAATTACAACGCAAAAATATTCGCTGGAAACTGCTTGTCTGATTTGAAAAGATGAGAAGTAAATTAACTTTATCGCCGTAGTAAAAAAATATCAAAAAGTTAAATTATTTAAAATTTTAAAAATTACCTAACAAAAAAAAATTATTTTACAATTGCATTTACTAGAAATGTTTGTTCACTGCAAGTAAATTAATTTACTATTTTTGCCATTTACATAAAAACATTTTTTCCATTCCATTAACATGAAAGACATTTCATTAACATTCATTAACATGTTCAACCTGAAATTAAAGAAAAAATTACAATACAACTCAAGACTTGATACACACTTCAGTTTACATTTTTGTTAAAGAAAATGAAAACATCTGAATAATTTAGATCTAAAAATTAATTTTTTGATCGTTTAAGGCAATTTTAGAGCAGTTTATAAAATATGAACACTTACATTAATGAAAGTATAAATTTCTAAAACTTGCATTACATTTCTGTTTTTTTTCAGTAGTTAAAAAAGTTATGCACCAGTTTTAGCACTCCATTAGTTTTGATAAGAAATATTTAGAATTTGACGTCATTAAATAAAAAATAGAATCGCCATGTTGTTGAAAAAGGGTGGAAACAGCATCTGTTTTGTATACAATTTTAACTTCAGCAATTAAAATAAAATCACTATTATCTCCATCAAAAATAAAGTAACGAAGATATAATAAATACTAGCATTCTTAATCTAGATAGAATCTATTAAATTAGAGATCGCATGATCCATTATTTAAATCTTTATTATACCACAATACTTCTTAATCTCTTTTTAAAAACCAAGACAAACACTCTAAAAAATTTTCTAACATAGGTTCAAATTCTGCTCTTAAGAGACTAGATTTGGACATGAAAGATCAGTTCTAAACATAATAACAGGACTGAAATTTTTGTTCGTCACTATTTTGCATTCATGAAAAATTTTGAACAAATTTTAAAATGTTAGCAGATGCAGTATGGAAGAATGCAGAAACTTCAAACTCAACACATATTGCAATAATAATTACATTCAATACTTATATTATTATTGAAATAATAATTATAAATTTGTCTTTGGTTTCAATGTTTAAAAAGTAATGGTTTAATAAGTCAAAAGTGATAATTCAGCATTTTTTTCGTTCAAAATAGAAAAAAAAAATGATTTCGCTTAATATAAAAAGACTTTCATGCTTTATTTCAATGAGGCTCAATAATTAAAGCATGCATAGTTTAGTTTAAAACTTTTTTTTTTCTTTAAAAAAAGAAAGGAAAAAAGTATTCATTTTATACGCTAGTCTTAAGTTCTTGATCGCCAATAGCAAGCTGGTGAGTGAATATTTCGTGCCCTGATTAAGAAAACATTCAACATCAATTAAGACAAGCTGAAAATTTAACCATCATTAAAATGTATTCAATGTATAGAGGATACATAACCAATTCATCGGCTTCTTTTCAATTTCCAAGTACCGGAATTCCGAGCTTTAAATTAACTATCTTCAATTTCACTTTAACGCGACTAGAAAAGATATATCTATTCGGAGTATTCTTGTATCTTTTCCCTTCAAAGCATAATAACCAGAATCCATATTTTTTCTCAATTTTTAATGAATTTAATGAAATTTCAGTTATGATATACTACTTTTTGAAACAATTTTCAATCTAAAAATTATATATCATAATATATTAAAAAGAAATTAGAACACAAAATAAAATGCAGAATTCCGTATTAAGACCCGAATTTTTTAAAAATATTTTCTAATCTCACTTGAAAACTAACAAAAACATTCTTAATTTTATTCAAGCATCGCTTCAAACCCTGTTCTTAAAGAGTCTAGGCAGCATTCAACATCTATTAAGACAAACTTAAAATTTCACCATCGTATTGAAATTTATAGTTTCAATGAATAAATCCAATTCAACGCTCTCTTTTCAATTTCAAGTACCGGAATTCCGAGCTTTAAATTAACGATCTTCAATTTCATTTTCATGCGACGAGAAAAGATCCATTCGGAGTATCCTTTTCAGAATCCCAAAACATGACAAGAAAGATCCATATTTTTTTCCCCAATTCCATCCCGCCCTTATTATTTTTTATTTGAAGAAAAGGATGCTACAAAATTTAATATATCCTTCTGGCTTTCTACTAGAGCTTCGTATTTTGCGTATCTAGAGCCAAATATCACTGAAGAAGAGAAGAGAAGGGAGGAGGATAGAAGTTAAGGAGGCAATAAATTCTTCCTTTTTCTCTCTTTTTAATTCGTTCCAACTTTGAGGGAATGAATATAAAAGGAAGAGAATGAATTTTATCGGCAGTTGGGGAAGTCCATCTGTCCATCTTCCCTCCCGTTGCTTCTTTTTATTTGCTCATCCGTGATGGATGGGTCTGAAAATACTCTCTCGGCCACCCTGGGAGCACTTTTCTCTCACAAGAAATCGAACAATCCATCTGAATAGAATATTATCGACCTATTCGCAAAACACGGAAATTGCCTCTAATAAGTATTATGAAATAATAGCAAAGAGCTATTCTTCCAAGGAAAAGGCTGTTTCTAAAAAAGAATCGTTTAATTTGCTTTGTATGCTAGCCTTTGAATAGATTTGAATGAATATTGTGATAAACCAGAAAAGAAAATGTAGAAAACGTTATTTCTTTTAATACGAGTATCACTAGAAAGTGTAATATACTAATACTGTGTAAACTGGATACCTGCATCATAGATACATCATGACATTTTGTCGATTCAGAAGCCAATCAGATAAGGCACATAGTATTCAATCAAATGAGATATAAATCACATGGTTAGGATAATCACTTCTTCTCGCGTTACAAGTACCCAATCGACAAGAGAAAAGTTTTGTATAGACTCGTGCGTGTGGAATAAACAATGTCTGAAACAAACTTGAGGTTTATTTTTCAGCAAAAGGGAGCTGTAAGCTTTATCACCAATGTGAAGCATGATTAAATCAACCAAGTGCATATAAATACTACAGAGTAAGATTATGCCAGATGCTTCATCCATGCTGACGTTTTATATGAATTTTCAACATGGCTTGGCTTTTTATCATAATATTCATAATCATCATTCCTTTATCATCATCATTCCTTTATCATGATCATTCCTATAACATAATCATTCCTTTATCAAAAATATTCATAAGATTCATACTGGAAAATCAGATTAATGTTGCCTGATTTGAAGAAATTCACGAGACTTAAATCCAACTGAGAACTTGAGAATTTAATATCGAAAAAAACACATTTATAAATAATTTGATACTTGCAACTCGAGAAGAAATGATTTTGCCTAACCACGCGATTTAAATCAGATTTAATTGGATACTTGTGGCATCACGGGTGTGTGTCGAACCTGATTGGCTTCTGAATCGACAAGTGCTACGATTTACCTACGATGACGTCACTAGCAGGCATCTAATTCTTTAAGAGTTTGGTTTCACGCGGATGAAATCAAGAACATGTCGTATGGAACTATTGAGTCTATGTGAACTATGGAATCAATGTACAAACGTCTTCATTGGCACTAAAGGAAGGCATCTGAATTTATAACTAACTGTACATGATAAATGCAAATACAAGATAATCATCATGAATAAAAATATAGTTTTGAAAACTGACCTTATTTTCCCAATAAATTTATACAGTATAGTACTTTGTATTTCAACTTTAACGTTGTAATATTGCATAATACCTAGAATAGATCTAAAATGAACTTAAATCTACTGAAGTATTATGTCAATGTTAAGCGTTGACACTATCGTTTGTACCAATGACCTAAACAAAAAGGATATGAGTGAGATTTGGATAAAGGAGTTAAACTAAAATTTTAAGCAAGTTACTTAAACATTTAACATTAAACTAGGTTAATTTTAACGTACATAATTTGGTTGTTAAGACTAAAAAAATTATATTTTAACAGTCTATTATAAAAGAGCAGATAGCTGTAATTGATAGTTGGTGCTTGAATGCAATTGGTAAGATAATCATGGAGTTGTAGCTGCTTCCAGACGCTTATTATGGGTCAAAACTAAATTGCATTTGATGTTAGACACACAAATTTTTTTTACGCATATATTTAGAACTCACTAACAAAAACTATTGGAAAAACATAAAAGGAGAATAAAAAGATTTTCCATACTGATCAAATAGTATAAACATTGTTAGATTTAGCAAGCTTTCCACTTAAATTTAATTTTTAGAACAGAGAAAGAACAAAACTTATAAGTAAGAATTATAATTCATACTATTAGTTTGGACATAAATGAGAATATGATTCTTAGGTAAGGGAATAAAAGTTTCAGAATGTTTTATTGAATGTGAAAAGATTGATATACAGGCTGTCTCGAGAATAATGGTACAAACTTTAAGGGTAAAGGCACATCATAGGGATTAACACTAGATTACCTAAGGAAGTCATTTTTACTGCTTTTAATTTCAATTAGAAAAACAATGATGTATATAATGACACAATTTCTTAGAATTTTGTGACTTTTTGTACAACTTATAATATTTTTACTGTTAATATTTACTAATAACTTGTTATATAACTGTAAATAATATAAAAAATGTTAAAAATTAATTTTAAACAAATTTATTTACGCATTCACAATCCAGTCATTTTGACTGCTTTTGGGCAATATAGCTAATTCTCCGTCTTTCTAGTGTTTAGAAGGCGATTTCCTTTTGCTGTTCTATCGTAATTCAATGTTTTTGGTGAATAACTAAACCTTCAAGTTAGTTTTGGACTTAGCTAGTCAAGATGTAGTTAATGAAGTTTAAGTAAAGCAATAAAAGAAGTCACAAAAGGCGTAATTTTCTACGCGATTTTACGATATTACGCCCTTAAAATAGATAATATATGTTTGCGGTTTTAATTTATTTTCGATAAAATTAAATTAAAATATAGTATAAAATGTATGTATCAAAAAAAAGTTAACAGCAAATTTTGTTTAGACATTTTCAAATAAATCAACTAAACGTGCGACATAGCTATTACTTAAAAATAGACACCCTAATATCAAGATATAAAAATAACAAATTATTGAATAAAATAAGATATTTTAAGATATTCCTTTAAAAAAGTAACTTAAAATCTAAAAGTGATTGTATTTAATGTTGCGATAAACCTAAACTGGAAGTAGTATATTATGACGATTTCTTCCTACGGTGTAAAAAATAATATCTTAAATGTTTAGCGAAAATTAAACATTGAATTCATTGCACATATTATTTAATACAAAAAAATATTTTAGAGCATTTTTTTCATAAAAAAATATTTTAAATCTAGTAAGATTGTACCAATAAGCATTGCGTCAAAGAAAGCTGAAAAAGTGGTTAATTATGACAACAATTCCTTTGAATGACATTAAAAAAAAAAAAAAAAAACTGCAACATTTAATGGACTTCATTCAGCAGCCTTATTTTAAATAAATGTTTCCGAACCGTGTTGTAAAATAACCGTTCCAAATGCATTTCCCAACAGAGAGAGGAAGAATTCTCAAGACAATTTACCCAGAGAAAAGCGATGAGAATGGAAATGGGTGAGATTGTGGGTAGCGAAGAGGATCCAGACAGTGGAGAAATTTGTCTCTTAAATTGCGAAGTTGATTCCCATACTTGTTAAACAGAATCCATTATAAGCTAGATGTTTAGAATCTCCAGTCCTTTCAACATGCATGTTAAACAAGATGCGGAAAGCGTAAACAAAACGCTCAAGCGATTTAGAGCGTCAAAGCGTGAAAGCGGAGGGACCCCATTTCCACGGGCCCTTGCTGTACGAGTCGTAATGGATTCAGCACGATAACGACTCATTTAAGAGGCGTGATGAATGGACCTGTGCATGCGAACAAGCGTCGTTTACTGTCTTTTAAATTGTTTTGCAGTTATTATCTGAGTAACTGGTTTTATGCTACATTAGTAAGAATTTTTCTTTATTCTTTATGTTTTTATATGCATGGTTAGGATGCATAATACTTGTATGCGGTGTGAAAAATAAAAACTTGGTAAAAATAATGCAATTGTAATTCAGTGTCAAAATTATTGCAGATTTTTGGTTTGAAATTACATAACTATATGCTAGGAACATAATTTGCCATAATTATACCTAAAAAAAACTAAAAATAACTGTTTAAAATATATATATATATATTTGAAAAACGCGTAGTGATTTTTTAGACTATTAATAAATAGTTACTAAAAGCTGTTTTTTGCATGGAATTATCTTTGGAAAAAAACAAATTTCATAATTGTGTACGAAAATTTTCCAATTCGCTTACGAAGTTCTCAAGATATAGGGATAATCGCAAAAAGTGAAATTGTCATTAAGGCGTCCCTAGGCTTACAACTATAGTAGTAACTCAAATATTAGTACGCCTTAAGGGGTCCAAACTTAGGATAGCTCTCTTGACAAAACTATGGGGACCATATTTGCCAGATTGAGGCTACCCCTTATCTTTTGGGTGTCAGAAATCCAAATTCGTAGTAGAATTAAAACGGTTTGCTAATTCAGAGTAAGAACGTTTTTTTGTCTGATTTCGTAATTTGAAATATCGCCTGTCACTCATTAACTAGCATATTTGAGGTCAACCTCTCGAACCATTAAGTCCTAGTACGTTAGGATCAGATCATTAGATCAAAAGTCATTCAGGGTGGTCCGTTTATTTTTGCGCTCTGTACCAGTCAAATGTAAAAGACACCACGGAAATCAAAAGTACAAAAAAAGGTTTCTATCGATTGAAAGGTACAAAAATAATTTGCAGCGTTTTTTGTGCCTTCAAAACTGCGATGTTTCTTTTCAAAGGTACACACGCAGAAGTACGCATGCGCAGAGTTTTCGTCATATGCGCATCGTTATCACGCACTTTATTTCCGGCATCAATTTCCAACAGCCGTTGTCAAAGGGAAATCGAAGTTTAGAAAATATCCGATGTTGTTTACGTTAATATGGCTGACATTAAAATTACGTTTTTTTTTTTTCGTTTCAACATTGTTATATGGACAGGGATAGCCTGGTTGGTAGGGCATTGGGCACTTGTTCAAGAGGTTGTGAGTTCGATCCTCGCTGGCCGAAGACTACTAGTGAAGTAAATGGTGACTAGTGCGCTTTAAATCTGTAGGGTCACTAAAACCTCCATGTTCCCATAACAAATTATACCTCCCGGGGTACTGGGTTGGAGATTAATCGTTCTCTAGTTCAGGTCAAAATTACGATCTGATGGAGAATGAATGGATGTATGAATTGGCCCACCCTATGAGCGGGTTGTGACGTATGAGTCTGACAGAAGTCGAATTTTTTAAAGAAAATTCTATTTTGTCGACAGCAAGAATTTTCTGAAAGGGCAGTGAGCATTCTATATGAAAATATAAAATTCTGTAAATTAGCTTATAGTTTGTAAAGAGGGAATGCTAAAGAAAAACGGATAAGAAATTAAAGGTTTGCATAGAAACTAAAATGGATGGTGCTTTCTACGCTAAGGAGCTCTGCAAGCTCTTTACTGCCCATATTTCTCAGTAATTTTGTGGCTATTTTTAGCTCAACGTGTTCACTGAGTTAACAGTACAAATAGTGAAAATAAATAGTGAATGGGGAAAGTAAATAGTGCAAAGACTGCACTGGTAACACTTGTTCCAAAAAAAAATAAGATAACATTCGCCATTAAGTTACGTCTGTAGTAAGTATGGGTCAATCAAAAATTCGTTGACAATACCAGCTCACACATTCACACTGAATTGTTGTTAATACGTATGTGGTCGCGTTGTATGTGGATTCTCGGTCGCCCACAGATGGGAGTTGGGTGCTTTAAAGCGTAAGCGTAGCCTCATCTGTAAATAGCACATGAACTATGAAGTCCGGCTGCAGCGCACATTGCTGTACCACTGAAGATCAGGCGGAGAGACGCTGAAAATGGAAGGGGTGTAAACGATTTTCGTTTAACACGATACAAACGGTCTGATGACTCACATGATAAGCAACAGCACTCGGATAAGCAACAGCACTTGTACTTGACTCTGATCCATCAGCCACAACGTTCAAGATTCTTTCTTCTAGCCTTGGATTGCGTACAGCTCTTCGTCTACCAGCTTCATGTCTGGTGGCGTGGAACGAACATTTTTAACGAAGTTGACAGTGAAACTGCTGAAAAATTTTGTGATTCGTTGATTAGAAAACTATGCCTGATACATTCGAAGCGCAGCTCTGCCGTTAACATTTGCATTGTACGGTCGTACATGTAATGCATGTCGGCTTTTTCGGCATACGTAAATTTTCCCATTCTAGACGTCAGCTCAATTGCAAATGGCACTTCCCCCTACTGAGATGTATCATGTAGAATGGCAAATAAACATCTACTGCCCTCTACCGGCAACGCAACCAACCGAAAACAAAACTTTTATTTCCACTGTTTGCGCCTCACCGTGTCACTCTAACCCGTACATTCCTATACATTAAATGATTGTTGCAAAGTCTCGTATCTATTACTATATATTATTATCTATATATTATTAGATGAAATTGGATATATTAAACTTATTATTAACATTAAGATGTATATTATTAACTATAACAAAACGAATAATAAGAGAAGAGATATACTTTATCTACACTCAAGAGCCAAAACATTATGACCACCCCTACATTTTGCAATGAACTCTACTGGATGACGTGGAAGGCACGTGATCAGGTGGAAGTGGTATTTAACTGTTGCTGGAGAGTTTGAAGAATCATACTTTCATTTACTTCTGTGCGTGATGCGAAAGGCTGCGGATCTAAGCGACTTTGATAGAGGGCAGATAGTAATGGCTCGAAGGCTCGGAACAAGTATTTCCGAAACTGCCCGACTCGTGGGTTGTTTGCGATCTACAGTTGTTAGTACTCATTCAAAGTGGATGAATGACGGTGAAACCAGCAGTAGACGACAAGATGTTGGACGTCCACATGCTATCAGAAAAAAATGTCGTCGGAGATTGTCTCGCTTGGTGAAGCAAAACCGGAGTCAGACAGTGACTCAGCTGACAGCCCAATACAATGCAGGGTCAAGGAGAATAGTATCAGAGCACACTGTTCAGCGGAAACTGTTGGATATGGGGCTACGCAGCAAACGTCCCACTCGTGTGCCTTTGCTGACCAAGCGTCATCGCCAACTACGCCTGCGCTGGCCTGGGAACATCGTGACTGGTCCATGGATCAGTGGGAGCGAGTTGCCTGGTCAGATGAATCACGGTTTATCATTCATTCATCACGCCGATGGCCGTGTCAGGAATCAGGATACGCCGTCTTCCAGGCGAACAGTTGCTCATTCAATGTACAGTAAGTCATACACAGGCCGGTGGTGGCGGTATTATGCTTTGGGGGACGTTCTCTTGGGCGTCTCTGGGACCCGTGGTTGTGGTAGAGCAAACCATAAATGCTACAGGGTATCTGAACATCATTGCGGACCAGTTGCACCCTTACATGGCGTCTGTTTTTCCAGCTGGAAATGGAATTTTCCAACAGGACAACGCCCCGTGTCACAAGGCTCAAATTGTGTTGGAGTGGTTCCAGGAACATGATTCTGAATTCCAGTTAATGTCCTGGCCGCCTAACTCACCGGATCTCAATCCGATAGAACACATTTGGGATGTCATGGAACGGCAGCTCAAAGTTCAAAGACACACTAAGTCGCAATATCTCGGATTTGCGTGACTGTTGCTTAAACATCTGGTACAATCTGTCTCCGGCCATATATCAAGGATTTGTGGCATCCATGCCAAAGCGGGTTGCAGCTGTGTTGCTGGCTAAAGGTGGGCCAACTCGTTATTAGGAAGTGGTCATAATGTTTTGGCTCTTGAGTGTATTTCTGACTTCATAATGAAGTACAAATTTACTGTTTAAAAACCTGCAAATCCAAATTAAATACCTCAAATCCAAGTTATATATCTCGAATCCTTCTCACTCTGAAAGCTATAAATAGCAGATAATTAAATATTGAATTGCATCAATAGTCGACCTTATCTCGACTTTTGAAGCGCTATCAAATTACATCCATGTTTATAATTATATTAGATATTATTGGATTAAATTGGACATCCTAAACGTAATATTAATAATAAGATATATTCTTAAATATAACAAAACAAACAATGAGAAAAGAGAGAGATATTTTGACTACTTCTTTATTACTGACTTCATAATGCTGTAGAAATATACCGTTTAAAAAATCTTCGAATCCAAATTAAATACTTCGAATCCAAATTAAATACTTCGAATCCACTTACTCTTAATTGTAACTAAAAATAGCAGTTAATTAAATATTGAATTGCATCAATAGTCGACCTATGCTCGACTTTAGAAATGCAATCAAATTACCTCTACGCTTATAATTAAATTGTGTTACCATAAATCCGCGGATATTCATTCTCCGTTATTTTGAAATACTGAGTACGCATTTAAATACCCCATTAGTGAAGGAATGGCGATTAATTGCTGTGAATATGGGAGGCTGCGAATACTAATGAACAAGTGAGTGAGTAAACACGTTCGGCACAATGTTCTGCAGATGGTGTTCACCCCCCCCCCTTACGCCTACGAGTGTTTCTTGACATGTTCAAACGTGTAACCATTAATCGAAGACAATTTCCAGTTTCTGGAGCCCTAAGCATAATTCAGAAACTGGACGACTTTGGGATGTTGATTTATCGTTGTACGCTAACACATTGCAAAACAAGATGAATATTGCTAAACCGATTTTCATGAGTCGTTATTATTGAAATTAGGTAATTAAAAAATGCACTTTCTGTCGGATATTTAAAGCGTGAATAGTTAAAAGTAGAGTATAATTTTGTTTAAGAGAAAACATAAATTCGAACTGTGTGAAATATAAGATATTACCTGATAGGTAAAACAATTCTTCATATATTTAATTTCAAATATATAATTTATGATTTGAATAATAAAATTTAAAAAAAAAATAGGAATGGTATCATTAGAATGAATTTACACTTTTTTAAATATAAATAGCACAGCTTTAAATTTTAGAAAAAGCAATCAACTGAAATAGTAACAGTATTAAAAACATTTCCTTTTGTTGTTGCCTTGTACAACTTGCCAATACCAGCAATCCTATTTAAGGCAGAGGGGTGCGCTTCAGTATTTTTTTTTTTTAAAAGAAAACATTTAAATCGATTTATACACTTCAATTTGTGTGACCAAACTTAATTGATCTTCAGTAATATTTATTAGCTCAATCAACCATGTTGCATAATCATTAAATATATATTAACCCAAAAGATAATCAAAAATTTGTGAAATTTTTCGCTCGAAATATAAAGTTCACAGGATAATATACTTATATCTTAATAAAATAAATCGTATGAAGGAAAAGTACCAGTTAATGCCTTAAAAGCAAGAAGAAGATAAGCCTATTTTTTATTTTATACATCAGGCATTAAAATCGCTAATACCAGATACATAAAACGAAATAATGTAAATAATGTAACGAAATAATGTAAATGAAATAACGTATATCACGTGATTGCATTTCTCACTGTGGACAGTTTAGTTATTAACTACTTAAATTTCATTTAGTTCTCCCCAACAGTTTGAGAATTACCATGTTATTTTATGGAGCCCTTCAAACTATGTAGTCCTATAAACTACTTAAATCTTATTTGGTTCTAACTAACAGTTTCTGAATCTTGACTTACTTTGTAATTACAACGGGACCATCTAACTATATAGTTTTATAAACTACTTATATTTCATTTGATTCTTACCAACAATTTATGAATCTGGACTTATTTTGTTATCATAACGAGCCCTTTTAATTTTATATATTACTAGGATCATTAATTTTTAAATTTGAGATGATTGTAAAAGCTCACGCCTGAGCTTAACTGCATTTAAAGCGCATTATGAGCCACGAATACCTTAGTGCCTGGTTAAAGATAGATCAGGTGTATTAAAACTAAAAAAGACATCAGAATGAACATGCTTTTTAGCGTGATTTCAGAGACTATCGAATAACCTAAGATCATTGGTTCCCTCCACTCGAGCTATCATTTCAAAAATGCCCATGATGAAAATTTCATAAACTCAATCAAATGCATGATTACCTTTAATCAGCTCAAATCATTGGCACAAGCAGTAATACAGCGTAATTCAGACATCTATTAATTATATATTTTAATTAATTATATATTTTAATTAAAAACACAATAAGACTCGTGTCTTAATCTATTTTGAATCAATGAATAGAAACGTACGAGATTATTAAGCAATCCAAAAACTCTGTGATTTTTAGAAAACACGAAAAAAAAAAAAAAAAAATACAAACCAACTGCGTCAAATGTTACTAAAAAGAAAATTAATTATTTAAACTAAGTGACTGCGTTATGAATATTAGAAACAAACAGTCCTTGCATTTTCAAGACATTTCAACAAGTGCAAAATTAAGACAAATTTTCCAATTAACGTCACGATATTCCCTCTACTTAGATCTCTCCTCAAATCATTAGACTTCATCGAAGCGGTATTAAACGGACAAGGTGGAAGCAAAATTCAACTTGTCAATACGAGCTGCTAATCGAGAACGACGAATACTCCTCTACCCATTATTCAGCAATGGCTGAATGAATTGCTGAATATGCAAAGATCGTCTAAAATTAGCGTCTGTGCCCGGGGTAAAACCAGGTGTGCGATATCGATCTGCTTGAAAAGCGCCGACTGCAACAGGTGGATACAAGATATCATCTCTCTTTTCCCCCTATCGTTTTCCTTAAAATAAAGATGGTGGTTTTCGTTGGTGATGCGTGCTTTCGTTTTAATCAAAAGTTCAAAAGTGAAGTTTTAATGAAAAATCGGAAAGAAGCTAGCATAAAATTTAGAAGAGAATTAAAATGCCGGGTTTATCACAGCATGTAGGGACCGTATGATAGATTCTGATGTTAGTTATATGAAACGATGTTCGCTTTTAAAATTAGCAATTATAATGAAACAGCTACGCTTTTAGAACTGTTTCGAAGATATAAGTTTTAGTGGAAGAGTTAAATGTAAGCAACTATTCAGCAGATGTAATTGATATTGGAGCAATTACATATTTGAACTTTATTCGGAAATAACATGTTACACATGACGGCTTGGTTTAAAAGTAATAGTTACACTTAGTTCGTTTAAAAAGCGTTTATTTTTCACTTTTTTTTTTTTTTTTTAAACTTTCTTGCAGTTTATTTAAAAATTTCACACCAGTTCTTAGCAAAATCGGTGAAAAACAAAACATCTCATGTCTTTTATTTAACACTCGGATAACTAAACTAAAATCACAGTTATTTTGCAACTATTAGTAATGAATGATTTATAGCGAGTAACGACTAATCAATAGATTCACAGTGTTACTCCGAGACTAGTCAATAGATTCAAACTGTTACTCCATAACTAATCAATAGATTCACAGTATTACACCATAAATAAATAATAGATTTAGTATTGCTCAGTAACTAATCAATAGATTCATAGTGTTACTAAATAACTAATCAATAGATTCATAGTGTGCCTCAGTAATTAATCAATAGATTCATAGTGTTACTAAATAACTAATCAGTATACTCATAGTATTTCTCAGTAACTAATTAATAGATTCATACTCCATAACTCCATAACTAATCAATAGATTCATAGTGTTACTCAGTAACTAATTGATTCATAGAGCTACTCATTGACTTGGAAATAGATTCATAGTGTTATTTAGTAACTAATATCAATAGATTCATTTGATTGTTTCCCTTATTTAATTTTTTTTACCTTTTCATTTCATTTCCTTCATTCGATTCATTTCATTTCCTTTCCTTCATATCAATAGATTCATTTCATTTTTTCTCCCCCATTTTCTAGTTGCGGAATGCCACTTATATGGTATTCCGCACAAAGCGTTATGAACACTGACTGAATCAATTAATAAAATTTAACGTCAATAAAAATGATCCCTACTAATATAATTATGTGTAAAAACAAATTTATCAATTATGAAAGATAGAACTATTTTAAATAAATAAAAAAAAATTTTTTTGAAGGGGTGTTAAGTTTGCATTTAATTTTATATCATAAGAATTAGTTAGCTTTAAAAGATGAAAAGAGGTTAGATTGTTTGAGATGCTTTGTTTTTTCTAAAATAACTTTTTTTTATAATTTAACTTTTAACTCTAAAAATTAACCATTGATAGCATTGCCTTTAATGCACTCTGATTGGAACACGAGGTTGTAAATCTTTTTCAGAGATCGTCAAAAAGAGCTCTCTATTTAAGATCCTCACACAAATATTTTGAATACATTTTAATCTACTTATTAGCGTTGTAAATATTTTTTTGTTTTTATATTTCTTCGTGTTTCCTTACTTGACATTTTCCTCATTTGGTGCAAAGGTTTACCCCGATCGCTGGGGGAGGGGTTCTGATGGTCTCACCTATAGGTTTTCTTCAACACAAAGTCTATTTAAAAAATTCTGTACCTCCCAAAAGTGGTCGCTAAATAGAGATCGTCTTTCTTGGAGGTTTCACTGTATTTCATTCTATTATAAGAATTGTCATGTTTCAATCAATACAGTTCTGCTATTTATTTTCCTTCTTAAATCTAATTCCATTTATTAAAGTCCATATCTTTGGTGAAATGTTCATTTCAGTTTCACAATACTATCTTTCAACAAATCTTGTAACCGAATTTCTTTTACCAAAAAAAAAAAAAAAAAAAAAAAAAAAAAACTTCGGCTTCCGTATTTAACTACTTCAAAAGATTCTTTGTCCACAAAAAAAAAAAAAAAAATGGAACGAAAAGAAACAAGTCAAAATACAGAGCGACAAAAAGCGACCCTCCCTTTCGATTTTCAGCACAGTAGCAAAAACTTAATGCCTGTATTTATCCTTCAGCCACTCTCAAAATAAACTGGAGTCGACATCAAACAAAAGAGTGGAACAGTTTGTTTCTGCAGCGATGTGTCAGAAGTCACTCGATACAAGGAAGACGGGGATCAACCCAGAACTCCCTTCTTAGCTCTTTTTTTTCCTCTCCTTTTCAAAAAGAGCCTTAAAAACTACCCCCCTAGTGTCTTTCGTTTTGTCATGGGTCGTGCTGTGGCTCTTTAAAGAGAACACAAAAATAAAAAAAAGTATACAATGCAGTGCTTTATTTTTAAGCGAATCACATATCAGTCCTTTGTAAGTGAAGCTTTGCACCTAGTACTCCATCAAGCAGGGTGGGGTGACGAAGATCAAAAAAGCGAAGGAAATAAGAACGAAATAAATAAGAAAGTGTTCCAGTCTCCTGCGATCCAGAAGGAATTCTATTCAGACTTATTGCTTTAGCAACCTAAGGGTTTTAACGGCTCAATTTATCGGGGGAGTCTCTGAAGTTGAAGAGTACAAAAAGCAGCATTAAAAATTACTTCACGTTAAAGACCGTTAACGGAAAATCGATTTCAAAACAACTTAAGGCTTATCTGTATTGTTCTTTACTTTAAAAAAAAAATTATTTAACAATTTGGGTAAAATGCTGTTTATATTTTGAGTAGAAAATAATTCCACTTAATTTAAAGAAACATAATAAAGTACTGTTCTGGGATTGTTAAATTATTTATGGTTTACATCTTTTTCATCCGCATTATGCATTCTAATATTAATGCAATGTTTTTATTTAAACATTTTTATAAAAAAATTAAACCATTGAACACAAAAAAATTGAAAATTCATAAATTTCAAGTTGCTAAGGAAGTGTGTACAGTGCGCCAAAATAAAAATAAATAAATTTTAAAAAAACAGACCACTCTAAATAACTTTTGATTTAATGATCGAATCTTCACGTTCTAGGACTCTATCTTAATGGCTCGAGGAGTTGACCTCAAATATGCTAATTAATAAATGCGAACAATGTTTAAAGTTAGGAAATCAGACACAAAAACGTACTTTCTCCAAATAAACATACCTTTTTTTCGATGGATTCGAATTTTGGACCCCCAAAATATAGGGAACTAAAGCAATCTGGGACATATAGTCTCAATAGCCTGATTAGGAGAGCGGTTCGAAGTTTGGACACCAGAGGGCGTACTAATATTTGAGTTACTATAGTTGCAAGCCTAAGGATCCCTTAATGAAATTTTTACTTTTTGCGTATATTGCTATATATCTTAAAACCTTTTTAAGCGAATTGAAAAATTTTTTGCTCGCAATTATAAATTCTGTTTATTCAAAGATAATTCCATGCAAAAATAACTTTTAGTATATATTTATTATTTTATTTAATAATGATCGAAAAAATTTTATTGAATTGTAAGGTATAAAATGTTTTGCATCATTTTTAAGGAATATAATTTTACATAAAAGAAACTAGTCAGTATTATCTATACCTTAAATTTATTATGTTAAATTTCGTCTACTGAGCGAGAAAATAATTAAAACTGATTACTGCTTGGAAAATGAGTAAATTAATGAAACAATAGCTGTAAAATGCTGAAATCAAGAGTACAATTTGCATTATTCCCAACATTATCCTTTACTACATTATTCCCTACTTAATTAATTTCTTTCTATTCGTTTAATTGTTCCCTCAATATACTTCTGAAATTTCAAACCTTTTCTCTTTTTTTGCATAATATGTGATCAGCTAATGTGTGTGATGCTTGCATATTTTGTATACCATATCAAATCTTATTCCCATTCAAAATTCCACAGATATTCCATACGTAATATTTCTAACAAAGTAAAGAAACAAACTTCCGTTTGCCACATTTTTAAAAAACTTTCGAATTTGTGAAATAAAAATTTACAAGAAACTATTTGGAAATATTTGATAGTGCTGCGTAGTGAAATCAATAATTTTTAATTGATGCAAAAAAATTTTTTTATTAAACAGTAGCTAAACAATTATTTTATTAAGAATGATTTTTGATTAAGAAGGATTAAAAATTGCTTTCAAATTGTAAAACATATTTATTCCATTTTCTTTCAGGTAAACAAAATTTCCATTCCAATTCACCGTGTTAATCCATCAAAAATAAAATCCAAATATATTTTGCAAAACTTACAATACGAAATTATGGAAACTCCATTGTCAATATTTCGTTATGTAAGAACGAAGTATGCTTAGAATAAGGTACTACAATTCCATAAGTTATAAAAGAGGAATACTTACAAAACAAAATCCAAGAATAAATTTAAAAAAATTAAGTACAAATGAAAATATTCAGTCTAAATTTTATTCAACTACACCACTTATTTTATTTTCAAAGAATAAATAAAAATAAATAAGCCGTGGTAGCTTCTTTGAGGATAGGGTTTTCGCTTCCTAATGACGTGGTCTATGTTCGAATCCCTGCGGTGGCTGGTAGGAACTAATTATGCTCCAGGCTCGTACCGACCACAGTGGTAACGTAAAATATCCTCAGTGATAGACCGATCATGGGTTAGATTCTCTTTGCTGTCGGGCTAACCGTGAGAGATTTTCGTACTTTTCCTCTCCATGTAACGCAAATACGAGTTAGTTCCATCAAAACGCTCAGGCTACAGAGCTCAACATTGATAGTCGTCAACTCAGAATTGGGTCAGCTGTTCAACGTCGGTTAGGAAATAAAATGAAATTAATATTGCTTTATTTTACGTTTTCTTAAAAACTAAGTAGTATTGGACTTCAGGACTTCAAAATTTTTTTTTTATCTAGCTATTTTTTTTTATCAATTATTTTCGTTAACTATTTTGTTTTTAATTATAAACAAGCTTCCTAAAAAAAATTACAAAAAAAAAAAAAAAAAAAAAAAAAAAAAAAAAAAAAGTAGGATTAGATATTTCTCATAAATACGTACATTTCATTGGTTTCAAAAGAATTTCGTTGAAAAGAAATTTCTTATATTAAATTCACGCAGAATAGATGAAACAAAATTATCTGCGATGGATAATTTTTTTTTTTTTTTTTTAAAAAGTCCTCTTAACTATTATGCACCTTTAAAGAAAAAAAGGAAGTATATTAAAAAATATGCTGTTTTCTAAAGTGGTAAAAAAATTTATCAAAAACACATGTTTTTCACCGCACACACTTCAACTTAGTTTTAAAAGAAAGAAAAAAAAAAAAAAACTCTCAAAGAATTCCTCATTTCATCACGTATCGAAAGCGTTACTTTTTACTTTAGGTAAAACTTTTCATCGAATGATGAGGGGAAAATGTTTTTCGAAAAATTGCTATTGAAACAAAAATAAGAGTTTAAGGAAGAAAAATGTTGTTGAAAAGAGCGAAATAGAAAAAATGCATTTTAGATTCTGCTATTTTAAAATATAGAATATAATAGTTAAGATTTTGCTATCTTAAAATGCTCGAGCAAATATTATGGCATCAATAGTAGTTAATAATATTGAATCAGAAATTTTTATTTATAAAAAAATTTCGGAATAAAAAATTTTTAATAGAGAGCAAACATTTTATGATACAAAAAGAAAACATAGTATTATTAAACTTTTAAAAGAAGTTCTGAAAATATGAACAAAAATTATATGTCTCAAGTGCAAAATGAGTTGCACTTGTTATTGTACTTAGTTCGGTTCTCCTTTTATCATCATTAGCGATACTTGTACTAATATACTTACGCCAATTATTATTATCATATTCAGTTGAATTCGTACTATTGTATTAAGCTCAAGTCATTATAATATTCAGTCACATTTTTACTATTCTTAGTTCGTTTCTTACTAGCGTATTGTTACTACTATCGTTACGTCGATTCTTATTATCATATTCAGTTTAATTCGTACTATTGTATTAAGCTCAAGTTATTATAATACTCAGGCACATTCGTACTATTAGTTCGTTTTTTTCTATCGTCTTGTAACAAAACTTACTACTTTTTTTCAGTGGAACCGGCGGCTCCATGGCAAAACATCAGACTACAAAGGTTGGGTGTTCGAATCCCGTCAAGGAAAATTTTCCTAATACATTATAATTCATTTTCTCTTTAATGTTCTTGATGTTAATTATTCTATTTTTGGAATAATCGAATTCTGAAATGATTTGTTCGAGAAAGTTCGACAATTGTAATTAAGCTAAGGTAGCATTCAGTTCTGCTGAATAAAGTCTCAAGTTGAGATTAACATTCTTTGTTTCCTTTCCCCTTTAGTAATCCTACACTCATCTATTCTACGCCACAATATTAACCGCTTCCATGATTATCGCGAGTTAACTCGGATATATTGCAAATATTTATTATCTCGAAAAAACTCTGGGGTAGCAAAGTTTGTCAGTTGATTTTGCAGGCAAATCGAGAATAATTGAGTGAATGAGTGCTTATAAAACCAGACACATATTATTCCAGCCTGATGAACTTTGCAGTTGTCATCTTGAAAAGTCGAAGTAACGACAGCTTACTCTTTAATGAAGATGTTGACGGAAAGGTAACACCTTATCATATAGAATGTTAAAATAAACATGTTGGTTCATGTTAGTGGTCACTTCGGTAAGGGGGCCCAATCCATAATAAGAAAAACACTCCCAAAACATAACAGACCCACCTCCGGCTTGAACCTGAGCTTGCACACAGTTAAGATGAAATGCTCCATCTGGTCTTCGGTGCACTCGTGTGTCATTTGAATAAAGGCAAAAACGTGATTCGTCAGACCATATAGCATTCCGCCAATCAGCAACTGTCCACATTCGGTGACTTCTAGCTCACTGAAGTCGCGCAGCATTATGTGCTTACGTGAGCAATGGCCTCTTACGAAATGTTCGACACTAAATGTCCATTGCATGTAGTTCCCGTTGATATATTCTCTCACTAACAGGTTGGAATGGACTTTCATTCACTAACTGAAGCAATTCCTGTCGGGTTTTAAAGCGATTTTTATTGATAAGCTGTAAAGCACGTCTCCGGTCCCTTTCATGCAGGATCTTTTTCCGACCACAATTCTTTCGTGACCACGAACATTACACCACTGCTTGTAGACACGTTGAACAGACCGCATCGAAACACCAACAAATCCAGCAACTTCATTCACCGTATGATCATGGTACGGTGAAACACAATTGACCCTTTTTGCCACTCTACCACATCCTTACACTCACCCATATTTACACACTATTTCCGCTTAAAACAAATATACCTCACTGATGGCTACTTACCTTTGGTCACGTTGAAGCAGTGAGCACGCAGTTGAGCGGATCACTTGAACACTGCGTCATCTAACGAAACCTAACGATCCATCGGTGCTTGCGCACTAGGGTGACTAATTTCTTGTCCCGTGAACTTATTTACCACTAAAACGGTCTACTTTCAATAAAACTTAAGCAAAAAGCTACATGACTTATAATTACGTAAGACAAATTATACACAGAAATTCAGCAAGTTTAAATTGATGTGTTTTCAAACTTTGAAAGAGCCATTACAACCAGAATGCCAGTAGATGCGGTTAATTGAGTAAACGGAATAATAAATGTTAGATTTACTAGTGGATTATTACTATTTACTAGATTTACTAGCAATGAAATAAAACCAAATATTGATCTCGATAAAGAAGTAACAAAATTATGCAATAAATGCAAATTTCATCTTTGAATTTTATCTCCTCTCTAATGAAATAACAAAATATCTTACAACCCATCAGCATAAAGACAATAAAATATATTTATTGTTCTAAAATGACGAATAAAATGAAAGTGCCGAGATCGAATCGCTGAGCATTCAAAGTTCATTTTCTAACCTCAAAAGCTAGGTTACATTGCGTCTTTGCATTATCAGTCCACCATTTCTTGTCCATTAGAAATAATTTAAGTATCGAATAACAAACATAAATTCAACACCAGTGCTATCAGAAGTAAAAGAATGCAAAACAAAGAGAAAAAAAAACAACGAGGGCGCAAAAGGCTTTCTGGACGTTTTCATTTACATAAAAAAGTAGTTGGGAGCTATCGGGTGGCTAATCGGAAAGAATGTTGGCCCTAAAACTCGGCAATTAGTTTGCCTGGCATTCGATTTACCCATCTCATTTCTTTGGTAAGGCCTATCAGTTCGTCCAGTGGGCGCCAATCGTCCTATTTTTAGGATAGTATGCTTCTGATGGAATATTTAGAGTTATCTTTCTTCTTAGATTTTTTTACGAGATCGAATGACATAAGTAAATGAGTTAATGGACTCTTTTAACTTTTTTTTGGAGCAAAGAGTTCAAGCCAAAAGAGTGTCATTAACTAGCCATTTCTTTGACATCTCTAAATTTTTTTTTTCCATTTTAGTTTTTGTCTTGGGAATAAGTTTTTGTCTTTGCTAATTTGATTGTTTTCAGTTTTGTTGAATTCGAAAAAAATTAGGTATGATATCCAGGATCTTATGCTTTTAAGATTTTCTTAATTTAAGTTGGATCTAATGTTTATCGTCAAAAATTAGTATTGAAAGAAAAAATGCGATTCACGTTTGTAATGAAAAAGCAAAATGCGATTCATGTTGTAAATTTAACAAAAATATATTCATTAATTTTATTGTATTTTCATTTAAAAGCTTCTAGTTGTTCAATTAGAGGAAATGTTTTTGGTGTGAAATATGAATAATCCGAGAACTTAAAATACCCGACTGAGTAAAAATCAGCAATTTCGACGAAAATTTCACCTTTTTTTATTCCTTATATTTAAAATTTTATCCGTTAGCTTCCAAAATCTTTTTAAAATTTTGTTCTCTGATTTTTAGAATCGAAGTTGCAGTAGTTTTCTCATTTGCTGACAAACGAAGTAGAACAGCCATTGCACAATTTAAATGTATAAGGCCGGGATAGCCCGGTCGGTAGGGTGCTGGGTTCATGTCCGAGAGTTCGTAGGTTCTAACCCCGCTGGCCGAAGACTCCCCGTGTAGTAAAATGACTGATGCACGTTAAATCTGTCGAGCCTCAAAAGTTCTCCATGCTACCATAACAAATCCAAACCTCTGGGGGTACTGGATTGGAGATCGATCGTTCTCTGATTCAGGTCAAAATTACGATCTGTGGATGAATGAATGTGTCCGCCCCATAAACGAGTGTGACGTGTGTGTGGCTGAAGTCGGATTCTTGGCCAAAGGATGGCGCCACTGAAATAATAAGAAACGCACACTCTGCCTTAAATCTGCTCGGTATACCGAAGCAGGCTCGCCTGGGTGGCAAGTGGCATCAGACACAACACAAATGTATTTTTGGAAAAACATTAGTTTTAAGAAAATCTCTTTATGCTATACTCATAATAGAAAATGCTTAATATAAATATCTTACTATGTAGATTTTGTATAATATTAGCTATGTTTTAAACTAAAAGCTAAGTTCTAAGTGTGAATTTATTATTTTTATTCTGTTTTAAGTAAGAAATTTTAGCTAAAATATCGATACTGAGCAATATATTTAATTTTATTTCATCGTTTAACTTTTAAAGATTTTAGTTTAAAACACAGGCAATCATATTATTAATCAGGGAAAAAGTTATTTTGATATTTATGTATTACAGTTTGTTGTAGAGCCGTTGGAGTGACATAAAAAATTCGTAGTTTTTAAGCTCAAATTTGTCTTTTTATTTAAAAAATATTTCGAATTTTTTTTTAAATTTACGTCAGTTTCGTTAGTACTCCTGCATACCAAATTAAAATTTTAATTAAGTCTATTTTTTTAAAAAAAATTGCCGAACTTAGTCGGATACCTAAACATATAAAAAATAAATTCATATCTAAATAAATTCTATAACATATGTTGGCAATCAAAAACTGGATTACGTGTATTTTGCTCGATAAGTGTGTGCGTCACGAATATTTGCATAACGTTAGATAAAGTTATAAAAAAAACAATAAAATTACAAAAAAAGTACTAAAGTGTAAACCAAATGTAGCTAAGGAGCATTTGCAAAATATTAAAGTAATAGAAATGCGATATTTTGGAACAAAATTTTTTCATTCCTAACAACAAAATGTGTTTTAAATTGCTATAATTGAAAATCTACGGGCACCATCTTTTAAATATGCACGAATTTGAAAATATATTCACACGAACACGAAATATTCACATTCACGTTACTTCTCGGCAATTTCTCACATCTAATTTTAAAAAATACGAATCTAGTTTTTAAAAATTCATATTCCTGGAGAAAAAAAAAAATTTAAGCATAAAATATTCATTCAAACTACATTTCTTCTAAACAAAATCAGAATCATTCTTCTAAACTGATTTAAACTTGTCCCATCAGATGATGAAAGAAAAAAAAAAAAACTGTTCTGCATTTAAAGTAAACAAATAAAACATTTACAGCCCTACGCCGATTTGCCATTTTAATCATGAAAACATTTTTTACAACATTGTTTACCATTTCACTCAAAATTCCGCTTTTATGAGTTAGATAAGAGGAGAAATTACTTAAATTCGAAGCGCAAATGTATTTTCGCTTTCCTGATTCACGTTTTAAAAAGTCTCGAGCGTCTCCATTGTTTCAACTAAGCGCCTCGTTTTCTCAGTTTTTTGTTTTATATTCTAATAATATCCTTTCTCTTTCATATTAATGTACTCTTCCGTGTTGTCGAAGAAATGGTTTACGTTCTTTTATTCTCGGGGAGACATTTTTGGTTGAAAGTGGTTGCTGTTATTTATTTCTATGGAGAGTCATCTGCAGGCGAAGTTTCAAACCCACAAATGCACTTTCAGAAACAGTAAGGGCATATTTTGAAGAATTTGATTGACTAGCTCAATTCCGGATGCTTCTTTTCGATTTACACTTAAACAAAACTGTAGTGTTATGCTTAAAGAATCACTAAACCATTTTGTTTCAAAATGATTCAGAAGTATATTTTGTATGTTTATTTTGCTAAACATAATTAATTTTTGAAATATTTACATGAATGAATTAAATCAATACATATGAAATAAAAAAATTTATGGCAAACGCAAAAACGAAATTTATTATTTAAAAGTAAGATTTTTCAATTTGAAACAAATAAAGAGATTAAAAGCTGTAAGATTTTAATGAAATGTAAAAGATTTTCTTGAAATGTATGTAAAATAATTTAAATATTTTAAATCTCTACCGGTATCAAATAATTAAAATGCACCATTATTAGAAAATCTTTATGAACAAACTTTTTTTTTTCATTTTAAGTTAATGTTTCATTAAATATATAGAGGAAATTGTATTTTATTGCGTAGTACAATGTGCCAAGAAAAAAAAATATATAAAAAATAAATGAATAACTTTTGATCTAAAGATTGGATCTTCACGTTCTAGGACTCAATATTAATAGTTCGAGGGGATGATCTCAAATATGCTAATTAATCGGTGCAGACGATATTTTAAGTTACAAAATCAGACACAAAAACGTACTTTCTCTGAATAAGCATGCATTTATTTTCAACAGATTCGGATTTCTGACAAAATTCGTTTATCCAAAGATAATCCCATGAGAAATATAACTTTTAGTAAATATTTATTATTTTTTATTACTTTATTTGATAATAGTCGAAAATATTTTGAATTGTAAGGTATATCATTTTTTTACATCATTTTAAATTATGTAATTTTACAAGGAGCAAAATAACACAATTTAAGCGAAATCGGTTGAATAATTAATGAGAAATATATTTTTAAAGATACGGCTTTTTTTAAATTCGATTTCTCGGTAACTATCCAAACGATTTCACTCAAAATTTGTATTTTGACATTTAAAATTACGTACTTTAAAATGCAGTAAAAAAATTGTATACCTTACAATTCGAATTTTTTTTTCGATTATTATTAAGTAAAATTAGAAATATTTATTAAAATTGATTTTATTTTAATTGCCTATGGATAAAAGAATTTTATTATTGTGCGTAAAAAAATTTCAAATTGAGATATGGCAAAATTCTCGAGATATGGCAAAATTTGCAAAAAATAAAATTTAAATAAAAATTTATTTTTATCTTATGATTGAATAAATATGAATATAGCTTTTGGAATTACGTATAAAATATTGTTCAAAATAATTTTTCCAAACAATAATTCATGTAAATTATTTACGTGGAACAATATTTTAAGACCGAAAGCAGCAATTATGCATTCTGAATTTTTAAAAAAATTATGTCCAACTGACACAGCTTATGCTTACATTGTCTCAGTTCATAACTGTTACGCTGTTGTGATGTTCAGCTATTTATAAAATTGAAGAGCTTAGTGGAATAGCATGTTAAACATCCGATTTCAGTTTTTAAAATCAAGTGGAGGTCAGTTGTCACTTAAGAACATTGATTATTTTACCTAACCCGTAATGGAACTGGCGCAATCAATGAAAAAATATGTTTTGTACATATATTTCTGATATTATCATACACTCAAAGGTTGGTATTCTAAAAATTCGCAAAAATATCTCACAACATGTTCTTCCGTTTTATTGTTCCAATGTGCTCTTCTTTCTCGCATAGAAAATTCTACCATGTCTCTAAA
Source organism: Parasteatoda lunata (assembly GCA_949128135.1). Lineage (NCBI taxonomy): Eukaryota > Metazoa > Arthropoda > Arachnida > Araneae > Theridiidae > Parasteatoda > Parasteatoda lunata. Next base: position 64,537,787 of record OX421973.1, on the reverse strand, counting down.
TAAGACGGGCTTTAATTTAAATATATGTTTTGAAAGCAACTTCCTGAACACACAAAGAGTTCTTCCACCACATGCTTTTCAATAATGTATTATTTTGAACGAAAAATTAAAGATTTAAGGAATTAGAAAATTTCAGTCATCAAAACTCAATAAAACAGAAAGTTAGTCGTATTACTACCATTATAGACATTACAGTTTAAAAAAAATCAATGAATTTCTTAAGATTCTTACAACGAGTCAATGGAAAAGCCTATACATTTCAATAAACACACACTCTTAATTAAATGTTGCTCTTTGATTCTCTGAGCTATTTAGAACCAAACTTTTAAAAACGATTTCTACGAAAAACTTCCACAAAATTTCCTCATACTTAATTTTAAGAAAACTCCCATTTAATAATGCTCGAAAGCTTCCATTAATTCAATTAATGAAAACTATATTAGCAAAGAACTATAAAACAGTTAAGTAATTGAACCTTAAAACACCATTATAATACTAACAAATTAAAACGAAAAGCCATTTGGGCGGAACCGATCTCTCTTCCTCGCCAAACAAAAATAACAAAAAAATGTTCGATTTCGCAACAGTTATTAGGATGCAACTATTTATCTCCAAAACACAAAATGACGGCCAAAATAGCGAACCATTAATTGAAAATAAAAAATAAAAAAAGAGAGATGAATCGAAAAGCAAAATTTAAAATGCGCCAAAGTAGCTTTATGTAGTAGAGACAAAACAGCGCATCAATGGCAAGCGATTAGCAACTTTTGTTTTCTTTTGGTATTTAATGTTTCATTTTGTGGCCCGATAATGCGATCGCTTTGGTTCATGCATTTGGTTACAGTTACTGAGATTTGAATACTGGAACTCTCCTTGTAAAATGGATATTAAAGGAGCGATGAGGTTCGGGAGAGGAGGAGTCGGGAAAAAACTGGAAAAGAGCGGCTCAAATGAAGCATAGCCTTTGTGTTGAGTTTCTAAATTAATATATCCCTGTTTTGTTGCAATGTAAGAGGATTATGTTCGCTTCGGAGAATTTCTACTCTTGGATTTCATGTTATGGAAACAAATATAAGAGGGGTCGTTTGAAAATGTAAAGATTACACATTTCTGAACGTCGATTATTTGCTTCGACGCTTCTTTTCAATATTTGTTTCATTGTTTTAAGATTTTAAACATTATATTATTGGATGTAGTTTAGATAATACGTAAGCATGTTTTGTTTTTAAACTGACAAGCCTTGCGAAGAAAAAATAAATTATAAAAATCAAACAGTAATAACAGCTTTCTGGCAGAAAGCACGAGCCTTTTAAATATTGTTTGTGACGTTGAAATATTGTTTGCTATGAAAATTAAGATTATGGTTTAGAATGATTTCACAAAAATTTTTACAAATAATACAAACATTTTAAATTTAGATATAATTTTTATAAAAAAATAAATAATTTTACATCAATTAGATAACATAATGCCTAGCTTTTATTTAGATTAAAGCATTATTTTTTATGTGGTTTTTTTTACTTTATTACTAATTTTTAAATTTTGAGGGGCTTCAGTTAAATTATGCTGAACTGAATAATCTGTCGATTTTTAAATTATTCTAAAAATCAGTCATATTGATGAATTTTGCTTTCTGTAATAGCTGCTTTTGCTGTTGTTTCTATGGGGAAAATTGAAAGAGTAACTATTTTATGCAAGCACAAATTGGCCGGGCTACGTAATTTGCTTTACCTAGTGAGATAGTTTGTTGATTTTAAATTTTAATTTGTTTAAACCATAGCAAAAAATAGATCTAACACTCATTTCAGAATTTAAAAATTTAATGCAAGAGAAATAAATATACAAAATATATCAGCTTTTAGAAAAAAAATCACAGAAATAATTATCCTATTAGTTCATAACTGTTCACTATCAATGTTTAAAAATACCGAAATTTAAACTTTTTTTTTGGTCAAAACTTTGACGGAAATTGAAATGCTGATGGAGATTAAATTTGAAATTGAAGGGTTCTTTAAGAATTGAAAGGGTCTAAGTGACATTTTAACTAATTTGTATAAATTAGCTTCAAAGTTGTTTACGTTGATAATAGGAAATTAAGAATATAACTTGCTTTTACTTCTTCCTCTCGAGCTATCAATTAATGAAATCTATAAATCCATAACACTCATTTAAACTCATTTAAACTGTTCGCGTGCAAATGATCACACATTTTGGCGTTTAAATATGCTGCCAAATGAACTTGCTTCCTAAATTACCCAAGAGCTAACCGGTTTAAAATTTATCACTTTGTGCATTCTTTCACTTTGAAAACATTTTTAGATAATCATTTAGTGTTTACTTCCTTTTCAGGTCTAAGAAGTTGCAAGATTTTGGAAAATAAATGAATATTGTATAGTTAAATAACGGCAAAATAAACTCTTTCTCCAAAATTCTAAATTATATTTTTAAATGCTGCTGAAAATCTTTTTTTACTAAACTCAGCAATTAATACACGAATATTGACACATTGTAAATAAATAAAACAAAAATAAGTAATAAAAAAGAGCCAAAAAAATCATCTAGAACAACCTGATGCAAATTTAAAAAGAAACTATTTTTTTTAGCAATGTTTTCTTTTTTAAAGCTTAATAGCGCATTAAATTATCATTTCAGGAAAAAAAATATACAAACCTTCCCATTATTTTAGTAACCGTGAACCTTCCGAGAAACTTTTGGCTGTTAAATATTATTTATTGTTATAAGCTCATACTATTTAACAAAATATTCCATTCTCCCAAGGGAAAAAAATACTTTTTTTTTTTTCCTCATTTACGCATAAATAAACGTTTACTGAGAAAACCAGGGTCTTGTTGCTATTCAATTAGAAGAACATCTTCACCGACCCTGAAAATGAAATGAACGAAGAACTTATTAAGGGGTGAATGCATTTTCAATTACTCCGGAATGTTCCCAAATTCAATTACCTATTAAAGAGACCCGTTTTATGGATTTTCTTTGCAATACCGGACAACTGCTTTGTATTTTATTCACTGATTCGCAGCCAGAAAAGAGGGTGGAAATTACATGCCCTGCAACCTAGCAGCATTTTATTGACTGAATAAATTTCCACTGGTTACAATAACCCAAAATCGATATAGCGTAAAAGAATAGTTTTATGATTTTAATATTTTCAAGCTTAATATGTAAGAAAAAGGGAATTTTTCTTTTCTTTCACCAGCTATGGTTTTTCCCTCTTATGTATGCTGATTCGCAATTAAAATGAATTGTCAAGTTCCCTTTTTTTTTTCTTTCGCCAGCAATTTTCCCTACTTTTTCTCCCAAGGAAAAAAAAAAGTTTATTCAATTTTCTTTTGGAAGCTTATTAGAAAGTTAGATGAATCTAATTCAATTTAGTAACGAGTTATTTCCACGGAGAAATGTAGTTTTTCTTCCCCATCCCCTTTTTTTCTGAAACTGTTTTGGGGAAATTAAAAAGTTATTATTACTTTTAATGCTTAATGGCTGTTTATTTAATTTTCGAATAACAATTATCCTTAATGCATAGAGAATTTTTAAAAGTTTTTAAGCAATTTACTTTTGGTCGCCTATAAGAGCTTTTTGCATTTATTTGAATAAAATGAAAAACAAAAGAAATTATTACTTTCATTTGTTTTCATTTTATTATATAAAGATACTATTTTATAAAGACCTAAAATAGTATCTTATATCTTTATACAAAGATAGTATATAAAGATACATAGTTTTATTAACAAATTATACCTCTGTGGATGAATGGATGTATGAATGGGTCTGCCCTATAAACGGGTTGTGACAAGTGTGTGGCTAAGTCGTATTCTTAGTCGTAGATGGCGCCACAGAACAATAAGAAAATCAAATTCGCTTAGTTTCACCAAACATGCTGGCTGATAATAGCAAGTAGCTTTAGGAACAACAACAGCAACATAATTTTATTGGAAAGCACATACCAATTTTGATTTTTTTCCCCCTAAATTCTTTTCCATTCGTGTTCATGTATCACAAAACTACTATTAAGTTTTCATTATGAATATCATATTAATATTGGACTTTTGAGCTTTAAAATTATTCTTAAGAATAAATTTTAAAAAAAACTAAAAATAATTCTAAATTTATTCTTAAGAATTAATTTTAAAGCTCAAAATTAAGTTAAGTGGCTTATTTTGAATCTATTTATAGAAAAAGTAGATAGCTAAGTTTTAAACATATTAGTCGCATTAATTTTATTTCGTTTTTATAGTTAAATTAAATTGAAGGAATTTTTCTCAATACGAAAAATTAAAAAAGCGGTTTTCGGAATTAGATTTCTGTAGATTACATTCCTTAATTTTATACATTTTGTTTAGAGAAAAAAGAAACTTTTACTGTGAAAATGTAGAATTGTATTTTGAGTCAACATTTTACGATATTTCTTTCTTTTAAGATAAAGGTAAATTTAATTTGGTTCATTTATGTTTTCTTTTGTACAAAGAAAACATATTAATTATCAACCATATTCACATAAGTGACAAAAGTTCTTTAATTTCGATTATTATCTTTTGAATCGTTAACAATCGTTAAACATTGAATAGTTAAAGTTGACAAAGCAAGTTTTAGATTTAAGGAAAACTCAGCGAGAAAATGTTTGAAAATAATTTTAATTACACGAAATGTTGTATTAAGAAGGGTATTATCCTAATTTAATGAATAAGGATATAAATAAATTATTAAAATTTCTGTATTTTAAATTAATAAAACTTTTTACTGGATTTTTATATATGCCTAGGAGCTAATATTAACAATATTTTACCGTGTTTAAATTATTTAACACAAACTGAAAGATTTGAGACCTTTATTTGCTTAATTAAATGATATTAACATTGGGTTCTATTCATTCTTCGTGTTAATATTACAATATTTAATTATATTTTTATCAATTTACAGCGAAAAATAGTTTCATAGAATTTATTAACAATTTTAAATATAGTGGGATTTATGAGATTTATTAAATAGTTTTAAGCGATTTTTTTTTTCTCTATTTTTAATGAAAAGTAATAGCTTTATTTGAGTTTATTTAGATTTATTTAATTTATTAAACTTATTTAATTAATTTATTTTATTTAACAAGGAGTTTATTTTATTTTAATTGCTAGGGAATAAGTCTTAACTTATTTATATTTCTTTCTTTTTTTCGTTAACAGAATATAATTTTAAATGTACATATTTGTGTTTTATTTTTAAAGAGTGTGTTTTATTTATTCATCTTTTTCTCTCTACTTGATTGTGAACAACAGTTTTAATAGAATTTGTTTAGATTTTTGTCTGCTTTTCATGAACAATTTTCTCAATCAGGCGACATAAGGTTAAATTACTTTAATTTTTAAATCATCAAAATTAACAAAATGCAGTAATATTTTTACTTTGTAACCAGATAAAAAAAAAGTGAAAGAATGCTGATGTTATTTTTATGTAGCTGTTTTCAATAAAAGGCTACCGCATTTATGTGCTATTACGTTAAAATATTCCATAAACATTAAGAAAACTATATGAAAAAAAATATTTTTCATTATAACTTTTATTAAAAAAAAGCAGCTATTATTGCGAAAGATATTACAGAATAGTTTCTATTAGAGGCGGAACAATAACGCCATTAAAGGTATCCATTATTTAATGATGAATGCCAGCAAATGCATAAAAACATAAAATACAGGTAATAAAAGTCCTTTAATTATTTCCCTACAATGTATAGTGAACAATATAAAAATAACGAAACTCTCTCTAGAAGAGAAAAATCTTAAATCACAAAAATAGTACGAAGTTCCGAAAAAGGAGCACAATAAAATCCGGAAATAAAAGCAAAATTTCGGGAGCAGTACCTCCTCTCATCTTATCAATTAAATGGCGAGAAAAGTTTTTCCTCACAACCTACATAAGGAAAATTTTCTATCTCAGCCTATTTATTTATTTTTGTTCACTTTTTTTTATTGTTTCTTTGGTTTACCACAGAAGTAATAGCCGCCTGGGGCTTCTGTTCGGAACTAGATGCGTTAAAGCAACTCGTTAGAACGACAGGGAGAAAAATCTCACTTACCTCAGGGTTCAAAGAAAGTAAAAAAAAGAGTATGGTATCCGAGATTTTTTTTTTTTTTTTCCTTCTTTCTTTTATTTAAGTTTGAAAATGGAGGACAACCCCGAAGCTTTGATGTTCTCTATTTTTGTGTATTTATTTTTGTTAAGGCACAGTGTGATACTGCTAAAGTTTGGAAAGATATTTTTTAGTTGATGTGAACTTTAAAGTTTTTTAATATTATTTAAGGGCAGATGCCAATTATTGTCGAAGAGCTGTTGACTTGGCGAGAGAATCCATTTTAGAGGGTGCGAAGTTTTTTTTATTCACTTTTTTGCCTAAAGCGAGAATAGTGATTTAAAGCTATTGAATGGGTTTATTTAGCTTTGGAAAAATCGATATTTAAAAAAAAAAAAAAAAAAAAAAAAAAAAAATATGCAAGATTTTTTTTTTTTGTAGAAAAAATTATTTAGTAATTGTATTAGTACTAACAATGTCGATTTGTTTGCAAAATTTTAGCTTTATATAGATTTAAAAAAAGAAACAAATACAGTCATTTAAAAAAAAACATAATGCAAAACTATTTGTTAAATGATAAATCTTTATTTTGTATTTTATACCAGTTTTGAAAATTTTAATATTCCATTTGTTGCAAAAAACTTTTAAATAAATTTACATTTTGTTTCAAATTAAAATGCAGTTATGTTATAAAGTTATGTTATAAATATACTTTTAGAATTATTTCATAATTAGGTAAAAAAAAAATGCACTAGGTGTGACTATTATTTCTATTTGTTAAAAAAAATAAAAACGAGACCATGCAAACCAAAATAAATTTTTAACATATTTCGCTAAATGAGTTATTACAAAATTCAGGAAAACTAAGCTTTTATTTAAAATGAAGTAATGTTAAATTTTTTTACAGAGTTTTCATAGCTCAAATAGTCATAAAAAAAATACTATACAATATTTTTATAAAAATATTTTGCCATGTTTGAATGAATGCCATGTTTGAAGTTTTTTCAACACAGAATTAGCTTTATGTTTCAAAGAGTTTTTATTAGAAGGTTATAATTTTTAAGAGTTGGAAATCGGGTACGTGCACTTCAAGAAGATGATCACAGATACCCACACATATGACCTATCACGTCAGCGCCAGCAGCTGATTGTTTATAAACAAAATGGCGCGATAAAGCTGAGCTAAGTTTCTACACATAAGTTAGTTAACGTGAAGTTCATTTATTACAGGGTCATATCACACATCGAATTTGTTGAAATATAATTCTTACTTGTCTACGTCTTTTACTTAACTTAGATTTATTATTTGTTTATGTATTTTTTTGTAACTTTGATATATATTTTTTTTTTATGTGCCTGGCAACTTCAACAATGCATAATTAGTTTGTTTATGTTATACATGGCTTCGTGCATGTCTTTGAGTTGAGTAAGAGATATAGTGAAAAATTGAAATTTTTGTGAAAGAATATAGAATGTGTCGCTTAATACTTGATGGGTTCAGATTACTCGAAATAGAATGAAAAGATCAGTTGCTAACGTAAGCAGATGCCACGTTACAACAACCAATCAAGAACTAGATACCCACACTACGTCACTTGCAGGTGTCCCATTCGAATGAAAATAAAAAGATTACTCTTCATCCGACAAATAAAATGGCATTTAAGTATTTTAACTCTATCATTTGCTCAGATTAATCTCGATAGTTATTTATCAAATACTTTTATTTCTTCACGCTCACTTTTATAACAGTTTATACCTTAATGTGAAATTATAATATTTATAAAATAAAATTAATAAAATTAAAATCATTAAATTAAAAACGAATGCTTTTAATATATTCTCAAGATTACAAGTTGTGCAAGAATTTCAGTTAATATTTGGAAAAAAGAAAGCATAGGATAATTTTTTTACCTAATGCTTTACGTCTTAAAGTCGTGATAAATATAGGGGAGGGCGGCAATGCTTCTTCTCAACAATACCCCAACCTCTGAGTAATGTCGTTAGCGGAAGTCAGCACTTTTTTATCTCTTTCATTCAGGTTTAATCTCTCAAAAAATTTTCTTGAAAAAAGACATTTCATTCTGCGCTGTTATTTATGAGAACTTTATATTTTCTAAAGTGTTTATCAAGCTTTTATAAACATGAATTTTGTCCAAGAAAAAAATAACCGAGCATTTATTTGCGCTATATAGTCATTATTCATAAGTAACAGCTAAAAAGAGGTTTAAAGGGCTGCTCTATAGAGTGAATAAAACTTCTGAGTTTTTAAGTATTAAATTTTACTTGCTTGTTAGGTTGAAAAATCACGTAACTTTCACTTGAAACAAGTAAAATGAAAAATATATTTCATATGAAATATAATCATAAGAAAATTTTATTTGCGAAAGTCTCAAAAAATACCCATTAAAAACAAATAATAGAAGTTTTACTAATAAAGTTAACAATGAATAAAATATTTCACATTTCCAATAATAAAACTAACATGCTCTTATATAGGAAACAGTTATAGAAAAACATTTTTGAGACGCTGAAATTTTGGTTATAACTAAAAGGATATAATTTAACAAAATAATTGGCTACTGATGACTTTGACTCTATCTTTGTCTTTACAAACTTCTATAATTATTCTTCCAGCTTTGTATTGTTTTTATCACTTAATTAATTTATATCCTCAAATATGTAATGCAAACGAATGCAAAATAAGCATGAATTTGTATAGTAGTTTTGAGTAGTTTGTTACAATAAAAGAATTAATTGAGTGTAGATTTTTTAACTCATAAAAAATATAATAAAAATACTTCTTTGATGAATTTTTTATATTTGAATTTTATACAGTTTTAGCTCTATTTATTTGATATTTTAATGTTATTTCGAAAGTTATTTGAATGTTATCCAACTGCTTGAATGTATTAATAACCATATATTCATAATCAGTAATGAGTCTATCTAAGATAGTAAGTACATTTTTTTAAAAATTTATTTCATGATAGCAACTAAAATAATGTTCGATAAATGTTTTTAAAGTAACTGATTTTTTTAAAAAAAATAGCTGTTATGGGGGCTAATTGTTTTTCGAGTCCTACTTATGTCGCTCTCACAAACTTATTGCGGTACGGTATGGTATTTTAGAAATGTTACTATAATAACAAAAAAGAACTTCACATGTGCCTCTGACTTCAACTCCAACTTCAAACTCTATTACCGACAGTTTAAATTCATACAAAAGATAAAAACATACTCTTAAAAAACATTTAATTTTGTTTTCGAAAAAAAAAATAATAAAATAGAAATACTAGGAACGCAATGGACAAGTCAAAAAAGTATATTAATTACACCATCCTCAATGTTTGTGCACAGAAAGGTTCCTGAGTTGTAGGTAAAGTTTAAATTAGAAATAGCCATACAATCTATATTTATACAAATTTATGATACTGATATACATGACACTTCACTTACTCAAAATAGCATTGCTACCATATTTTTATGCCTTCTATTTGATTTCAAAATTATTTAACTAAAAAAAAAATTCTAGGTGTTTATTAGATTTCGATCAATAATCAATAGCTTTATTAGAATGAGGTGAGACGTGTTTATATAATTTTAAAAAAAGAGCAATAAATCAAACACAATTAAGAATAAATCAAGTGTTGCCAACCTCGATGGTTTAAATGCCCGCAATTTCGGTGCCACGTAAGACTAATATAGATGGTGGCTTCAAGCTAAAATTCAATGAAGAGCTTTTAAAAGAGCATATTTATAATTGTTCCCACAAAACGCCCCTACAAAATACGTCATAGGAAATTCATTATTCTACACAAATCCAGAAATAACCTTTAAATCGCAAGAATAACAAATAAAAGCCGAAAACACTGGAACCAAACATTGTCAGTCGATTTCTCACCCATAACTCTGAAAAGACCTGTCCTGCATCACTGTTACAAGCTCTAAAATCACGTAAGCGGTGGCGAGGGGGTGCCTAACAAAGGCATCATTACTATTATGTCATACCCCCCCCCCTCTTTCATGCATACCATTGTTCTAATTGACCACATAAAAGGCCAAACTGGATTTGTTAAAGGAACCTCCATTGGGAAAGGTGGGATCCGGGGCTTTTGTCTGCCTCTTTCGGTCCTTTTATGTGCAGGGGGCATGGGGGCGCTACATTCCGTTGGTTAGGTAGAGGGGGGAGAGGGTGAAGTGATGGCTGCCGATGTCAGGAGATGGATGGTGCCGGATTGTGTTCCCGGAGTTCGAAGGGGATATTAATCTCAAACCCCCTTCGCTTGGGCGGAGCGGCCCGTCAACCACAGAAAACTTTACCGGATTCAAGTTTGGCGATCATTTTTGGTGATCTTTTTAGTGCCACCGATTTCAAGGGTTATATCTGCTGAAGGAGATTTTTGGAGAGCCAACTGAGATGATTTGGAGAAGATTAAATGTTGAGAACCTGCATTTGAGCAGCCGGAATGATAAAGAGGATGATTTAGCTGGATTTAAGTTCAATTGCCAGCTTTATGCTACTAATATTCTCAATTCAAACGAATTACTTTGCTGAAAGGACAAGAAAGTTAAAGGGGGAAGAACTTGAAGGGACAAGAAAGTTAAATAACCGTCAACTTAACCAAACTATTTTGGTAAACATCAACTGACGTCATTTATTATAAAAAATATCACAAAAATTTACCAAAAATATTTTTTTTACTAAGTTTTAGTACAACAGCTAGTAGTATTGATAATTCGAGGGTTATTAAATCTGAAAGGATGAAAAAAAATCTCAAATAATAAAAAAGAGGATTTCTTTTAAATAGTAAGTGGAACCTTTAATGAAATGTTCTACAGATGGATTATTACCAATTTAGATTGGAAAAACTCCTTTGTATTAAGGCCATTAAATTCTAATTAAAGTTACGATAAAACTTAACTAAAATAAAGAGTGAAACAAAGCTTTTTATTATTATGTATATTTTCAACTAGCAGCTAGCTTAAATTATATTAAAATCCATTAACTCACGAATGTTAATAAATTGAGGACATTCATATTATTTCAGGAGAAAAAGAATAAACCATTAATTTTTTCCACATTAACAAACACACATTTTTGAAATTTTCAATGATAGCTAAGGATGATTTTTCGTAATTAAACTAATTAATTACATAAATTACCCCATTTAAATTGACCTAAAAAGTTAATTTAATAAACTATTTTTAATCATAAAGAAGGTAATAATGTTTTAAATATAGGTATAAGCTTACTTCAAACTAAATACCTAGGTTGCAATTTTCAACACAGGGACAATCTGTCCAACGACATAAAATAATAAGGAGCAATACTGATCCATGCTATGCTACTATAAGCATTAACCAGTATTTGATGATGATAGATGATTAGCATTCATCATTACATATTTGATGCAATAAATGCATAAAAAATTGGATAATTGATTAAACTTATGCATTCATTGTTAGAAACGAACACATATAAATTCTGTTTTAATCTTCATTTTTCTCATTTAATACAAAGTTGGTACATATTAATTATGCGTCAGCGTTTGTTTCATATGACTTTTGGATTTAAAAAGTCGTGTGTCAAGAACAATTTTATGCACTTTTGTTTAACAGAATGACTTTAAGACAGTAGCTTTAAAACCGATACATAGAAATGATTATAACTCCTTGTGACTTTCAATTATTATTATAATTCCATTTAACTCTTTATTATTTGAACAAAATTTTAAACATAGCACCTTAAGTATAAGCTAGAATTAAAAAAGGTATTTCATTTTTGATTATTTGTGATTTTCGATGCCCTATTGTAGAGACAAAGAGAAAACATAATAAAGCAATAAATATTGAAAGTTGTTCAGGGTAAAATTTTTTTAAATCTATTTTCTTAACAAATATCAAATAATTTGATAGCAAATAATGTAGTTATGTTTAAAATCTAAAATCGTCGCGATAAATTTTTCGATAAGCCAAACCGCTTGTATGGAAGTAAGAGAACTGACCCCATGTGAGAAAGATCCCGGGTTTAAATTCTGATCAGAAACTTCGAGAATTTTTCCTTCTTCTCTCTGTACTAGTATCTGTCTTTCCTAATGTGGGGGTAACGTTGGCCCACCTAATAGTGTGTCCCCTGAAAGAGTGGTTAACATCCCGTTTTGTTACCCTAATGACAAATATCAATATATGGATGGTCGTTGTAAAAAGAAGAAAAATTTTTCATTATTATTAATTACATTATTTTTCATTATTTTTATAAAAATTAATTTATTATATACTAATATATATATATATATAATTAAGGTATATTTAGATTATTTTTTTATTAGTTACATAACATTCAATTGAGGTTTTTTTTTTTATACTCAGTAACCAACTAGGTCTTCTCGAAAAATATTTTACACTTATAAGCAGTTTTAAACAGCGTTGTGTATAAGCCAAGAACAAAGAAAAATCAAAGATACAACCTAAAAAAAAATTCATATCATTAGCAAAAAGATTTATTTGAGACATTTCTTCGCCAAATGATCCAGAATACTAAAACACAGCCAAACCGGATCAAAGAAAAAGTAGGGTCTATTTGGTTTGACTTAATCGGTCGTTCATGCTCCGATCGATAAACCACTGCCCTTGTCACTCCATTATCCCCATTTGCATATTCCCTCTTTCAGACCATGAATAAAAAACAAATAAATACATCAAATCCTAATTTATAGGGGAACAAAGTTTTGCTCATAGCCATCTTTTTTATTTTCCATTCAAAATAGGGAGAGAGAGGTAGCTGTATCTTTTTTCTCTTGACTTTCCGAACAAGAACAAGTATTTTTCATTGAGTGGGCAATAAAAAAAAGAGACGTCGCTGAGTTTGAAAAGTTAAAAATTTACATAGAGCGCTTGTACCCAGCTCTCTTGCGCTTTTAGATTATTGAAAAGAGTGAGGAATATTTTCATTACAATTATAACTCAAGTTTTCAATACCATATTTCAATGATGCTTTTTTTTGTTTTAAATTTATTTTTAAAATTATATCCATTCTCACTTCTTTCGCAACTGAAATCAGAGTTTAGTGAGTAATAAATAAATAGCTATTTTTCATTTGCTTAGAAACTTTTGTTTACAGTTTGTAAATTTTTATAGAATAAAATTTGATTGAATTCAGAAAACTTTTTTATAAGTCTTAGTGGTTGCCAAAGCTTTTTAATAAAACTCAACAAACAAATGTTAGCATTGTTTTCATTAATCTCCAAAAAGCTTTATCAACAAACCGAATTTGTAGTTTTATTCAGGCAAAGCTCTCAACGACAGGTTCGAGTCAAGGGCAAAACAATTGTACCCTTTTAACGTTTTTTTTAACATAGTTTCTTTCAAAGAACGGGATATTTTTCATTCAAATAAATTTTAACGCAAATCAAACAGCTGTGAAACAATTTATGAAAAATTGACTAAAATGTATTTTTTGGAAACATATTCCAGACATTGAAAAAGATGAACGAACAAAACATGCATGTTAAAAATGAAGAAACTAAAGGCGGTAAATACGAAAACAGTTCAGGAAGTAGATATTTTAATTTTTGCACACGTTCAAATCCTAATAATGACTTCATATCCAAACCCTTATTATAGTGTCGGTTTAAAATTATTAGCCATGTAATAAGGCCTTAGAGATATAAAGGATATTTTCCGTAGGTTTATATTAGCTGGTTCATTCAAAGTCTAATAGCACTTTTCACCTTTCGCAGCAAAATGATCATGTTAGCTGAGAAAGATAGAGCCAATATTTACAAACCAATAATAGGTTAGAGGTTCTGTGCTTGTCATAACCTCAAGATACTAACATCAAGATCACATATTAACCTCACGATACAAAGACATACATCTTGTACTTAATTATGTTTTCTGATTTGGTTTACAATAGTGAGCACGTAAATACTATGTTATTGATCGGCAGTGGAAAAAGTCATAATTATCAATGCGAATAAGAAAAAATAAATAAAAACCATTCTTAAACTACAGTTACAATTATTTTATAGTTACATTTCCGATCCATTCTATTTTCATTCCTTTTCTTCTGAACATCAAAGAATCAGGGTAAGATTTTAAAAATCTTTGTTTTTGCATTACTTTTCAATTTTGAAGAAATGTGATGACAAATTACGAGAGGAAAGCAGTACGCAAGGAAAATAAGGCATCTGAATAAGTAAAGAAATTTACCTGAAAATCTAGGATAAACGTTTTTTCCCCAATAGATGATTAGTTAATAACTTATTAAAGAATAGATTTCTTCCTCATTTTAATAAGCTTTGCTTAATTAAAGAAATACATTTATCTGATTTAAACTGGTATTTTTTATTCCTGACAACAAAACACCGCTAATAGCTACTCTTATTTATTCAAGTTAAATTAGTAAGTCACTAAAAAGAATTTTCGAGAAATATTTTATATTATGGTTTATTTTTTCATACCCAAGCTATATCTTCTCCAACAAGATCAAAGAATCATTTAAAAAGAAATTTTTTATTTCCTAAATCAAATTTCGGCTGATATCAAAACAACGAGTAATTTTTTTGTGTTACCAGTTTCACTACAAAAACAAATTTAGAAAAGTTTGTAATCTACTTTAATAGTTTCCTCAAATCTGCAGAGGCTATGTCACAAAACTTACACATGATTTAAACAGGTAATTTTAAACCGGAAATCAAACTTCTGCTATTAACTACACTGATTTTAAACTAGTTTCATCCACTTCCATTGCCGTAGTAGTTAGTCCAATGGAAAATAAAGGAATTATGGGAAATTTCTTTTATCTAACTGGATGCTTTACTTCACCTTTCCGGGTCTATATATTCATTAAAACTAAACAAAAGAATCATTTAAACATAATTTAAAAATGGCAATTATCATTCAAGATTAAACTTCTCCTAATATCTAAAATCATTTTATTCATTTTCATTTCATTCAGTAGTCAATGAAAGGAATTATGGAAAAACTTTTATGGTTTACTTCATTTTGACGGGTCTATATATTTATTCCATCTAAACTAAATCATTTAAACTGGCAATTTTCATTCCCAAGATCAAACTTCTGCTAATATCTAAAATATTTTATCCACTTTCATTTCCGTAGTAGCCAATGAAAGAAATTTTGGGAAAACTTTCATGATTTACTTCATTTTGACAGTTCTATATATTCCTTCCAACTAAAGAAAAGAATAATTTAAACCTAATATAAAACTAAAAATTATCGTTCTCAAGATCAAACTTCTGCTAATATCTAAAATATTTTATCCACTTTCATTTCCGTAGTAGCCAATGAAAGAAATTTTGGGAAAACTTTCATGATTTACTTCATTTTGACAGTTCTATATATTCCTTCCAACTAAAGAAAAGAATAATTTAAACCTAATATAAAACTAAAAATTATCGTTCCCAAGATCAAACTTCTACTAATATCTAAAATATTTTATCCACTTTCATTTCCGTAGTAGCCAATGAAAGAAATTTTGGGAAAACTTTCATGATTTACTTCATTTTGACAGTTCTATATATTCCTTCCAACTAAAGAAAAGAATAATTTAAACCTAATATAAAACTAAAAATTATCGTTCCCAAGATCAAATTTCTGCTAATATCTAAAATATTTTATCCACTTTCATTTCCGTAGTAGCCAATGAAAGAAATTTTGGGAAAACTTTCATGATTTACTTCATTTTGACAGTTCTATATATTCCTTCCAACTAAAGAAAAGAATAATTTAAACCTAATATAAAACTAAAAATTATCGTTCCCAAGATCAAACTTCTGCTAATATCTAAAATATTTTATCCACTTTCATTTCCGTAGTAGCCAATGAAAGAAATTTTGGGAAAACTTTCATGATTTACTTCATTTTGACAGTTCTATATATTCCTTCCAACTAAAGAAAATAATAATTTAAACCTAATATGAAACTAAAAATTATCGTTCCCAAGATCAAACTTCTGCTAATATCTAAAATATTTTATCCACTTTCATTTCCGTAGTAG
This sequence comes from Parasteatoda lunata, assembly GCA_949128135.1. Lineage (NCBI taxonomy): Eukaryota > Metazoa > Arthropoda > Arachnida > Araneae > Theridiidae > Parasteatoda > Parasteatoda lunata. The sequence goes on along the minus strand of OX421973.1, from coordinate 64,521,687 downwards.
CCAATGAAAGAAATTTTGGGAAAACTTTCATGATTTACTTCATTTTGACAGTTCTATATATTCCTTCCAACTAAAGAAAAGAATAATTTAAACCTAATATAAAACTAAAAATTATCGTTCCCAAGATCAAATTTCTGCTAATATCTAAAAAAAAAATTTATTCTTTTTCATTTCCGTAGTAGTCAATGAAAGGAATTGTGGAAAAATTTTCATGGTTTACCTCACTTTGACGGGTCTATATATTCATTCCAATTAAACTAAAGAATAATTTAAGCCTAATTTTAAACTGGCAGTTATCATTCCCAGATCAAACTTCTGCTAACATCTAAACTCGTTCTATTTATTTTCAATCCCGTAGTAATCAATGAAAGGAATTATGGGAAATATTTCATCTAGCTTGGCGGTTTATGACGCTATATCCTTCTGAACTAAACCAAAGGAATCAACCAACCTTTTCCTAAATAACAGGGGAGAAAAAGGGTTCTATCTCTATTAGAAGAACATCGATTAAAAGACCATCTATCAAACGGCAACTGGTCATCATCGATCCACAATCGTTTTAATTCCATTACGCAACTGCACGAACTTTGGCTCTCCGCACGTGAGTGTGTCTTTTCTGTTCCTTTTCTTGGCAACAGGGGTGTGGGTCCAGAGATGATCCCGGGGAATCCTTTGAGACCCCAATCGATCAAACACTTATCCTGATGAGATTTTTTTTAATGCATTTTGTTCTTTTTTTAGCTTCACTTACCTCAAACTTCTTCTTAAAGAGATGAAGATGATTATTTCCACTTTTTTTTATTTTTATTATTTTTATTATTTTTCTTAGATTCTTTTTCGTTTAACTTATAGAAAACTTAGCGAAAAGTGGAGATTATTACGAGGTTATGTCGACAGAAATTTTTCTTCATCCTCTTTTCTTTTTATTTATTTTTTTTTTTATCCTTGGATTTTAATCAAATTGCTTTTACGTCGATCTAAGTTTTCGTCAGAAAATTCACTTTAGCAAAGTTTTTTCCTCTTTTTTTATCCACCCTAGAAGATGTTATTTTATTAATTTTCAGCGATTCTGATCAAATTTACTTAAAGATAAATCTTTCTTTTTTTAATTATTTCCATTCGAAAGAACACTTTCTAAGAGATAAATTAATTGAAACAATTAATACTCATTCTAAGATTCGTTTGACAACAAAGAAACTACAAAAATACATTTAACAGGGAGGGGAATCAGGGTGTTTATCAGGGGGTAATTTATTTGTTGGTCCGAAGGATTAGTTACTATTCTGTACACATTACATTGGCTCTTTTACAAGTCTTAAATATATAATATATTAAAAAAACATAATAAAGTGAATTTAAACGAAAAATATGAAATGTCACGATCATGTTGAAACATGATGTTGTGTGGCAAAAACTGTCCGAAATATGAAACCGAAAAAAAACTAACTCAAAAGAGAATACCATCTTTTTACATTGATCGCTGGTCTGGAGGACTACTCATAAGTCCTGTTTATGACATAATAGCTCATCGAACAAAAAAATAACCAACGCCTGAATATAGAAATGCTTCGATCTTAATTGACGCATTATTTAGCAATTTTTTAAGCGCGATCAACGATTGTGTTAAAACAAATGATAAAATTACTATAAGCCGTCGTTTTACTTGTTTTAAAAGATTTATATTTAATATTTTAATTTTTTGTGAAAAATTGAAGAAAAATATTCTCAAATTTCAAGTGTTTTATTTATATAACCGTTGTTGACCAGCAGACCCAATACGACTACTAATGTTCAACTCCGTAGCCTTGTAATTTTGCACCAATCCAGAAGACAAGGGAACTCCTGAGTCATTGCCTCCAGAGGTATTGATTTGTTATGGGAACATGAAAGACTTAGTGACTCGACAGATTTAACGTGCATGAGTCACCATTTACTACACGGAGAGTCTTCGGTTGGCAGGGATCAAACCCACGATTTCTTGGACATGGGCCCAATGCCCTACCAACCAGGCTATCCTGGCCCTCAAGTATTTTATTTAACAAAAAATAGAACTTGGTTTTCAAGCCACTGTTCAAAATTAATAGAAGCTAAAGATAGAAAAAGGCTCTATTCCGGTCTTACATGCAATGTTTAAAAAGTTAATTAGAGATTAATCAGTGTATGCATCATTACTTAACAGATTATAATTGCAATTAATACATTTCTGAAGATTCATGATAGCACTGATTTGTCACTGTGAAGGAACAGGATTCTATTTCCGTTGACTGTTTGAATCACACTCAGTTTCAGATCGATGGGTTCCAGGCTGTTTTGGTAAGTAAAGGCAGCCAAATCGTTATGCTAATAATTTAATTATGATATAATGTGTTTTAAATTTCACACGTTTGAAAAGTTTTCCAAAACATTTGTAATTTACTAAAATTATGTTTCATTTATTAGCAAGTATTAGAAAGGTTTTTGATTAAAAAGAGCAGAGTTAAAAATGGGTGAATAAAAAATTAAAAAATTAATGATAGAATAATAAACGAAGTGTTCCGCAATGTCCACTCTTATTATATCCATTTTTAGAATCATTGTAAAAAAGCTCTGGCAAATAGGAGAAAATTATTTAATGAAGGAGTTAGACGTTACAAATCAATAATGAAGTCAATAAGGACAAAAGGGGATTAAAATCAAGCAAAATCAGTTTATTTAAATATGAACCTTAAAAGAGATTAGAATTAAAGGCCCGGTCTCGTGAGACAAACAGTCTGATAATCAATTATTTTAATTTTTCCGATTTGAAAAAGTTTTCATTCTTTTTTTCACATTAAAGTAATAATTTGAAACACCTACCTGGTGAGCATTATTTTTTTCCGAACGATTAAAAAATATATTTTAAGGATAGTCATTAAGGAACACCCTAAGGTGGATCTGGGAGAAAAAGCTGAAACAAAACATTAAAAGTTCTTTATAAATTTTAAGTTCCTTTTTTAGTTGCATAAAGACTAAGGCAACAACTTAAAAAGTATTACAACAGCATTAGCTTGATACGAAAGAAAACTATCTCAATAATCTATTAAGAAAAATATACTTACGAACTAAATAAATGTTGGTTCTATACTCAGAGAATAAAAAGCATCTTTTTCTAAAAAAAATGTCATTACTTAGACTTACGTCTTATTTCAGGTAAAGCGAAAGCAAGCAAGCAAAATAACTACATCATTTCGAGAAAAATTCGATTGATCGTGACAGGTTTCAAAAAATGGAACAAAAGTTGGAGGACTCTTAAGAAAAGAAATCAATAAAAGAACATTTTGGAGAAATCAAACATTCTTTACATTTAAAAGCATTGCCAGTGAAAGTTAAGGAGTCTGACTTAGGCATGACAAGAGCAATTGGAATTTATAAGTTGTTGGAGTTCATAAGGCTTCTGAATTTTAGGTCTTGCGAACTAAGTTAAAATTTTCATGGTTATTATCGGCAACTTACTAAAAGTAATTTAAAAAAATTTTTTTTTTTGGAAAAGTTTTAAGCGTTTTGCTTAAAAACTGTTAAAAATAGAGAGAAACCGTGCTGAACATTTATGAGTTCTATATGCTTGCAGCTCATGTGCAGTAAATAAAACTTATTAGTTTTCTTCGTTTTTCTCTTTATAATTTTTTTCTTTATACAGCATATATATATATATATATATATATACAAAATATTTTTTTAATCAATCTGAAGACAAATTATGTGATCTTTAAAAATAATCTTTTTCAACCCACACACTTATATCCTGTAATAATGTTGCCAAAGTGAAACATTTCAATACAACGGTGTTTGGAGCACCAAAAAAATAATAAAATTAAACTGATTAATATTCGTTAACATAATTCAATCAAGTAACTTTGTGCTGGATTAACTTAATAACTTTTTAGATTCCTCTTTTTCTTTTTATCTTAATAATATAGTCATTTATGTTTTAAAAATTTCATAATTATTACACCAAATAATAAAATACATACATAATCATTGAAAATTTTGTTGCATGATAATATAATTGGTAAACTAGTTAGCTTTTGTTTGAATTCAGATCATGCAAAAATCTGTCTATTAGCTTTAAAAGTTATTTAGGTATCATAGGATTTTTTGAAATGATTGCGATAAGTTAAGATTAGTAATAACAGAGCATTCTGGTTAAATAAGGTTATTTTAAAAAATTTGAAAACTCGTTTAAAAAAATTTACTTTTTTAAATTGCCCATTCAATACTTTGAAAAAATCTAATACAATAACATGTTTTGTTTGCAGATAATTAATTTAAAATCTGATAATTTCAAGAGTGCCTGTCTGGTATTGATAACAAAAATAATGACAGAATTCTACGACAGATTGCTCTGACTGAACTTTTCAGATTTTATCACGAGCTGTAAATAAAAATAGTTCGTAAAACCTCCGAATAGGATTAATCAATCTATTTTTGAACCGAAACCAAATGAACCAGCTTTCGATTCCAAACACATTCTTCTTGAACTTCCTCCTTCCAAAAAAAATCAACAATACCTTAATTCTTTCCGATTTCCTATTTCTTAGAGAGATATCTATGAACAATGCACTCTATTTACAGTTAGTTTCTAGCAGAACCAATCTAAGTGATTTTTTTCCCTAAGCTCTTATCAGTGAGTAAACAGACATGTTAGCAAATTCCAAATATCGCAAAGGGCTTAAAAACATTGTCTATCATTATCGTTTGCAGACGAAGAATCAGTAGAGAAGAGGGGAGGAGGGTGAAAATCAGTTATGCCTTAAGCTCGTAATGGAAGTATTTTTGACATTAATCCTTTTTTTGTTCGATTTATTTGGAAAGCTGTTATTTGTTACATATTGTGATATGAGATACTGTACAGCGATTTTATGTTAGATTTGATGTTGAAACTTTTAAGTTTCCAGTGAAAACAACAAGATTCGTTATTATTTTTCTTTTAATGTGATTTTTTACTTATTTGTTTTTCAATTTTATCTATAAATGTGAAGGAAATTAGTTTTGGAAAAGCTGAAATTGAATGGCAGTATAATGATAAGCCAAACTTTTCCTAAAGGTGACATTTTTGCATTCAACTATTGCCTGGCGCTGTTTCCTGCATAGGTATTTCACAAGTTTTTATAATTCTCATTAGATAACAACACAATGAAGCGACGTATCTCATTGCCTTCTTAGAAGTCTTTTTGCTGCAAAACGTTTTGAAAAAATAATCTTTTAAACATTTTGAGAATGTAGTTGTTGTTGCATTATCCGAAGCCCTAACAATTTAATTCATTAATAAACAAATTTTAGAAAGTTGTGGATATCTTGATATCCAATGTATTTTCTAAGTCAATTAAAATGTGCTGATTCAAAATATGCAAACCATTTGTCTCCGTCACCCGATAAGATATACTTCTTCAACCATTTATATTTAAAGCTATTTGTTATATTGAGTACTCGTGAACGTATCATAAAACAGTCAAATTAAGTCACCTCACATAGGTATCGTATAGAATTATATAGTTTTTTTAATTATATATTTTTGTCTGAAAAAAAAAACATTAAAATGAAACATTTGATGATATCTGTAAATATTTTTATCTTATTACAAAATTTACCTCCAAAGAAAGTATTGTTAGTTGATTCATTATGCATAATAATACTATTAAGCATATTATATAATTCACTTTTGTACAATTACGAAAATTGGAATATGCATGAAAAGTGTGTTTCTGTAATCTTCAAATTAATCTTTGTATGTTAATCAGTCTTTAAAAAGGTATCTATTTACGTAGGAATAAATATTTAGGTATAATAAATTCATATTTAGCAGCATAAATCAAATCGGTAATGATTATGATGCTTGTTTTTTCTTTTTTTTTTTCTCTTAAAACTTTTTCCCCCAGAGTTTTTTTCAGTAGCTCTCACACATTGCTAACAAATTCGCTAACTCTTAGTGTCTTGCGCGAAAATGTGTAATTGTTATACCAGATGCAAGCAAACTACATTAAAATTAATAAAATTTAAACAGTATTCTCTCTCCATAAAAATTACCATTATCATCTATGAAAATTAAAGGATGTTTTATAAAAATTAATTTTTACTATCTTAACCTGACGTGTCAGAGCAAAACTGTCAAGTGTAAGATTTTAAGGGACCATTTTTTGTGTTTAACCCATTGTTTTATAAATCAGTGAGGTGACAGATGGCATTTAAGTTTATACTCGATGACATGTAAAAATTTCCAAAAATGTCGAATTTGAAGTACATATTTTTACTATTGAATTTTATGATGTTCGGCTAAAAAAATTATACTCTTTTGGAAAAAGTTAAGGTGGTAGCACAGATTTGGAAAATCTGCAAAACTTTATTAGTTTTCAGATGATAACGGATTTATTCATAAATTTTTTAACCTTATATTCATCCAAAAAGTTTTGTCTTAAAAAAGTTAACAATTTAAAATAGAACCTGGCATTACATTGTTAACAATTTTCATACTTTTTCCTTTGGCTAGAGAACATAAATTTAATAATTAAAATATCGAAACTAAATGAGCAGAAAATATAAATGATCTTCAAAATCAACCCAACCATAACTCTAAAAATGATAGTAAAAAAAACTTGTTTAAAATATTTATTTGCGATTTTAGTTTTCTAACTCGTTTATACAATTGTGGTTAAAGCCTATATCGCAAAACATTAAGAATTAGCATGTTTTTATTTTCATGACATAATTAATCTGTATATTTTCAACAGGCGATTCCAGAAGGACGTTAAATTTGTCGAAAATGTCGAGATTTGAAGTAAAAGCTATTTGTTTAAAAGTTATTTTTCATTAACTTTTCAAGATATCGCGTCATTTTGGAAACATAACATTTTGAAAAGCATTTATCTTTAATAAATTAAACCCTAAGTTATTTTAAACAATGCGGAAACAAAGAGAAACTGCCGAAATATCATTAATCTCATGGAACGCTTGAATTCCTATTTCGCCCTAATAATGAAACGTTCTGCAGCAAAAATCATGAATATAAAATGAAAATGAAATCCATTTAATTTTGAAATAATCGCTGTGATGATATCTGGCAACTGTGTGGCATATCGATTATTTTTTACCCCGCTTATCCATTCTGCCAAACGATCTTTTCTTTATAATAAGTCATTTCCTTTTGCAATCCATTGACATTTTTTAGAAACCATTCTTTTCTCATTTGTTTCTATTTCAACAGCAAACGATAAAGAATAAAAAAAAAGTTATGAAAAAGAAATTAGGTGCACCGAGAAAAAGAAGTGAAACAATGAGAAGCCAACGATTTTAATTTATTTTAATGCATTTTCAGCGACAGACAAAAGAAAGGAAACCTCAGCAAAACATCATGATTTCTAAAATAAAAAAAGAAAAAGAGTAAATATCACTAGGTTTCAAAAGAACAATTCCGCCATTTTATTTTAATGGATTCTTCCCCCGATAATTCAAAATTATTTTCTTATAAAGCATCTAGGAGTAGGGAGAGAAGGATATTAATTCGGCCACTTGTCCACTTTATCCATTACCCACTTTATTCAAATTCTTATTCGAATCATTAAAAAGACGGTTAAAGCAGAATGAAAAAAAAAAAATTAACAAAAGCAAACGATTCCATTGGAACTCCCATAAAGCGACTTACTTTCGAAGTATTTCCATTGGAATTAAATTTTTTCTTTAAAACATTTAGTTACGAGGGTTGGACACAAAACGTTGTTTGCAATTAATGGATTTAAATGAGCGGAATAATGAGCTTTTAGTAATTTTTTGTTTTGTTTTTTTCACTGAATAATGTGGGAATTCGTAGATGCGTTTGCCACTTGTTCCGATGGAGATTAAAAAAAGAATTAATTACGAGCTATGTTACTACAAGATGATTTTGTTCAAACATTATTTAATTATTTGATTATATTAATGATTTTATTTCATAGACCTGTCCAAAAATTTCTAAAAATAAAATTAATTGTTTATTAAGAGGATCGGCCAAAAAAAAAAAAAAAAAAACACTTTTGGTTTAAAAAAACAAACGCCCGCGTTGCAGATTTGACTCTACACATAAAGTTTTGAGCGCTGTATAAAAGAAATTTAAAAACATAGCCATTTAAAAAAAATACAATCCTAATTCTGGAAAATATTGTTCTGACACGTTGGATTTTATAATTCCTAATTTAAATTTATAGTGAATTTTCTTAAGATTAGTTAGTTCCATTTTCTAAGGAGATTAATATGGACAGTATAAATGAACAAGCCCATTAACTATTTTGTTAAAGCAATAATAATGCTTGATTCAATAGCTTCTTAAATAGTGCAACCGTTTTTAATACTATTTTGATTTAACGACCATTTATTTCAGCAATATATTATATTTCGCATAGGAAAACATGCAAATATATTACAGTAACACTTCTATCATATGAAATCTGCATTTCTGTCAGTGACGAACAAGAAAGCTCCTTTATCACTATCAATGGGGCCTACTTATTATTTAATACTTCATGATTTCCTGGAATAAGTTTATCATTTACACATGAGCACCATTAAATTTATTTCCCTCTAAAAACTCATCAAAAAACCTCGTATGAATAAGAATATTCCCAGGCTCGCGGCCTATCGTTTGTGTGATTTGTGATGCCCTAATAAATTTAAATTTAAAATAATATTTAGTACAGTGAGTTAATTCTGCGTGCAACATAACTAGACTAGTAAAATTAATTCCAAACTGAGAGAAAAATGAGAGAACATGACTCGAGAAAAGATGCCATGTTCCTTTTTTTTCGATATTCTACCGATAAAAAAAAAAAATGCTTCACAAAAGATTTAAGAAAATCAGCTTGATAACTATTTTCTTTCTTCGCTGATACGCTAAAATAGAATTTCATAAGACTGATACAAAAATGGCTGCGACATAAAAATCTCAATTTTGAGTTTTTTGTCGCTTACGATGATTTTTCTAATAAACCGCAGTCTTCCTCTAACGTAAAAATAACAAACCACGATCTCGCAATGTTGCCTCACAGAAAATAGAAATGAATCTGTTTTTACTTATTTACACAGACGAGAGAAGGAAAAAAAATTATTAGACTGAGCTTTAAGGTGTATGAAAGAGAAACATTATCTTCCAGAACATTTTTTTTTCTTCCATTCCATAATTTAACGATTCCATTAACTCAAGCAATCCACCCATTCATTGCAGTGTTAATGATTGCAGTAAATCAACCTCAACTATAATCCACAACCTCCCCCATGAGGTCATCAAAGAATCTTGTCTTTCCGCGAATATAAATGAAAACGGAAATGAACAACATTTATTGCTTTTTTGCTAGTAATTTGAACGAAAGGGGCCCCCAGTCGGAAAAAAAACTCTTTAAAAGCAGAGAATTGTATTTTTCGTCATCCCACGAGCAGAAAACGTGTGACTAAAGGGTCGGGATGCTCATCAAGTAATGGGATTTTTTTTTTAATTCTAACAAAATATTTGGCAATTCATGTAATAAAACTACTTTAAGCGGTTCATTCTTTTTCTTACTATTCTATATAATCCTCATACACTCTCAGAGGAATCGATTAAACATTAAACCTTAATATTCTTGAACCATATTTGATATATTACTACAAATAACTGTAACTAGACTCCGCATGTATAACTATAAATTACTTCACATGCACAACTACAAATGGCGATCCGATTCAAGTTCGATTCATTCAATTTTGTAACCGTCGTTGAACAGCCAACCCAATTTTGGGTTTATGACTACGAATGTTCAACTCCGTAGCTTTGTAACCCAATCGGGTTGATCAGGGATCAAATATTGGGAGAAATTTGCCTTTATGGATGGCTTTTTGATGGAACAAACCCGCATTAGAGTTACGTGGCATTAGAGGAATACCACGAAAATCTCCCACGGTTAGTCTAACGGCAAGGGGACTCTAACCCATGATCCGTCCACCACTGAGGATATTTTACGTCAGCACTGTGGTTGGTGCGAGACGGGTACGGAATTCGTATCGACCAGCCATCGCTGGGATTCGAAAAACTCGGTTCAAGTCATTGGAAGGCGAATGCTCTATCCCCTAAGCCAATACGGCTCAAGTTTGGTTCGTTTGTAATATCACACCTTTTCCTTCTTATTTTTAATCAGTATATATTCGATTTCATAGAAATAATTTCACCTTAACGTGTCACAACATGCGCCACATGCGTCAGTCACTCTGTGGTCGTGAGTTCAATTGTGGCAGGAGATTGTACTACAGGCGTATATACACAGCACTTGGTACGTTAAACCTTACGTTGCTGTAAGTTCTGCCGTTGTCTGTAACGTGAAAGTATAGAGGGTGGAATGCCAACCATAGCCTATTTTAAAGACAAAGCCCTGAAAAACGAGATCTATCTTTTAACGTTTTGCCGTACCTGGCTCTATATGAGTAATGTGTATAGCTTAACATGGCATAGCATCCTTATTAATGTTTGATTTCATTTATATTAAAAACTATCATCAAAAATTAAAATTGGCAATATTTTGTTTTCTTCCTTGAGTCAATGACTCGTAAAATTAATTTCTTTTAACTGGGTCTTCTTTTCATGAAAAAAGTAAGCTTCCCTTGATTAGGATTCTATAACCTTTTCAAAGGTCAGATATTATCTGAAGGAAAGAAGTGATTTTTATCTGAAACTGTCAAGGGTGTTAAATTTTTATGATGAATGCTTCAAAGAAACTCATTATTGTAGAGGAAAAAAAAAGAAACTTGTGATTAGTTTTCACTTCACCTCTTCATCGTATCTCAATTCCCGTCAACAAATACTTCACAAACGTAAATAATGAGCTTCTGTGAGAGCTGCTGACAGATTTCTAATGATGCCAGATTAAAATATGTAACTACTGTAACAAAAATATGACATGCTGACGATGTTTACCAACAGTGACTCGGTTTGAAAATCTACAGCACAGTAAACTTTAATATCAGACATTGTACCAAATCGTTGTTTAAACTTACAACAAAATACATCAGGCGGACAAAATAAGATGAATAATATAAAAATTTTATAAGAGCGCTCGTACCTTGGTCCAATTAAGTCGAAAGTATTAATTCAAATTTATTTAAAAATTATGTGGGACGTTTACAATTAATGTAATTTTCTAAAAGAAAACATTCTGACATGCACTTCAGGAAAAAAATTATAAGTACGAAATATTGGTCCATGGTACAACATATGAACCATTGGAGGTCTCCACTTTTCAAATATATATTGAATTCTTTTTTTCCAAACTTGTTATTTAATTGAATTTGGGGAAACAAAGCAACGTTTGTGTTGGTAAAAAATTAAAGGCAGAGAAAAAATACATTTAAAAATAAGAAATGTGCATTAAAGCATTAAAGACAAACTTTAGCATCCAAATAGAGTCTCGGTGCAGCCATCTAGTGTGGCAGAAACGAGACGTCCAAATTAACATGGCCAACGGTATCTCACCCATTGTGGCGGTACTGAAAGAGAGGATACCACTTCTGGAGAACGCACTAGGTCTGCTCATCGGGAAGACTGATTGTGCAGCTCATAGGAAATTTTAAAAAAAACATTAAAGACAATCTTAATAGTGGTATATACTATATCACTTTGCTAGAACTTTTTTTTTCTCTTATGTAATTTATATGTATGATACATTAAAATAATAATTATAACATTACTGGATTTAAATTACTAAAACTTTATTCCGTAATTTGCTTAACGTTTCTAATTTTAATAAATATTTATTTCATTCATAATTTTTATTCATAATTTTTTATACGTAATCTCGCTACACTCTATAAAATCAAGGTTGGCCCCTTATGTAACAATTCACATTATTTTGAACAACATTTGGGAGCAAGAAGTGTAATTTGAATTACTGTATTGCTCTATTTGGTTACCCAATTATTTTTCTAGCAAAATGTTTGATTGCCTTTATACAAATACGTCGCGCACTTAAATTTATGCAGGCGCCATAAAAAAGAAAGCTATAAATTTCTAAAAGCGTTTAAAAAATGTACTTTCCGCCACAAATCCCTATTTCAAACAAAAAAAAAAAGTTACGACGAGAAGAAACATTTATTCTAGCATTACTTTTAAAGCATTCAATGTTTTTATTTCTTCTTCCACATTTAAGCCTTGAATTTACAAAACTTATTCCAGATATCTCCTACGATTCCAAAAATAGCTTCATAATGAAAAGTGGATCCCGTTGCAAAACGCAGTAATGACGCCATTTGAAAAACCTCCGGGCTAAATAATGGTTCAAGTACTCAGATTAATTTCCTAGCAAAACTTTGTCGAAGAACTCAGAAACAGCTCAAATATCAACCCAAAGACACGAAAGCTTAAGGAAGGGCTATTAGCGGAGGAAGACCCCAATGCCTCATCTCGTCTTCCCCAATCAAAAGTTAAAAATACCAATCCAAAGAGTATTTATCTAAGGTTCTCCTGGAAATGGCGAAAGGGGTTTATTTCCTTAATAACCCACTAATTCCAATGTTACCCAACCATTCTTCATCGCGACTTCTTAAAATAAAACTCCCTTATCTGACAAAATTAAAAAAAAAAAATAATAAAGGTGGAGAAAATCCCGCAGATTTCGAAGCAAAATGAGAGAATTGCTGACGAAGAGGAAAAACACAGGAGTTTGAAAGAAAAAGTGTTTATCGAACAAAAAGCTGAGGAAAATGCGAAATACGTCAACAGAATTTTTCCCCGAGAAACTTTAAGAATTTTACTTTTAAAGCTTACTCCTATCTTCGCATTGGTAGAATCGAAAATGCTTTTCATGACATTAAAGTCTTTGTGGGATAGTGGTAAATACCTAGGATGCTGGTTCAAAAGCTTTTTTGTATACAATAACTTTACAAAAATAAAGTAAAACAAAAATCTTAGAAATGTTAAATGCAAAACGCGATAAAAAAAAATGCGCAGTTTGTGAAATGATTGCATTATTATCACTTTCTACACGGCAATTTTTTTTTAAATGAAAGTAAGGTAAATCATAAATATAAAGCAATTTTTTTTAAGTATTACAACTAAATTATACATTAAAACTCACTTCAAGAATATCCTCAAACTATTACGGAATTTCTGCAGTAACAGAAAATAATTTTCCAAGTGGTAGTAAAGGTAATGTTTTAATATTTTAATAACTTATAATTAAAAAACGAATGGGGCCGAAAACAAGCCTGAAAACCTTTCGTTACAATATCGAGAAAATTGATAATAGAGAAGCAAACTCATTTTTAAGAACTATTTACAAAAATTTCAATGGGTCGAAATTGGAAACAGATATTAAAACCAAGGATTAAATACGGGTGTTAAAAAAACTGATCTAAGTCTTTTAGGATAAAAATTAATTGCTTGATGCTTTAAAACCTGGCTGGTCTCCATCTTTTGTCATTTCTTTAAAACATTATACATCTTAAACATAATGTGAAACTCATTCTGTAGACACATAATTGAATATTTGACTTTGAAAAGAAGTTAAGTAACCAAAACAAAATTTTACAGAAAGAAGAAAAACAAGTGTTAAAAAGATTATACGTTGCTACTAGCTTCAATTTTAGAAAATTTCTAATAGCAGTAGTTGCCAAATATAGAGATGCCTGGAGAAAACTTCTGAAGAAGGCCAGAGCCCACACATCACTGTCAAGACACTGCAGAAGAAGGAATTTTGCAAGCTATGTAATTAATTCATATACGCTATTGGTTTCGGAACTGTTTCAGTACAAAAACAAGTGTACTTTTTTATTCATTTTATTTTATGTTATTTTATTTTTTTACGCTACATGACTCCTTTTTAAAGTTAACTCCTAAATTCTTAATTGTTCCGCTGACTAAAAAAAAGTTGTGTTTTACAAAATTTCTTTATGTTGTTGTTGTCGTAGGCCATTAAGGTACTGGTAGTGCAATTGTTCTTGTTTTCCAATGACACCACCTATGGTCAAGAATTCAACTTCTGCCACACCCATATGTCAAACCTATTTACAGGGAGGACCCATTCATACATCTATTCATTCATTTACAGATTGTAATTTTGACCTGAATTAGAGAACTATCAATTTCCAATTTAGTACCCCCAGAGGTTTAATTTTTTTTAAAATGGGAACATGGAGGACTTTGTGATTCGACATATTTAACATGCACCATTTACTACACGGGGAGTCTTTGGTCGGCTGGATTCGAACTTATAAAGAAAGTTAAAGCTTGAAATTATCTTAAAAACTGTATTTTAAGAGAGGTTTACTCACAAGCAAGACTGATGACAGCTTTCCTACTTTTAATCCTTCCGGTGGAAGACCAAGCATAACAGAAGCAACTATAAGTATCTCCAGCGAGAATCTTTTCTACATCCCCACGTGTTACGTCCACTGACACTTCCACTTGCCTTACACCGGTCATTGGATTCACATATTGCTGAGAACTGTGTTGCCTGTTTTCCGCCAGGCGACCATTACATTCAAAATAAACCTGTAATTTACACATTTCGTCTTATTATTCATACATTTACATACTAGTGTATACAAATATAAATGTAATTGTTTTTTGCTTTAAAGACATGAAATATGCAGCTACAAAATAAATAAAAAATGAAATATTTTTTAATCAGTCGAATATTATAGACTCTTTATACAAATGAAAAAAAAAAAATTATAAATAAGATTTTTAAATAAATGATTTCTCTATTTGTAAAAGTAATTTATAATATTAACTTATTAAAAAAAATATTTAATATTTTTTTCGTGTTATGTTGGTGTATATGTCATGCTATTAATAAATATTACAACTGTAGACATAAGCAATTCCTTTGTTGTCAATTAATTTATATAAAAATATAATCGTATAACAGTACTCGCTTGAAGAGGACTGCATGCATATTGAACATATGTTCCGATTAATTAAAGTTTCCTGTATCCAAATTGTTTTAATACGCAGCTATTTCTCTCCCAGAGGACAAAATTTAATCAGTATTTCAACACTGATTTTTCTCTGTGGTCCATATAACGTATATACCAAATTTCATTGACATCCGTCTTCTAGAACGAGCTGTATGTTGGTCAAAAGAAATAAAATGTCATGCCATGTCTATGTTGGTCAAAAGTATTGGTCAAATAACTTTAACTATGACCATTTTGTTGATAACACTTTTATTTTAGACTGATAAAATTTAATATGCCATGATATAAAATTATTTGAATAAGTTTAAGAAAAACCAGTTTTCTTGTGGTCATTTTAATTAAAATTTATTGTTTTTAAAAGTATTTATCAGAAAATATTATTTAAAGTAGCTTTCAAAACAGACAAAAACTGTATAAAAAAATTTTTTAGAATTTTTTGCTAGATAAATTTGCTACATTATTGTTTGTTTATTGTTACTTTTATACTAATGATCATCACATTACTCTAAAGCAAATATTATGGATCACTTTTTCAGAAATGGCACGAACAATAATCTAACTTTGTATAATGTTAGATTGTACCTCTGAGCAAAGATATCTTAAATACCCTACACAAGTAAATATTGTATTTTAAACAATCAATAAACCACTATTTTTCGGCCGAGCTTATTAATCACTGACTATTTTTTTACATAATTAAAAAGAAAAACCTCAAATTAATGAGCTAAAAAATGGGTTATTTAAATCAAAAATTCGAACCACTGAATTATTTTTTCTGCCGATACATTTTTCGCAAATATCAAAAAATGTAGAACTACAAAGTATAGCAATTTTTCGGAACAATTTCTCATGAAATAAAAAAAAATTAAAGGCGTCAGCTGATATATTATTTATCAGATTAAAAAAAAGAAGGAATATAGGTTTTTGTATTAGTTAATTTTCACTTCTACGCAATTAAATATTTTATTAAATAATTATAACTAAAAAGCTGTTACCTGAAGTGCATGCCTGGCTTTACAAGATAAAGTTGCTGGTTTGTTGCGAATAACGTAAGAATCTTGAGGCTCTTCCAGAAAAACAGGAGTGGTTGAAGGTTCAGGGTCTTCGGTAGGAAGAGGGTCCAAAAGAAAACCTCCTATAAAATAAAGAATTCAAATTTAAAAAATGCATTCAGTATTAAATAGGACAAAAATAGTTAGGCGGCTTAAATTAACCCTTAATACGGGAAAATTGAATACAGCAATAAGAAATCAATGTTTGGCATGTGAGTTGGTGATGGAATGACAAAAGGATAAAATAAGACTAAGTAATTTAAGGCTGAAAACATTTATTAGTAAATATAAAAGGATACAAAGCATTTTTTTTTTTTTTTACTTTCTTGGTATTTCAAATATTTAATTAACACTAAAAAGTTCAAGATATTTAATCCAATGATTTAAATTCAATGGAAAAATTTACTCTCTATTGATGGTTGCATAGTGTATTATAGCCAAAGAATATGCATAGGGGAAGAAATCTAGCTTCCACAGACATAATATAAACCGATGATCCAAGGGTCAGTACGGTCCTTGTGTATAAAGGAAGAAACAATATTTAGGGGTACAAAGCTCTTCTCGAAATGGATTTATACTACCTCTCCTCTTAACTTTCACTGAGGTTTGGAAGGAGAAGAAAAGTTTACTCTTTTTAATCATGGTTGGTCTGTCGCTGCTTTTCATACTCTTTTAAAACTGTACTGTACTATATATTTTGATATTTCCTTTATCTGGGATGATTATATCTGCTAGCGCATTTTGAGATAAAATGAAAGAATGAAATAGCGATAGGCAGCGTAACTAACTAATTAAATGTTCAGGAGACGTACTTCCTGACAGTCAGTTTGCTTCTTACGCGCATGCGTGGAATCTAAGTTCATCTGCTAAGTTTGAGAACATTATTCTCCCTGTAAGTGGTTTTTCTGGTATAGCATACCGTACTGAGCAGTTCTCCGCGATAATTACGTATTCGTTGAGCTGGAATTCTTCTCCTTTTTATATTCTATACTATAACGACAGTTAACAATATTCACATCCTTAATTTTGTGAAAAAAAGTTTGATGTAAAACAATAATTCTTTTCAAATTTTTTTTTCGTCAAATTCTACGTATACCTTTAAAATTTGTATTTTTAAAAACAAAACAGAAATAACCACAATTTTGTCTCACTTCTTAACTCTTATTCTCAAAATCTCTATGTACATAAAAAAAATCAGCTCGATTAGCTAGGGACACTTGGGGTACCTTCCTTATTAATCAATTTTTAAAAGTACCTTATTTGCAGTAGTCAAAACTTCAGTTACGGAAACAAAGTATTTATACATTTAAGTAATTAATAGGTAAAATAATGGTAAAAGTTCGAAATACACCCAACGTACACGAAATCCTCAAAAAACAAAAAAATACTAAAATATATCACTCATTAAATTTGTCAGCATTAATTTAAAGTCTCTTTATGTTTCAGTTACAAAGGCATCTTATAAAATTAAACCTAAAAGAAATATGATTAAGTTACATCGCAAATAATACATGTTTGTAAGACCGACTTAGACCTATAAATCTTAAGAACTATAAAACTGTCTTCAATTCCCCGGGTCTAAGTTAAAAGGTCCAGAATTCGTCTCTCAACCGGACACACGCAATCAACTCTTTATGACAAAACAACCGAAGAAAAGTAAAGAAGAAAGACGGGCCCAGGTGCATTGTGTTAGTTAAAACTAAGTTCTCGTAATACGAGAAAGTGCAATTTCCCGGCTGGTTTAACTTTATGCTCTGATAAATCTCTGTCTCTCTCTCCTCTCTGGCTCTTACAGTTGGTACTTACAACAACCAACTCCAGAAGTTTTGAGAGATGCCTCTCAGAGAAGCGGAGATAAAGGGGCATGGCGGAAAAGCAGCATCAGCAGATTTAAGTGCATCGGGATGAAAACAAGTTGCGGAGAAGGGGAAAAAAATTGCAAGTGGGGAAAAAGTTAACTTCGCCGGTCAATGAGGGAAAGTATTTATTTTTTTTATATTTAAGTTTAATTTTATAATATTATTTTTAGAATTTTTTTTTAAAATTCTGTTGAGAATATTTAATTTAAAAAAGCGAATAGTACGTTAGTTGTACTTTTCGCTTTTTTAAATTAAATATTGATCGAAGTAAAAACAAACAAACAATGAGTTTGGTAATGAAGTTTGAAAAAACAATGATTCTAAGTTTTAATTGCGATAAGTTTAATTATGTTTTAATATATTTTGTATTATAATAAATTTTATCTAGTTTAGGAGGTGATTATGGTTAGGAATATATTTTATTATTTTTGTATTCTTATAAACCTTGTTATAATAATGATGAACAACAATTATTTTTACTCCATTATGATGTGACAAATACAACTTTCCTTTTTCTAACTTTTTCTTTAAGACACACACAAATATATATATATATATAATACTAAAATAAAGAGTTAATGAATGAATACAAAATACCAGACTTTTTAAGTGATAACACTTTTTAAAAGCTAAATATCCTTTTCATGAGAAATGTATTTTGCATTAATAATTGATTTTTGCTTTCATATTATAAATTTGTAAATTAATAAACTGGAGTTAATTTATTTATTTTAAACAGAGTTGTTTATCTAACTTTTAATTTCTCACAATTTACTCGGATGATTTCGTTCAAATTTCGAAGTTACTTAGTTCAAAGTAAAAATTTATATACCTTTTAATTCAAAACTTTTTCATCCATTATTAAGATAATAATAATAAAATCATCAATACTAATTATTTTTAAATGAAATTGTCTCTGCTTAAACAATTTTTTTAATTGTGTGCATTAAAGTTTATAATAGTTTCAGAGGTATGGTGAAACATACAAAAATTATCATTAGTATGAAAGGTTACAAATTTTCCACAGTTCACGCAATTCGCGACTGCACATTTCCAGTTTTTTGACTACTCGCCATGTTTTGAGAGAAAGTACAAAAAATTCTCATGTTTAGACGATGTTTCTTATGTTCGATGTTTTATTTTATAAAGACGTCCTGCATATATAGCGCACTGCACAAAAGTCAATTCCAATTCAACTAATATGAAAAACAGAAACATTAATTCAGCCCTTACTAAAATAAGATGTTTTGCAAAATATTAACAATTTATAACGCATCGGAAATACTATGTTTCGAAATCAAATATTAAATGTAATGATAAATTCGTGCAAACGATAATTTAAGTTTCAAAATTTCACACACAAAAAAAAAATACTTTTTGCATATCTTTTAATGAGGGTCGAAAGTTTGCTTTTACTTTTTCATCTTCTTTATCAGAACTAAATGTAGAAATAGTTTCTTTGTTTCCTAAAACACCTTATAGAAATAAAAAAAAATATTTTTGTTGCAAAAAAAAAAAAAAAAAAACAATTCAGGGTGTTAACTCTTTCATTGTTTTTCATTTGTCTTTATCGAACGCAAACGAGATTGTTGAAAAAATATTTGCGAAGTACGTTCGAAAAGTAAAGCTTCCAGGAACACAGTTTCAATCCGTTTATAAGATTTCGTACGAAAAATAAAATGTTCAGGAGCGCGAAGTTTCGTCTCCCGAAATAAAACTCTTTTTTAAAAAAAAAAAAAAAAAAAGAAAAGAAATACAATTCAAATCGATTTATCTTGGTGTAAAAGAGGAATCTTAACGTAAAATAAAAACACGCTTTTATCGCATCAAATAAAGTATTTAAGATTTTTATGACATTTATTTCTATTAAAATATATATAAACTAAGAAAGGTTTTGTTTTTAGGTCTATTGTTATTTATTTATTATATTTAAATTTATTATAATTAAATCTATTATAATTAATTTATTGTAAATTAGTTATTTATGTAGAACGAATGCGTTCGCAGATTACGATATCAAGTTACGATATCAGTTTTTTTTTTTTTTTTTTTTTTTCTATATCCGTCGTTGAGAAGCCGGCCCAATAGTCTCCTTGTTTGCAATATAGTGTACCACTTAAATTTTCTTTAAATACTTTTGTACATAATTTTTTTATCTTTCGAAAATTAAATTTAAGTATTACGCTTTTTTTAACTTTATTTGTTTCTCAATAAATTATATTTTATGACAATAACGATAAAAGTAAAAAAAAGCAAAATAAAATACTGCCTTAAAATTTAGTCTTAGACTAGCTAGAGGTTAGTTGTTTAAATTATGATTCAATTTGTATTACTCTAGTTCTGACTGAATGCAACGTAACACACAATTGACAAAACAATTTTTTTCTATAAAGAGTCAAGTTTCTTGAATGCATTTTGTACTCGACCAAAGCATTTACTATAACTTAAAATTTGGTTATGAAGTTTAGTCTACCATCTCTATTTTTCAGTGAGCATTTAGTCAGTTTCTTCTTCTTCTTTTTTTTTTCAAAAAATTATTTCTTATCTTGTATTGGAATAATTTCGTGTTTTACTTTGTTAGCCATGAAATATAATAATACGGCCCAATTAAAATGATTTCTAAATATATTTTAATAGGGCCGTCCGGACTGTGTAGTGATCAGAGCACTGACCCCACATCAGAAAGGTCCTGGGTTCGAAACCAAGACAAGCCATGTATGTTCTTTCATTCTCTGTACTATATGTCCTTACTGTGGGAACAACATTGACCCACCTAATATGTTGCCACTGAAAGAGTGGCCAAAAAATCTGCCCGACTGATACCTGAATGACGAGGATCAATAGAGTGGGCATTGGGGAAAAAAATAATATCATCGGAACTCAAGAGTTTAATACCTCCCAATGATTATTTGTAGTGGAAGTAAGGATTTGTTTGTTTGCATAATTTCAACGATTTATACGGCATTTGAACCATTAAGCATTCATCTCCATTGAGAAGTTTTAGTTTGCATTCAGAGAACTGTTTTTATGCCTGGTTCATTATGATTTGTTTAAAATTATAAGTGAAATAATATCTTAAAATTTAAAGTATGTAAAAAAAAAACATTTCTTTCAAAAAAGGAATGTCAACTTTAATATTTATAATTAAAATTAACAGTAATTTTAATATAAATTAAGTACTTCTAAATTACAATTTAATAAATTTTATTTCAAAAACATTCCGTGAAAGGGTATAGTTTTCTGGCACTGCAATTTGCGTTTTTTCAGTTTTTTTCGTTTTAGTAATAGAAATCGATTGAAATACAACATGATGAGCAGTTGGGAATTCTCAGCGCTTTCAGCTTTCAATAATAAATAAAAGTTTCATTTAATTTACTTAACGGATCAAAAACCGTATAACATATTGATACTGTTATTTTGTGAAGCTCTATATATTATAACCATAATAGAATATAAGTGTTCATATAATTACCGAACGGACTTGTTAGAAGAATAACGGAAATGAATTTAAGCTCGAGAGCAATAGATAGCGTTCGCATGATTACGAACGGAAGAATTTTCGCTATTTCGGATTGTTCCAATTAACTTATCTTTTCCAACTTTTTTTCTTATAACTAATAGTTTTTTTTTTTTTTTTTTTTTTTTTTTTTTAATAAATGTGAATTTTGTCCCGAATGCGTGTATTAAATAAATCTAGCACAGAAAAAATTAAATCTCACCCCGTAAATCGATTTTATTAAGATATTTAGACCTTTTCCCACTCATACTTCTTAACTATCCATTTTTAAAAACGAAACGTATTAAGACTTTTAAATTTACAGGACGAAATCAACTTAATATTAAATTTGAAGCAATTATAAAGAGTAGTGTTCTTAAAAAAATAGAATATAAAAAAAACTTTCAAAATAGTAAACAAATGTTACAATGCGTACGGCAAGCTAAACATCTTCAAGTCAGAACTTTAATTAAATAAAGTACTTCACTTCGTAAGAAAATGTTTTTTATTAAAACTGCCACTTTCAAAACATGGCACGTTTAATAAAAACAATCTACTGCATAAGCTAATTTCGCACCTTTTATTTCATGAAAAACGCATTCCTGTAAAAGTTCTCAGTATGAAAAAACTCCAAGACGTTCATTTAAAAATGTCGCGGAACTTGAACAAGACGTTGATTTAAATCAAAAACTTCCTTGTCCATGTTTCTTTAAAAGTCTTGTAAAAAAAATATCGTAATTAAGAAATCCCTCCCTCCACCTTTAAAATCCCTACTCACCCATACAGAGGGAACTTCTGAAATATCTCCGTGGTAACCGCGAATTACAAGCGACACGTGTTGTCTTTTGATAATCCCATTAAACATTCCCTCTAACCCTCACACCCCCAATGTAATCTGGAAAGTTTTACCCTTTTTTTTCCCCCTTTCAAATCCTTTGCCCGGTTTAAAAGTTCATTTTAATTAACTAAAGCCTTGACGTAGGCCTTTCCCAAGGGGCAACAAGGCGTCATGTCGCTTAACAGTTTTTCAATGCACTTAAAATTGTACGATTTTTTCAGAAAGAATGGCTTCTTCAATGTCTTAATTATTCTTTATGCACTTTAGTTTTAAAAAAATAATAAACTGTAAAATTTTAATGCTGTTTTATAACTACGTTTTTCTTTGCTTGAGGGTTTTATCTTGAATTCGAAACATCCGCCGATTTGTGAACAGCTAAAAACTCAAAACATTACCTGAAACTGTGCTTGAGGACAATAAAAATTTCAAACGCTTATTGACCACTGTAGACAGAATTCGCGGTCATAATATCACCTAATAGATTTGTTCTTGAATCGAATTTCTGACCACTCTCCGACTAACTAAAATATTTAAAGTTCTTCTGGAGCTTTGCGCTTGATGACATCATAAGCTGCTGACCACCATTACCACCATATCAAATTTAAATTTTGACCACTGTTCGAATAAGTAAAGCCATTTCTACTACAGCTCTTTGCAAAAATTAAGCATCATAGTTAAAAAAAAATCATCGGCACATATAGATTAGCATAAAAGTATTAAAGAAATGGATACCTTTTACTATGCAATGAACACTTTTATTATAAAATGGATATTTTCCACTTTAAGTGTGACACAATAACGACCAATACAAATTTAATTCATCATCATCGCAGGGATAATACGTAACTTATGCGCAGTGCCCAAAATAAATAAATAAATAAATAAATAAACGAATCACCTTGTAATACTTTTGATCGAATGATCGGATCTTCACGTTCTAGGACTCCATCTTAATGACTCGCGGGGGTGACTTCAAATATGGTAACTAATTAGCGCAGAAGATATTTTAAATGACGAAATCAGACACAAAAACGTACTTTCTCTGTATAAACATAAATTTTTTTTTCGACGGATTCAGATCCCAAAAATATAGGGGGTAGCCGCAATCTGGGAAATAGGGTCCCCGTAGTTTGATCGGAAGAGCGATCCAAAAGCTTGGACCCCTTAATGTTAGTTTTACTTTTTGCGTATTTCGCCATATTTCGAGATTTTTTTTAAAGGGAATTGAAACATTTTTGCACACAATTATAAAATTAGTTTATCCAAAGATAATTCCGTAAATAAAAATTTAGTAAATAATTACTATTTTATTAAACAGCAGTCCGAAAAATTTTGAATTATGAGGTATACAATTATTTACGTCATTATAAAGTGTTAATTTTGGATGACAAAAAATACTAAATTTGAGCGAAATCGAAGGAATAGTTACGGAGGAATCGAATTTTAAATATTTGACTTCTTTGGAATTGGATTTTTCTGGAACTGTTAAACCGATTTGCTCAAATTTTGTATTTTGCCATGCAAAATTACGTACTTTAAAATGACGTAAAAAATTTTATTTTTGCAAGGAATTATCTCTAGATAAACGAATTTTATAATTCTGAGCAAAATTTTTTTAATTCGCTTAAAAAAAATCTCGAATAAAACGAAATAACGCGAAAAGTAAAATTAACATTAAGGGGACCAAACTTTAGAACACACTCCTGCCCTATCTATGGGAACCATATTTTCCTGATTGCGGCTATCCCCTTATATTTTGGGGATCAGAAATCCGAATCCATTGAAAAAAAGTACGTTAATCAGAGAAAGTGCGTTTTTGTATCTAATATCTTAACTTAAAATATCCAATATACTAATTGATTTTCATATTATAGGTCACTCCCTTGAACCATTAGGATTGAGTCCTATAAACGTGAAGATACGATCATTAGATCAAAAATTATTCCGATTAGTCCGGTTTTTTTTTCTTTTTTTCTTAATTTTTTTTATGCATTGTACAAAATTAATTCTTTCTTGTCAAATTTATTAAAAAGTATTCAAAATACAGTCCTATTCATTTATAATTCCATTAGAGCAACGTTTCCCAAAAGTTATTCCATGGAACCCTACGGTTCTGTGGAAAGTTGCCGTGATGAGCTTTGAAACCTGCAACTCTGCTTTTAAATCTAATCAATAATTCATATATTCAATATTTTGGTTATTTTTATTAATTCTGAAATAAAATAACCAAATTGAAAAATAAAGAATTTTGTTTCTTTGACAAACGCTATTCTTTGATAAACGCATTCTCAACGCTATTTAAAAGTATAATTCAGCTTATTTTATTCGCTTTCAGCTTATACGTACATCCAAAACAGTTACAAAACTAGATTTAGTCTAGAGCCAATTCTAGACCTGTGAATTCAACTACCTGACATATAATTAATTTTTTGACTATTATTGATAAAACAATAAAAAAATCCGTTTCTGATTATGATATTTTTAAAATAATTGTCGTACATCTTTTGTTGTATATTAATAGCTGCATATTAACTTTATAAATTAAGTCGGGGTTCCACCAAAAATAGCTCCATCATTTAGGGTTCTATATTTAAAAAAAAAAAAAATAATTAAAAAAAACGGGAATTACTGCCTTATTACTCTAAGACCAATTACAGCTAAGCATGAAATGTTTTTTTTTTTTTTTTTTTGATTAAATTAATGCAGTTAAGATTCCGTTTCGTATAATATTTCTTTGTACCAGCGTCCGCCTTTCAAATATGCACATATCTTTATCAAAGAATTTGCAGAAATAGTTCGTAACAAATTTAAATACAAAATATTTGAATTTTAACTTCCTTACCTTCTATCACTTTGAGAGCACTAGTGCAAGTTATTTAAAATTTATCATCTACATGTGCAAGAACAAAAAAACAAAAAGTTTCGTATTTATCTGGTTCAAACAGTTAAATTTTGGAATAATAGTTCGATCTCTCATTATATATTTCAAATTTTAAAATAATAATTTTATCTCCCATTATATATTTCAAATTTTGGAACAATAGTTCGATCTCCCATTATGTATTTCAAATTTTGGAATTATAGTTCGATCTCGCATTATATATTTCAAATTTTAAAATAATAATTTGATCTCCCATTATATATTTCAAATTTTGGAATAATAGTTCGATTTCCCATTATATATTTCGCACTCGAAACCCGTAAGTAATCAACGACGCAGCAGAAAGAGATTAAACACAATCGTTTTCACTCGCTTGCTCCTTCGAAAACTAAGACTAACGAGCCAACAAACAATCCTAACTAACCCACCTCTCAAATCAAAAACGAATTCTGTCGTTTGAAGATAAAAACGAGTATTCTAACCCTTGTCGGAAAAGAAAGGGCAACCAGCTGTTTCTCTGACACATTCGAAAGAAAAGAAGTGGCGAGAATAGAATAAAACGCGAGAAAGAAAAAAAAAAAGAACACTGACAAGTTGGGCGCTGCAAAAAAAAATAAAGAACGAACAAACTTGTTGCCAGTTGCCATCTCTGGTTTCGTTTCAATGTTTTTCTGACTGAGGTGAGATATGCCCCTCGTCTTGACATACCGCCCGTTTTTTTTCTTCTTTTTTTTTTTTTTTTTTTAGGTTTTTAATATTTTTCAGCCGTTTTATTTGCTGATGTAAGAGTCTTGGAAGAATATGATATGAGAAACATGGATATAAGAGATGTGGCACACGAGCTTTAGAAACGCGATGGATTGTAAATAAAAGTGATGACGTGTCGTTAATGTTTTTCTTAGAAAGCTCGTTACAGTGTGTATTGTAATATGCCAAAGATTGTTTAGAAAGAAAACACTCCTATAACTGTTTTGGTTTTAATTTGATTGACATCTTCAGTCTTCTAAAAGAGGACGAATTTGGATCCCTTAAGACAGGGAAAGATTTTACTTCTAAGTAAATATCATGATTTGAATGTAAAAGAAAAAAAACTTTTTAAATAGACAAAAACAAAGGGATACTAAAATTTAATTTTAAATTCTTTTGATTAAAAAATATCAAAGAATAAATCACTTAATCATTACAATGAAAAAGAAATCTTTGCTTGTGACAGTTAAGGAAACAATTCTTATCTTTCAACATAACTCAAAAAAAAAAAAAAATTCTGTATTGAGTTTTAGGGATTTTACCAAGGAAAAAAAATATAGAAACCGATTATTAGAGATAACATTGTAATGTTTTATTGATTTCTAAACTTTATTATAGTTACAGGGCATAATTACGCTAGATTAATCAAGTGAAATTAAAAGAAACAAAGTACTCTAGTTTAAAAAAATATTTGAGTTCCTTTATTTTGTTTGAATAATAAACCTCTGATTAAATTTGATTAAAAATAGTTACTCAACAAGTAGGAAGGCGCATTAATGAACAATTCGTTAAATGAAAATTACCTTCGAAATAACTTATTTTTTTTAATAAAATTAAGTAAAAAGAGTAAAAAGCATTTCCGGTCAAGTCTCCACAATGTTGTGACCGGCGGCATTACAGTGGCAGCAGTAAACATTGCGCAACGATTGATATAGATATATTTAAAAAAAATCATACACCGGAGTATTTTCGCGCTTATACTAAATTCAGAGTGAAGTTGTTCAGAAAAATGTCTTCTTTTCCTACAATATGGCTCTGTCGCAGACAGGTCATGTGATTAATGACGGAGAAAAGTGTTCCTTATCAAAAAGACGTATGCCTCTTACTGTTGCCATCTTTCACGAATAAATACCTATGGACAACTGGCTTTGACAGTGTTCTTTCTGAATATTTATGGATCACTTGACCACAACGAGCCTTACCGTCATTTTTACTTTCAGCTATCATTTGTGGTTCAGTTAGTTGAATACATAAAAGAAGCTCTTAGGCATCTCAAATCTTTTCTCTGTTTAGAGTAAACTTTAATTTAGCTAGCCAATGAATAATAAGACATCTTTGAATATAATCAAACAACAATTATAAGGAGAATAAAAAAGAAAAATTGCTTTAAGAAGAAAAATAAGATCTTTGAATTAAATACAAATGCATATATAGTTATTTATCAACTGTTTCCTTTTATTATTACACTGTGCTTTCAATCAGTGTTTCATGCATGTAAAAAAAAAAAATATGCAAATTAATGGAATACCGTTGTTACTTTTTGTATCTGAGGTTACCATAAAATACTAAGAAATTCCACACTCTGCTCTCTCCAATCCCCGTAATTTTGCTTTCGTAGTTTTTCTCACTTATTCGATGCCTCTCTATTTCAATCAAGGCTGGTACTCTCTTAAAAATTAAGTTCTAAAAATATGCCTCATCCTGTTTAATCGTTTAATTTATAAACATTTCATTCACTTTATATATATTATGATTAGATTAATATACATTTAAATGCTACTTAGAAATAGTATTTGGGACAAATAATTCATAGAACTTAAATATAAATACAATAAATTTCAGTGTTTGGGGACAACAATAACGTCCCTTATAAATACAAACTCTTAAAATCTATAAAACCAAAAAAAAAGGCTAACAAAATGAAGAAAAAAATAGCTCAGTAATAATGCAAATGAAATAAAACAATAGTATACCCTAGAGCAGTGTTTCCCAAAGTGTGGTACGCGTACCCCCAGGGGTACGGGAACAGTTTAGAGGGGGTACGCGTTCTTATGCGAAATATCTTGCAACAAACGAAAATTTCAAAAAATTTTATTTAAAAACAAAGCTAGCCATGATAATTTATGATTACGTATTTTTCTATTGGCTATTTTTTACAGAGTTAATGGTTAATAACTAAAATATTTTTAAAAAAATACATTCATTTTTTTATTTGGGGTACACAGCGTTACAAAAATTTTAGAAAGGGTACACTAAATTCATAAGTTTAGGAAACACTGCCCTAGAGTCAAAAGAAGAAGAAAAATAGGTTGAATCATCGAGTATATTTCTGGCCGATCTCCATTGATAAACTTCCTTGCATTTTTTTTTTTTTCTTTCCAGAATCAATTATAAAGCCACATTAAAACTATTTCATGATTTTTGGGCTCACTGCGTATATGAAGAAAGTGTCACACTATAATAATATTTTTGGGCTTATTACCTATAAAAACAGAGCTTTAAGAGTTTGATAACTTGTAGAACTTGTTTTAAATTTTTCTTACGGTGTATTATCAAGGATCATGAAATAGTGACAAGAATATGGTTCATTACATTTTTAACAAATTTGACTTTATTAAAAACAATAACTACTACTTCATCATTACAAAATGATTGAAGTAATGAATAAACGAGGTAAAAACTAATATTTAAGGTACATTAAAACTTTTAAATTCTAGAACAAATGAACTTAGTCATATCGGTTTTTGTAAGCCTGTATTAAGGCAAAATGTAGATTTAAAAAAAAAGTCCACTTAGAAGCCTCTCTTCCCTTACTTCAATTAATTATGTATCTTAGAACAACGAGAAAAACTTTTATGAAGATTGCTTACTCCCATGAAATTTCCCTAAGTTGGTTCCTTTTTCACCGTCTACTATTAAAAAAACAGATAAGTATTATTTATTTCGAACAATTCATGACATCAAACTCGGTATATAAAAAAAAAAAAATTTGGCTTCAAGAAAAAGGAAAAAAAATTAGGATGTTAAAAAAAAAAAGGTAGAGATGTTTCAAGCACTCAAAAATAGGAGCACATTCTCAAGACTTGCCAGACGTGAATGAAGAAAACAAAAGTTACTCGAAACATAAAATTTAAAATCTTTCATCGAAAAATAGAAAATAAAGATTAATAATAAAAAAATAAAAAGCAAATATGATAAAAAAAAAAGATTTTATTTAATTCTAGACTAATAACAATACTTTTAATTCTGTATAGTGTTTGTCTTCTTCGCGATTTTTAAGCAAAAGCAAATTAAAAATGTAAATTATAAACAACAAATCAGAAGCCAACTCTGCACAGTTAAAACTTTGTATTAATTCCATTGCAAATAATTCATGTTCATTACCAAACAACATCTAGTTATATAGAATTACCAACATCAGCCTTTTCTGTATCTTTCGAATTCTGCAGCTGCGGTTAGAGTTACATCTTTTTTTAGTCACGCCTATTCACGTGTATTAATTCCTAACGACGGTTTGCCTCATTTACGAACGAGTCCGTTGAATTATTCGCCCGCTTTTAAAACAGGAGATTAAGCCTGATTTACCGCTCGGATTTACAGTTTACCGCGTAAATGCGAGAAACCAACGCTCTTTTTCCTCAATCCATTCTCGTTAACGCTCGTCCGACACTCGACAACGCCATCTAGTAGATAATCAGAGCGGATGTTCGGTCAAATCAACCTTGACCCTCCCTAAACTATGTTTTATTTACAGGCATTCTTTTCTATTTCAGGAGAGGATTTATTTTGTCCTTCGTTTTTTTTTTTCTTGTTACTACCACTTTTTTTTTCCCCTGTTGTGAATAAATTTTTTTATCCTTCAGAACCGACTCCCATTTCGTGTCATGCGAGTGACGTAATAATAAAGAGTAAAAGCCCATCCATCAGTCGGTTTTCTCTGTTGTATTCTGGAAGATTTATACATTCGGAAGAAGGATTTTGATCGAAAACGCTGATATCTCGTTTGCTAATCAGGGCAAAGAGAAAATTGGATTCTTGGACAATTAATTCTAAAATTCCCATCCTTCTTCCCTTTAATGTTTATAAAGGGTATATTTTATAATGTTTACGAACTAATAATCCCTTATAAGCAATATTTATAGACGGTGCAAGTAAAACAATTGATGATCCTGATACATCGACAAAGCTGTTTTATCACCACTTTCGGAATTTATTGCGATTAGGTTATAAAAGGTGTATTCTGAAATGCTTATGAACTAATAATCTCTTATGAGCAATATTTAGTTCATACAAATAAAACAAGCCATAACATGTTATATCCCAGCTATCAGAATGTATTGTGAAGGTACAATATTTATGAAGTGTGTATTTTTAATGCATATGATTACGAGATTTTAATATCTAATAGTCTCGTATATCTAATCGATAATCTTTAATATATGTTAGTAAAAACAATCGATTACCCTAATATATTGAAACTGGTTATCACCGTTGCCAGAATTTATTGTGACTTAGTTATTTTTAAACGGAATGAAAAATATTCATACTATTTATCTTTCATGCGTATAATGGTTATATTTCGCAATGTTTCTTTTTCTAATTAATAAACCCTTAAGTAATCTCCAGTCCCTTAAGTAATCTCCAATCATCTGAAAGTAAAACAATAATTCGAACATAACGAAGTGGTTTCATCGTCACTATAACAGAATTTAATATGACTCGGGTAATTTTTAAGAAGTAGTAGTTATTTTACGTACCACTAGAGCTGCACAACGAGCTATTGGTGACGGTGTGGGAAACATCCCTGAGAATGGTACGAAGACTTGCCACCACAATTTTGATACTATGCATAAGTTATACCCCCTTACTTTGGTAAGACGACGACCTGAGCGTATTTAACGATAGATCAGTTTAACAAGGAACGATACCGCACACCCTCGGTCTTTTCGCAGTCTGATCAAAGCGGCCACCCGCCAACTCACTGATCGCAGCCAGTAATACTTGACTCGGTTAATCAACTTGGAACCGTGTCTTACTATTAGTCCACTACGGGACGTTTGCAACCAAAGCGAACGTTAAAGAAATGTAAGCGAAGCAACAAATTCAGCTAGAAACTAATAGTTGAGTTTGGTGAAAAGTTTAAGAAAACATTTTGCTCTTGAAATGATTTCAAAAACAGAATTTCCGAAAGTACACGTGAAGTATCAACCACGTATCCAGACAGTGCAAAAAATCAAGCAAGGTTTTAAATACATCAATAGTATTTTATTTTATAACCGTAGATGAACAGTTAATCTCCTTAGCCTTGTGATTTTTAACCCAATCAAGAAGGCAAGGGAACTCCTGGATCAAGTATTGGGAGAAATTTGCCTTCGAGGAGGACTAACCCGCATTTGTGTTACGAGAAAAAAAAAAAAAAAAAAAAAAAACACGAAAACATCCCACGGTTAGCCTAACGGCAAAAGACTCTAACCCACAATCCGTCTACCACTGAGGATATTTTTACGTCTGCACTGTGGTCAGTGAAATCCGGGCGCGCAATTTGTATCGACCAGCTATGGCTGAGATTCGAACCCTGTTCTCCTCATTGGAAGGCGAGCGCTCAATCTCATGGGCCATCACGGCTCACCTCATATTTTATCAATAAAAGCTAGAAGCTTAAAATAAAATCTTCTTTCTCTCATGAAACTGTATTTATTCATTCTAAAATTGCTGATGTTTAAGAATTTGCATACGCCCTATATGATGTTTGAATTGACGCGGTAACACCTTAACGTCCTTGTAGACGCAAATAAAATTAAAAAATAATGCCGTAGGAAGAAAATTGATATAATTTCAGGATATTTTCCCGTTTTTATCAGAGCGGTGTATAAATAGCATTCAAAAGGTTTACACAAGAGACATTTTTTTTGTGCTCGTAAATAAAGGAAGGGAAAAAAAAGAGTATTTTTTTATTTCGATGAATAATTACATCGAAATCAATTTACGGATTTCAATTCTAAATTTGAATTGTCAAATAGAGTCTCGATGCTGCCATCTAGTGTGGCAGAAACTAGACGTCCAAATTAACATGGCCAACGGTATCTCACCCATTGTGGTGGTCCTGAAAGAGTGGATACCACTTCTGGAGAACACACTAGGTCTGCTCATCGGGAAGACTGATTGTGCAGCTCATAAGAAATAAAAAAAATTTGAATTGTTTTTAAGTAAACATTAACACAGGACAAGGAATTTCCAATCGCTAGCTTACCATTGGCGACCGAACATTCAAGGTTGTCTTGTAAAGTATTGAGTTTTAAAAATCAAACTATCATATTTTCCGCAGAGTAGTCTATAATCATAGTTTATCCATTAGTCTATAAATGGTCTTCAAATGGTATTAATCTATAAATGGTATTTGAGTGCCGAAAACAATGATATACAAACATGAAGTGTTAAATTTATAGGGACATTTCTGATATTTTAATTTTTTGAAATTTTTCTTATTTAATAATTATTAGTATAAAATTAAGATCATAATTATTAGAATTACAATAAGATTTTTAAAAAAAATTTCATTAAATAAGTTCCAGTTTCAGACTTTTAGTTTAGCTAGTACTTTCAGACATAAAATTAAATTTCTGGCCCTGCATTAACATTTGATTATTATTTTAGCCTTGATAACGAAATACTTCAATGAACGAATACCGTCATGAATTATTAAGAATTTTCAA
Source organism: Parasteatoda lunata (assembly GCA_949128135.1). Taxonomy (NCBI): domain Eukaryota; kingdom Metazoa; phylum Arthropoda; class Arachnida; order Araneae; family Theridiidae; genus Parasteatoda; species Parasteatoda lunata. The sequence goes on along the minus strand of OX421973.1, from coordinate 64,489,179 downwards.
AATATGAATATTTTCTTTAGTTTTTGTGTAACTATCATCTCTCCTAAGTATAAATTAAGAGAGATCACTTATTTCTTGTGTAATAAAAAAAATTCTTAGATTTTTGGTGCATTTTTGTATAAAAAAAACACACAAACTGCTACACAGTATTTTGAACGTTATACCAGCTGTACATTTAGTTCTTATTTTGACACTTATTTTTCTTTTTCAAACAAAAGAATTTAGCCTTTAACAAAAACTACTTTTAACTATTAAATTTTTATTCCACTTTTTTTAAAAGAATTCCACAAGTAAATAATATTAGCCCATCAGCCCACACTATCACGAATAATATATACTCTTTTACCGATTTCATAACATCAAATTTTCTAAAGTTATCTTTATCACTTAAAAATGGAATGGAGAGAAATTAACATTCAGAGCTATCTGACAATTTTTTTTTTAATTTAATGGTATAATAAAATAAGAAAACAAATGTACGATGATTACAGTGTTTTGACAATAACATAAAAACTACTATTAAAGCTAACATAACGAATAAAATAAAGGTGACAAGGGAAAATGAGAGTATTTTTATTCTATTATATCGGTGTTGGGGGAAGGTTATGAGACGAAAAAGGAAATCCTTACTGTTTGCAGTTAAGTTTTTATTATTTTTTTTTCACTCCTATCGGCTAAATTTTTTTCACTTATCTTAATGATTTAACTGCCGTCGTTTAAATATAAAAAATGTTAAGAAAAAAAAACTTCGCAAAAAATTTTTTCAAAAATGTGTTAGGAGGAAATAGAAAGAAAAAAATAAAATTTTACAAAAAGCCATATCGCTTTTAATAGCGATGCCACAAAAGTATAAAGAATGGTACCTTATCATTTGCCTTTAATGTCCCCACTTAGACTATTCTAAAAATCGTCAGTTTTTAAAAAAAAAAAAAAAAAAAAAAAAAAAAGCTTTATCGTCAAAAAATTTTGCTGAGATTTGTTTTTATTTATTCATTTCTAACGAAATAATATTCTGTTCAAGTAATTAAAAAAAAAAAGGAAAAATACAGAGTTTTCTGATAAAAAAAATATTTATTTTTAATGTTTAAGTTGTAAAAGGAAATTAAAGTTATTGATGAATATTACAAATTTTATAGTTATTCTATCATTATGATCAAAATATTTCTGAATATCTAAGTTGATGAAACATTAAATTGAGTGTTGTGCACATTTTTGATATCGCAGTTATTTTTTGATTAGTTAGATTTTATTCGTAAGTCATTATCTTTCATTCTTGTTTTATTAGTCTAAGTTAAAATAAAAATAACTTACAAATTTAAGTTACGTTTGTAAACATTTAATTATTAAATATTTAACTTCATTACTTACATAAAATACAATGTATAATATATAAATATTCAAAAAGACAAGTCGTTAAATAAACACTACAAAAGTTAAATGCGGAAAAAGGTATTAAGGCAACAGAAAAATGAAATATTTAGTATTAAGTTTTAAATTATTTCACTTAACATTTATGATAAAATCATATATTTCAGTTTACCATAAGTTCAAAGAAGTATAGAACGCCATGAAATTTCAATAAATTATTTTCATCTAATTATTAATTTAAAAACCTTAAAGGCGATTTTTTTAAACTGCATTATCTAACATTTTTTTTTAAAAAAAACCGTCAGCTGCCTAACAATAATTGTTTTATTACATACCTTGAAAAATCTCTAAATCATTTCATTGTTGCAAAAATAAAATATGAACTAGTATTTATTCCGTGCATTATAAAAATTGTTTAGAAAGATTGCTAAGAGACATAAATGTTTCGAATAAAAATGCAATAAAAAAAATATATATTGACTCAATTTCCTATACACCATTATACCAAATATTTGATATAAAATTCCTGGTGGAATCAATTCTAGAAACACCCCCTTCTAAATTCATTATGAGATTAAGCGAACACGAAACAAAGGGCAGTAGGGAAAGGTGCAGGTGCAATACCCCCATGGACCCATTAAAGGTGCGTAACCAGAAGTGCACACTCATACTTTCCCCGAATTATCATGTGGGGCCAGGTCATGATTTTCACATACATTAATGACACATCATGGGTCATTGCATTTAACCCTCAGCATAATTCCTAACATTTTTAGAAGAAAATAAAAGTTAAAAAAAATAATTAAAAAATTAAAAGGCATTATTTGATTTAAGTTAATGAGATATTTGAGAAATTAAAGTTAAATAATTAATATACACTACAGACAAAAAAATAATTTTAGAAGATTTTGGAATTTTATAAATATTTTGGTATTTTTTAATTATAAAAATAGTCTAATAGTGACTAAAAAAACTGTTAGATTATCTGAATTATGTTTGTTCTAAAATATGAAAGTCGAAAAAAGTAGGGTGAATTTTTTTTTCAAAATTTAAAATAATAAATATATTAATTTAAAATATTATTTATTTAAGAAATATAAATATTCATTTATATTTCATTTATTCATTAATTTTGTAAATTAAAGAAATTTCAATGATAAATGTACTCAAAATACTATTACATCTAAATAAGTGAAAATTTGAAAAATTGTTTGGAAGTGTGCCGTGTTTGAAAAATGTTACCTTTAAAGCCAAAAACGACACCGATATTTCATGCTGTATTTCATAACCATAAATTATAAAAAACGCTAAATATAATATTTTTCGCTCATTTTTACCTAAATTAATTCAAAATAATAGAAAAAAGTAGTTCCTATTCTTAAACTTTGCTAAACTGAAAAACTTTTTTTCCTATTATTAAACCCCTAATTTAACTTGACATCTTCCAAACATTTCTCTTTACTCTTTAACCCATTCTTGTCTCAATTTATTCCTATACAGACATGCCTCTGTACTAAAATATTCCCCATATGCCCCTCATCAAGTCATAAGACTTATACTTTCATCATATTGATATGAAATCATTAATGTCATTCCATCAAATTTATTCTACGCGTGACTGGGTTACAGGACAGCCCTTCTTTTGATTGGTAGCGGCCATCTGGCTCATATCTAGACCTTAACAAGGAAATGATTCACTTGCTTTTAATTAGAAATTATTCATATATGGAATTTAACTAGGATGGAGTATCATAAATATCGATAACTTAATTATACTATAAAAAAAAAGTTTTGAGAGATGGTATTCGATGACTGACAATGTTGAATATGAAGCTCGTATTTCATTCTTAACTCTTTATCGCTTTATTTAGATTAGTCATTCAACAGTTTGTCATTATTGGTAAAATATCTAAACTCATAATTGCATACTGATAAAATATCTAAATAGACATTACTGATAAGGATTTCTTTTTCCTGATGATTGGGATAGAGTAATGAAAATATCTTTCTTTATCAAAATAAGGTTGATTTTCCTGAAATAACGTTATGCATTAACGTTTCTAAAAGAACGTTATTTCGTAACATATTTTATAATTGCAGACATTCAGCGATAGAGAGAGGGATTTCATATAGCGGTCTTATGACTTGTAGGAATATTTTTTCGTGTGTTTTGTAAAGCTCAAACAGTTTTAGAGTTATGGGAAAACCGTAAGGCTATGCAAAATCTCTCTAATAACGTTTTACATTCGATCACGTTTACATATGCATGTCTTGGGGGCATGAGCAATTACCTTAGAACAGGCGTCATTCTTGTGTATTTATCAGAACAAGCATATGCGAACGAGAGTGGTTGCGAAACTTTTTTTGCTAAATGCTATCAACATCATATTGCGCCAGTTGTTTTCCATAAGATATTTTATTGTTTTGACAACTAACTTTGTTAAAAGTTGATATAAAAAAATTTAAAAAATAACATGCATGTACCAAAGTTGAAACGCAGCATAAACAACTTCATTTCAGTGAAAACATCTTAATTTCACTAAAAAATCTTTCATTTCATTTCACAAAAAAATAAGAGAAGTTACTTGTAAAGATCCTAGCTATAATAGCAGAAGAGATTTTTTTGTTGATGGGATTTTCTGTACCGAACGTTTATAATATTGCGTTGCCCAAAACTTTTGTGTCCAATTTAAAAAATTTAAAAAAATGCAACGTCGTACACTTAAATTTGGAATACATAAACTAAATTTATCTTCACAGTCTGTTCAGAGTCTATTTCACAACCTTCCTACATCTTTTAGAAAACAAGAAAATTCTGTTACCCTCTTAGGTTTATGAGCAAAAAAAATTTTATACTAACAGAAAATCTGAATACACGAGAGCCGGTGAACTTATTAACGTTTTAGCTTATTTCCGTCTTTAACCAGTAAAACTGAGAAGAATAATTCAGAGCATGTACAAGTACGAACTGATTCCAATCACTTTATTTTACAAACGGCGTTGAACTGCTCACCTAATTTTGAGTTTACAACTATTAATGTTCAACTCCGCAGCCTTGAAATTTTGAACCCAATACACAAGACAATGGAACTCCTGGATCAAACATAGAGAGAACTAGCCTTCGTGGAGGACATTTGGATTGAACTAACCAGCAATTGCGTTACATGAAGAGAGAGATTAAAACCACCAACGGTTTACCCGACAGCAAAGGTACTCTAACCCACAATCTGTCTACCACTTGGGATATTTTGCATTAGCACTGTGGTCGGTTATAGCTGGCAGCAGAACATATCGACCAACCCTCGATTCAAACCTGGATCACCTCAATGGGAAACAAGCACTCTATCCTCTGAGGAACCACGGCCCGCTTTCAACCATTCTAATATATTCAGACTTGTTCGTAAGTTACCAAGCAAAAATATGTACGAATTTCTCGCACAACAAAAGTAATAAACCGAGAAATCGTCTTGTCTTTCTTTAATAAAATTAGGAGGATAGGGATTTATATTACTGTTACCTTAACCCAGAAAATAATGAAGCTAATTTAGCAGAACTACCTGTTTCTTTGAACGATGTTCGGAACCTAAAGTTTAAATTAGTAATTAGAAATTAATTTTATTTAAGTTCATGGAAATATTGCGAGTTTTTCAAAGTTTGTGTTTTACAAATAATAAAAATTTTGAAAAGCAATATTTCGTACCTCTTAATCAGCCTAATTTATTACTAAGATTGTTCAAAACGGGCTCTAAATCAGGTATATGAAGAATTTTGCAAATTTCCTGTATAATTTTTTCGTGAATAACTTAATTATATTCAAACTCTTTGGACACAACTCATTTTTGAAATTTAAAAAAAAAAAACTGGCCATGCTTAATAAAAATAAGACTCTTATACTCTCCATAAATAAATCCCTAAACTTTTTAATCTTTGGCGATATTTTTAATGAAATATTTCTCTTCATTAGCATTCTATCTCGACACCTGACTTTTCCCAAAATGCCACGGTTAAATTTCCTCTCAATACCAAATTAAACGGCAGACAAAGTGAGAGATATAGAATCCGATGAAGATAGCAAAGTAAAAATAATTTGGCCAGATAAATAAAGAGCACCTTTTCAACAAGGAACTTAAACCAATATTTTACTAAAGGATCGATGCGCGTTATCCTCTCTTTTCAGTGCAAGGCAAAAGCTCAATACGAGCCAACTTTTCATTCAATTAAAACTCGGCAGGGTTGCTCCTTTACTTTCGATCGCTCCCTTGGCGACAGAAAACTTAGTATATTTCGGAATCCCTGGAATATTGCTACAGACACTGCAATGAATAAGTTTATTAGAAATATGCAAAGTGGGAAATGCGGAAAATTGACTGGAAACAGGGTAATTAAGCAGCGTTTCATTAGCGTTTCGGGATTACGATGAAACTTGTGGAATTAAAAAGATAACTAAAACACGTTATTTTTTCATTAATGTTTAAAACCTCATTATTAAGTAATAAGAAGTTTTCTAAACATTAAGTTTATTATGACTTGTGTTTAAAAAGGCAGTTTTATTAATCTGAAGATTCTTTAATATTTAGTTTTTTAATGTTTAAAAAAACGCTGTTAAAAAATCTAAAAATTTAACAATAAGAATACTAATAAAACTGGAGATTTTTTTCTCTCTAGCATAAGATTTTTTAACGGATCTTAGATTTTTCCGGTCGCTTAAAACTACTCATTTGAAAAAGGTTCGCTTAAAACTACGCAAGATATGAGTATTTAAAGTAGTTCTTTTGCACTGCACATGCACGAAAAAATTAAAAAATATTTTTTATTAATAATTTTGTAGTGAATTGTATTTGGCAACTAATGAAAAAAAAAGTCTTATTTGAATATCTTTAAAGCGTAAAAAATTTTGTGCAATTTTTTCATGCAGTGTTTGAACTTTTTAGAAAAACGCTCGAAATGATCAGGGGTTTTTCACATATTTTAATTTGTTCTTGCATTCCGCTTATAATGCGTCATTTTCAATACTAGAAAATAAAATTTGTGGAAAACCACTGATCATTTTGAGCTTTATTTTAAAAAATACAGAAACTACATAGAAAATTGCTCTAAACTTTTTGCGTTTTTAAGATATTCAAATAAGACTTTTTTCATTAGTTGATTCACTACAAAATTCTGAAGAAAAAAAATTAAAATTATTTTCGCTCATGCGCAGAACTGCTTCCAACAACACTCATATCCTGTGTAGTTTTAAGCTAACTTTTTTTTAAATTTTAAAGCACTTGATTTTAATTTTAAATTACTCCAAAGTTTGTTTGATTTTACTGAATATTTTTAAAGTTATAGCGAAAAAACGTAAGACAAAAAAATTAGTTTTTATAAAAGTGTCCAAATCTCTATAAATATCTAAGGTAGAATTACGAAATTTTATGCAGTAATTGTAAATAAAAACCAAAATAATCGATACAAGTTACAAGCTTATTGCTTGATTTTCTGACATAGGGTGCTTAAAAATACCAGTTTTCTTTCGTAAATTATTGTCGGCCCCTCAAACCTCTGAAAGCTTTAAATCTTATTGCTGAGTTTGAAAAATCACATAAGCTAAGTAACTCTATAAAGTTACAAAATAATCCTCTGAGTATTTCGTGAGAAATTTTAAAAAAATGTCAAAAACTGAAAGTGTCTCTTCCATTAATGTAGGGCAGTGTATTATATACTTTATAATTTGAATATTGCGGATTATTTTATTGGGGACAAAAAATACGATATCAGAGCCCGCATTTTTTTAATAGAATTTTAATTTAACGTAGTTTATAGTTTGAATTTGTGCATTTCTTGGCAAAGGTGTAGAATCGAGAACCCTGTTTTTCTCGACAATTTTCGTTCAGTTAATGGTGAAATCCAGTTTCCGGTTATCATGAAATTCGTTGCTGTCTTTGCATTCAATAACGTCATCATCGGGTTACCGCAATATTTGTTGAACCTTATGTGATTGGTCCTTGATTTATTTTCATACATATGGGTTATTTTTCAAACCACCAAATATAAGAGGGGCCCCCGATTGTGAACTATTACCCATTTTTTAACATGTTTTTAATCCAAAACGAACTTTTTTTCCACCAATATAATATCTACATTTCATAATCTAAATATCTAACCATTAAAACGCACATATTACATAACTGCATCTCTAAGTTTGACCACAGTTGCAAGTGCCAGTCATTTCCTGACCGTTGCAAGCAGAGTTATTGTCATATCGCCAAAAAGAAATTACTATGAATAGAAATTGCGACCAACTTAACTGATCGAAATTTAACTGAAATTTTGTATCTGATGGCAATACAAGATTCAATTGGTTTCATAACCACTACAGACAGAATTTATCAGTTTATTATCGCCAACTGACCGCCTTTACTTCTCAGTTGACCAATTTTTAAATATAAGAAAGAGCCAAGTCAAGTTGCAATGCCCCATTAAACACTTGCATTTATGGAATAATTATACGTGTAATATTTATATGTTCTGGAATGAACTTTTTTAGCAATAAATAGGGGTCAATGCTCACGGCGCCATTTTTTGAGGAAAAAAATTATAAACAATAGTTAATGTTTTACAGTTTATTGGACATACTCAATTTCAAAAAACCCTAAATAAAATTATTTGTTTCAATTAATTTGCACAGTATGGTATGCATAATAGTTGTATGCATATTTTTAACGATATTTGAAAAGGTTCATTTAAAGTATAAATGATTAAATTTAAAGTCTTAATCTAATTATTAAAATTATATCGATAAAATATACAACAGGTATAAAGAATTATATTATAAACTTATTAATTTAAATTTTTTGCGACTCGACAGATTTAACGTGCATCAGTCACCATTTACTACACAGGGAGTCTTCAGCCGGCGGGGATCGAACCCACGAACTCTTGGACATGGGCACAGCGCTCTACCGACCAGGCGATCCCGGCTTGAGCTAATCGTTTATAAACAAGATGGCATGTTAAAGTTGGGCTAAGTTTCCTCACATAAGTTAAAATTTTAATTAACGCGTAGTTATTTAAATACAGCGCCGTATCGTACATCGATTTTGTTGAAATATAATTCTTTCTCGTGTAGGTATGTTACTTAACTTAAATTTATTATTTGCTTATGTATTTTATTGTAACCGTGGTGTATTTTTGTTTTGCGTACCTGGCAACTTTGATGCATAATTACTTTGATTATATTCTACATAGCTTCCTGCTTGTTTTTGTGTTAAGTAAGAAATACACGGTGAAAGAATCTTTGTGAAAGAATAAAGAATGCGTCATTTAAGAGAATTGAGACTTAATGGGCTTGGTTTACTCGAAATGGAATGAAAAGAGCAGTTGCTAACGTAAACAAATGCCATGTTTCAACTACCAATCAGGATGGAGATACCTACACAGCGTGACTTGCAGGTATCCCATTAAACAATCTCAGCAAATGCCGGCTTGATATCAGGCATGAAACCTATTTAAAAATGTTTTAATACTTTCAATTTTTAAGAAGAAAAAATTTTTTCGAATAAAGTATGAACTGAAAAAGAAATTTTCTATATGAATTGGCCATATATGTTACGGTTAAAGTGTAGAAACCAGTTATTTTACAGATTATCTAGCTAATGAAACTAACTAGGGTGATCAGTTAAAGTGCCGGAACATTATTTCATTTCTCAAATTACTAAGGTAATCTGCAAAATATCTAGACAATCTGCATATTACCAATTAGGCATTTGTTAACACTTTGAAGCAAATGGGACACGAGTGTCCCTTTTAAATATATTTTATCTGACGCTATAATTTCAAGCAAATGTACACTTTTTATCTGACGCTCTAATTACAAGCAAATGTACACTTTTTATCTGACGCTATAATTTCAAGCAAATGTACACTTTTTATCTGACACTCTAATTACAAGCAAATGTACACTTTTTATCTGACGCTATAATTTCAAGCAAATGTACACTTTTTATCTGACACTCTAATTACAAGCAAATGTAGACTTTTTATCTGACGCTATAATTACAAGCAAATGTACACTTTTTATCTGACGCTATAATTTCAAACAAATGTACACTTTTTATCTGACGCTATAATTACAAGCAAATGTACACTTTTTATCTGACGCTATAATTTCAAACAAATGTACTCTTTTTATCTGACGCTATAATTACAAGCAAATGTAGACTTTATCTGACGCTATAATTTCAAGCAAATGTACACTTTTTATCTGACGCTCTAATTACAAGCAAATATATATTTTGGTATTTTTTAATTTTAAAAAACAGTCTGATAGATACAACAAAAATCTTCTAGATTATCGGAATTTTATTTGTGCTAAAATATAAAATCAAAAAAAATAATTGGTTGGAAATTTTTTTTTTCATTCATATTCAAAAATTTGTCAATAATTGAGTTTGTAAATTAATTAAAGAAATTTCTATGATTGTAACTGTTTTTTTTTTTAGACCTAAATAACTGCAAATTTCAAAAATTATTATTTAGAAGTGAATCTTGTTTAAAAGATTTTACTCTAAAGTCGAAAAAGACACCAGTGTCTCACGCTGTATTTCATAATCACAAATTATAAAAATGCTAAATATAATATTTTTCGTTCATTTTTACCTATCTTAATACAAAATAATGAAGAAAAAAAAGAATGAAAAATATGTTTAATAAAAATTCTGCGCCAAAGAGTTAAAGTGGAAAATAAGATCTTTACTGGTACGTCAGCAATATTTCTGCACGCTTAAGTTCACATAATGTTTTTTTTTTTTTTTTTTTTTTTTTGCTACCTAAAAAATCATGTTACTACCTAAAAAAATAGGTAACTACAATTAATTGATCAATACATTAGTTAACAGAATGAATCATCAGTCTGTTTAAAAAATACAAAGAATCATACGGTTTAAAATATTACATTATTATAAAATAATCAAACAGTTTAAAATATTATTACAATTAAGAAAACTAAAGTGTTTTTTTTTTTTTTTTTTTTTTTTTTTTCAATACAGAATCAAGACAATATACACAATAAACAAATTACTTAATAGAAGGAGAACAAACTTTTGAACTTCAATGATAAGAAAACCGTGAAAGCGCACATTAACCTAGGAAAATTGTGGAAAACCCTTAATCTCGCACTTTAACGAATCGCTTTAGTTAATCTGTAAATTAGAAAGGAAATGTGCGGCTGTCGAACTTTAACGGTAACATAAAAACCAAAATAAGTGTCCTCAATTATTTGCGATAAGTAAAACTTAAGAACACTACAATATATGCAGTGTTTAAAATAAAATTAAATACATCTCTCAGTTCATATATAAAAAAAAAAATTATTTAGTGATTCGATTTTTACGTGTGTAATCACAATTTTTCCTTTCCTTAAAATATATATATCTATATATACAGGGTGTTTATAAAGTCCCAGATCCATTTTGATGTTTAATAACTCATAAAATAATAAAGATAGATTAAAATTAATAACATAAATGGTTAGATGGACTCAAAAAGTTTCATGACCCTTGTCAATGAACTTCCACGTGTGCCCCCTTCGTCGCACGGAGAATATCAAGTCGATAGTCAATTTCACGCCAGGTAGCGGCAAGCATGTCGGCATCCACAGAGGCTATTGCGGTTGTAATTCTGGCTTTTAGGCCATCATTATTCGAGACAATCCTCCTGTAAACATTGTTCTTCATAAATCCCCAAAGAAAAAAATTCAGCGGCGTTATATCAGGTGATCTGGGTGGCCAAGGAATTGGACCTCCTCGCCCAATCTATCTTCCTGGAAAATGGAAGAACTACGGAAGACGTCCGGAACGTTTCTTATCTGCGATACTTCCAGGTTCTAGAAAATTCTTTTTCCACCGCAAGATGCTACTTTTGGATGGAGGATCTTTTGGGTAAATTCTTCTGCAATTTCTCTGTGCTAGCACTATCGATTTCGTTTCTATGAACCACCATAAAATCTGTGCTTTCTCTTGTGGTGTATTCATTCTCCTTAATATCCATTCGAATAAAACATCACATAGAAAAGTACTACATAGAACAAACACATCAAAAGTAAACATAACATTGCAATATTTGCCAAAAACAAAAGAGAGAAAAATGCAATTAATAAGCAGACGATATTTAGAAAAGTACAGACATTTAGACTGGAAAATTAAATTATCTGAAATTAACCACACGCGCAGACGATATTTACAAAAGTTAAGATATTCATCCCTGAAAAGGAAAATATATGAGTTATTCCATCAATAAATGCCAAAAGTTTGTTTATATCTTCCTTATTTTATGAGTTATTAAACATCAAAATGGGTCCGGGACTTTATAAACACCCTGTATATATGCTCTGTGAAATACTAATCCTTACAGTAATGTAGACTATATTGGGGGAGAAATATAGTAAGGAGAAATAAAACTAAATTAATAAATAAACTTCTCAATATCTAAATATAATTTATGAACGAGTCAATTCTAAAAGTAGCGATTTACGCATTCGAAATCATTGCTAATATCATCATAATCATTAACGAGGCTTCATGTGTTACTTCTAAAATTTAAAATGAAGTCAAATCGATTTACCGCCAAATAAGGTAACCTTTATAAATAGCCGGAGGATCGTTTTGAAAGCTTTCCAAACAAACGCACAAGCTTATCCCTATTATATATATATATATATATATAAGGGGGCAAGAGGGTGAAGATGAGCAAAGGGTATATGAGAGAAGTGGGGGGCGGAGAATATCGATGCCCGTTTCAAGCCACCACCACGGACGACACCATCGATTTCAAAATTCAACCTTCCCTTCGAACAAACTCATCTTCTGCACATCGAACATACCCCCACTCATGCCAGAACATGCCGTTCTCTTATGATAGGGGGATTTCGACCCCTAATCGCGCGTTCTACACGGTTCCCCCTCTTGCCCCCTCTCAATTCACATGCATCGAGAAGGATCGGGATAATCCAACTAGGCGTACGCTAATCGGGAGAGCTGAGTACGATGGATAACAATGCAGAAATCGATGTTGAATAAAACTAACACCAAAGAATTTCCGATGATCCTACACCCACTTGTCTTTAACTACGGGGTGAGCAGGGAACCCCTCTTTCCCAGTTTTATACTCCAGTGAGCAAGAATGAGATGTTCTATCGTCTGGACATTGTAAATGACGGCTGAAATGAAAAACGTTACGTTAAGACTAATCTGATTATAGATCTTTAACGGAAAGACCTAATTCAGTTTTAAATGCGTTATGGCAATTTTAAGTACAGTTTTTGGTCCAAATGAAAATAGTTTTTGGTTTCGTGAATATTGCATGAAAATAATAGCGAGGTAACATTTACATCAATGAAATTATACATAGTAAAAAATTCTGTGATGAAAAATTATGATGTTTAGTTACTTGATGAATTAGAGGGATTTGTAACATTTCAAATTTTGCATGGTCCCGCAGTGGACTGATCGTTAAGGCACGATTCCCAGCAGATCACCGAAGTCAAGCATCACTGGTTGTAGTCAGTGCGCGGGTGGGTGATCACTTGGATCAGTCTGCTTAGGGACCTGGGGTGTGCGGTGTTGGTCCTCGTTAAACTGTTCTATCGTAAAGTGCTTGAATTCGCGTGCAGATCGTCAGGCTACTGAAACGGGATGACCTCCCCTCTGCAGAGGATCAAAATTGTGATGTTAGTCTTCGGATCCTCCTCAGAGATGTTTCCCAGACCGTCGCCAATAGCCCATTGTGCAGCTCTAGTGCGACGTAAATGAACTACAACAACAATCAAATTCAGTTGCGGCGATTCGTTTAGAAATCTGACATAATTGTCTCAATATGCAACTGCACTACATTAATGGTATTCATAATGACTCCTATTACACTTTACGCAACCAGAATTTTGAGATGGACAGAAAGCTAAAATGGTAATCATTGAATGAAGAAAACCTATACAATTAATCTTGTTGGGCAGGAGAGTTGACGCAGTGAGCACACTACGCCTAAATTTATAGCTCATTTAATGTTGATATATGCTATTTTAGTTTCCAGTTTTGATATTGTTATGGCGATTGCTTTTAATTTTATGTTTCTATCGAGTTTGTCCAAATTATAATTATGATTTGTATAAAAATTTACAGGGTTGCCACTCAAATCTGGAAAAAAAATTCCCTGTGTTTTCCCTGTACATATTATAAACACTATATTAAGAGGAAACAACAATTACTGTGCTCTTGTGTGAGCTATATTGGGCTAACTATATTTATTAGTTTTAATTTCTGGAAAAACAGCAGAACATACTTAAATAATGCTATAGAATGTTAAATACGGTTTATCATGGCTAAATATCCCATAGAGTACGCTTTGAGTGGTCACTGGTATTTTTTAAATGACAAAAATAAGAAACAAAATTCCCTGTATTTTCCCAGTTTATAAAGAAAAAATCAAAATTCCCTGCATTTTCCCTGTTATTTTAGGTGATTTTTAAATTCCCTGTATTTTCCAGGTTTTCCCTGTTCTCCCTGTGGAGTGGCAACCCTGATTTATATTCCATAAAAATTTATATGGCACAAATGAAAGACTGAGTCTTGATAAGTGAAAATCCAATCATTAGATCAAAAGTTATTTAGGGAGTTCGCTTTTTCAATATTTATTAAATGAGCACTGTACAACGTTTATTAATTTTGCATAAAAAAAACTTTTAAAGAACAAAGTGAATGTTTTTAAATTCAAATAATAATAAAATTATATGTCTATTCTAGTAATTACACATTTTATGAAACCCATCATAAGTTTTCTCAAAAAAACGTTGCATAGTTGCATTAAAATTCCACCGTTCCAAAAGATTACCACAAAAAATGATTCACAGAATATGTTCTATAGCGGTAAATCTCTTCAATTAACCGCTTTTACCCAAGCTTGTCGAAACAACAATCACCGTAATGTGCTCGGAAAAACACTATGAATAAAATATTAAAATATATAAAAAAAAAGTTCGACCTATTCGGATATCCGAAAGGATTGTATGGGTGTGGACCGCTGATTCACGCTTTCGATGGTCGATGACAATTAAGGGGTGGGGGCCCCCCGAAGGCGGCCAATTGTCTGCTAACAATCGTATCACGTAAGTTTACGGATAGCCAGCACGCTCACGTTGAGAACGATTTCGACCACTTATTCTTTTTGTAGAGTTTTAAAACATTTATGACACACGTAAAAATAATGTGAGGAAATTTTTCTATTGAATCATTCGACGCCATACCTTAACTAGGATATTCTCTATTTCGTTCTGTAAATCGAAATGTAATGTTCCATAATCGAAATGGTGGCTATTTTTGAAATTGCCAAAAATTTTGATTGTGTAAATCGTAAAAATTACATTAAGAGAACCAGTTTTTATTATGATAATAGCACTGATGATGGGGCTGACCTCGAAACCGAATCGTGGTCAGCCCTCAATTTTCATATTTATATATATATTTACTAAATTCTTAATATGGTGATTTAGTTTACTGGAGACGTCATTATCATTACTAGAGTTTATGTTCTTTATTACATACGCATCGAAAGTAAAATTCTGAAGTTCTTCATTAGAACATTCTAACATTTTAAAACCGGTGTTTAACAACCGACCCTTTTTTGGGTTTACGGGTATCAATATTCAACCCCACAGCTTTATTATTTTGAACTTAACCCCGAAGACATGGAATGGATCAGCCACTGGAATGTACAGGCTTTCAGTGAGAACTTTTTGATGGAAACATACATTTTGCATTACATGGAGAGGAAGAACACGAACACCTTTCACAGTTAGACGATGACAAAGTGGTTCTAACTTATTTTCCATCGTTCACTGGAGATATTTTACGTTAGCACTGTGGTCGGCGCAAACCAGGAGCATAATTCGTATCGATCAACCACTGCTGGGATTCGAACACGGGTCATTTCATTGGGAACCGAGCACTCTACCCTTTGAAGCACCGTAGCTTTTATAGTAATATTTTATTTTACAATCGGCGTTTAACGGCCAACCCAATTCTAAATTTAGAACTATCAATGTTCATTTCCATAGCCTTCATTTCATTTTTAACCCAATTTTCATTTTGAACCCAAACCAGAAGACAAAAGAACTCCAGAATCGAGTAATAGTACAGATTTTATATATATATAATGTCGTTGAACAGCTGACCTAATTTTATGAGTTACGACTACTAATGTTCAACTCTGTAGCATTGTAGTTTTGAACCCAATCCAGAAGACAAGGGAACTCCTGGATCGAGTATTGGGAGAAATTTGCCTTCGTGGAGGACTTTCTTGATGGAACTAACCCGCATCTGCGTTACATGGAGAGGAAGATCACGAGAACTTCAAACGGATAGCCTGACGGCAAGAGGACTCTAACCCATGATCCCTCTACCACTGAGTATATTTCACGTCAGCACTGTGGTCGGTGCAAGCAGGATGCGGAATTCGTATCGACTGGGATTCGAACCCGGTAATAGTACAGATTGGGCTTTGCGGAGTACTTTTATAATGGAACTTACTCGCATTTGCGTTACAGGACAGGAAAACCACGAAAACCTCTCACAATTAGCCCTCTGGATGGCAAAGGATGTCTAACCCATAATACGACTGAAGATCTTTTACGTCGGTACTGTGGTCGGTGCCAGGCGGAAGCAAAATTCATATCAACCAGGTATTAGACCAGAATGGACAATATATGATTTAATAAATATTTATTCACTGTAAGAAATTCGCATTTCATTTTCATGAACAAGACAAGAAAACGAAATTACTTAACGAACAACCCGATATTATAACAAAATTAAAAGATGCAGCAACGTATTTTGAATTATAAACAAAATGTCACGTTTATTCATAATATTTTAACATTTAAGTATGAAACTAGAGTTCGTCCATAAATTTACAATTTATGTATTTTTGATAAAATGTATATCCTATAATATTGAAATTTACATATAATCCTTATACCATTTGAATTTTCTAAATAAATTTGCACGCCTTTTTATACTTTCAGTAACTAAAGAACTAATTTTAGAAAATAATGAAATTTCGTCTTTTTTTCTACGAAACCTTTTTCTATTTCTGTAAAAATTATTATTTGAAAGCAAATTTAATCAGGAGTTATATCGTAAATCTTTACTTTGAAGGGAAAAAACTTATTTCAAACAATATCTGGACAGACTGACTTTAATCAAAATCTTTCAATCGGACGAACTTTATTGAAATACAAAATGAAATGAATTTAATTTCGAAGGGCATGGATGTATAGATCCAAACAATACAATAGAAGCAAATAAAATGCTCGCAAACAAAGAATACAAATTTTTAAAAGAGTCCAAAATACTTTAGCTTTTAATAATAAACAAAATTTATTTACAAAAATACATATACTATTTAGGAATAGAAAACAAATTGAGATTTGAGTTGTTTAATTTAAATATTGGAATAATACTAAAATAGTTCTCTCAAATTCCTAACAATCGAAATTTATAACTGTTTCGGAATTTATTAATCACTCTCATGTTTAGTAGCAAATTTCGAATAAAATAAATTTGCATTCAAATGCAATAGACGACGGAATTGCAAAAATGAAATGATTGATTTTTAAACTATTTACATTCACTTGAAAATTAAACATTGCATATATTCTCTATGCTTTTCTCGCAATCTGCGTAGGGATATTGCAATAAATGCTGTGTATAGATGTTGATATAAAAAGTTTAATCTTAGTTTTGAGATATATTTATTTTATGAATGGATTACTAATGTATTGATAAGTTTTCTAATAGAAGGACCTCAATAATTTATTAAAAATTTTGCTTTAGTATATATTAGTAGTGATTTTATCCTTTCTTCTACACGATAAAATCTGTACATAAAAAACTTTTATCAACTTAATATGTACCAATAATAATGCAATACTCAAACAAAATTAGTTATATTCTTATTGGAAATTCTTCTGAACATTAACCAATAAAAAAACTGAAATCAAACTTATTTCTTGTATAACTGTAATAAAAAAAAGTTTCATAAAAAGAAAAATTTATTTACGAACTTTTAATAATTTTTTTTTTTTTTGTAAGAGCTAAATTTTCGAACAAAATAAATGATTTTGGAAAAGTTAACATCGGCAACGGTATCTACCTTTGAAGGCTAAACAAAATAAAATATTTTTTCTTTAAACTGCCATTAAAAAAAACATAGCATTATAAATATCTAACTATAACGCGTAAAACTGCAATTTAGATAATCTTGAAAGTATTTGTTATCAGTTTTATTTATTTCATTAATTTACAAATTAAACTAGGGTTCCAAGATCCCTAAAGTATGCTTACGTAATCATTCAGGAAACTTTTGAAACCTTAACAGTGCGTTTTGCTTTTTTTTTTTTTTTAATGACAAGTTCGAGAGAGGTATAAGCAACGCATACGTAAAACACTATTTCTTTTAACGAAAAAATTCCTTCATAAATAACAACAAAAAAAGCTGTTAAAAACTGCATTTAAAACAATCTTGCAAAAGCGTAGGGTTTTGAGACTCGCTTACTACTTCACATGCTTCCTATTATAAAAATGCTTACTATTAAGTATGCTTATGCAAGCACTTACGTAATATTTGAATAGCCTTAACAGTGTTATTTGTTTATTTTTAATGAAGAGGTGGAGAGGGGTATGAACCATGCTTACGTAAGTCACTACATTTCTTTAATTATATCGTATTACCGAGTAACGATATTGCACAAAAAAGTTCGTAAAAAACTACATTTAGAAAAAAATCTTTCGCGTATTAAGACTTCGGTATTTTTTATTTATTTTTGATGACAAAAAATGATATACTATAAAATAACCAAAAATATGCATTCAGAGTATTTGAATAATCCTATATTTAAGAGATTTATGATGATGAGATTCGTTTTTTAGATTTATAGCTTGGTTGATCATAGGCGTACTCAATTATAAGAAGAGTTTTAAAAACAAAACAGTAATAAATTGTATCTGTAATAAGATCATAGGTCCGAAACAATAAATAAAAATTCACACAATAAGAATAAAATAAGCTCCATTAACTATCTCGAATTACCGGGTAATGGTACTGCACAAAAATTCGTACAAAACTACATTTCGAAATAAATCTAACGTAAGCATAAAGTAACGAAATTCTCTTATTTTTGCGGGCAAAAGAAAAGAGTATACTATAAAATCATCAACAAAAAAAATGCATTAGAATAATCCTATTTTCACGAGATTCATGATAATGATGCATTTAGATTAGATTTTAGATTTACAGCTCGGTTGATAATAGACACACTCAATTATGAAGAGATTTTAGAAATTCTATTATAATAACAAAACAGTAATTAATTGTATCTGTAATAAGATCATTCATCCGGAAAAAAAAAGAATTAAAAATAGGATACGTATTACCCCGTAAGAAAAATTTATCGAACAATTAATATATCCTTTGATTCGGTAAGAAATATTTAATGAATCTTTTAATGCAAGCAAAAAAGTAAAAATAAAATATGATTGATTTCACTTCGATGCCTTAACGTACTCATAAAATTATAGCGCCAACTTGTACTTTGAAGAAATAATTTGTAATTGGTTGGTTATTCTAGCAGATGAGGAGGTCATTAAGCAGTGGAAGTATTTATTAATCACACTCCGCCCCGCCTAGTTTCTCAGACTTGTAAATTACTTCAAGGATTTGTATCAAAAGATGTGACACAAAAACATCCTGAGGACATCAATAACTTATATAATTTTTTTAAAAGGGTAATTATAGAAAGCTCAATGCTCTTCGTTTTTGCATCTGTAATAAATAAAGTACTTTTATTTTCCTTTTCCTAAGCATTCTAAAACTGATATTTGATCTGTGTATGTTATTGTAAAAAAGCGAAATTAGTGAATGTCGAGTAGCCGTGGTGGCTCAGGGAATAAAGCACTCTCCCCCCGTCCCAATAAAGTGACTCGTGTTCGAATCCCAGCGATGGCTGGTCGATACGAATTCCATACCAGCTTGCACCAACCACAGTGCTGACATAAAATATCCTCAATTTTAGATGGATCATGGGTTATAATCCCCTTGCCGTCTGGCTAACTATGGAAGGTAGTAAATTGGAAGAGAAGGCTATTTTGTCTCAATGCTTGATCCAGGAGTTCCCTTGTTTTCTGGGTAAGGTTCAAAATTGCAAGACTACTGAGATGAGCATTGAATAAAATGTATTGAATGTCATTATTTCTTACTCGGCACCATATATGTCGACATTCAGTATACACTAATAGGAGGTTTTTAAAGGTGAAAACAATATAAAATAACTCTTATTATTCGACATTCCTCATATCTTGAAATATAAAGAGAAATGAGACATAATGTCAGATTTTTAGCTGAATAATGACTGAATTTAGTATAGTTACTAAAGATACTAGGCGAATGTCAACATTTACCGCATGAATTTGACATTTACTGAATTTTTTACTATTATGGTAACGTTTACACCAATATTAAGCTGGGAATGTAATCAAAAACGAGATATAACATTTATTATAATGAAATATAACTGTTATATTTCAAATAAAATGCGTGACGTTCATTCTTGCATGCTAATGATTAAAAGTAATGATGTCCTTTAAGTTACTGTTATTAGTACAACAAACAATGGAGCAATTGGTTTTCGACTTTCGCTATAACAATAATTTCCAGAGTTTTAATTTAGTGACAACAGGATTTTTCTCCAATTTCTTCGCCTTAAAAGCAGGAGAGGTTAAATATAGATTAAAAATTAATGTTTTCCAATTTTCAAACATTGATAATACGTTGAAAATTTAAGAAAGCGTCCTATTAATAAATAGCATTACTCTTTGTCTTCTTACAACAAAAAATTTAATTTTGATGATTAATATTGATCTCCGAGGCAAAATCGTACTGAAATTTCTCTGCTAGGCATTACTTTGTCAGTGCATGACCTAGAGGAAAACTGTTTTTTGAAGCAGGAAAACCTGTAAATTTCCCTTCTAGGCACTACTTAATCAATGCATAACCTAGGGGAGAAAAAAATTATTTTTTAATGCAGGGAAGCCAGTATTTTAGATTATGGAAAAAGTCAGAAATAATTCTCAGAGGATTAAAAGTATTTAACACAAACGTTTACAATTAACAGTAAACGGTGTAATTTTAAAAACAAAGTGTTAAAAAAAACATTCTTTTAGAACCCCATGTAGGTAATCTCCAACAAACATATGTCACATTCTTCCACAAATAAGTAAAATAAACCCACCATCTGAATAAAAAAAATAAGCGAATTCATACAACCAAAACAAAAAGCACGAATTCTCAGAACAACGAATAAAAAATTTCGCAACACTAAAAGAGAACACACAACACACGTATAACACATGTATTCAACCTCTAACATCCCATAATATTTTCCCCAGCAAAGAAAAGAAAAAAAACTCATATTCGTTGGATCATTTTTTCTGTTCTTTTTACGTCCAAAGCTTAACGTTGTTTATTTCAGACGATAAATTTTTATGCTTGTTTTTTGATCGGCCACGACGTTTGGAATATTCGAACTCTCGCACTTTCTTTTGTTTCCGGGACATTTTGCAAAGCTTCTTGAAATGAACTTCCCAGTTCCTTCGAAAGAGACAGTAGGAAATGGAAACAAAAAAGGGCCATATCCATTTTAGGGATATTGTTTCTTTTGTACAACCAAAACTCATATTTTCTTTTGTTTATTCATACTTTTTTGAAATTTGAAAAACTAGAAACACAGCTTTAGTGTATACTACTCATTTTTAAATTTATTCACAGTACATTTGTTTCAAGGAAATTTAAGCTGATAAAATAAAGACATTGCAATTAGTCACAGAATTTTATTTGAGATAACCAAACAGCATTTTCTTCATTATTTGTCATTTTAATTTATAAAACTTTATACTCCATATCTGCAATTAAGACTGTTTACTCTCAGTAGGGTTTTGTCAACCTATGAAATAACACTTTTAAGCGAATATACTATCTTCATAACTGATGTGGGTTAGTTATTTATGCCTGTTCAGATAAGTTTTGTCCCTCATTGTTCCCTAACTAAAAGAAATGGCGCAATATGACAATATAGTAAATAAAAGCCGCATGTAAAATGCGTGAAACGAATGAAACGCGTTTTTTAAATTAACTTTTTTAAGTTTTAAAAGTTACTGTTTTACTTAGTTCGACTGTAAGAGTAGGCAAAAACTGAGAAATCGATTTTAATATTTTCATGTAGGTAAAAATCTCACCAAATATTATCTTTAAAAAAAAAAGAAAGTGTTTAAGCATTTTAGCTAGCTGTAAAGTCAATATAATTCTTTTCAGTTAGATAATATATATTGTTCAGTTAGATAATATATGTTGTTAAAGCCTTGCTTAAAATTTAAGACACGCAAGTTTTTAATCATTTTTTTTCCTTGGAGTAAAAGTTATAGAAGCACATTAAATATTTATAGAACATATATTATAAAATCGAATGACATAGATCATATCTGACTCAAATGTCTTATATATGAATCCAATTTTTTTTTAAAATAAGAAGTGAACTAAACAATAAAACATCTTGAGCGCCATCTGCACATTTTATCATTAAGTTTTAATTATGTTATTTATTTATAATTAAAACTATAATCTTGTCACAGAAATGGAGAATTATCTATAAAACGAACATTCAATTACTAAAACTGCATTTCACAATTTTGTTAAACAAAATAAACGTATTCAAAACAACGCATTCATAGTGTATTTTGACATCGAAGAATACTTTATTTGGTCTTACGAATACTTTATTGAATATTTTTTGCAGATTTGAACTTCATGAATGTGCAGTATAACGTTAACTCTTTATTATTCGATAACTATACTTTTTAAACTATAGACTATTTATATTTAAGGGATTAATTATGTAACTGTCATCATCTTAAATAAATATAACTATTTTGCAATTAAAGCAATTAAGGCCTATGTTATTATTTTATAAAATTGAAAAACTTTTATAGAATAATTGAAGAAATTGATAGTTTCGAATTATATTCTCAATACAGTTGGGATTATTTGATATGTTACAAAAGGATTTTTTCATAAGAAATTTCCGCAGTTACAGAAATCAACGCCCAGTTTCTTAAATTCACTAATGAATGCCCCGCAGTGGACTGATCGTAAAGCTATGGTTCCCAGTAGAACACCGATGTCAAGTATCACTGATTGCGGTTAGTAGGCGGGTGGGTGACCACTTTGATCAGCCTGTGTAGGGACCGAGGGTGCACGGTATCGGTCCGCCCTCATTAAATTGTTCTACCGTAAAGTGCTCAACTTCGCGCGCAAGCCGTTGAGCTAGCAAAGCAGCGGAGCCATCCCCTCTGCAGAGGATCAAAATTGCGATGGCATGTCTTCGGATCATCCTCGGGAATGTTTCCCAGACCGTCGCCAATAGCCCATTGTGCAGCTCTAGCACGACGTAAATAAAGTACTCATCTACCACTAATGAATGCAAAAATACTTTAGCAATGAGCTGTAAATATATTTACAATGTGAATTAAGTTTTATTTTAAAAAAATTCCGCTACTAATTCAATACTTTAGAATTATATTTGTGAGAGGATTGAATTAAATTGAAATTATCTCTATCGAAAATCGACATTAGCGATATAATAAAAGAATAATTCGACATTCTTTACATTAAGACATTATAAATCCTATTTATGGAATGAAAATATTAGACCAAAATACATATAACAAAACTGAAATTATGTAAACAAAATAAAATACAACACAAAATTAAAAGTAATAATGTATCATTTAGTAAAGGAATGAAAATGAGAAAAAAGGAAGCAATTCGTTTCAAAATTTAGAGGAAAAAATAGACCATATATTAACTGTCCTTAAATGATGTTTTAATTGTTTATATTAAGCTTTAATGTTGCCCAGAACGGTAATTCTAATTCATTAATTTTTCAGTTTGTTTAGCATTGAAACGAAATAGTTAAGAACAGTAAAAGTGTATTAAATATTAGGAAATTTCGAGTAAACGAAAAATATATTTAAATGGTAACACATTAAGCTAAGAGATTGTAGAAAAATCAGCAAATTACATAAAATTGAATTATTTTAGATTTTATTTCTTTTTTTTTGTCACTGCTAGAGAAGAATTACAAAAAAGATTTTTATAAAAAATTTGTTCTGATCAATTACACATCGAAAGTCATCCGTTTTCCAGATATTGTGGAGGAATCAACAAAATAGATCAGAAGAAATTCTTAAAGATTTTTTGTCAGAGGAAAAAAAGAATTACAAAAAAAGTCTTAAACAAAAATTTGTTTTGATCAACAAAACATCAAATGAAGTTAGAGATTATGGAGGAATCAACGAAACATATCAGAAAATTCTTTCAGATCTTTTATCAATGATAATATCAATGAAATGACAGTTGCTTAATTGAAATTGTAGAAGAATCAACAAAATATATCAAAATAATTCTTTTAGGTCTTTAGTCAGAGGTAAAGAAGAGTTTAAAAACATCTTTATAAAAAAAAAAAAAATCGATATGATAAACTTGCAGAGCATTCCTTTTTAATATTTTACATTCTATCGGGTATCATATTTTAACTATAGAAAGTTATATAAAATCAAAATAACGCTCCTTTTTTTTCTAGGAATATCATTAAAGAAATTTCACAAATTAAAAAAGGAAACACCTTAATGATTATAAGAACAATCAATTATTTTTGTCAGCTTTCATGTGTTCACAATTGTTATTTAGTAGAATACAAAAGCTCAAAAAATAAGCTTAGTTGGAAATTATTTTTAAAAAAAATTAGAATAATCTATTTGATTGTATTAAAAACTTGAAAACATTGAAATGGTTGATTTCCAAAAATAGAAAATCGATTGATTTCTAAAAATAGCAATTGAAGAGAGCGGCATAGTAGAAGAATATATTAAAGAAATTTGAAAACATGTTTAAAAAAATTTTATGGCTCGCTGTTAAATATGGAAAAAATTTATAAGAAAAAATTATTACAAATGAAAATGAAAATAATTTATAAAGGTGCTCAATTATTTAAATGAAATTGTTTTTAATGAAAAAAGTTTATGAGCAATATTTTAATGTTTCGATACATTCTAAATAGGTGATAAAATCACTATAAATTCTGCTCTTAACAGCCAAGAAACAATTGAAATTGATTGATCTTTGAGCATGGGGTCTCAGATTAGATTTAAGTACTCTAGATAGTCAGAAAAAATTCAGAATTTAATCGTAAATTGGCGATAAAATGAAGCGAGTAAACAAAACCCTTCACAAACACGGAAGCGAGTAGCTAAGAACGTAGTAAAATTAAAACTGTTTTATTCTTAGATTAATGCAAATAAACATATTTAAAAAAAAAAAAAAAACTACTTTTTGGACGAATTTAATATTGAAAACATTTTTATGTGATTTGAACATTTTTTCTTATTTTGCAATCATAATGGGTTTTGTTTTTTTTAAATTATAAAACAACTAGAATAATGCACAAAAAACCTAATTAAAATTAAAACTGCTTAATTCTAGAAAATTCAAGTAAAACATATTATGAAAAGAAATAACTGCTTTTTGGCGAAATTTATTTTGCAAACTTGTTATTCAGTTTTTTCCTCTGATTTTTCTTAAAATTTTATTTATTTATTTTATAATATAAATTGGAGTTTTTTTTTTTTTTTTTTTTTTTTTTTTTTAAGAAAAGACGAGAATGATGTATACAAACACAAACCACTTTCGGGGTAAACAGGAAAAAAAAACTTTCAAACAAAATATTGAAAAAAGATGATGAAGATAAATCCATGAAATATTTCGTGACTCATCATCTTTTCATGAAACCCATAAAAAATCCTCCCATATCGTCGAAAAATGGAAATGAAATGAACGAGCAGACATCATTTCTCTGCGGAAGCTCATTCGTTTAATCCCGTGTAAAACATTTCCCGATTCTATTCATTCATCTCCATTTGACATCGAATTCAGTCGCCATTTTTTCTCACCTTTTCTTCGCGTTGGCGACCAGATGACAGCTATTATTCAATTGTGGGTTGTGCCAAGAGCTTTTGTCGATTCTCTTTGCTCTTTCAAACTTCTTCTTTACATACCTGTCGAAATTTACTCCGAACAAATTTTACTCAATACATGGAATTTATTATTTTTTTTCCGTCTTTCCCAAAATCTTTTTTTGGAGTTGATCCGCTGCATTACGGCATTCAAACAAATTGAATACATTATAATCAACACAAAATGAATTTGTTACTCAAGTTATTTTTTTGACAATTTACTGTTAATTTGTAAGAGTTTGAAACAGAAAAGAAATATCACTGTTGAATACAAATCAACATAAGATGAATGCGTTATTTAATTACTTTTCAACTGTTCACTTTTAATCTGCACGAACTTTAAAAAGAGAAGAAAAAACTATTGTATTGAATATATTCGAAGCAACACAAGATGGTTACTCAATTTTTTTTCAACAGTTCACTATTAATTTGAAAGAATTTTAAAGGAGAAAAAATAAACTAATTTTATAACAATTTATATAAACAAAAATAATATCATAATTCATTTTAAGATCAAGCTATTCCCTTTGCTTAAACTTAATGCTTTCATTCCGACATATAGTAAAAACAACAGTTTTGTTAATAATTTTAAGCATAGCTAAAAGACAAATACTATTTTTGACTCTTGATTAAGAAAAGTAATAGTTATTTAACAATGAGTATGCATACATTTTAAAACATGCTTAAAGGCATACTTAAAAGTCTGCTAATTTTTAAATTTCAGAAACAAATTTTGTATTAAAAATTTTGCATGTAATAGTTTTGAAACTTTAAATACCTATCTATCAATAAAAAGTATTAATATTCATAATTTTACTAGTTTTTTAAATTTTCAAAAAAATTACAGATTCAAAATATTCCATTTATACTAGAACAAATAAAGATTAATTCCAATTTTAAATCATACATTTTATTCTTATTCATTACCTGAAAAGCAATGTTTCAAACCTATAATACACATATTTTCTCAATTACATCTATTGACTTCATGATAAACTAAAAATATTAACGAAATAGGAGAAGAGGAAAAATTCCTCAAATAACATTTGTATTTTTCCTCCCAGTTTCTTTTATTAATTAATCATTCTTCTGACAGGTTGTAATGAAAAATTCTGAGAACAACGCAATTATTTCTTTTTATTAAACTGCTCTTTAATTATTGTTAAGTATTTAACTTACCATTTGTAGTTTCCGAAGTTTTTAGAATTATAATCATTTAATCAATGAGTGAGTACAGTATAATTCAAGAATATAATATTTTTTGGACTATTTATTTTCAAATAAAATTTTTAAATTTCCCATCTACTTCTACAGAAAAAAATTTTTCCTCGCAGAACCTTATTTTTAAAACCATATGATAGATTGATTTATAAATATTCCTTATAACTTTAACACTTAAATTCTTTTCTATTACTTATCGCTTATTTTTAATATTTATAGATATATATGTGCACTCTCGCTTTCGCCGTAACAACTAGCGCCATCTGTCATAAGAGGAAAGGTGACGACTTCAGCAGAGGTAGAGACTACGGTACTATTAACAACTACATAATTTTTTCGTGTTTGTAATTTGTAACGTGGGCAAATTTGAAAACATTAAAATTCGTCAACCGAAATTGATTTTGACCTCATATTTAGCCATTTGGTAAAAGACCAATTGCTACACCTGGCGCAGTTAAGAATTTCATTGTTTTCAAATTTACCCACTATACAAATTACCAACATGCAAAATCAATATATAGTTGTTAACAGTATCGTACTCTTTACCTATACGGAAGAAGAGAAAGTCTTCACCTTCTCTCTTTATGACAGAGGGCGCTAGTTGTTATGGGGGAAAAAAGAGTGCTATATGCTTTTCAGTTTGAAATAGTATTTAATTACTTGGCATTTTTCTTTTATTTTTTAAGTAATGATCGTAATAGAATATTCAAATCCTAGCTCAAAGGTTAAATCAAGTTCAATCTAAATATACATTTTACGCTCGATAACAATAAAATTTCGAACATATTACTGAAATCTATACATATAACTTTTTCTTTCTTTCTTTCTTTTTTTTATTTATCAAAACATAGATTTCACTAAAAAAGCTTTTTTTTTCTTTTTTCGTATATAGTGTGGATTTCATTTTTCATTTCTGCATACACAGAGTTCTCCCTGGGAATAAAAAAAAAAAGAAAAAAAAAAGAAGAAAAAAAGGGCAGGGTGTTTCCTACTGAAAAAGGCATTGAGTTTTGAAAAGGCCCTCACTTAACATGGTTAAAATTTTTAATATTATGTAATAACTGAATTTGATCCTCAACGATTTTTAAATAACCCTCTTATACCATTTTATGTGTATATTTTAAAAAGCAATTCTCACTCATTCTCAAAATAAAAGAAATATTCGCAGTTTTTTAAAAAAAATAATTAAAGGCATTCTAAAGGAAAATCACTGTGCTCATTTTTTTTTTTTAAAGTAAGCTTAAAAAGAAATAGCTAATGATAAAAAGCTTTTTTTCTGCAATTGAAACTGAAAATTGTGCGAAAATAAATATTCAAAAGTGCCTCTTTTTTTAAAAAAAAAAGTAGTAAAAAAATTTTTAACATTTAAAATCACTTAAAAAATTCCTCAATATACCCCCGAGAAAAGATAAACTTGAAAATTTAGCCAGATGACAATAATCCTGACAAAAGTAATCAGAATTAAACCGATAAGCACAGATAATTTTACTATTTACTTAAACAGTGAATAAATTAATGGAATATGAATAAAAAGACAGTGCTTTTAAGGAATGGCGGCTTATTTTAACATAGAGAACAAAGAAGAGGCATTAAAGGGCCCGCCCTTCTAAAAACGCGTAAGAAGAACACTGCGCATATATTACATTGCGCTTAAGCACGTCGCTAACATTAATTCAAAATTGTGTTTTTTAAGTAATAAAAAGAATTCCTAGTCTATAATTCTAAAATTTAAAAATAAATAGCATATCAAAAAAGATAAACTTCCGAAACTCTCATTATCCACAATAACAATACGAGCTCTAACATATTACTCTAACAAAATAGCATTTTATCAATTAAAATGCATATTTTGCTAAATAAAGTTTATCAATTCCGTATACGTAATTTAATTTCTTTTTACATTGAATTACGTTTAATTGGGGCGCTGGTATGAACTTAGAATAAAATGTTTTATATATTAGAAATAATTCATTATCTTCTATAACAATAGAAAATTTTCTCGAAATCTCAATCCCTTATTTATTTATCGTGTTTCCAGTAGTTGATGAGAGGATGAAGTTTGGGAAATAACAAGTCCTTTTTCAAAGATTTTCTTCGGTCCATACGTTGGATCGAATTTCAAAAAGATAACAACCCCAAATCCGCAAAGTGTATTTCAGAAAACAGAAACCTAAAATTCCAGCAAGGGAGAATATATTTTTAGAAAAATACATTTTTTCTTGCATGTGAAAATGTCCTTTTCCAGTTCAATTCGAATCGGTCACATTTTACTTGGGCAACATAATTTAATTTTACATGATTTCGATTAGAGCGCAAAATAAGAAACGGAACACCAAAATAACTTTTGATCTAATGGTTAAATTTTTCCACACTAGGTGCAATTTTAACCTTTGATGCAGATGGAACACTGGTGCTCCTTTTATATAATGTTTTGATGCTCTAATTACAAGTAAAAACATATTTTGATATTTTTTAATTATAAAAATCAGTCTAAAAGTTATTAAAGAATATCTGTTAGATTATAGGAATTATATTTGTACCAAAAAATAAGATTAAAAAAAAGTAGTTTTTTTCATTCAAATGATTTTGTAAATTTTAGAAATTTCAATGATGAATAACTTTCTCTTATATCTAAATAACTGCAAAAAAGTGCAAATTTGAAGAATTATCCAGTGAAAGTGAGTCTTGTTTGGAAAATTTTACATTTAACGCAAAAGAAGACCACCGGTGTTTCAGGTTGTAATTCATAACCATGTTTAATATTAAAATGCTGAATATAATATTTTTCAACTTGTTTTGCAAAACAAAAATTCTGCGTCATAAAAATCTGCGTCAAATGGTTAATGATTCAAAAAACTTAATATGATAAAATATTTGTGCAGACGATATTTTAATTTACGAAATCGATACTTTTTCCGATTAAACAAGCTTTCTTTAACCGGAGGATTTGTATATTTTATCCTCAAAACATAATCTCAAATCTGGAAAATATGGTCTACTGGTTAATGAAAAAGATCCATATTTTGATGGTTAATAATCTAAATTCATCAGATTATTCGCGGGAAGAATCTGCCTCTGTTTTTGTGACATAAAATATCTTCTACCTAAATTAATTAACCCTTTAAAGCTTGCGTTCTCGAATCATTAAAATTGCATAGTACTCGACAACCTGTTCACTGGATCTAATGTTATTAAGAAGCTTCGTTTTTAATTTTTCTCAGAGCAAGTAGTGTAAAATTAATGAAAAACGCGCGTGCAATAAATTTATTATTATTGTTCATATCTTCAATATACAGGAAAAAAAATTTATATGCTCTTTTATACCCATTAAGGAAAAAAAAAAAAAAACATCTCAGTTTCTAAAGTGGAAAATACTTTTACAATAATTATTTCGCTTAGTTATTTTATTTCAAAAATTGCTAAATTGTGAATAGCAAAAACTTAGTGTCAGTATTTTGTTACAGTTTGTTTATGTTGCAATTTTTGTCCTTATTTTATACAGGATATTGTTTGTCAGATTTACTTTAAATTTATAGCCTTACAAGGCATGCTCTTTTACGAAATTTTTACTTAATATGTATTTGATAGGGGAAACATAATTTTTTAAACAAAAATAAAAACCTTTACATACAAAGGTATAATATATATATATAAATTTAACCAGCTCAATTAGAAATAAAAATTTGAAAGTTGTAAGAAAAACTATTTTGACTACCATAACTATAATTTTTTAGACAATTCTTATTGAAATACTATACTTCTAATATATATAACATAGATTTTTCCCATTTTACATGTAAAATATATGGTATAAGGTATCTCTATGTAAAGTATGTATTATATTTCCAAACAAGGAAATAAGATTAAATAAATAAATATTGTAGCTGGGAAGCAAAAATATACTTTGGAAAAAATAAACTCATGTTCTATGAAAATATTTCTAGAATACTATTTCTTCACGACATGAATTATTTGTAATTCACGTCATATAATAATAATAATAATGAATAATATTCATTCATTATTGTATTTCGTTTTATGACAAGATAAAGAGATGCTAATGTTTATGAAAACATAAATTCAGCATTATATAATAAGATACAAGTTTACAAAACACGTCATTCCTATCTCAAAAATAAATCCTACATTGGTAATCCCTAAACTTTTTATTGCTTTTATTTTACAAAAACCTTTCATTTTTTTTGTATATCCTTGACTATAAAATTTCAAAAAAAGCTCTTAAAGACTTGGTCAGCAACAAACAGATTATTTCTTAGAAAGTACAAAAACTTCAAAGCAACTAAACTCAACTCAGCATGGAAGATCTAAGCGTACAATCCTTATTTATTCAGGCCCGTCAAGCCGATAGGATCTACGGGACATTTATGGGCGTACCAAAGAATGGTACATGTTGGAGTCGATAAACTTCCGATGTTCCAACAAAATGGCTAATCGGGACATCTTCACCAGGTAATCTTGTGTAGGGTTACTTTATGCACAAGTGCACTCAAAGATAGAATGCCCATCCAAGAACTTAACTTAAAAAGAACACTACAAACTACTTGTGGTGAATATGTAGTTGAAAAGAGCATCAAAAGAAAAGAAGAAAAAACCGTGGTAAGGGGCCCTTCTCTCTCTCTAGAAATATGAAGTGAGAGCGGTTAACAACAAAGGACGAAACTGCTGAGGGGGGACTAAGTGAAGAGAAAAAAAAGAAAAAAAAGATGAAGTTCGAGAAAAAGTAGGGGCGGTTCCAAGGGAGCAGTCAGGGCATCCCGAGTTTGCATTCCGTAACTCCTAAGATATACAGAAAGGAACTATGAAGAAGGGTACTAAACATTTTGAGGAATAATCCAAAAATCACGTGAATTAAGGCTCTAGTACAGTTACTGCGATTGTAAAGAATGCCGATACTCTCAAACAATTATCGACATTGACATAGTCGATTTGGTGAATGTCTACAATGATTGTTATCTGTCATTATACATATATTTAGTGTAGAATAGGAGGGGCCTTTAAACTTCAAAAAAAAAAAAAAAAAAAAAAAATGAAGGGAATATGGAGAATTGCATAATAAATTCGAGCAATCGGTGCAGCAAACACATCACAGACTGAAATTATTTCTATACCAGGTTGGGTATATTTCGGAATGTAGTGATTTTCCGAATAGTCCTTTTTAATTTTATTGAACAGAACTACACGTGAACAAACTACACATTAAGTCTGAAACTGAATTAATGAATGATAACCATTATATTCTAATCGGATTTTTACCGATTCCCTTGGAAACTGTTTGTCCCGCCAAGTTTAACTCCATTCTGCTCGAATTCCCTGGCGGTTAGGGAGACGGTTTTAAATTTCCCATTTAAATCATGTTCGTCGCTCGTGTTACCACACAGACTTCATAAACTTCAATAAGAATTTTTTATGGAACGAAATAAAGAAATGATCGCTTTTCTCCACTTTCTTTAGTACTTGAGATTCGGGGGTCTGTTTAGAAGAAATTTAGCGTTCAGTAGTATAGGCTAAATACCAAATATTTGTATATTGCATCTCTAATTTAGTAGCAGCAATTGCTGTTTATTTCTGAAAATTTAATTTTTTTTTTTATTATTATAATTTTACTGTGTTGAGAAGAATCTTGTATCTATTTACAATTTAAAAACTCCTTGAAAAAAAATTTTGCACTAACATGCTCCTATTTTCACAAAAGCATGACACTGTTTGAAAGATATGACTTAACGTGTATTTTTAGTCACAAATTACGAGTAATTTTTTCACAATTTTACAAAAACAGAACTTTTCACAAAATGTCTGGACAGACCCCTGAGATTATATAAATGCATATATATATATATATACATACACACAGTTTAGTATACATGAAGAAATCTACAAAAATGCACGAAACGTATGCGTATAATGTATGTATTATGTATGTGCGTATAATGTATGTATAAATAATGTTCAGCTTCGTATAATATATTTATGTCAAAAATTTTATGTAACTGAACACCATTGCCATTGAAAATACATTTTTCTTTTAATATTTTTAAAAACCTGTTTTAAGCGTAAAATATATGTTATGTACTTTAATTAATCCTCTTAGAGTACACAAACTTTTCGAGCTTATCTAAGGTACAATCCAGAGGAAACATCAAACTTTAGGTCCCGTCCCTAGAAAAGGTGCTCTTATGACAGCCCCCAATTGGAAAGAACTCCCCTCCCCTTATAACCCCTGCCCCCTAAACCTGAAAAAGAAAAACGTGGCACGCAGCTGGATTGCTTCCCTTTTTTAAACAAAATAAGTCATGTCCTGGCTATTAAAAAAGAGTCTTGATGATTGGTTCTTCCTCTCGTAGAATGAAAAATATGCAGAAAGTGACATTTCAGAAAGAAAAGAAAAGAAAAATATATATAAGTCAATTAAATCAGATGAATTTAAAAGAATTAGGGCAATTTAGAGAATAAGCACTACCTTGCTTTTGGTCGGAACATATTAAAGAAACAAACAAAACGCAGAACAAATTGAATAATATACTATCATACATTAGTAGCACCAGGATGCTTAAGTCATGCCAGATAACTGGGCTAGCTTAAGACATTTTGCAAGGTAACTTTTGTATGCAGATTAGCAACACTAGAAGTGTCCGATTGTTAACTTTCAAGCCATAAATTGCATATTTTAGTTAAGTTTTAAATCTAATATTATAATACTGCGAGTGTTTAAAAGGTAGTTTTAAAAATTTATTCCTTCCATTACTTAAATCCCTATACTTGCATTTAAATTGAACGTCCATTAAACCTTCTCAAATGTGATCTCAAATAAATTTACTTCAATAATTATACAGTCTACGCTCTTTAGTACAATCTCGCAGTACAGCTACCCTTTCATTATTACGTCCTAGTATCGTTTGCTATGCCATAGACGCCGGAGTTTCATGCTGCATTTCATGGCCATAAATTATTAAAATGCAAAATAAAATATTTTCGACCATATTTTGACCATATATATCCATATTTTGGCCTAAATGGATATAAAATAATAAAAAAAGTATTAAAAAATTTTTTAATAAAAATTCTACGTCAAAGGGTTAAAACTCAGGTCTACAACCGAAACCCTTACCCAACTAAATCTCACCGATTTATCTCCACCCAATAAATCATTTTCAGAAACCGGGCGAAGAAAAAAAAACATTTTTTTTTTTCATTAACTTTCGCAATTTAGAAGATACACTGGCCCCTGTATAAACGAATTTCCAGAATACAATCAAACATATTAAGCTACCAATACATCCTTTCCCTACTAGAAGCATGAGAGCAGAAAGAAATTCAATATTCCATAGCAAGTATTTATTTTGTCAGGTCCTCGCTTTAAGGGAATCCTCGCCTGGAGTCAGAAAATGAGTCGTTTACTGAGAGACATTGTATGCAAACTTCATTTTCGATCCTTTTGTTAAAATAATACTCAAGTTACCCGGGTAGAGGGATAGTGTTTACTCTTTGGATTTCAAATAAGCATTTCCTTTACTTCATCAAACTACCATCAACTAAGAACTACTTTTTCGATTTTAAAATTCAAGTCAGTACTGAACATTTTGCGGTCCCGGATTTTTCCCTGCTTATTTTATTTGGAATATTTTTTTTCTATTTCGTTGACTCAGTAGAAAAAGATTAGAACAGGTTTGTTGAATTTCACCGCAGGATTTGCAAATAACTGGGGGGGGGGGGAGTACGTGTGTTTATAAATTGCTTTATGATACGACTAGAGAAGCTGAAAAAATAAAGTATCGTTTAATAAATTGATTTAGTTTTTTAGGGCAATATAAAAGCTTATAACTATTCCAGGTAATTTTAAATTGGACAAATATATTTTAAGTACGCAATACGAAAATATAATAATCTTGCAATTATTTGGTACACATTGTTTATACTGCGCGAAATTGTAAATAGAATCGAGTAACAGCACAAATTTAAACAACATACAGGAATTATTTGGTCCATTTGAATTAATATCTGAGGTCTTCCTGTGGAGACTTTTTTGATAAGTCCGATTTTTATGAATTTGCAAAAAACTTAGCTCATAGTTTTGGGAAGCTAAAATTAGCGTTTATCGGATTCTTTTAGCCAGCGTCCAGCTTTTGAGAATGCATGAAATAAGGACCTGTTTTTAAATTTTAAGAAATATCATACAAATTGACAATTTTTATTGTACTTAAAGCTTAGTATTAAAAAATAATAATAATAATTTATAAAAGTCTAAGTAAATTTATCTTTCAGTATTTACGACGAAGCGTAATCGAACAACATGCAACACGACTACATGTGCCATCATGAAATCGTATTGTCACGGTAAGTATTATTGCAGCAATTTCAATCGTATGAAGTAATCATACTAAAAGGTACACTTGCCGTAGACTAATTGGAAAATACGGCTCTTCACAAACTGTCGACGTCACTTTGCAATGAGGCCTACAAAATCCAATCTAATAAGCCTAACAAACGGTGTCGAAAGTTTGCTAGGAACCCGATTTTTTAGTTAGCCTGCTATATTATTTCGATCTTAATATGTAAGTAGCTTTCTATTTTTCTCCTCTAAAAATTATTTTTAAATCTTGTTTTATCACAAAATTATCTACTACATACTTTTGCATGAAAATTCAATAAAGAAATTATGTTTATTAATTAATAAGTAGGATTTTTCTTTAATTAATACTTTTAAGTACCAATAAATTTTAATTACGCTTTAGGAACAAATTTATAAACATTAAATATTCCGAAAACAAGCCAACCAAGCCAATATGATAGGTGATTAAGTAGTTATTTAGTTGAATATTGTAACATCAAACTTATAATCTCGAGGGAATATTTAGGCCTCTTTTACAGAAGAGAAAAAAATACCTAAATGTTCCGTTTTTCGGAAAAATCGCCAAGTTTCAAAATAAAAATCCGATCTTGTGTGTACGTTATTTTCTCGAGGGGGAACAAGTCAACCAAATCCTTTCCTTCAATTCCTTGGGGAATCGATCAACAACGGCAAACAAGGAAGATTTTTGTTTTCTCCAAGATGCTCTGCAAGACTTTCAAGAGAAAACTTTGTTCATTTTGTCTGGCTGTGGAGATAACAGTTTTCTCAGTTACGGTGAAGAGAAAGGTGAGTAAACAAGGTTTTAAACGGAAGCCTGCATTAATTATGATTAATTACGTCAGAAAAGTAGAGAGAGTTTTCAGAATTATTGTAAAGCGCTCTCTTGAATTGTTATGGATCGCGCGTAACTGAGCCATGTTTGTTACATGAAGGAATTTCATTTTTGACGGATAATTATTTAATAAATCATCTGGGTTGATTAGAGAGCTTAAATTCACGTGTAAATTATTAAATAGGAACATTTATCTTAATAGAGTTTTAAGAATGAACACTCGCGAAGCTTCGGAACTAAGTTACCGTAAACAGAAATTGACTTTTAGAAAACTTATGAGAAAATATATTTTGTGATAAGTTATGGAATTTCTAATGAATAATGCCAGTAAATAAATTTCTAAAATATATAAATGTAGCCATATCGTACATTTAGCAAATCATGGGATTTTTTTTTAAATAAATTATTTTAATAAGGACATTCCGAAAAAGAAAAAAAAAAAAAAAACACTATCAACTTGGATTTTTAGAAAACTGGTCGAAAATGAAATCAAAAAAGTAAAGACATTAAGGTTGACAATTAACATCTATGCGATGCACAAAGAGAAACGCTATCGAAATCTGGTAAATCTCCAGTGAGCATAAGGGAATGAGAATTATCAAAACCTGTTTTGTTGTCAGAAATAATTTGAAGTTGTTTCTTATAATTACTTGTAACTGAAGTTGTTTCTTATAATTACCTGTAACTGCTTCTCAAATTCCTTAAGAAATAAAGGTCCCACTGTGGACTGGGCAGTACTGATCGTCGTAAGACACGCTTTTTAGTAGATCATCGAAGAGAAATATCACTGGCAGCAGTCAGTGAGTGAGTAAGTGAACACTTTGATCAGTCTGCGAAGGGACCAAGGATTCGTGGTACCGGTCCACTTTAAACTGTTCAACCGTTAAGAGCACAATTTCATGTGTAGCTAGCTCGTCGGGCTTTCTTTCCTTCCAGACGCGGATACGTAACTAGGTTAGTAAAACCCTGACCTGTATAATCCGCGTCTGGCTACTATTCCAGCTCGTCGGGCTACCCAAAACGGAGAAGCCATCCTCTTAGTAGAGGATCAAAATTATAATGGTATGTCTGATCAACTTCGCATCATTCCAGACAGTTGCCAATAGCTCATTGTGCAGCTCTAGTGTGACGTTAATAAAGTATTATTACTACAACCAAGCAATAAAGAAGGTTTTGATACTTTCAGTAGTTTGTATTTTTAGCTTTTTTTTTCACCAACGACCCTTAATGCGTATACTTTTTTAATTCATTTTTTTTTAAATTAATATTATGGTTACCAATTATTACGAGAAACTCGGTAAATTTTCAAAATCCTTATCAAATATTTAGAGCAAAATGTGCATTAACATAAGGGGTCACAAACTAATATTTAAGTGACAGTGAGGAAAACTGCTTTGTATTATGAAAACAATGATTAATTTTATAATGTGTTAAATTTATTCGAGTGTTATATTCATAATTCACGCTAAGTTCAAGATAATCTAAAACAATTTAATGCTTTTTTTTTTAAATCAGAAATTATTAAATATTAAAAAAGAAAAAAATAAGTTTTTTTTCAAAATATTTAAGTTTTTAAAACGGCTGTAAGCAAAGGATTAAATAAATTTTCTATAAAGGTTATAACAAATTATTTAAATTACTTTTTTGCATTTTAAGTTGAATTTCTATTTAAAAAAAGCACAATTAAAATTTATTTTAAAAATTAGGACATAATTCAGAGCTGTAATTTTAATTATGAAAGAAGTCAGTTAAGAATTCCTAATAAATTATTTAAATCATTTTAAAAATAGTATTTAAACTTGATGGTTATTAAGATTTACAGGAATTTCATATTAATTTTATTTTGCGTTTGAAAGAGTTGTATTAATAATGTATCGCTTTTCATTGAATTTAAGCTGGTTTTGTAAAAATTAATGCATTTTTTATAATATAATGAACTATTATATATCATAATATAGTGCAACATAAACATATTTCATGCCTAAAATTATACTACTATCATAAGCATACTTTTTTTCTTTAAAATTCACGTAAAAATCTAATCGTAAAAATATCTCGCATTCCTTTAATTTTTGTGCTTTTTCTAAGCTTATTTCAATAACAAAAATGAAAAGTTTAACTTAAAGCTACACGTTGTTCTGTCGTTCAAAAGTGAATCTCACTTAAATAAAACCAAGAATGCCGCTAATGAAAGAATCATTCTTTGTTTGTATAAGCATGATGCAAAACTAACCTCTTTCATAATTTATTAAGGCAGGATCCTATAAAAAGATCTAAAAAAAAAAGCTATTACTCAGTTATTAATATTAATGTATAACAAATTCTATGAGCTATTTTGAATGAAAAGTGTGGAAAAATTAGTATAGATATTCTAAAACAAAGGATTCGATCCAAACTTTAGTAATTGGGCATAAAAGAAGAACATATTTCTTATCCCAAATGCCCTTTCTATATCAATAGCCCAAATATTTAAACCAAATACTTTATTGTTCTTACAGCTCACTGTGAGAGATAAATTGGTGACGAAACAAACGGAGTAAGTTCTTCCCGATTTGTAGCTTCAAAATTTCTGTTTTCCACATAGATTTTCAGTTTTATTACAAATAATAAGTTTCAGTAGCTCCGTTATCAAAATACTTAAATTTTATTTTTACAAAATTTGCCCTTTGTAATTCCTTTTTTCTTGACAAACATTTTAAACAATAAAAATTCATTGAAAAGGTAAGAGAATTACGAATGTTTATGCAAATAAAATAGCATCAATCTTTACTATGTTATCTCCGTTTGTATTGTTTTATACTTTACTTATTACGTCTATACACAGGGAGTGATGGAAAAAATGTTCCACATGAACGAGGGGAAAAAGTAAAAGAAATTTTAGACTTATCTTTATTTTAAATAAAATATAACGTTTTATCGAGGATATTATAGCAACAATACTAGTACTATATTGCCACAAACAATAGCAGCATTTTTTAATTGAAATTTTTTACGAATTTCAAAGAATCTAAGTCAATAAAAAGAAATTTTAAAAGTTTGATAGTATCCTACTTTAATAACTCTCCTACTTTAATGAATTTATTCAATTGATCTTATCAGTTTATGTTAATTTGAATTTCGTTAGATAATTATAAGTTTCACCAATTAATCGAGATAAGCAGTAAAATTCTTGCTTGGATAATTTAATTTCTTGTAATTTAGAAATAGTACAAAAAAAAAAATTCAATTAGATCTTTCATCAGCAAAATTTCAAACAGTGCGATACTTTGTACAAAACATAAAAAGAAAATTTTAAACACTTGGTTATATTTATTAAAGAACGTGAAAACTTCCATTTATGAAATTTAGAAACTTTAAAGCGTCAAAACAGACTTCTGAGACTTAGCTCAGCAGCATATATCCTCTCAATTACCCAGATTATATAGTTCTCTAAGCTACAATAATTTAAAATACCCAAATATTTACAAACAAAAACATTAAATTTCCTTACCATCTTCACCAGCATCGACGATTGTTAAAACTATCATCAACAACCAGCACTTCATAAAAACAAGACAACTGTTTCTAATCCAAAGCATTGTGGTGCAGTTTTCACAAATTTAAATATACACAGAAACTTTTTGATTTTTTAAAGCATGATGTAAATTTAGTATCAGTTATAAAGCCACACATTACTATCAATGCAATCATCATTCATTTCAAACAATGATCATTGTTTAATGTAGCGTACATCTAAAGGAATATTTCCCATTATAGTTAGCAATAAACTTCACCAATGATAATCTAACCCTTCAATCTAGTCTTCATAATCAATCCATCATCAAATGACTTGCAGGGAAAAACTAAGAATCAAAACAAACAGCACAATTCTCAATGCAATTTAATATTACGTAATTCAGTTTTAACCTCGAGTGTGCTTCTTTCAATATCTAGCACGCAATTGTATAATTTATTTCACACAATAAAAACAGTCGGTTATTAAAAACGATTCTAAATTTATTAGTGGGGAGTTTTCAACTGGCAGACGAAACCCACATGGCGTTCTTTGCGAAGGAGGATCGTAAAGAATCTTTCTCTGACAACTTCTCTGCATCATTTGTGGCAACACACGTGGTCGGTTTGTTTCTCTACATCTGAGAGGGTTGTCTGCTTTTTAGGATGCCGCCAAAAGATCGCCAAGAGGAATTTCGCAAAAGTTCAGGAATTTCGATATTCTTTGCGGGGAAAACTAATAGAATAGGTGACGCGATTGTAGTAAAAGAATAAAATGCGGAGGACGTCCGAAAATATAATTTTTTTTTTCAAATAAATGTTGATATTTAAATAATATTTTTGGTGAAGTCAATGTCCTTATTTTACAGAATCAGTTCGTTTACATTATTTTCCCCACACAATCCTTCCATCAGTGTGTGTTGATTATTGACTTTTGCCGTTGTGAAAAATAATGATATTTAAAAAAATATTTAACTCCCAATCATTGTTGTCATTATTTATTGTGCATGCTGAATGTCGACATATGTGAGAAATAATAACATTTAACAAAGTTAATAAACTCCCCATCATTGTTATTATTTTTTATGCCTGCCGATGTCGATATTTGCCCTGTAAGTGAGAAATAATGATATATAACAGAAATATATAATTCCCCATCATTGTTGTTTATTGTGCGTGCTGAATGTCAATACCTGCCTTTGTAAATGATAAATAATGATATTGAAACGTTAATCTAATGAAAATTTTTGTCAGATTCTTCCCTTCAAAAAGATTCTAAAAAAGAAGCTTAAAAACTCAGAAGTTGGAGTCTCTTTTTTAAATTATTAATCCGGCATTTTTATGACCAACGTTTTCAAAATTCTATATCCAAACAATGAGGAGACATTCTCGTTTTTTGATTGGATTTTTCTAGATTTTTTATTTTTTTTTTTTTTTTTTCTTTAATAGCAAGAGTTACATTATCTACAAACATATTTCTCTTCATTTTTATTATTTTTGCTGATAGTTATCTACGAGAATTTAACAATTTGGCGAATGCATATTACATTTTATAATAATGATAAGAAATAATGAGCTATTTTTTCAACTTTTCTTAATTGTATTTTTTACCATTGTACCCTCAGGTAACGAAATATTTTTAATACATTGGCTTTGGAAGCATTTTTTACTAGAAAACATCTGGTAACCAGGATTCTTCGGTTGAAGAGGTTACTATGGCTGTCATCGTTTTGCAATTTTACGACATAGAGAAGAATGCAGTAAAAATGGTCACTAATTTATTCAAAAGTATACGAGCTTTTTGCTAGAAGTTTAAGCTAAAGCTAGCTAAAGTAACTCAAGTCAACGGTACATTCTAAAAGATAAAAACAATGCATTTTTGTGTAACTAAATACCGTTCTCCGCTAACGGGTACCCTGTCTGTTACTATGCACTTATTAACATTTTTTTTAATTACAGAATTAAAATATATTTACGGACACATTTCATGCAAGTGAAGACCATTTAAAAAAGAAATATAAATTTGTATTTTGAATAATTTGCGTTGATGAAAAACAAAGTTTTTTAGTGGTAAGTGCTTGTAAAGATGCAGGAATCGCAAAATGTAGAAAATCAAGTACAAAATGACTTTAATACTGTTCATATCTATCTTTTTTATTTTTTATTTTTATCCCACGAGCACAAAAATTATATTGACTGGGAATTGCAACCTTTTAAAGTTTCACAAGCAATAAAAAAAGCCTCATTCGTTACAGTTTCATCAATAGTTGGAAGTTAACTGGTACATCTAAGTTGTAATCTATTTTTTAATAATTATATTTCTCTCCTCTAAAAACAAATCATCTTTCTATTTAAAGATAAATTTAAAAAAAATCCAGATGGAAAATCCTGGAATAAAAATTTTAAAGCATATTTCTGTTTGTTGACATTTCGAAAATTCTGGAAGAATTCAAAGCATAAAACTGGAATCAAGTTAACAAGATGAAAGAATTAGCTTATAGCTAGCACAGAGAGATAAACTCGAGGGTTGTTGTTGTTGTTGTTGTAGTTCATTTACGTCGCACTAGAGCTGCACAATGGGCTATTGGCGACGGTCTGGGAAACATCCCTGAGGATGATCCGAAGACATGCCATCACAATTCTGCAGAGGGGATGGCACCCCTGCTTCGGTAGCCAAACGACCTGCACGCGAAGTCGAGCACTTTACGGTAGCACAGTTTAACGAGGACCAATACCGCACACCCTCGGTCCCTACGCAGACTGATCCAAGTGGTGACCCACCCGCACACTGACCGCAGCCAGTGATGCTTGACTTCGGTGATCTGCTGAGAACCGTGTCTTAATGATCAGTCCACGATAAACTCGAGGGAAAAGTAATTGAGTAATTGGTAAAATAAAAGAGGAAGCGGGTGAAAATGTGTGATGAGCAGCATCTCAGTGCTCATTTACTCTACCATGTCTGTTTGCATAATTAGTTGTATAAAAAAATAATTATTTATTCAACTGAATAATTGTCTAATTAGGTTTATAGTCTAAATCAAGTAAAATTTTGACTTTTTATGTAGAATTATTTAGATTCTTTAATTTTTGGGCTTTATAATGCCATAACTAATATCACATCCAGTGACTGACGTGACAAACTTAAACCTTACATTCTTTATGTCCTTTTCTTTTAAGCAATTAACTTTTTTTTAATAATATTTAAGTTATGTAGAAAATATCTTTTTCCTGAATCTGTAAAATAAATAGGGATTATAGTTACAGGAATTACTATTTTCATCTTGTCTAGCCAAAAATGTATGAACTTAAAATATTTTTTTGTTAAAAAAAAGAGTGAAATGTATGAAAAATATCTAAATAGTACGGAAGAAACATGCATTTAATTATTTTCAGGAAGTAAATACTTTCCTACATTTTTCTCCGTCAAATTTTCAAATGACACCGAATTTTGAAAATGAGCCAGTGTTGTTGTACCAAACATTTTTAACCGGAAGGCTAATCACCGCAACACGCGGAAGGAGGGTGCAATATAAAATTATACAAGATAAGTTTTGATAAAGAAAAAATCAAATTATCTATAATTATCAAAGTTATTTTTCTCACTTGAGTTTCTTTATTTTAATGTAACCTCCATATTTTTTCTTTCTAATTACCAAAGGAAATACTTTCTTTTTTATTTATTATATATGTCTAAATGTCTAATTTTTTTTTTTTTTTTTCTTTCTTAAAAACCAGTTAACAATATATGCAGGTTTATAAATTATTATTAAGTGGCTTATGAACTATTTATAAAGTATAATATATTATTATATTAGTTATTAACAAAATTTATGCATCGTACTGCTTTGAACAATGTAAAAAATTTCCATGTTTTCCTCTTTATCAATCACTATTCCTGGAATCTGTGAGTAAATGAAATTTAATTACAGTTTCAAAACAGAATTGGTGAGTTAAATAAATGTCTAATTTGCAATATATTAATTGTCTTATTCTAATACAAATGAGACAATGAAGAAAAATTTGAAAAAAATTTTAAAAATATGACAACCAAAGCTGACGTCGTCAGGGAGTACCAGCTTCGAATGTCATAAATGCAAAACTTTTTCTATCGAGAAAGCCAAGACAAAAGTCAAAAAATTGCTTTCTCTGTACCCCAAAAGTTTTGCCCAAGTCCAGGAAAAGAATGCAAAAAATACTTTGCATAGAATAAAATTTAACCTAAAATTTAATTCCATGCAAAGTATTTTTTGTATTCTTTTCCTGGACTTGGGCAAAACTTTTAGGGTACAAAGAAAGCAATTTTTTGACTTTTGTCTTGGCTTTCTGGATAGAAAAAGTTTTGCATTTACGACAACGTCAGTTTTGGTTGTTATATTTTTCAATTTTTTTCAAATTTTTCTTCATTGTCTCATTTGTTTAATTCCTCTTGGTTTCTCTGCTGCATTTTTCCATTTGGCTGTTTTATTATTATTAGTTTTTATTATTATTAATTTTTTTTGCATTAATATTTTAATTTCTTTTCTAATTCTAATACAACTGCTTTCATACTTAACACGTTAGCAGCGCCGGCGAAAAGGATGGCAATCGCCCAGAGCGTTAGGTAAGAAGACCCAGGGAGAGACCCAGATTTAATGTTCAGAAAATTATTTATTTCCTTCTTTTTAAAAATATTGCTTGTTTTAAATATATATTTCTGGTTATTTTTAAGTAATTATAAATTCTTAGGTTAACTTTTTTTATGGATAAAGTTCTCTAAGTAAAAGTTTTACTAAAGTTGGAAAAAGAGTGCGCAGAAAAAAAAAAGAAAAGAAAAAAACACTTGTTGGACATCGAATTGGTTCCGCATTTTCCAGGAAGAATCTTTTCTGTCGAGATTTATGGTTCAGTTATGATTACTCCAGCAAGACAATAATTTTTTTTTTTTTTTTTTAATTTTTTTTTCAAAATTGAGTTAAGGGTGCCGTTAAAATTATTGCCTGGGGAGTGACAGCGTTTTCCGCCGGCACTGCACATTAGCAAAGTTAGTGCTCATTTAGTTACTATTACAAGGTGATTATATAAAAAAAAATTGTAATAAAAAACTTGATATTAAGTGAAAATTAGTAATATTATCATTAAAGTTCCGGAATCACGTTCCGTATCACCTAAAAATAACGGGAAGTTCCGGAATCACATTCCGTATCACCTAAAAATAACGGAAAGTTCCGGAATCACGTTCTGTATCACC
Source organism: Parasteatoda lunata (assembly GCA_949128135.1). NCBI lineage: Eukaryota > Metazoa > Arthropoda > Arachnida > Araneae > Theridiidae > Parasteatoda > Parasteatoda lunata. The sequence continues at coordinate 64,444,525 of OX421973.1, read as the reverse complement.
TAAAAATAACGGGAAGTTCCGGAATCACGTTCCGTATCACCTAAAAATAAAGGGAAGTTCCAGAATCACGTTCCGTATCACCTAAAAATAACGGGATGTTCCGGTTTCACTACACTCCTGAAAATGATAAGTATAAGTAACAAAAGATTAGAATTTTACTCTGCTTATTTAAAGATGACTTAAACTTAAGAGTTGCCGTATGACTTAAACTTAAGAGCCGCCGTTTTCAAACTTATGAAACAGCAAAAAGTTCTCATGATCATCGTACGAGACTTCAGGAAATCTTCGTGTCCCTGAAAAAAAGTACCCTGCGAATTAAAGGAATGCTTCCTTCAAACTGGTTTCGCATGACAAGAATATCAATAAACTTATGCACCTGTATTAGCTTTCACACGAGTGTCGCAACTACATAATCGATAGTAGTTTCTCAATTAACCATTGAAATTTAAGAGAGAAAAAGTATCATAAATTATAAAACTAAAGAATCCCCTCTTTGGTGGCTATGGGCGTTAATTGTAAGAAGCTTTTATGATAAATTGTCCGTTGGTGTAAAAGAACTAGTTGCCAAATTGGGGATCTCCTTCATGGCTTCCAGACATCCTGAAATGGTTACTCTCAATGAAGCTGTCGCATTTCTCACCACAATCCATCATCTATAAGTTGCAATTTTGCTGAACGCCTACCTTCAGAAACGCCCTTCCAAATTTTTAGCGTATAATTTGATGATTCATCGATATCGATAACACCTTCTTGAGGGAGGCAAGTATCGGTGTATTTCATTTCTGGAAGCTTGTTGCTCCTCCAAATGTAGAATTATAATTGGTAGGTACTATGAAGAAAAAAAATAGGTCTTTGAAAACTACACCCTGTAAAAAGTAAATGGTAGAAAATCTAAAAATTAAAGGAAGAAAAAAAAAAAGAACAGAATTCTGGCAAAAATGCCAGAAATAATAGATGAGCTAACGGTAAAGTCATAAATGCCAACATCATATGATTATTTTTTTTTAATAAAAAGCAATAAAAATTTAAGTGGTGCTCTATCTTTTACACGGTTACATGTTTGCCTGCTACATCTTTGCACTTTTAAATGTTTTCCATCTCTGCACACGCCTATTTCAATAATTCGCTTATGATTTTTTTATTTTTTATTTAACGATGAAAAAAGATGATTGGTTTTCTATTGAAAGTCATATGGTCATTAGTGATCATAATTCCTTTCACCATATATTGGTGATCAACGTCGTATAGGTTAGTTTTGTAATAAAAAGCAATAAAAATTTTAAGTGGTGCTATATCTTTTTTACGGCTACATATTTGTCGGTTATATAGTTACATTTTTAAATATCTTACCTCTTTTCAAACGACTATTTCAATAATTCGCGAACAATTTTTTTTTTTTTTTTTTTAAATTTAGAGTTAACTAATAGAGGCCGTACAAATATTTCGTATCATCTAACGGAGGGAGGTGGTTTGTGAATTGAGTATTTATACTGTCAGGGGGAAGAGAAGGATATGAGCAACGCTTACGCAAGACATTAAACTCCCCTTACTTTCAGAATTTTCTTCAAAAGGAAAACAAAAAATGTAACAAAAAATTACACGTGGAAAGAGTTCAAAATTGAATTCGCTGGAAGAAAAAACAGGAAGGAAATTTCTGCGAAAAGATTCAGAGGTCAACAGTTTTGAATCCAAAAGGAAAGCCCAAAAGATTCCTGAAAATATTCTTCTCAAAATTTTGAAATATGAATTAAAACGTAAATAGTATTTTATACAAAGTTACATCTCTTAGTTACAGATATGAATTTAATCATAACATTAGCGTACTACAGTAATGTTCAAAGCAAAAAGCAGGAATTGTTCCGACTTTCTTCGCAAACGGCTTGTGATTTATTTATTTTTGCTGAAAAAGGTGGAAAAGGAATTCAAAATTGCAAAAAATATTCTAACATAATATTAAAACGCCCCAATAAACGCGGCCTTCAGCCGCGATGGCTCAGGACATAAAGCGTTCGCCTTCCAATGCGGCCAGCCGTGTTCGAATCCTAGTCGATACGAATTCTGCATCCGGCTTGCACCGACCACTGTGCTGACGTGAAATATCCTCAGTGGTAGATCATGGGTTAAAGTCCCCTTGCCACCAGGCTAACGGTGGGAGGTTCTCGTGGTCTTCCTCTCCATTTAATGCAAATGAGGGTTAGCTCCATCAAAAGGTCCTCCGCGAAGGCAAATTTCTCTTAATACTCGATCCAGGAGTTCCCTTGTCTTCGGGATTGGGTTCAAAATTAAAAGGCTACGGAGATGAACATTAGTAGTCGTAAAAATGCTAATAGTATTTTTATTAGTATTATTATTATTATTTTTTTTAATATTTTTTTTTTTTTTTTTTTTAATTTATTTATTTATTTATTTACTTATTTATTTAAACTTCGCAAATACTGTATTTGTGTTCTTTAGAAATGATTTTCGAATTTTTGATTAACTTATGGTTTAAAATTTTGTTAAATTTTCCAACTATTCATGTTTTGAGTTTCCTCTTGTTTGAGGATTTTTCTTTACGGCTGCCTCGCCGTAACTCTTCTTTTTGAAATTGTATCTGTTTTTAGTTTGTTAATTTTAAGATTTCCCAAAATTCTTTGAGGCCTTCTGGTGTTGCCATGAATCGCCACCAAGCCTACCTTTTTGAATCCTCTTTCTTACTGAGATCACGTGCGTGCACTTAGAGTCTACAGTATTCTCCGGATGCCCCCTGACGGGGGCGGGACGGGGTTAAGCTTTGATTAGTAGTCGTAAACCCATAAAACTGGGTCGGCTGTTCAACGACGGTGACAATATATATATATATATATATATATATATATATATATATATATATATATATATATATATATATATATATATATAATGATACTTATAATGTATATAATGATTATTTTATTCGATTCCTCTGCCGTCAAAAAGAACTTTCACTGAGTTGAAACAATTTTCACATTCACTTACTGAATAAAATATAACAGTGTGGAAAAAATTTATGTTTCGAAACACTTAAAAACTCAATACGATTGTCGAAATAAGATAATTTTAATGAAAGATCCAATTCCGATTTGTTTTTGTATAATACGGGGTTTTTCTAAAAATATTCTCACCAAAAAAATACTAATCCAAAGCATCCAAATACCACCGATTAATATATAAAGTAACTTAACAAACTACGAATGAATGAAAATAGCAATATTTCCAATAAGCTTAGCCTATTAAAAAGAAAATGCGAAGTCATTAACAGACTTTCAAGAAGCTGATTTCTTTTGATTTACTTGACCTTAAGAATAGTTCGGAATGATCAATAAGATTCTATAGGGAAACTTAACAACTGTTTAAAAGACAATAAGCAACTGTTTTCGGGGTCTCACCCTTCGGAAGTTGAAAATTATAGAGCACCGCTGCGGCAGGGGCCAATCTTTATGAACTCCGAACTAAACTACTTTTTGTGTCTGTCATTTCTGGAACCCACCCTTTTCAAACGATTTTCTTTTTTAATCAAAATGAGCTCCCTCGTTCCTTCAAAGAGCCTTCTAATTTCTGCAACACCCCATTTTATCTTCAAAAGAGGGGATGTTTGAGAAACGGGAACCCCCGTTGAGAGAAGGGATGTAGGGACTTATAGCTGACTTTTTCGTGATTGAATGAAATGGCATCAAGATTTATGAATCGTGGAAAAAAGCACCAAGAAAAAAGCTCGGAAGAAGCAATGGGGAAAAGAGCACCAGAAAAAAGTACCGAAAAAACACAGGAAAAAAAGCACTTCAATAATTAATTATTGTATAATTGTTATGTCAGATTCGATCCATTGAACCAGAATTTAATATAGTTAGATTGTAATTAAATTTTAAAAAAAAAAATAAGACACAAAATTAATTTGTAGTCCAGAAAAACGCAACTTTAAATGCTTATTATACATTATAAAGGACCGGGATAGCCTGGTCGGTAAGGCGCTGGGCCCACGTCCGTGAGTTCGTGGGTTCGAACCCCGCCGGCCGAAGATTCCCCGTGTAGTAAAGTGACTGATGCACGTTAAATCTGTCGAGTCACAAAAGTCCTCCATGTTCCCATAACAAATCAACACCTCTGGGGGTACTGGATTGGAGATCGATCGTTCTCTGATTCAGGTCAAAATTACGATCTGTGGATGAATGAATGGATGTATGAATGGGTCCGCCCTACAAACGAGTGTGACGTATGGTGTGGCAGAAGTCAAATTCTTGGCCATAGATGGCGCCACTGGGAAACAAGAACAATCGCACCCCCTCTGCCTAACCAGGCTTACGTCAACAACATTATACATTATAAATTCCGTTATATTGTAATACCATACTGTAAATTCAATTATATAATGTATAATATTATTGTTATGAATGGTTTATCAATTAACAGTAGTCTCTCAGGGGTAAATATGTTGATAAGTTAAAAATATTTACAAAAACGATAAAATATTTTAATTTAATTAAATTTTTTTAAAAGAATAACTAGTTGAAAAAGTATTATTTGCATATTATTATATCACAATACAATAAGTGTAATTAGTGAAGTCATGCAAAATTTTAAAACTGCTGAAGAACACTAATCAATTTGTCAAAGGTTCCTTTCCTTACATTAATTTCTTAAATTAATACTTGAAAATTAACTAATTTTTTAAAGAAATATCCAATTATGCTCGAATAATTTATTTAATTATATTCCATTTATGTTTAACGACTCGAATCAAAGCGGTCGTGACTGTTATATAATAATTTTTCCACTGTTCTTTTTTTTCTGCGTTTTTTATTTTTTTTTTATTTCCAGTAATACTTTTCCGGTGCTTTTTTTCAGATTTTCTTTCTTCCTGCTATCGAGAATCTGAAAAGTAAGGAAATACCAAAAAATGTTATTTTCTTAAACTAATTTTTAAATTATGCTTTAGAATTCATAGACCAGTTCCTAAATAGTTGAATATGGAAATAATTAGGGTAAAGCTAGAAATTGTTTTAAAAATTTGCTGTTTGGACAGAATACCCGAGTAGTACCTTTAAGCAGAATACTTTGGTACTTGGTAACCTTGGTTTGAATAGAATACCTTTCCTATTTACTTATTTATTATTTCACTCTGAATCAAATGGCACTAACACCAAATCGATGGTACTTTTAGTTAAAATGTTAAGAATTTAAAAATATAAAATTTAAAAAAGTAAAATTTTTGATTGCATCTACTTCCGCCTCTGAAATGCTTATCTAAACATGTAAGATACTGTTTTCTGTGTAATTTTTTACGCTGAATCAATTTCAACAAGAAAAGAGTCGATAATATGAATGGTGTTGTGTAGACGATACGACAGTTTCAAGAATTACAATTATGATTTTCTTACGGGCGTTTTTTTTTTTTTTTTTGCGAATTTTTAATTTATAAATTTTATTTACAATTTCGAAACTATAAGTTCTATCTATTTAGTTTTGGTTACATTGAATTTAGCGTAAAAAAAAATAATACATACCTAAGAAACAATGTAACGTATTCGTGTTTAATATCATTTTCAGATTCATAAATAAGTAAAAACATTTTAATTCTTAATATAGTTTTTATAGCTTGTATGACTATGACTCGTTAGGCCACTTTAGGTTTCCTGTTGAAATTTGCTGCTAAAGTCATTTTCTGAGGAAATTTATATTTGCCGGGAATAATATAAGCAAAAATAAACTTAAGAAAAGCAGGAAAAAACTATTTCTTTTTATTAATTCCAAACTATATTTATACTAGTAATAAAAGAATATCCCACGTGATAATAAAATAATATCCCAGTTTCAATAGCGTATTAAAATATAGTTTAATTTAAACTATTTACAACAAACCATTCACCAAATTAAAGGTAAACTAACTAGATTAATTTTGCAAATAATCAATTAGTGCGTTTTAAGTTAAACGATACTCATCCAATCTCGAATCCGATTCTTTCTGCATTTTGTTTAATAAGTCTGGAACAATGAGCACTAGCCTCTTCGATTCTATATTTCAACTCAGCCTAACTATTAGGTAATAGCGGAATGAATAACATTCAGTTTCCTATGCCTATACCATTGATGAATGTTTTTGACAGAGTTAAAATAGAGAATTGAAGTGTCTATTGCTTCCATTTCGCCAGGCTTGTGGCACAAAGTGTTGAAAGAACAAAACTTAAAAGGACACTATGCCGCGGGAGAAACTTTTCATCGCGAATTCTATTTCTCCTTCATTTAAAATTTCAAGTATAAAAAAAATGTGTTCAGGCAAACTTAGAGAAAGCCATAAGTTTTAAAAAACTGAAAAGAAATTTTCAAAATATCAAAAGGATGTGGGGCGAGTGTTATCGACAATGTCAACCGTCATTTATGAAAAGGTATTCCTACATAAAATCGAATTGACATGATTTATATATTAGTTAGTGAATAAGAATTGAATAATTGTAGTGGTAAACACGCTACAATATTCCCCCCAACAGAATTATATCTGAGATAGAATTCGAAAAACGGGTTACCATTAGTCAATTCATTACTGTCTTGTGAGAAGCCAGGAGAGCTGTATTAAGATCACCGGACTTAGAGTGTTGATTGTGAGAGCTGTGTGTCGTGGTTGCTTTTGTGTTGCCATTAGCAGTCGATTGTATACAAGCTGACGTTGTGTGTGATAGAGACCGAGTTGCAGCAGCGTGATGAGGACAATATCGCAATCATAAATAGCATGTCAACTATTCAATGTGAACCATCTATCGAAGTAGGGATGCTCAGATTGAAGTGGCCGTGTCCGTCGAGATAGGCGTGTTCAGATCACGTTAGCAGGTCACAAATGCGTATGTTATCGACAATATCAACCTTGTATGAAAAGGTGCCCCAACATAGAATCGAGTTAATATTACTTACTATATACTAGTGAGTTGGAGTTGAATAATTGTAGTGGTAGACATGCTACAAGGAAAACAAATTATTGGAAAACTTCCCCACTGCGTTATCCTAAATTATCTTCTCATAATTAATTTTTTTAATTAATATTTCGAAACTTTCTTTTCAGTATTTGAAACTTCATGGCTTACTATAGGTTTGCCTGAAACTCATGCCATAAATTTAAATGAGTTGTGAGGGTTAAAGAGAATTTGTGATGAAAAATTTCATCCGTGGTAAATCGGCCTCTTAAGGCTAGATGTACCGTATAACTAGTAGTGCACATATTGAACATTTGTTAGAAAACTAGGTGAGTTTATCTTCATTTTGATGTTTTACTGTAATTAGTTTAAATTAAACTGTTATAATATGCCATTGAACATGCATATTCTTTTATAAACACCCAGTAATTGCAGTGGTTGACAATTATCAGGTTAGAATGCTATTGCAGTCGGACTAAACGAAGAACTTTAGCGTTGTTGTCCACTCCCTGTTTTATAAATAAGTGTTAGTTTTCCCTAAAAAGTTATGCTTGTCTAATATTTGATTCCTCTTCTCCATTGCTATTTTTGCAAAGCTCCCTCGTCTTCAGAGTTGGGTTCAAAGATACGAAGAGTATCAACAGCAATTTCATGGATAAGCTATTTATCGAGTTCATTCAAAACTTATGGACCATGAAGCTGTAAGTCAATATTTTTAAAAATATGGCTAATCTAGTTTTTTGTTTTCTTGGTAAGTGCGATATTCTGTAAATAAAATCACGTCTTCGATGGATTCGATTGAAACTCATACTGAGCAACAGTTCTCGCCCAACGGGATATCTCAAAACAATTTTTCTTCCGAAACTTGCAACTTGTGGCTGGCATCCTACTGCTTTGCCCCCGCTGTTGCACTGACAGTGTTATTTGACCTAAGGTAAAAACTACATTTCCCAGATAACTTATCAGGTAAAAGACGATATGCCTTTGACAACCCATCTTCGTTCAAATGAAGTATATTTGCATCATGAATACATATTGCATCCTTTGACCTGAAAAAAGAATGCATTATTCAATAATTTATGACTTGATGAATATTTGAATTAGTGGACAGTGACATGTGAATTCCTTTAGACTTGATGGAAGCAATTTTAACGATGCAAATTGCATCTCGTCAAATTTCTAAATATATTGTATGGAAAAAAAAGAAGCTGCAGGGAATCGCTTGTGTTTACACAATTGAGGCTTAAAGTACAAGAATAAGAGGTAGACGGAAAAAAAGGTCCCGGAAAAAAAGGTACGGAAAAAAAGGTCCCGGAAAAAAGGTACCTGGAAAAAAAGGTGCGGAAAAAAGGGTCCCTGGAAAAAAAGGTCCCGGAAAAAGAGGTCCCGGTAAAAAAGGTACCTCCATTGGGAAAATCTGTAGGGATATTTCCCCTCTCGCTTTCTGGGCAGCATGAATGCTTCTCGCTGTTTCAATCAATATTCTTTTTATCTGTAATAATTCAGATTAGATCATTGAGGTAAGGAGAATGGTATGGGGGGGGGGGACTTATGGGTTGGTTGTATTACGCTTTTTTTTTAAAATTTTATTTCATTTATTTATTCTTCTTTGATTATTTTTAAAAGCGGGAAGATACTATTTAAATTTTTCAATAATGTTTTACTTTTTTTTTTGTAATTTTTTTTAAGTGAAAAATGTGTTATTTTCTATTTTAAATTATATTTTGTTAAGAAGTTGCTAATGTGAGGCTTAAAGTAGCCAATCGGGGAAGTTGGGAGGATTTATGTGTTGGATGTTTATTCGTGATTAGAGGTGAAAGTATTGGTCCTTTTTAATTAGAGTCGCGGTATTTCTTTTCTTATGAGCTGGGTGTATTTAATTTCTTCATTGCTTTTATTTTTCTAAGGGGAAGATTTAATATAAAATATGCTATCTTTTTTTTTAAATTTAATCTTTTATTTTATTTTATTTTTTCAATCTAATCTTCTCATTTCAAATATTTTCCCCTACAGAATTTTCCCTACACAGGTACCTTTTTTACCGGGGCCTTTTTTTCCGGGAACCTTTTTTTCCGTACCTTTTTTTCCGGGACCTTTTCTTCCAGGTACCTTTTTTTCCGGGACCTTTTTTTCCGTACCTTTTTTTTCCGGTACCTTTTTTTCCTAGAATCGAATAAGACAGGTAACATTTCTCTTGGGTTACATTTGAAATAAGTTTTTTTTTTTCGCATTTGTTATTCAACCTGACAGTTGCTTGATATATTCACGTTTCTCGCACTCTTATAACTAATATGTATCTAACTGAAGGTTTTTGAAATTTTGCAGTCTGTAACTTGAATAGTTTGTTTTTTTATAATTATTTGCTTATTCGGTTCACAGTTCAGCAATCCGTCTCATGATACAACTTGGTCTATCCGGAAATATATATATATATATATATATATATATATATATATATATATATATATATATATATATATATATATATATATATATATATATATATATATATATATATATATATATATATATATATATATATATATATATATAGATAGATATATATATATATATATATATATATATATATATATATATAGATAGATATATATATATATATATATATATATATATATATATATATATAGATATATATATATATATATAGATATATATATATATATATATATATATATATATATATATATATATATATAGCAAAATAAATAAAACCTGAAAAAATATAAAAAACAATAATTATCATTTATTGCGCATAAGCTGCAAGCAAATAGGACTCATAAGATAAGTTCAAAATGAAGATAAAACAAAGGTAAATTACAGACATATGAGAAAAAAAAAGGGGGGGGGAATAATAATAATAACAAACAACTAGGGAAAGAAAAAGAATTAATTAAAAAAAAAAAAAAAAAAGAATAAAGTTTTTTTAAAAACCGGAAAATAAAAGATATAATCTTTTCATCAGCCCACACGATTATATCCGAAAAAGAGTGCTTTCTAATATTGTATCAATATAGCCAAAGCAAAATATATCAATACAATAGTGTGAGGAGCACTCAAAAATTTTTTTTACAAAAATTACGACCAATAAAATTAAACACAATAAGTAAAAATAAGTAAAAATAACAGGTAAAAACAGAAAATAAAATATAAAGGAAGAGCAGAATAAAACAAAATCTATAAAGCGAGTAATGAAATATAATGAACTTACATGAACGGGAAATTTTATTATATATATATATATATATATATATATATATATATATATATATATATATATATATATATATATATATATATATATATATATATATATATATATATATATATATATATATATATATATATATATATATATAACGTATAAAAAAAGTACTTCTGTTAAATAACTAACATTTTACGTAAAAAATAACAAATAACCCACATTCCATGAAACTGTTTTGTCATTATTTTATTGCGAACAAATGATTTTTTTTTTTTTATTTTGGAACAATTATTCGATAATTTATCTATTTTTTAATTGTAATAATAGAAATGTTATTTCTCGTTAAAAATAATTACTAGATATTTTCTCTAATGATTGTTTTCTGTATTTCTCTAGGATTATTTTCTGATAAGTAGTAAACTTCCTATACAGATTGAACTTTTTATTATTTATTTCCTAAAGCACTATATATGTTTTTTTCAATGGAGAATGACCTTTCGTCATACAGGCATCTGAAGGGCAAATTTGTTGGCCACTCTTCCAGGGGTACCATATTAGGCGAGCCAACGTTGTTCCTACAGTAAAGACAGATAGTGCAGAGAAGGAGAGAACATCCTTGCCTTGCCAGGGATTCGAACCCAGAGCCTTTCTGATGCAAGGCCAGTTCCCTGACTCCTACATAGATAGGTCGGCATAGTACTATATAAAAAATTAAGATCTAAGTGAAAGGAGAATATGATAAAATTCTTGAAAAATATTAGATTTGTCAGGGAAAATATTTTATTTTAATCTTATCAAACTGCACAACATTCATTTAATTTTCTAAGGCTTTTAATTCCTAAGATCTCAGTGTATGAATGAACCAAGGCAGATTCAAGTGTTTTTGTTGTGGAAGAACTATCTAAGCGCATTACTCAACAAAGAGTCGACAAGTAAGCTTCCGAAACTTGTCTTGTGTGTGCTAATTTAAACGCCAAGAATGCAAATGTCGTGTAGCAAACAGCTTAAATGAGTGTTAAGGATCTATAGATATCGGCAATTTGAAGCTCGTAATCAATAAAGGCATGCATACTCTTTATGTCTTAGCGTCAACTTATAAACTGTAATGCCAATTTATTCAAATTAACTGAAATTTCGCTTAGACCATTCCACCACTAAGTTCTCAAATATTCCTTTAGGCAAGATTCTTGGTCCTGTTTTGAAACAGCGTAATTATTACTTATTTTTGTTGTAACAGTTGATATAAATCCCTTTTCCTAAACATAGGTGTTTAGTATACTCTTTAAATCTGGATAACTTTTCTTGAATACTCTTTTCATACATTTATAAGAAATATAAAGGTTGTATTTATATTCTCAAGTTGTAAAGGAAAACGTATCATGAGCATGATTGGGTAAAATGCTTATCGTTCGGTTACATCATATACTCTGTGATTAAATAAATAATCCCAAGTAAATGAAGCGGTAAGATATTACTTGATTCAGAAATATGCAGGTGGAAATAAAAGTCAACATGTTTCGAGAGCTCAAAAATGAGTGCCCATTCTCAAGACTTGCTTAGACGTCTGGAAAGTCTCGAGAATGGGATTTTTATTTCCATCTGCATATTTTTCAAGCCAATGATTTTTTTAATCAAGCATTATGCTTTACGAGTTATCATTCTTAAGTTGTTCTACTTCTTTTTCAAAATGTAGCTTTTATTTGGATATTTGGCTAAGGAAAATTCTGCTCTTTTTTTTTTTTTTTTTTTTTTTTTTTTGCAGGAATTCTGAACTCTGATAATTTTAATAATGACGCATAGAGTCAGTTTGACACAAAAGTAATGAACCATAGAGTATTTCACTCGGCACATGAAACCCAATCTAGGCACATATTTTTATTTATACCTCATAAGGATCATCCTCTACAGCGGTAACCATAGAAACAACATAAGCTTCGGGCCAATTTCTTTGCTTTTAATATTAACGAACAAAAAAAGAAACAGTAAGAACGCAAATGCTTTCATCAGGCACTATTTTGGCGCATAAGTGTTGCAAGATATCAAATAATAGTTTCTTTCTTTGTAAGTTGGCGCTAAAGTACCGTTGTTTGGAATCGACCATTGAAACTTCGGATGCTTCAACATGGAGAGGTACCATAAGGGCTTTTCGAAAGAATCGCGGCTCGTTTGCTTGGTTGAGCAATAAATCGAGCTCATTAGTTAGTTCTGAACTGTGGGGTGCTTGGAGAATTTTTTTTTTCTTTCGTTCTATACTTCAATAAATAAAACAGATCGTCGCTTTTTACTTTTCTTTCGAAGATCACTGTTCATTTGTAGAATTGCATCTGGTTATTTGCTTAGAGGGTTATTCGGGGAGGGGAGAATAAGCGAAACGAAAGAAGACTTGTTGCTCATTAGGAAGCTGAATTCCACTTATAAAGATTATTAATCAGTTAAGCAAATAAGATCCTTAGTTCCTTATTTTGATCTTATATTAAGCAATTACACCATAATGTGTTTGAGTTGCTACGATAAGCACCCATGCAGATTTCCTTATTGAAATTATTGATTTTAACAGAAGTTATTTTTATTACCGGTAAAAAACGCAAAATAAAATATAAGTTCATGTTTATTTGTTACAGAGTTTGTCTGTAACTAAAGTAAAAGAGTCATCATGATTATGAAGTTCGGCAACTGAACAATCCTTCTCTTTCACTTATTTGTGGCTCTGGTAAAAAAAGTCTTTTTAAAGTTAAATGCCTTTGTAATGACACAAATCAAAAACGTAATTTGAGCATAGTTAGTTTGATAACAATTTGAACAAGTTAACTTAAATTGGTAATTTTAAAGTGCAGACTAAACAAGGTTATTAGATTCTATCGAACCGAATATTGTTCAAAATTGATTCAGAACAGTTAATTTAAGTCAGTCAATACAATCTTTTGACTTATCTACTGTAATTTCAATTAATTGCTTGGAATGAACTTATTGTAATCTATAGATTAAAACACGAATTCGAATCTATTGATTTTAAACAGACATTTAAATCCGCTGTTTTGAATTGGTTGATTTGGAAATTTTTCGATTCGGATAAACAATTTAAAAGTACGATTCGGTTTCAGTATATTTTTAATGAACCTTTCTTCCTTTATTCTGTGCACAGCAATTAGATGGATTTTTATCGAAACAAGAATTTAATATCCCTAAAATTTAATCTTGCAATAATTTTAAACTATTCAAAATAACTATATAAATTCTTCTTGTAATTTAATATTTAAAATAATTCACCTTACAGCACGTTTTCTAAAAAAAATATAGACTTATATCCTCTGTTGAGAAAACGTAAATTAGAATATTTGATAAGCAACATATCTAGCATATTCTTAAAGCTTTTTCTAGCATTAGGCTTACATATTTCACAAATATATTTCAGTATTTTGCACTAAACCTAGTTTAAGATACAGAATGTGCATGTAATATTTTAAATTCTTGTCCAGTTAACGTTATTTAATGCGACCCAATTACAGCGACCAATATACAGTCTCGTTTCTTTCCCATTGACTTAATGTTATTTAAATGTCCAATAGAACGTTCACTCTGAACTATTCAGTCTAATATCTCGATAGAAATTTAGTCATTTGATTTAGAAAAAGTTTCGAAAGATATTAACTAAACTATTATTTCCTTAGTTATCTTGACTTATAGGTTATTTATAGAAAGTGGCAGCGCCTAGCCAGCATATTTTAAAGGGTAATTTTACGTATAAATGAACGTAAAAAAAATTGCGTTATAACATTTTTTTCTGTTAGTTACCAAATTCCTATTAAAGTAAAGCATCGATTAGTTAAAATTAGTACTTTTTTAACTGTGAATTAATAATTGCGGTATTTTTCACGGTGTAAAAGCCTTTAGAATGTCAGTCTTCATCGTGGCATAGAGCCACGATTGTACATAAACTGATTTTTTTTTCTCGCAAACTTTCTAAACTTCTAGCATCAATTAAAAGTTACAGAAAGAACTAAAAACTTGAATGCATATTTGCGTGGGGTCTTGGGACCTTTTTCGTTTTACGACCTTTAGATGAGGCCCACGACATAAACGGCCAACAAAATTAAAAGATAAGTAAGAACACAATAAAAAAATATCCACGTGCGATCGTAAAAGGCCTTTTTAATCGTAACACAAGTCCTGTTACTTAAAGCTTTCCAGAACTCCAATTTTACGATCTTTGTTCTTTTATGATCATCTTTCGGTGCCAGAAGTTAATGAGGGCAGTTGTCGATCCCTTGTTTAAATGCAACGAGTACCAACTTTGCCCAATTGGTGAAAAGACAGTTCCTCTTCTCTTTCATACTTTATATGGCCACCCGCGAAGCCAGATCGCCTTTGTTACTTAACGATTCTATTGAGCCGCCAGCGAACGTTTAATTGCAAAACGCTTGCAATAAAATATGAGATCATCTTGTTATTTATTGAATCTTGTTGCAAAAATATGGGTTTTGGGGAGAGTGTGGGTTTTTTTTCATTCTATTAAAATGTGTTTATTTGCTTAAAAACACTTTGTATTCAGAACATACTCTTAAGTGGTCCTTTTAACTACTCTATCTAACAGTGTGCTTGTTTTAAAGATTTCTTTCTATTATATTTCTTTTTAATTGCGAATTTCATTTAAGGTTATCCATTTACTTACTTCATCTCAATTCATTTGCTTTCTTTTAATTTAATTCGTTTTCTTTTAATTCTTCTATTCCTTCCTTTTAATTCTTCTATTTTTCTTTAAGTAAAATTTTCAAGAAATGTAAAAAAAAAGGGGGGGAATTATGGCATTTTTCGATGGTTTATTCTTTTAAGTTTATTTTATCAAAATATTGAATTCATTTTCGCAAAAATGTAAAAGTTACAGCATAATATGTCTGGCTTAGCGCGGCATACGTTATCTGGCTATTAATAATAAATTAATGACAAATAATACATCAATAATAAGTAAATGACAAATAATTTTTATGCTCCTTTCATCATTGACGTTTTTATATGTGTAATTGTAATGTAGTGTTCAGCTTCAAAGGAAGCTTCAAGAAGATCTTTCCCCAAGAAAAAAAAAATTAAGTTTGCTACTCAAAAAATCTTCATGTAACTCCCATTATTGTTTCCACCTTGACAAAAAAAAATATTAAAATGCTTTAATAATTATCAATTTCTACATACTTCTCCGAATACTAAGTACCTCCAGCAGAGGTAATGGTCGTAAAAGAAAGTGTATCTTGCGTAAAAATGCATTATAAATAAAATGTAGAATATATGCGTAGAATGTTTTTAGTTTATTATCTTTTTACATTATACAAGCGCTCTGGCAGCGTAATCGGTCTCTTCAAGATTCCTCTGGTGGAGAGATAGGGAGCATGAGTTCGTCCCTAGTAATCAACCAGTATTTAGCAATCTATAACTAATCAATCAGTGCATATGCTTAGTCAAATGCGCGATGTCGTGACTAAAAGTCCTCTCGCTGATTGTGGTGTGGAAGTTTATAGAAAGGGATACCAGCTCAGGAGCAGTCCACGTTGTCTGCCCGGAGATTAAAACTACGAGTTTTACCATAGTAGTTAAAAGATAAGAGTCCTAAAAAATGGGTTTGACTACAGTTGCGAGATGTGCTACCATATTCAGCGCCTTGATATATCATTTGTAACCTCATGTTCATTTGTAAATTATTCTTTTTATAATGCATATTCCAATTTGCTTTTTCAGTTTAGCCCTGATTTTTAGAAGAACACTGTGCACACTTCATCGCATTATATTTTAGGTCCGCATGGGAATAACTAATAATCAAGCGAAAAGTATTCTTTTCTACTTTTTAAAAATTTCGCCGTATAATGTATTACCAAATTGCTCCAACAAGAAAATTTTGCTGTTGCCTTAGAATTAACATAAAGCTTTTGTAGGCTTATGTGTACTCTTTAACAAACTTGCGAAAAAGAATTCCTTTCCTTCATTAATTTTCCCCATTCCCACGAATTCAATTTTAAGGATCTTCATCACACTTAAACTATTTTGAAAATTTAGATCCCATCTTTCAGCCACTTTTAATGATTTCCTTCATCTAAGAACAATCCTTCAAAAGGCAACTCCCTAATCAACAAACAATAAATTTCGTTCACTCATCCACCACGTTATCAATCAAACCCTCTAATATCTTCAGTTTCAGATTATCTACTCCAGAAGAGTTAAAAACACCAAAGGTTCTCATCAAAAGGCATCCTTAATCAAATTCCTTCGGATGTTTGGTGTTCGCTTCTACCGTGGAACGTATTCCACCCTTTTCATGTGTGTTCCCCAAATCATTTGCTTAATGAAAGATCGGGTTTCCAGCTAATAATGGTGCGGATTTTTAGTCTTGTGTCATACGGTAGTCTGACCTGCTGATAGGCATTTTGGGAAGGTAAGAGTTCAGCTTCGCTCTTGACCTGAATGAATTAGGAATAGGCATTTCTGGTAGAGGAAGTAGATATAGATTTCAGAGTTTAATTAAAGATTTATTTGATTTCTCTTGAGTCACTGCTTCATTAATCAAGACTTCGAGTAATATTAGGCATAAGAGAGTTTAATCTTGATGATTAAGTGATTGAAAGTTTCAGTACAGGTAATATTGTAGAAATGGACAAAATAAAAGTGAATCAGAGTCTAATGAGTTCAAGGAAATAAATTTTCAAAATTGATTCTCTTTTCGAGGGAAATGCTTTTTTATATATAAAGTTTAAGATAGCCATATAATTACATCAAAATTTGTTCTGTAATTAAATCAAAATTTTTATTAGAAATTCAAAACAAAAAAATTTATTTGTTTTGGAACTTAAATTTTCTACACTTAGTTGGGACACTGTTTATCATAGTGAGTGAAATCCAAATCAAAACAAATTTTAATGTACCACGGGTAGGATTTTCTTTAATGAGGACATCGTATAAAAATTATTTTATATAAAAGTAAATAATTGACGTGAATTTTTGAATTCACATAATTAGCTTCTTATAATTATATAGTTGGAGGTTTCTGGGCAAATTAATGATAAGTCACATTCTAAATTTGCTCATAAAAGCATTTTTGGTGAAACTATTCCACTATTTCTATTTAGGGTATAATATTTTTATGTATATTATGCTGTTTGAAAACTTGCAAAGTACATATATGAAAACAATAACTAAGAGCAGTTTGATGAAAAAATGAGTCAAGCATTCCGGGGGAGCAATTGGTTTAGGTGTCTTTCAATACAGCAAAGCTTAGGGTCATTCCATCCGAAACAACGGACTTGTATGCTGTCTTATGTGCAGCAAGATGCGCGTTAAATCTGTCGTAAATTCTCTCGATGGGGTCTAGTGGAAATATGAAAAAACGAAATACCAGTGCAGGCTCTATGCACGTTGTCTGAGCGCAATAAATATTACATAACGTTCTTACCATGGCCGTAAGCTTTGAAAAAGGGGACCAGCTACTTGGTCATGGTTATGGGACGTCAGTAAAAATGTGGCTTATTATTTTATTCCTCCACGGACCTTGGCTATCTTCCTTATTAGAACTTAAATTTATTTTCATAGATAGAAATAACTATTGGGTCACTTCACTAACTTCACCTTTTGGGTTTATTACTAATGACAACTCTGCAGGGAAAAGGCGATTTCCTGGGACAAGTATATCAAGAAATTTGTGAACAGATTCTGATGTAACTTATTTAATTGCTGAATAATTGTATTCATTTAAAAAACCTTTTATTATAAAATTAAACCACGATACCATAATTTAAAACTAAATAAAATCCTAACTAAAACTAATAAACTAATAAATAAAATAAATTGTGCTATTGAATTTATCAATTCTCACAGTTAAACAATTTAATCAGCTACATCAAGCAAAAATATCTAAACAAAATCTGACCGGAATTTTGCATTCCCTTCCCTCATTAAGTTTACTTCATCGTAGGAAAATCAGTCAAGAGATTATCT
This sequence comes from Parasteatoda lunata, assembly GCA_949128135.1. Classification (NCBI taxonomy): domain Eukaryota; kingdom Metazoa; phylum Arthropoda; class Arachnida; order Araneae; family Theridiidae; genus Parasteatoda; species Parasteatoda lunata. Next base: position 64,426,411 of record OX421973.1, on the reverse strand, counting down.
CTAATTTTATCTCTCCCATAATCTGAAAACGAAAAAAGTAATTTATCAAATGAAAAAATAATTGGCAATTTTTAAGTGTAATTGAAAAATGTATTCCAACAAAATGTTACATTGCATAAAACACTTGAATGTCTTTCACATACAATGAACTTCATGTCAACCATATCCTCTCAGTCCACATTCAGAGTCAATTAAGAAAAAAAAAACTTTTTTAACTAAATAAACTGATCTGAAGTGCTACATTCAGTAAATGTTTCAGAGACATTTCGCACAATTCATAAGACAAGCCTCTTCCTTTCAGGCATTAAATCAGCAGCAGTAGTCTCGCAGATTTAAGGGGCATCGTTAACTAAGTCAACAAAACGACTGGGATGAAGTTCAAGAAAAGTTCCACCCATGTTATATCTCACTCAACAATTCGTTTGTCTCCTGTCATCCAAATTAAAGAATACGAACCAAAATGAATTCCTCTTTTTGCTTTTTTTCAAGAAAAGATGATCTGATAAAACAAATATACATAGTTGGGTTCGCCTGAATTTCCGGTATTCTTTATTATTATTTCTCTCTCTGACTCTTTTGACACAACTTGATCGATTACGAACTAAAAAAGAACATTTCGTCTAAAAGCTGTTTTGCTTGGATCTCGTAGTGTTTGAAAGTTGGCTGGTCTGTTAACTCTGAGGTTAATTTGGCATTTGATTTGGATACGGGTGGTGAATTGTAGTTCAAAAGTAGTTTTGAGCTCCAATGAAAAAATATAGAAAGTAGGAAAGAACCATTAATTTTGAAGTTTACATTTCCATGGCTAGATGATGACTTAAGATGGAACGATCGAGTCTTGCAAAGTTCAATATACTCTGAGGAAAAGCACATTTTTCAAAGTTATGCGATAATAAAGCTGGGGTGCGTGTTAATCTTCGAAAATCATTTTTTAGTTTAGGATTTCCGTTTCCTATTTTTTTTACCACTTGCCAAAATAGAATGAAATTTCGTTATAACAATCTACTGTAATTAAACGTACACCTTCCACTCATATTTGTAATCAACATTTTAGATTCGTCTAAGCTTAAGTTTTGCAAACGCTGATCCATACTAGTTATGATGTTGTTCATCACACAATGAATAAAATAATAAATCATAAAATATTAAAACTAAGGACGGTATGAATCTTGCATATGTTGGCTTCGTATGTTGTTAAATTAACATTAATAAAGTCTTTATAGAAAACAAAAATAATATTTATTGATAATATAAGTACACTCGTAACTTACTACATTTACCGTACATTTCGTATCGACGTTCTACAAAAATAATAATATGTTTACATCACAAAATCGAAACTGAAACTAAAAACGTAACCGCTGTTGCCATTCTTCATTTTTACAATATATATGTGCTTACGGTGGCCAAGGCGCTCACATGCGAACTAGATAATCGGTGTTGCCATTCGTAATTTACAGTTGCGCTTACACATATTCCTGTTAAACATTCTTTTTATTTTTGGATCCAAGACCCATTAAAAAACTAAACATAGCAAAAACTGGAATTTATTTCTTCCTTCCCTTCTTGATGTACCACTCTTTTGAAATTTTACATGGATTTATATTTACAACACATATCGCCTATAATAATTTTCTTTATTTTCGTATCTTAGAATTTACTTATAGGATCAAAAATTACGTTAATTATAAAAAATTTCTATTACAACTACAAAAAATCTATTTTCTTTTTAATCTTATCGCTATCTTATCACTTTTTTTATCGTAACTCTTATCATCACTCAAAATTATAGGTATATAAGAAAACTGCAAAAATATTTTTAATAAAAGTTTATAAAAAAAACTAGATTTATGAGAAAAGTGTAAAATGAGCTGTCTAGAATTACAAGTGCTCGATTAAAAGTAACTATCATAGGATATTTGATGTATTATTTACTTAAGGTTATATTCCATGGTAGTTGATTCAACTGTATACTGCACAATTTATGAAGGACTAAAGACATGCTAGAAATTAGGTATAGACTTTTCACACAAATCTAGAATCGAGTGACGATAAATCTAGAATCGATCAATAAATAGTAAGCTCCGTAATAAGTGGGGCTTTTCCTATGACAGCCCTAAGCACGGATAAAAGATTAAGATTTTCCGTTGGGCTGATCCCCCAGCTCCATAAAAAATAACAGATTGCAAAGAGCACAAAAATGCTTAATAAATGTAAAAAAGAGACGATTGGAACTGGATTTGTCACATATGCATAGAAAACATGCCAAAGAGAATGATAGAATTGCATTGAGCTGGTCACCAGATGGAAAGAAGAGGAGTGTTAAGCCGAGTACAACATGGCGAAGTATAATGACCAATGAAGAGAAACCAATTTAATTGGTAGAGTTGGAATGTTGCTCTAGAGATCACACTGGGCAGAAGTGGATGGTGATTCAATGCGTCTTTCAGACGTCAAGAGCTTCATGACAAGGTAATAAATAATAATTTTTAAAAAAAGACAGCTATATCCTCTCACTATCGATCTGGAAAGTATTCTTGAAATTTACTTTCTGATTTTCCTCACTAATCCAGAAATGACTGATGATAAGCATAACATTCCAGTAGGTCTATTTTTTCTGAGATCTGCATTTTTCATTAAAAATATTAGTTGTTTTACATTCTTTATTGCAGTCAAAGAGTTTTATTTCTCTGATTTTATTTATTTTTAACTTTATTATTAGTTCAAATTCTCAATTATGAAAGGAACTATCTTTTTTGTAAAACTTTATTTTAAACTATACATTCCAACTTTTAAAAAAATTATCTTCCGAACTTGTATTTATTATGATTTCTTCTTCTTCAGCACTACAGCCTAGTGCAGGCCAAGACTTTCTCAATTAGCTGTCTCAGGGCGACTTTGAGCTAGATATTTTTATTATGATTATTATTGCTAAATATTTATTTTTATTTAAACTTGTTCAAAGACAATAACTGTAATATATATATATATATATATATGAACCTAAGTCACGGAGGCAAGCAGCATTACCCACGCCACACTGCCACAGATACCTCATTCATAGGGTGGACCACATTCACACATCCCACAACAGAGAACAACACACACAAGGGAAACATTCATGCCCTGAGCAGGATTCGAACCCGCAGCCACTGACTTCACAGTCAGGCACGCTGACCGCTCGGCCACCTGACCGGCGAACTGTAATATATAGAGAATATTAAAATTGCTGTATTTTTTTTCTGGAAAAATTATGTTCCTGTTATGTTTTACACGGTTATACATCATTTCTAGTTTTAAAAAAATTACTTGAAATGAATAGAAGTAAAACTAAGCACTACTGTCAGCTCTCAGCCAACGCTCTTCCTAAGATGCCTAACCTCGTTAAATATCATTCCGCTCGGATCAGTAATTCAGTCGTATGCCCGAGAAAATCCAAATATTGATTTAAAATCAATATCATCCTCAAAAAGCAAAAACTGTTTCTAACTTTCTCTCCCCAAGCACTCTTCCTATCTCAACTTATCCTGATTTCCAAATTGAGTAAGCAATTTATCTCAAAATTAGCCAGATTCATTGCCTCATATGGCCCCGTGAAGCCTATAAATTACCCCCGCTCTTGTATTTTATGATCGAGAAGAGAGGAATCGTCTACAGTTGATTACCCCCGTTGTTTAATAGCTTACCCCATCCCCCTTTTTACTATCCCGCATTTGGGTTGACTTGATTGAAAGAAGAATATAAGTTTTCCTATTTCTTGACTTGGCTTATCTCTTTAGAATAATAAAAAAAAAATAGTTGTGTCATTCCAATTTTATCGTATTTTGTTAGATTGTAAAGATATAGATTGTGTAGAGAAAAAAAATTAAAGCAACTAGTTTTTCTTTTATTTACTTTTTTTGATTGACCGCTTTTGTTTATGAACTTTCAAGAAGAACTGATAAAGGCTTATTTTAAAAACGTGTTTATATTACATTTTCTTTCAGAATGAAACGTCGCTCTGACAGTCTCTGACTATGAAATCAATTTTGGTGTGAACAAAAAATGCATGACAGCAGTTATCTCTCTGTAGTTTGAATATATCGAAGAAAGTGGGGTAAGACCGGGTAGTTTAAACCTGTTTGAGCTAAACAGTTTCATCTAGAAATCGTCAAATTTAATCAAGAAATTCATTGCTCAGTTTTATACAGTGTAGCATTCTTGAAAAGTCATACGAAGCAGATCCAGAAAATAAATTTCTCGAATTCTTTTTTAAAAAAAAGAACTCACACTTTCAGGAACATATTTATTGGCAACAAATACAGCAATGTTTTCAGCTATTTTTCAACATAGCCACCACCAGAATTGAGACAGTTGTCTTATCGCGAGATCAACTTTTGTATTCCTCTGTCGTAGAACTCTGCCGCCTGTGAATGGAACCAGCTTGTGACAGACGTCTACCGTTACTTTGAAACACTGCGGAAATCTCGACGTGCCATTCAAACCAAGAGGCGTGGAATGCTTACTGTAGGTGTTGTGCTCCTCAATGACAATGCTCGTCCACATACGGCACGACGCACAGCAGCTGTTTTGACGGAATTTGGCTGGGAATTGTTTGATCATCCACTCTACAGCCCTGATCTTGCTCCCTGTGATTTTCACGTTTTCTTGCACCTCAAGAAATTCCTGTCCTCCAGTAACCGTTTGGACAACGACGGATGTATCATGTCGTCACGGCTGTAGTTAAATTCTACAAAATATAAAAATAAGACTTTTTGCGGTTTGAGGAAGAAACCTGCAATAAATTTTGTTCTGGGGCTCATGAAACCTTGTTCACGCTGCAGCATTCGTGATCCCAGTACAGACAAAATTCAGTGGGGTCTTACAGAGGGCAGGGCTAATTGAAATTAAACAAAACAGTGCTACTATTGGACTAAATCTTTATTGTTTGTTAATGTGTAAATCTTTACAAAACGTGTAATAAGCTATACTAACATGGTCCATAAAAAGGGTCTGTCGATAAAAAGGAGTTAAGAATTCTTACGTATCAATCGTTTGATTATGTTTTCCGAAATACGGTCTAAATACAATAATATAAAACTTTAAATATTTAAAAAGGAATGCACCCATTTATTTAAAAAAAATAATTTATCAATGACAACAAAACAATTACTCTACATGGGTTAGAATGCATGCTTTATGTAACATGATTGCTAAAAAAAATAATAAAGATTAATAAAAATACACTATCTGAATAAGGAAACAATATAACAAGAGCCCTATAAATTATGCGGAAATAGATTTAAAACTATGTATGTGACAGGATTGGATTAGCTTAACCAATCAGGCTTGATGTCACTGACGTCAGCTTAACCAACCAATTCAACAACCAATCAGGATAGAGGTACCCACACTGCGTCACTTACGGGTATCCCATTGTAAATTATACAAATTCCTGCATCTTCCCTAAATTTGCAAAATTTATAAGATCTTAAATATAAACTATTCTCCTTTAAATACTTCCCAAAATATATTATGCACGTGATTATAGAATATATGATTCGTTAAAAAGGAAATTATGTATATAGTTCAGTTGTTTACAAATAGTGTCCCTAAGATTCCGTAAGAGGGTTCAAAGATTCCACGAATTAGAGTATTTTTTTTACCATTTATGATTTTAGAAACCTGTATTAATTTATATTCTACTAATTAGCCATTATTTATTATAACATTTTCGTTGTTTTAGTAAATTATTTGATTGAAATGCTTTTTTAGAAAGAAAAGAAAAATTTTAAAAAATATATTGTATGAATAAATAAAAGGACACATAAAAATTGCATCAGTATTTTGCTTAGAGTAAAAATAACCAAAATCAACAATGAAAAATATGTCTCTCTAATAACCATTGTCAACGTTTATTTTCGTCCTTTTAATTTCGATGAAAATCATATTTCAGCTCGTGTATTTTCAGTTTATACATACACTAAAACAAAATTAAAAGACCATATGCCTCTCCAGACAAGTAAGTTTGATTGTTTTACAAATAGTACTGATAAAAAGATGGAATGAAATTTTTTGTTCTTTCATTTCATTTATAACCGACGTTGAACAGCCAACCCGATTCTGAGTTTATGACTTCCAAGTTCAACTTTTGAACCCAAAACAGAAGAAAAGGGAACTCCTGGATCAAACATCGGGAAAGAGCCGCGATGGCTCAGAGGATAAAGCGTTCACCTTCTAATAAGGCGAACCGGGTTCGAATCCCAGTCGATACGTATTCCGCATCCGGTTTGCACCGACCACAGTGCTGACGTGAAATATCGTCAGTGGTAGACGGATCATGAGTTAGAGTCCCCTTGCAGTCAGGCTAACCGTGAGAGGTTCTCGTGGTTTTCCTCTTCATGTAACGCAAATGCAGGTTATTTCCATCAAAATGTCCTCCAAGAAGGCAAATTTCTCCCAATACTCGATCCAGGAGTTCTCTTGTTTTCTGGAACGGGTTCAAAATTAAAAGACTACGGAGTTGAACATTAGTAGTTGTAAAACCATAAAATTGGGTCGGCTGTTCAACGACGGTTATAAAATATAAAACATCGGGACAAACCACCCATCGTGGAGGACTCCTTGGTGGAACTAACTCACGTTTGAGTTTCATCGAGAGTAGAACCATGAAACCCTTCCACGATTAACACGGCGGCAAGAGGATTCTAACCCTAAATCCGTCGTCACCACTGAGATCTGCCTACCACTCATTCCCAAAGTCTAACTACGACAAAGATTTGAGAACGTTCTCCAAAGATTACGTAAACCGCAAAAGTTATACATAATAGATAAAGAAATTTGTTTGCTCAGGGAATAGCAATTAGAAATATTTAACAAAATAAAATAACTTCGTAAATTACTTTTGATTCACCCGAGTACTATATTCTAAGCAAAGGAAAATTATAACTAATTATTAATGTTTCGATCATATTCGTGTTAACAGAGTCCCCACCCTTTAAAAAACGGTTTTATCGAAACATTGTGAAGGTAAGGTGGGAAACCTTTAAAGGCGGGAAATTGGGAAACCCCATAAGAGCCTGACTGTGTGTCCGTGGGGCGCCGCAGTCCGCGATTATTGCCGGACTTTCAGAGGTTTCTCAGGATCTCCAACACTGCGATTTTTGCACGCGATCTTTTCAAATCGATCGAAAAGAAACTAATTTCCTACTGTGCTTTACTTTTAAAGGAAAGTATGTGAAACAAGTTTAGTTGAAAATTAATCATTGGTAAATTCGTAATCGCTTGCTATTTAGAGGATGGGAAGCCAGAATGAAACTTAAGTTACTATTTTCCCTTAGTCACAATTTTGAATATATAAAAATATACTTAGATGTGCGCGTAACGTCTTGTATATTCTCCATTTAAATAAATTTTGTTAGCTTCTAAACCTTATAATTGAAAAAAAAAGTAAAGGTCTAGTAGTGTTTTACATGCTTTCCTGCATGTTGGCGTATAATGATACACTTCAAATAATCCAAGAAGAATTAAATTTTTGATATTTTATGATCGTTTTACAACTCAGTACGTTTAATGCAAACACGAAATATGGAAACGCGTTGGCTAAGGGAATAAAGCACTTGCCCCCTAACAAGATGACTTGGGTTCGAATCTACGACTGGTCAATATTAATAATGCGTTCAGCTCACACCGGCCAAAGTGCTGACGAAAAATATCTGCAGTGGTAGACAGATCGTGGGCTAGAGTCCGCTTGCCGTCGAGCTAATCGTGAGAGATTTTCATGGTTTTCCTCTCGATAGAACGCAAATGCAGGTTAGTTCCATCGACAGGTCTTTCACGAAAGCTAGTTTCTCCCGATGCTTGATCCACGATTGCTTTTATCTTCTGGGTTGGGTGCAAAAGTACAAGGCTACGGAGTTGAATACTGATAGTCATAAACTCAGAGTTTGGTCGACTGTTCAACGTCGGGTACAAAATAAAATTAAAACTCGAAACATGAGTAATAAAATACAAAACGAACAAGATTAAAGCTTTATTTTAGTACTAAATGTAAAAAAAATAGATGTTCCATTTATATTAAGCGATATTATTCCATTTTAAATAATGTTGGATTAAGGTTTATCTCAAAAGTTAGCGTTCGTGCTTTTATTTCATTTACTCATAACAAGATTAAAAGTGCTAGTTACCGCGCAATAAGAGATTTTTCTTTTAAATGTATGTATCTGCTTAGTGCAAAAATTTAAAACTACGGATAATACAAGTATTTTTTACATAAAGTTTTTCGCACTCCATTCAATTTTATAACAGAAACTTCGATACAGTTCTTGCTGCAGGCAACGTGTGCTGTTTATCTTTAAACCAATGACATATGTTGAGATACCGGTAACATATGTTGTTTTAAATAAATGAACTTAATAAAACATGTTTCATTGTATCCTATACTGAAGTTACAAAATAAAAAAATTATTTTCAAGCTTATTTTTTTATTTTGGATTTAATGGTATAGAGATAACAGCGCAAATATTTCAACGTGTATACAAAAAGTACTATCACATGTAAATAAGAAAATAAGCAAAATTACTTCTAAAGACGAAATTTACTTTCTATAGCGGAAATATAAATAAACCTTCATTTGCTACTGTTCTAAAAATGTGTATTCAAATTAACTGGAACATATAATCGTATAACATATCTTTCAATTGCAAATTTCCGTGATAAAATTTAAATGGTTTTAGATAGAATGTTTCATTTTACCCTATTATTTGCTTGTTCAGATTCATTCGTTGTGATGTTTAGTTGCTCGAGTGTTATTTTACTTTATAACTATCGCTGGATAGCCGACCCAATTTCTGGTTTATGACTCCTAATTTTCAACTCCTAAGCCTTTTGAGCCCAATCCAGAAGACAAGTGAACTCCTGAATAAAGTATTGGGAGAAATTTATCTTCGTGGAGGACTTTTATGATGGAACTAACCAGCATTTGCGTTACATGGAGAGAAAATCTACGAAAACCTTTCACAGTTAACAGCGGTTAGTTGACGGCAAGGGGATTCTAGCCCATGATCCATCTACCATGAGAATATTTTACGTGAGAACTGTGCTCGGCGCGAGCCTGGTACAGGATTCGTATCAATCAGCCATCGCTGGGATTCGAACCAGGCTCACCTCTATCCCTTGAGAGTTGCAATTGCTAATTAAATAACTACAGTTTATATACAAATTTCTAAAATTGACGTATGAAAAAGAGCAAACCAATTTCTTGAAGGGAGGATATACTATGTGCGTCAAAAGATTTAAAAAAAATATCCCAATTTAAATTATAGTGTTCATCGGTGAATTATGTCCGTGTGCTCCTACTTTCTTAGAAACTTTAACTTTAAAATTACAAATCTGGGACATAAAAATTCTAGAAACAAATTAATTATTGAATGAGATCTAGAATGAGCCAAGAATCCTAACAAGGCCCTAAATAAACTTTCATTCACTGTTTTCACATCAGTATACTACGAGAAAGATAAAAGGGGAAGGGAAAAAAAAAGTAACATCTCGATCCAAGACATTGTCCTTTCTTCTTTTCGGAAAAGAAATTCATGGCTTACCACCAACATTCCCACTGGAATCTTTGAATCCGTTGCATTCGTCTGTGGCGATAGAAGGAAGAGGAGGGGTGGGGTTACCTAGATAATGAAATAAAGGGTCAAAGAAAGAAAGAAAAAAGGATCTGGCAATGCCATTAAGCACATGTCGCTGGATGGCCTTTTAATGCGGACGCCATTACTTCTTACTAACGACCGAATCTCCGGCGTTTGTCCCATCAACGACACTGGCTCAAGTCATTTTTCGACTTTCGGGAGTATTAGTGACTCTTTACACTCGATAATATGTTAGAACTTTCCAGAAACGAAGAATAAGGCATTTCGTTGTACAATTGCGGTTGCTGGTGTCTTCTGAAATCACCACTAGAATGTGAGTGGAAGAAAATTGTGTTTCTACGATACGTTGGTGAATGGAGCTTGCATTGTTGCATCTCAATTATTTTAAAATTCTTAAGGAATATTATTGAATTATTGAAGCTGGAAATTGATTGACTTTAGATCATGTTACTGAATTAATTTGTTTAAGAATTATAAATGTAAAATCTATGTCTAATTTTTCATTCGTTACAGGGAAACTACCAATTTTATAAAGAATTTATGGTATAATAAATTTCACATCTTTCCAGAAACGTCTAGACTTTTCAGAAAAGCAGAATATGGCATTCGTTGTACGATTGCAGTTGCTGGTGTCTTACAAGATCTGTACAAGTGGAAGAAAATCGTGTTTCTCCAAATGGAGCTTGCATCGTTGCTTTTCAATTATTTTAAAATTTTTAAGGAATATTTACGCATTGAAGTCGGATATTAATTGAATTTAGATCATCTTGCTAAATTTAATTGTTTAAGAATCCAAAATCTATTTGCAATTTTTCATTCGTTGCTGAAAAACTATCTAGGTTATAAAGAGTAAATAATAATCGTGGATTTAACATCTTAATTCTCAATAATGTGTCAAAACTTTCAAGAAGCAATAAATAGAACTTTCGTTTTGCAATTGCAGTTGCTGTTTTAGAAAATGAGTGAAAGGCCGTAGCGTTTTTCCCGATTGGTTGCTAAATTGGCATTGCATCTCAATTATTTCAATTTTTTTATTATTGACGTATAGAATCCAGACGTGGATTGAATTTAAAACATCTTACTAAATATATCAGTATATTCTTCATGCAACATCTATTTCTAATTTTCCGTTCGTTACAGTTAAACTATCAGTTTTGTAGAGTTCATCATAATAATATATTTGACACTCTTTATGCAGGATTTATGTATCAAAACTTTCCAGAAATGAAAAATAGAGTATACGTTCTGCAATTAAAATAGTTTTAGGGTTTAATGGATAAATATAAAAACAATGTATTGACTTTAGAACATCTTGTTAAATATACTTGTTTAAAGAATCATCATGTAAAGTCTCTTTCTAGTTTTCCGTACGCTGCATGAAAACTATCAAAGTTATTATCATAATTTAAGCATTCTTTACCATTCACAATATGCCAGATTTTTCCAGAAACGAATTATTCGTATATGTCGAAAAAAAAGTATATGTGTGTTTCTCTAGTACGGTGCTAGTTTGGAAGAACGTTGAGTTTTCTTTTCAATTATTTTAAATTTTTTATGGATAAATATGAACTTATTAAATGTAGAAGCTGATTGAAATAGTTATTAGTAATTTTAACAACAATGGAAATGAATTGAGTTGTGTAAAAAAAAAAATTGAAAAAGCACAATAAATTAGTTTCATTAAACAAAACACAAATTTTCTCTTAATTGCAATAAATAAAATTATTTTCTATATATATTTGATATATATTTTATTTATAATAGAATTAGTAAGAATCAGTTCACTTATTACACAATTAATTTTACGCAGTTTTAATTTTCAATTTATCTTGTAACGAAAATCCAAACAATTCGTGACAAGGGCAAATCCGTTGAAAACTAAACCTTAATAGACCGTGAACAATTTTCATTCTTTCGTCAACTTAATAAACCTATTTTCTCCACGCTTTTAACCACTACAGTAATGTGTTAAAAGTTCAACATTAACCAATTAAGAAGCAAGCTGGTGCTTTCTTAAGTTACAATTTCTATTAAAACTATTTTTCTTTATTCTACGCCGACTCTTTTGTAGGATGTCGCTAAGAAAATGTTCTTTCTTTTTATGTAATTTATTTTATCCTCTGGAGAAAAAGAAACCTGGTGATAAATTAAGCGATGATGTTCTCTTCCCGCAAAGGTGTGTTAAATAGCAGAACGAGTTCTGTCGTGTGGGTGAGAAACCTGATACATTTGCGCAACTCCCATATTTATTCACCGCAGTTTCTGAAATGAAGTGAATTGATTCAGGTATAAGCTCCAAAACCGTAGAAATCTTTAAAAAATCTTTCACGGTAACCTTAGAATGCCCCAAAGAAAATATGGAAATTGTAAAGGTGTGCTTTTGTTCCCGACAAAGGCGAAGTTGTCTTTAATTTAATGGCAAAATAAGGCGGTTTAAGTGAATAAAAAGATTATAATGAAGAAATCATAAATTGAAAAAAGAATGTGAAACAAAAAAATACTAAAGGGTGGAAGTAGTGAAAAAAAAAATGAAGGGAAAAAAATGGCGGAAGGCGCTATGCCATTAAATTGAGTGCAGACAATGGGGCGACTGGCTCAAAATTCGATTACTGAAAAGTTTCCTGCCTCATCAGATCGGCTAGACTTCATTACTGGCAGAAATTACCGCAGCTTCGGAACTTGTTGAATGATTCTATACTGCAGGAACTTTTTTTTTTCTGTGAAAAGACTCCAGTTAGATTTTATTTTCTTTCTCCAAGTCAATAAATAATGTTACGCTAGAGAGAATATCTCCACTTGAAACCTCTTGTCTAAGATTGGCATCAGCTTCGATAATCTGTTCAACAATTTGAACGATTCCAATATCACATTTAAACTAACATTTTCTGTAAACCTAGTTTGCAAGAAAATTACTCTTGGGCGCAAGTCATCTTTATATAATGTATGTTTATGAAATATGAAAAATATGTTAACTAAATTTAGTTGCAAAATTTTATATTCATGGTAACATAATACGAACTAATTGGAAGGCCATGGCACAGAAGATCAAGATGGCAATAACTTATTGGGACGGCCTTGGCCTGTCATAGGCTGTAGTGCCCCAGAAGAACATAATACTTAATATGCTTAAACATTTGTGGTTGCGAAACCCTTATTTCTTTCATAAAGACGTTACCATTTTTTCAATACAAAATATAAATGTTATTCTTTATTTCACATTTACCGTCAGATTCTTTTTAGTAAACCCTTACGAACCTGCCCTAGCCGTAAAATAACTAGGGCAATATTCATTTGTCTTCACTCAATAAGGGTAAAAAGGGCCGATATTTTTCCGATATGGGTCCTATATAGAATTGTTAGATCAACCTAATATTTTATATCCATTATTTAATCAATATCGGCACTATATAGAATGGTTATTGTCCAATATTAAAAGTCATTCTAGGAACAATATTAAACAAATCTAGACATTCCAATATTGGTCCTTCGGTGCTTGTTCTTATAGGACCTATAGTGAGTCAATTTTGACCCTAACTGTGGCCGGTAGAATTGTTTTGGCGCCTTTACATCTTAGAAAAATTTCAAACATTCCTATTCTGATATTTGATCGGCAATTTTGATCAGCTATATCAAAAATTTCCAAACAAAATAACGTAATTTCTAGTAAAGACTAGCAAAACGTCATTTGCTTGTAATCATACTTGGCGATTACAACTTTAATTATAAACAAGCATAATCATTGATTGCAATTGTAACTACAACTGAGTAGAACTGCGTTTACATGCAATGTACAGTGCGCAAAGTAAAAAACGGACCACTCTTAATAATTTTTGATCTAATGGTCGGATCTTCACGTTCTAGGCTTAAAAATTTTTTGAGATACTGCGAAATACGCAAAAAGTAAAATTAGCATTAAGAGATCCAAATTTTTTACTGCTCTTCTGGCCAAATTATTGGGGTCATATTTTCCAGATTGCGGCTACCTCCTATATTTTGGGAGTCAGAAATCCAAATCTGTGGGGGGAAAAGGTATTTTTAATCAAAGAAAGTACATTTTTGTGTCTGATTTTGTAACTTAAAATATCGTCTGCATTTATTAATTAACATATGAAGTCACCCCTTTGAACCTTTAAGATTGAGTCCTAGAACGTGAAGATTCGATCATTAGATCAAAAGTTATTGGGAATAGTCCGTTTTTTATCTTACGCACTATACATTTAGTATTATTGATATTTTAATTTTGATTGCAAGATACATGATTAAATTGTGTTAAAAATTATTTTGAGTTTTAATTACAAATAAGAATTATTACAGAATTCTATTTAGTCGGAAATTCGACTGTATGGATTTTGCCCGTATCTTAAATCAGCAAATTTAAATGTTACACAGAGTAACCATTCTTTATTACGCATAAATAAATCTTTGCACTGTTTTTAGTTCAAATTTAGGAAAGAAAGAAAATAAGCTTTTTTTTTTTCAACACGTGGGAACTAAAAAAATAAATAATTCTCATCAAAGCTGTTAGAGAAAAAAAAAATTAGAAATCTTATTATTTCATTTTTTAAAGATGGTTTAAATCGTACTAATGTTGCCACTACATCATTCGAACCTTTTTAAGTAATATTATAAAGCACGGTCTGTAAAAAATTACAGCTATTTTAGAAACCATACTTTTCAATTTTTCTTTGGCAAAAGCAAAGTTACTCTTCTTATATCTTCCATCCAGCAGTGATAATCACGCATAATGTTCTATTCTTTTTGTCATATTTGAACTTGGACACCTGCCAGTTTCCAATTTAACTCTTAAGTATGCCTCTTAAGTTAATTTGTTCTATATAAGTGTCAACGAATTTTTTTCCCTTCAAATTTTGTGCAATTACTGGGCGTGTGTATGTTTCTCAGTCTGTGAGAAGTTTTACGGTATTTACAAGATGAAGACACATGAAACTGCTGTTTTATGAGTCAGAAAATTAATAGCTGAGAATCAATCATAGATAAGCTAGATCATGTTAGCAATGGCTGCTTTTAATTGTAATTTATAAAGAATAAATAAATCAGTGAACTTTGATACTTTTAAAGAAATGTCAGTGGCAACTTTACAAATTTGTTTTGTAGCTTTTTCTTCGAAGTTTGTTCTTCTATAATAATTTAGATTTCTTCTAAATTTATGGAAATTTATAATTTGGTAATGTAAACAAACTTTATGGAGAATTTTATATAAACTAGAAGAATCTTTTTCTGCTCGCTTAGTTCCCTAATCTCAGTGATTGCTTTTCATTCATCATTGTTTTCTTTTAAATCAATTTTTTTTCCAAAAGTTCAAGAAGTTAATAAAATTTTTAATTATAATAATTTTTTGTAAACACAATTTGTTATTATGTTAATCGTAACAAAATGATTTGTTATTAACCGAATTTGAAAAAGAAAATACCTCATTTTAGAAATATAAAAAATTATATCTATATATTCTTAAACTTCGAAGTACAGGATGTGTGAGACAATAACAACACATAAAAGAGAAGTAATTTTAATCGCTATCGATATAATATATCGATAACTATGTGTCATCAATGTCAATTTAAATATAAAACGTTTTTTTAACATTTTTAAAATTTTTAATGTAAGTTTTACGATGGCAGCAATTATCTCAACCGGTCTCACTTTGTTACTTTCACCATCAACTAAGTTCATATAAAGTGAAATTTGAAAGAAAGATAAGTAAAAAATTTTTTGCAATAATGTATATAATAAATAGTCGTTATTTTAAGTACAACATCCTAAAACAATTTGTGAAAAAGCAATTAGCACTATAAGTTTAACAGTTACTAATTCTCGTATTAATTTACGTTATTTTTATTTCATCGTACTCTCTGTACATTTTTCAACGCACTTTAGCAATTTGAAATTCCTAAATCTTAGTTTTCGCTCAGCAAAACAAAATATAACGTTAAGTTGAACACCCAATAAAACGGCGGCTGCAGCTTCTCTTACGATTTTTTTTAATGTAGAAAAAAAAAAACTAAAATAAATTCACGAACATTAGACACTGATATATCATAAATACCTACGCACTATTTTTTTTTTCCTGGTTAATAAAAAAATTACTAGCCATTATTCGAATCAAATTTTAAAAAATATTAGTAAATACGCCTTCTCTTTGTCAACTTTTCTTTTTCTTCTATGTTATTTTTTTTTTATTATTATTATTATTGCTAATCACGAAAAACAAGTGCCATTCAAAACCAAATCTCACTTAATAAATTTTGATATTTCTATATTTTTTATTATTTAAAAGAATGTTTATAGTACCACATGAAATTGTATAGCATAATTTTGGTCGATATTGTCATCCATAACTTGGGAATTCGTAATATTTCATTATAAAACTAAAAGATTCCGTGTTGAATCCCCGTGTTTGCTTAATTGTCTGTGAGAGTAAAAAAAAATATATGTTTGAGCCAATACACTACTGGCTACTTGATCTTTCACAAAAAGAACCATTTCTCAAAAGATTTCTGATTCTAAATTTAAGAGCAATATATTTCTTGAGAGTTTTCGTTCCAGAAAGCTGAAAGATACTAAGTAAAAATTAAGAAATCGGGGGGGGGGGAGTAACTTCAACCAAATCTGCAGATAATTTTCTGTTTTTTACACAAATATATTATTTTTATCATAGTATTTATTTCCGGGTTTCTAATTATATCTTGCAATATTTCACTGAATAAACCTTCCTATCAAATCCAATATTTATTATTCGCTGAAAAATTGTTTAAACATTGAACCTGAACATTGACACATCGAACCATAATACGGTGTGAATGGAATCTGGTTTCTGTTAAAGTTAAACAACAATATCTTGTAATCGAGTTTAAATGTTACAATAATTCGATTCAACTTAGTACTCATATTAAGATTGGAGGGAATTGGTACAATATTATGGTACAATACGCTCCAAAGTTCTAATGATATCCTATATTAAATTCTGCAAAATGACACGCAAATTAATTAACAAAATAAAATGAATGATTCTTAAAGTATATGTTAACATATCCAACATTGTCTTACATTATTCTATTTACATTAAGAGTCTTTAACACGTGGTGGATCGCGGGCCATTAACAGCGTTCCTGTGCTATTTCAGAAGCATATCATATTATATCATTCCGTTCAAAATATCTTGATAAGAAAGTGAAAGAGCCATAGAATGACAGTTATTTCAGGTAATAATTAGTAGTTCCAAGTTCGTAGCCGTAATTAATTGGTAACGAATCAGTGTGATTAGAGTTTTATTATGAACGAAATAATGAAACACATAACAGGCTAATTTGGTCAAAGAACACAAAATTGAAACCGACCTTTGACAAGATTAAAATTTGAAGGTTAGTTTAAATACTACTACAACTATTTCACATGATATTGACGATTGAATTAAGTAAAAATAATGCCAAACTTCAAATTTAGTCAGAAATGATAAATCCTTTTGCAGTGTAATGTAATTTTTTTTTCTTGCACTGTAGAATGTTTGGCCTCTCAATATAATTAACCTTTTTCAAGCAAGAACAAAAATGTATAAAATAAATTGATTCCACACTAATTTTATTCCAAAAAAATAGCATATAAAAAATCATAAAATTTGGTGGGCTATATTGCACACTGGGAAAAACAATTCTTGTAAGATTACTGTTTTCTATGGAAAAGACATTTCTTATAAAATAAACCATAATTCTTGTAATAAAAGCGAAATATACAAATCATATATGTTAAACCATTCATTTGAAAAATTTTTCGTTCATATGGTAACTGTTCATCAAAAATTCTGGTTTTCAGAATTATAGTTCTTATTACCACACATTAATTTTTAAAAAAATACAACACTAAGAAGTAAATTTAACCGAATAAATGGTTTTTGTGCCATGCTTTAAAGTATAATAAATTTTTCAAATTTGGCCACATTTACAAAATTTTATTACTTATTATAAAACCATATTTTATTGTTAATTTTTCAACAATTATTTCGCAAGTGCTTCGATAAAAATTATCGAGCTTTTTGATGTCCCCATTGAGCCTGAAACTAGGTAAATTTTACCATATTCTGAAAGTTCGGACCATACTTTTTTCTAAATGTGACCGGTGTGAATCATGGGATTTCCCGAATTTATTACAATCGCGGATTCCATATCTACATATTCTGAAGTATATATACTTAAAATAGTAGTAAAAACCCTTCTGCGACACAACACGTACTTGCAGTTACTTGAAAACATGTACTAACAAATGTCTCAATGACTTCTTTCATTTTCATCCAATTCTCTTATCCCTTTCCGGCGCAGCTTTACCAGTTTGTTAACACTTAATCCAAAAAGGTTACAAACCACAAGAAATGTAAAACTATTTGCTTCTAATAGTTCACCTATTTTTAGCAACCACCATTCTTTAGGCAATAAAGAGATAAATATGAATATAAAAGAAATATTTTCATGAAAAATGCCGAAAAGATTATAAACTAATTAACCAAAACTCATAACGAAAAAAACTTTGGTGCACTAGAAATATTGTAATATTTCCAAGTAAATAGAAAAAGTTATCAATCAAGACAGGGTGCATATTCCTGTTTTGTGTGTAATTAATATAGTACAATATATGGTTTGTAATACATTAATCCCTGCGTATATTAATTTGCAGAAAAAATTAACTACCACTTAAAGATTAATAACTTAAAAGAAAAATATCCCTATCTACAAAATTTACAGGAATCTAGGAGATTCAATTCTTACAACAAACAAAATTTTAGTAATAAAATCTAAAATCAACTAATCGCTTTACAGCACAAGTAAAAAATACTATATAAATAAATTAGAATGTAATTAACGTAAATGAAAGTAAATTTCCTGTGTAAAAGCAAATTAATAGTTTTAACTTTCATTCAAATCATCGGTAATTAGTATGTTGAATTAATGATTGTTCTAATTTAAAAGAACCCTTGCTGTGCAAGATATTCATAACCTACTATAAATCAACTACTATTCCTTCGATCTACATGCATTAGTCACCGAAAGAATATAAATATTCAAACGCCAGATATCTTTAAGTTTACGAGGAAAGCACAGAAAAATAACAAGTTCACATCATGTTTATAGTTTATATCTCTCCCGGCGCTTAATTGGACGAGTCATTAAAAACGACATCCCAATAAATATAAAGATCCTCCTCTCTCATTAAAACCCAACCTTTAAGTACAAAACTCTACCTTCATTAATCCTGCGATAACTGACTCATATATCAGCGAGTGGCAAAATAAATCCCTTTATTAAGCCTAACCAAGCGCCATTTTATTTATGACAATGTCCGTCGAATAATGGAAGATAGCTGAAAGGTTGTAAAAAAAAAAAAAAAAAATGGAAGAAATTCTTAAGGCATGTCTCACAAAGTGGTTGTAGAGCATCTGTATGTAAATAACATCGGACATAAAAATAAAGTAGCAGTTAATTTTCGACTTTAGAAGACGAAGGGATAAAAAACAATGATTCACACTGCTAGGTTATCATGTTTCTTGGCAGAAAGTGTCTTGTAGTTCTTCGAACGGATCGTTTTCGTTCAAATACTGCCTGTGCTACTACTACTCCTACGTTGATGGGCTGTTGGTTTCTTTATGAGCCCATGAAACAACGAATTGCGGTGTTTTATTTGAGAAAGATGGTAGGTTTTTATCACGAAGAGTAAATTAAGGTGTAACTGAAAAATTTATTTTCAAATGGAAATTTTTTTATCTTAATCTGTAAATCTTACTGACTAATACCATTGGTGGTGTTTGATGTATATATTAAAGAAATAAGTTATATTTTTCCGAATAGATCTAAGAATCTCTTAACCCTTTATAGGACCTTTTTTTTTCCAAGTAATTTTTAATACTAAGATATTTTTAGAATTAGATAGACTTATAAAAAGAAATTCATTTTCTCTATTATCTAAAGATAATTTGAATTATAAGAATTTTTTTTCTTTTTTTTGGTAAGAAGGTATGTAATATTTTTAAAATTTACTTATTGTAAATAATTGGCCCTTAACTTGAGCTTCCGTGTATATAAATAACCATGCCTTATAACCAGCATTGAGCAGCTGACCCAATTCTGAGTTTAAGACTATCAATATTCAACTCCGTAGCTGAACACAACCCAGAAGACAAGGAAACTCTTGGATCGAGCATTGGGAGAAACTAGTCTTCGTGGACGACTTTTTAATGCAACTAACTCCCCTTTGCGTTACGTGGAGAGGAAGGCCATGAAAACCTCCCATGTTTAGTCTGATGGCAAGCCCATAATTTATCTACCACTGAGAATATTGTACGCCAGTACTGTGGTTGGTGCAAGCGGGGTGCAGAATTCGTATCGACCAGCCAACGCAGGGATTCGTTCCTGGGTCGTACATTTTAAGACGAGCGCTTTCATCATCTGAGCCACCAGAGCTCAAATAACCATGTTTCTCATATCTGTGCTCTATGTTAAAATGATCAAACGAGCGAAGGAAAAAAAATACACACAAAAGAAAATAGCTCCCCAGTGTTAGCCTTTCTTATTGACCCGGAGAAAACCCACAATTATATAAACAAAATCCTTTTTCTTTTCTTTTTTTTTTTTGTATTTTCTAAAGTCACCAGCAGATGGCCCCACAGTTTATAGGTGCTAAATAGCTTCCCATGGACATTTGAAAATTAATTAAGTTCTTGGAAAGTATGTTACACACAAAGTTGAATGAAAAGATCAGTGCTTACAATGCATTCACCCTTGATTGAGAAATATTCAATGTTATTCTATTCAGCTAATTTAATTGGATTATCAATTATACTTTTCTTTTACAAAAGAAAGATTACTTCAAATGTATCAAACACGAATTTACTTTTTGACTGCGAATATATACGAGCCAACAGTAATACATAGTGCTTTAAAAATTATAAAAAGTATTTAATTATTTATAGGAGTATAATAAGTATTTAGGATGTAAATTAATAAATTTTAGAATAATTCATCAGAAACAGGACTATCAATCAATGAAACAAATAACTTATTTCATTAGCTTTTAAGAAATGTATTGTTTGAAAACAAAAGTTTCTGAAAATTGAGTCATAAATCCAGAAAAGTAGTTATTAAAATACAATTAAAATTTACGAAACTAATTAAAGATCAAAAGGTCAATTTCTGCTTAGCTAATTATAAATGTATTTAAATCCATTAAATGCAAAGTCAATTATTTGGGGAATGCCTTTTTTTTCTGAAAGGATAATTCAAAGATTTAATTCTCAGAATTTATTTCAGAAGAAACATAAAATTCTTATCCACCGTAATATATTAATTGTATAAGTAACTTTATTTCCTTCTGGGAACACAAGAAAAAACCCGATTTCTTTTAATAAAAAAAAGACGCCTGTATTAGAAAATACTTCTTTTATGCGCAAGCACATTTTCCTTTTTTATAAAAAAAGGTACTTTTAACAAAAAGGTGCTTTTTCGTCCTGTTGGCTTGGAATGGGTCCCATTAGAGACTAAAATTAACACATTTAAAACATTTTTAATATTTAATTTTTCAATTTCATAATTAAAATTATTACGAACTTCAAATAAAATTCCACTACAAAATTATCAAATAAAAGTCTTATGAAATAAACCTATGAAATAACTTATGAAACAAACCTTTGCTTTATGAATTTAACCTATTTTCAAACAAAAGCGCGTAAACGCACCAATTTGAAAAAATATTTTTTTATTTTTTATTAACGCTATAAATGTGAATGGCCTATGGTGACAACGACATAATTTTGAACTATATAGGCAATTCAAGAAAGCTGATATCAATAAACACATCAAAATAAAAGAGCAATAATGGGAGAAGGTTCCAGAAGGAAGGCTCTGGCCCACCAATATGCCAATAGAAGAAGTGACGTATATTTTTCACTAATTTCATTTTTCTGCTAGGGTTTCTGAAGAGATCTATAAAATATTAAAGATTCTACTGGAGTAAACATTTTCTGTTGAGAAATTTTTAAACTACTCCAATTTCTTCACTTGAGGCGGTGGTTATTGACAAATTCAACTTTTTTAAAATAAACTATTGAGATTAATCATGTGTTTTTATGGTGGATTAAAGTTTCAGGCTCGGGAAATAGAATAAAAATGAAACAAATTTTATTAAAAAAATAAAATAGAGTTCAACTAAATGGTTTGTCCAATGATTTGGCAAATGGTGCATACACGTACAATTCTATTGCTTTAAAAAAAAAAAGTACTTTTCATTGCACGAAACTTTTTTTGTGTCTTAGTAATGTGAATGTAATGTAAGCATATTTCAATGAAATAATACCACATTTTATAAACTTTCTATTCTTGGTCCGAAATGAGTTAGTTACGAAGGTTTATAGGAAAACACTACAGCGATATAACTTATTTTAAAATTTCTGACAATAAACAACATATTATTACACTTATTTTCAACAAAACACTCTGTTTTATGAAATTATTTATTTTCAGTTACATACCACTAAAAACGCATTTTGATTTTCCAGTCCAAAAAAAAAAAAAAATTTTTTTCTTCCATTCATCGCTTTATTTGACTGACAAGCCCTCCCCCCTTGTCTAGTCCCCCCTTTTCTATTGGAAAGCAAAAATGAGAAACAGAAAAATTTTCGTGCCCCTGCCTTTTAAAAGTAGATTAGTTTTAAAGGCCCGTGAAAGGGCTTTTCTTATTTGAAAGACATGCCACGTCGCGAAAAATTACTGAAATACGAGAATGGTGGACATTTTCCGATTCCCTCCGAGAATTGCAGTGATTGACGCTCCCAAATGCCGACGATTGAGAAGCGTCAGTTTTAATTTTCTTTCGAACGTCTGATCCTCTCCCCTTCGAACTCCCCTGACTGTTCTTTCACACGAGCACACACACTCATTAGTCGGGCAAAGAAATCACCATTGGAATATGTAACCCAAACGACTTTGACTTGTGCTTTTAAAATATTGAGAAGAATAAGAATTGCTCCTAGATAAATTAGAATTTTTTTTTTTTTTTTCGAAAGCGAGAGGTGGCGTTTTGCCTTTCAGTATCTTAATTTATGAACGAACTTAGTTACTTAATTTATTACGTCGAATTAGAAAGGAATCGAAATGAAGAGAAGTGGGTTTTTATCTTCTCACATCTCGAGTGGAGGGATTGCATTTATTGCTTAAAAGTTGCTTTTATAAAACTCTTACAACCCACAGCCTTCTTTTCTCCAATGTTTGAATTAAAAATCCAAGTAAATATTGAATTATTATCAAAATTAATTTGCAGGAAAAGAGCTGCCTTGTGTATTAACTAATAAGAGATCTCCAGTTTTGGATTAATGCCTCAGCCTTGGTTATTTTATTTTGCTTCAGCGCATGAAAAGTATTAGTAATAATGTCAAAGTGTAATTTTATTTTATAATCAGAGTTGAAAAGCTGACCCATTTTTGGGCTTATGACTATCAATGTTCGAATCCATTGGTCTGTAATTTTAAAAACAACTCCGTCCTGGGTCAGACTGGCCTTCGTGGGGGACATCTTGAAAGAAAACCACAAAACCTTCAACAGTTAGCCCGACGGCAAGGTGTTTAATAAGAGTTTAGTTAAGAAATTTAATTGAATCCTTTAGCAATGCCTGTTTTTTACAAATAAATTAAATGCTTGCTTTTACAAATTACAAATCAGCATCTGCTATTCTTACCAACATAAAAGCAATTCTAAATAAATAGATTTTTCAATGCTTAAATAAGGCTGTCATAAATATTCAGATTAAGATCTAAAACACTTGCTACCCCGGTATGTTTGTCATTGAGCTTTATTAAAGGTCTTTTAATTGCAGAAAACTTATTAATCTCTGGTACCATTTTTATTCGAAATGATTTTCTTCTTTAGGGGATTTGGAAGTTTTGTTATAAAAAATTAAAACGAGCACCATCCTCAAATCGCGAAGTTATAGGAGTGGACCTTAAATTCAAAACTAAAACCAAGATATCATATGTTTTTAAAGCAGCAGAAATTAATTACGTGAGGGACTCGTTGGCCTAAAACTTAAGTCCGAGGTTAGCATTCCTAGATATCATTGTTGTTTTAATCGCCTTAATCGACTTTTGTATATTACATAAGAAATATAACAGATTTTTTTTCTACATTATAAAAGTGACTCGTATGATTTTCTTTTTTGCATAACAGTTTTTGAAGGTTCGCAGCTTTTTCTACTTAGTTAAAGTTTTTTTTTTTTGGGGGGGGGGATATTACAAGTTTTTTCAAAGTATTTGATAAATATATATATATACATACAACTAATAATTCAACGCCACTGAAATTCACAATTATTAAATCAAACACAATTTGGATCATAAAAGTTTTACATGCTCTTAACGAATGGCTTTAGCAAATTTAATAAGCTTATATGGGCGAATCTCAGGAATCGTTAACCTATATGTCTTCAAACTTTTCTTATAAATATATAACATAATAAGCGAAAATTAATTCTAATAAAATTACAGGAATAACTATGCATTACTAGACACGGGCTGGCTCTAATGCAATTTTCTGGGGCCCTGAACCTGCGCTGGGAATGTCTCCCTCCTCATTAAGGGCAACCATATTCAAGCTCTACGGCAAGTTTGCCCATGAGCAATGGCGCGCTGCTGACGGTTAGAGACAAGCTAAGGAGCTGAATCGAGACTATCCTAGCATACGTCAAAATGAGCTCTTAAAGCTTAATAGAAATAGTTTAAGGAAGATCATTGGTCTTCTTACTGGTCACTGTATCCTCAGGAGACACCTACACATTATGGGAATTGAATCCAATCCTATTTGTCGGGGATGTCATCTAGAAGAAGAAACATCACGAAACATACTTTGTGATTGTGAGGTCTATTCTGCTCAAAGATTTGAGCACTTAGGGCAGCATTGCGTCAATGCCTGGGAACTGCAAGATGTTCCTGTAAGGTGTCTGCTGAATTTTATTACAGCTATAGGGCTTTCTTTCTAATCTTGACTAGGGTTTGGGTACAATAGACCTCTGGTCGATGTGCCCTGCTCGTCAGAGCTGCCCAACCTCTAAGTCTAAGTCTATGCATTACTAACTTTAAGATACGTACAGTTTTGATCGCGTGTAACTTGCTTTTGGCTTTCGTTTTTTATCTCAATCCTACATTTGACAACTTTTCATGAGTGTCACTTAGAGTGTTTAACATACTTTTTATTTTATTTTCAATATGTATTCTGTTTAAAAAAAAACTTAAAATCACTAAAAACATAATTTAGTAGCTCGGCTGTACTATCATATTTTCGTGAATATTGACGTTTGCAAACACTTAAAGTTGGTCGCCAAATTTTAGCACGTCAAACCGTAACCATCGAAAATTGGAAAAAAAAAGGTATACAATCCAATTCTACGAGTTACAAGTTAAACTAATGATACAAGTTTGTTCTACTTTGATTAAGCTTTTGGAATATCACTAACATAAAACTCGCAGAATTGGATTGTATACCTTTTTTTTTTCAATTTTCGATGGTTGCGGTTTGACGTTTATAAGAAGAGTTTGAAGACATATGAGCAATTCTACAAATAAACGCCATATGCCATAATTCGCCATTATGCCATACGCCATAATTCGCACATATGCACTGAAGTGTGTGCAGCAGAATTATTATCATCTAAAGAAAAATTAGAATTATCAGCCTTATTTTTTATCCACAAATTTTGTAGACAAAGGTATCTTAAACTTTTCAGTTACAATAACGTGTAAAAAAATTTTATTGAACTCTCTAGCAGGTTCCTGAATAAAAAATTTCTTTGGGAGTACAAATGTAATTTGAAATAAATATACAAATGCCTGTTAATGACTTATTTCGATATAATTCAAAATCCAAAATAACGGAATTTTATGCTTTTAAATGCCCTTCATCGCGACAGGGAAAAAAAGCATTTCAGAAATTTAACTTACCAAAAGAAATTTAACAACACATGGTAATTATTAAAGCAGTGTTTAAAAAGAAGAAAGAAAATTTTTTATTGTTATTAACATTGATTTCGCATCTGTTTGGTATAAAATTTAAACCTAATCCTTTTGCTTGGTTACCATTAAACCTCATATAAAAAAAAATTTAATTCCTATTTAATTTGTTTCATTAAAGATTTTGTTTTCTATTTTTTCATTAAATGATTATTTAGTAAGAATACGATAAGTTGTTTCCCAATGATGTTTTATATCACATTGCTTCCTCCTCGAACATTTGTTTTGGCGAAATGTTTTTACCTGAATATCTTCAAGCTTTAGATAAAATTTGATGCAACAACATCGTTAAACTTTTTCCGTAATTTTGTCTGAAAATAAAATTCGACGACCCTTATTTATCCTCTTTAAATGTGTGGCGTTGACTAAGTTATGCTATCGTGAAGAAAAATTGAAACTTTCTTCTGTGACATATCAAAAAATTAGTGAAATTGATATTTAAACTTAGGGGGTACATGAATGTCTACATATGCATAAACAGGGTGAGTGAAAAATATCCTTCAGCCTTAATACTTTATACGTAATAATATATGAAGCAGTAAAAGCATCTAAGTTTCGTTGTTTGTAAAATACAACCTCAGCGCATAAAATTTTCGCATTCTCCTCGAGGTGCCTCAGGTTTGAATACCAGGGTTGACTGGTAGATACGAATTCTGCTCCCGGCTCGCACCAAGCACAGTGCAGATGTGAAATATCCTCAGTGGTAAACAGACCATAGGTTAGAAACTCCTTGCCATCGGTCAAACCGATTGGAGGTTTTCATGGTTTTTCTCCCCATGCAACACAACTGCGGATTAGTTCCATCAAAGTTTCCTCTACGAAGGCTAGTTTTCTCCAAATGCTTGATCCATGAGCTCCCTTCTCTTGTTCAAAATTGCGATGCTACGGAGCTGAACACTGAAAATCGCAAGCTTAGAATTGGGTCGGCTGTTCGACACATGTTATAAAAAATTTTAAAAAAATTTTCTGAAGAAATATTTAAAAAATTCAACTGATTCTTGTGTCTTGCTTTTACTAAACAGTGACTAAAGTCGTAGATTCATACCTCAAATAGCTGAATAATGCCATTAAGCATAGGTTTTAAAAGGAAAAAGAAGAAGAAAAAATTAACTTTACTGAAAAAAATATATCCTTGCCAGATCTCTTGTTATCGGTATAATTGAGAGCTGAAATTTGAAAGATAATTTTCACTATGCGAGTGTCGAAAGTTCATCTAAAAATATAAGTTTTAAAACAAATGACATCAGGTGCTGCTCGTTTTTGAAAGCAAAAACTACCACTCGGTAGCTATTCTACTTAGAAAGGACACTGAGATGTACACTTACACTGACATGTCCACTTACTGGATTGTAAGTCTGGAATCTGAGGCTCTAACATCAGCATTTTACCCCCATTTTAGTGAAATTAAAGGCATGCACAAATATCTTCGGATATGAAAATATACGGTTGTTTTTAACATAAATAAAAATCAAGTTTACCCAAGCCAACGAAGATTATTTTATTTCACTACGTAAGAAGAGTGTTGAAAATGTTTCAGATAAAATGCGTTTTAAAACAAAATGTCATTGAATCTATCGATGAATCTGGATAAAAATAAAACCAACAATGAAGTATTCAGCAATGACTATAGCTTTTGAGTAGTCAGGTACTAAATACCATTTAATGAGTAGCATACTAAGCTTTAGTTACCTTCCTCAACAAATTTTAATACTCATTTATCGACGTCGGAAGAATGAATTTTTTAAGTGAAAAGTGACCAAAAATCTAGCCTGGGTCGGTAAGTTTTGACCACAACATCATTACGGTTTGTTATAACCTAGGCCAGCAACCACGACCTATAATTGTATCACAACAAAGCCGTCAATCATATTTCCAACAATCTTCTGTTCTAAATTTTTAGGAAGCAAGAAAAGCTATTACACTCTAAAATAAAGATGTGTCGGTTGCTGGGTTGCAAAGCTAAAATTGTAACGAGCAAAACGTGTCCGCTTCTTGCAACTACAGGGACAGAATCAGGGCTGTCACTTTGAATGCCGGTTAGAGTAATGACACTCTTTTCAGCTTATGTAATTTCCTTTCGTTTTAACACGCCTAACAAACGTCAACAATACAAATTACACCAATCCGACAATTCCGGAAGATCTCCATAAATTCAGTCAATGTCAAAAAAGAACTTCAGAAGTTCCTTAACCTCTTATTAAAAGAGGGGGTGTTGGACTAACGTATCAAGCAGGACGGACAAATAGAACGACAAACCAATATTTCTCTTAGAAGTCGTTTATTATTTTATTTTTTTTTTTAAAAATCCAATTAATGTTCTTAAGGGTAGTTGGAACTCAAATAAAAAAATGTCTTTTCCCCCTCCATACTACTCAACCGATGCCAACCACACCCACAACCGTGGTCATGAATGAAAGTCGGGTTATCCAGCGTGAAAACGAACCGATAAAGATGCCAGATCTCTTTCTGAAGATGAATGGGATGAAGAAGAGATTCTTGAAGGGGTGGTGCTGGAGAGAGAAAAGATTTTTCTCCCACGCGACGAAGGGGTAATTAAAAGGATAGGGTTTGGCGTTGAGTGTATGTCCTTTGATTTTTGTTGGATCGAAAAATCCTTTCTTCATTCCTTCTCCTTCCTGTTTTGTCATCCTGATTTTTTTTATTTTTTTTCAATGACTAAACCTCTGACGTGAGGTTACTCATACGACAATAATTAAATATTGAATGATAAAAAAACTACATTTTTGTAGATTCTCGACTTTGGTTTTTTTGAAGCTATTGTTATTATTCAAATATAGTTTTTAATAACACTTTTATAGCTTGATAAGTCTTGTTATGGTAATGTAGTGGATAAGGTGTTATGGTTTGGTAATGTAGTTTGGTAAATCTGTTTTCAATTCGGAAAATTGACAACATTTCTGCATCGATATTTTTAGGTGACGAACTGACTAACTTGAATAGCTTATGAGCTACTAAAAATATCGCAATAAAAACGATTTAAAAACGAAGGAAAGGAAAAAAATAGACTTACGAGTTTGTAAATAATTAACCTTTTCTGTAAATAAAATATGAGAGGATAGATAATCCAAATAATATGTTGATAAATATATAATCAATTAATTTTCATATAGTGTGTGAATAAATAATCAGATCCATCAGCACATTCATACTTTTATCATAACTCAGAGTTAGTTTCGTTCATATAACTACAGTTCGTTCATATAACTAGTTGTAAGTTTCTTTAACACATAATCTTTTCGTCTTAGTACGAGTATTTAGATAGTCAAAATGTCTCAAGTTTCGTACAAAATAAGTATTGAAGATTTTACGCTTGTAAACAACGCCATAAATTGAAATGCAATCATGCATGCAATTTTGAGAATTGTGATTTCGCTAAGCGAATCAGATTTTGCGCATTAAAAGTTTAAAAAAACAAACTCAAGATTTGGAACAAAAACGAAGTTTTAGGGTAGTGTCAAAGAAATACTGCGAGTACGACGCAACTTTTTGAACTACTTTGGTATTCTTAAATATATTACATCATAGGCAAAAAATAAATGATCAATCCTTGTCTTAAATGACCACGTAAGAGGCGATGTTTTTTTGTTGTTTTTTTTTAACAAATTCACTATTAAATTTGGAAATAATGCAATACTAACCTAAAAAATATTGTTATTTTTTCTTTCTTTTGATAATTTAATCTTATATGTTTTTTATAGCTTACTTTTTTAATGTTAACCATGCATAATGCACAGAAGCAATAACAGCAGACTAAAAAAACATTAATAACAGATTGATGCTTTCATTGGAATCTAGAACGTAAATTAAATTTCTTGAATGGCAATTTTTTTTACTCATGTAATTTCGCTAAAGCCTATTAACTGTTATATTTCAAACTAAAGCTAATTAATAAGTTATTTTTAAGAGTGTACCTTTTCTGCATAGAACATGGATAAAACTATTGAATAATAAGGTACACAATTTTTACTTTTAAAATTGATATAATTTTAAACGAAAAAATATAAAATCGGAAAATAATCAGTCAAATAGTATATGAGTTATAAAATTTCGGAAAAGCTATATTTTCTCTATTTTTATTTCTCAATAACTGTTGGACAGATTGTGTTCAAGTTAAGTGAACAGATGGTTCCATTTTGCCATTTTAAATTACCTAGCTTAAAATTATGTAACTAGTTTATAATTTATGTAATAATAAAGATAATACGAAAATAACAATTTATATAACTTACAATTTAATTTTTTTTCAACCATCGTTATTAGCTAGCATTAATAGTTTGTCATATTTAATGTCAACCCAAGAACCATAAAATTGGCACTTAGTTTGTGAAATCCGTTCATTAATTTAGAAGTTATTCAGAGTGATATTTTTTCTCATTACTTCTTATTAAACGTCTAAAACCACTGAAAACTACTTCTTCAAAAGTGCTGTCCCCAACATTTTTCATTTTTGGTCTCACAATAAAAAAAATCTTCTTTTCAATTCACTTGACAAAAGTGTAGTTCTTGAAATTTAATTTTATTTTATTTTATTACTTTAACTTTTCAGACTACACATTTTTAAATTAATAAATACGATATTTCATAGGAATCAGGTCATCAGAAACTAAATCAGAAACAAGATTGCCATCGAAACTATCACTATTCAATCATTTTAAACTGCAAGAAGTAACTAACTACAAATCTTGATTGAATTTCATCTTTTAACTTTGTGATAAATTGTTCACTTTCATTTATTTCGATTGTAATGACTGAAAATTGAAAGAATCCATTTGTCATAGACGGATATAACTGAAGCGAGCTCTGAAAATTCGATTCTGCAACTACAACGAGAAAATTGAATTGTCTTCCATTAGTGAGCCTTTAAGTGGATTGTTCTGAAGCGCTTAGCTTTTCCATCGCTTTTAAATTAGAAACTGAACGGCTTTTTTGAACTCGAAAACTATAACATCCATCGTGTTTTGTTACTTTTAAAGTATTTTTACGAACAGGTACTGAAGTATTGATTTATCCTGGAAAATTTCTCTTGTTCAAATTATGTAGAATCGCTTAACTTTTCTCGTTTATCTTCAGAGAGCTTTTCAAAGTAATCTAGATGATAATGAAGCCGAAAAAAATGGGAAGAAATATCAACGAGCATTGTTTAACGAAATATAATAATCTAAAATAGTAATACTAGTTTAATTGGGCATAAAAAATGAATTCAAATATACAATTAAGGTGAAATATTCTTAAACTTTAAATATTTAGTATTGTAAAAAAAAAAAAAAAATTATTTTAGGAATGGAGCAGAGAGCATTAATTATACTTTCTTAGAGACAAAAAAAAAACTTTTCTATATATATTTTTGTTCTTTAGAAAAGATTCTTATTGTTAAATAAAAAATAAAAGTTCTAAGTAAATGTTTCTCAACAAAAAATAGTCGTTAACACATTTTGTGTGACTTTTCTAAGTAAAATCATACAGAAGCAAATTAATAGTTTTAATAGAAGAGAAATATTTTTATAACATAAATATATTTTAAAATTTTAAATGAATTAAAAACTTTAGAGCCTATATTTCGTCAAATTTACATCCATTGCATTTTAGTGTTCAATATAAAATGATAACAAGCTTATGTTCTGAAAAAAGGCTCGATTTTTCAGTTGTATCTGTTATAAAAAATATCTGTTCTTAAATTGGGTTGAGTGACAATTAAAAAAAGGAAATAAACGTGATATAACATTTTTAAAAAAAGCAATTATTTTATATCAAATATATTTTGTAATTTTAGATAACACAAAAAAATTCAGAGCTTTTCATTTGCCTATTTTTTTCATCAAAATTATGTCTACTACATTTTAACATGCAATGTAACATAACAGTTAGGGAAAGAAAACTTTATGTTTTCAGTTTTTTCTTTTACGAATGTATCCGTACGTAAAATGAGGCTGTAGTCAGTTTTCGTTCTTAATATCATCATCAAATTCAAAACTTACTGCAACTAGTCACGCTTTTTACCATTAAAACAACGGTACTCTCGTGATAGACAAAAAGCAGCTTTAATAGAAGGGACTGGAATCATTTTAATTGTATTTATTCACTCATACCAGAGCAATAACTTTCAACTCACAGTAATGAATAAAAGCGACCTCACGCAAATTCGTCAACTTTATTCACCTGCCCACAAACAAATCCCTCTCCAAAACTGTAAATATTATTCTTAGGGGAAACTCTGAAGTAGTCTAGTCCGAAGTTTGCACAGACAAGCACAACTTCAACTTCATCCAAGTTGTTTAGAAAGGGAAATACTTGTGTGTTTATACTGTCGACAATCTCTTTCTGTGTGTGTTTACTGTCTAGAAGCTTTCGTGGGAAAGCCATTAAAGCGCTTTTTTTTTTTTACGAAGATTCCAATTTAGTACTCTCGATAACAGATGTCTGGAGCAATCAATGTATATTTATCCTTAGAATTAAATTTTGTAATCATATAAAGTGTTGGCATTAATATTTAATAGTATTTAAGGCCATCTAAATATATGAATTATGGGAATTACATATTTGGAAGGTTTTTTTTATTGTGTTTAATTCTTAAATTCGTATTTAATCCTTTATTTTTTAAATAAAATTTTCCATTTAATCTTTTTATCAGAAAACGTCTGTAGCGGAAATCAAAATTCTGTAAATAGATTATTTATATTTGACTACTTAATACACTCAAGGCCATTATAGGTTTGTGTAAGTGGTCCAATTATCTCTGTATCAGACAATCAAATTGAATATATGTAGTTGCATTTCTGCGGGCTGTAGAGCATCCCACACGGTATTTTTTACAACAAGTTTTAACAGTTAAAAATTTTCGAATCCAATATCGAATGTTTATTTTTTTTTTTACCCCTCGTTCTCCCCGTGCATTTTTCTACACACTTTCGATGATCAAACTTATGATATGTTTTTATTAAATTAATTATGATTATATTCTAAGTTTTTTAATGTCTAATTTATCTGCACACAAACAATCTGGAAAGAGCAAAACTGGCCTTTTTAAGTATACAGCAATATTCAGTCTTTCTAGTGTTGACCAGATTGCGTGGTTATTATTAATAATATCCTATCCGCAGCTGCGAAAGGAATACTACGCAATGGTCCTTAAAAAAAATCTGAGTGAGGAATACCGGCCAAGTGTATGGCTGGCAATAATGGTCCACCTGTCCCTGCCGGCTTATGGAGATAGTTAAAAATTTATGTCTTTCTTATTAAAGTAAATAATATATATAAATAAACTTGTTGCACAAAAATGTTACTTTCAACTAATACTAATAAATTATAATCGCATTGATTAAATGGACGAAATAATCGAAATTTCACACTCCCAGATTGCTTTTTTTACATTGTATACAATTCCTGGACAATGTGAAAAATGTGTCCTCATTTCTATCTCTAATAGTTTATTTTGGCTGTTACATGCAATGCTGTATTTCCAACCTCGCCAGCCACTTATATATTTAATTATATTTAAGAGCAGGAAGCTATTCCAAAATACATGCCCTCTAGAAATAAAGTCAATAACAGCTCTCGATAACTTCAAATAGTCTAATCTTATCTTTTTGATGATCAATATGATAAAACTCTGATTAAATCATCTTCATTCTAAAGAAATAAATTAGATTTTTAGGAAATGAAGTGATGCTATAGGCATTAGTCAATAAGAATGACTGAACCAAATGAAGAATCAATAACAGCCTTTTCGATATTCTTTTTGATACCTAATTATTTTTGAACAAACTAAATACTCATTAAAGCGCTTTAAATTGAAGTTAATCGAAATTTTCATCGTAGAACTAGCATTTATTTTTTCCCAATAATGATTATCACACTGCATCTAAAAATGCGAATTGAATTACATAATGATGTTTATGAAATGCTACGTTATAATGATATTTCTTATGCAAGCGTTTTTAAAACATATAAAGAGAATAAAAATAAAAGTAGATAGCTTTTGTACATACTGAGAAAAATTTCGATTAGAATGAAAGTTTGAACTGAGATCTGCAAGGTGTTTATTCATAAATATACGGACTGATAACAAATCTTAAATATTTTAGTGAAATCCTAATTAAAGATTTAAGTTGTAAAGGATTCTGAATGATATTTTTGGAAATTTAGAAACATCAGTTTCAAAAAACATCGCCAACAACAGAAATTTATTACAAAACACATTTTTCTCTCTTCTAATCCTCTTACGTAATAACCTGGCACGGAACGATTAAGTTCTAAACTTACAAACGAAGACTATTCCCATGCATTTTAAGTCAAAATTTTGAGCTTTCTTAGAATTTGGAATGGTACAGTAAGAATCATTAGGAACGGTGGATTTTATAGGCTAATTTAAGCAATAAATCAATACAAAGCCACTATAGCCATGAAATCTTGAAAGCCTAGAAGGATTGAATTGGAAGGATTGAAAGATCAGACGGACATTTTTTAGAACTGCGTTCTTCCGCTTTTTCAGAGATGGCTTAATGTAAAATGTTGTGGTCAACAAGTTTGCAGGAAAAGTTTGGAATCTGAGCTTTAATATAAGACGTTGAAATAAATTATTGCTAAATTTAGGATAATATATTAAATTTAAAATAAAAAAATATATATTGCCTACATTTAAAATAAGATCTGATGTCATCATAAATGCTGGTATAGTTTTTTTTCTGAATCTTCTATTCCCCACTCGGTACAGTATTCTGTACTCGATTCTTCCGGAAAGTTTTTCAGTTGTCGAAGGCTTAGCTTTAAGGATTATTCGTAATTTGGTTCTACAGTAAAAATTCACAAAACAAAGTCGCACCAGAACAAAATACAAGATACCTCTGATATTTTATTGATAAAAACTACATGCCTGATAAAAACTACATGCCTGATAACGTGTAGTTTTTCAATCCTTCTTTACGTTTTAACATAATGCAATATACAGTTCATACTTTATGATAAAATTTTGTTTTTAACGGAAAACTGTTTTGAAAAGTTCATGGACAGATGGTTTTATCACAAATTCAATCACCTATTCAACCACCTTACTAAATATCCCCAGAATTTAATTATCCTTGGTTGAAGCATCAACTGGTACCTTAATCAACCAAAAGCTTTAGTGTTGTGACAAATGCCAACTGAATTCTAAAGCTTTAAAATACTTTCCATTGGAGTAAAATTATCTATATTGGTTTCAAAATGATAACTTTCAAAATGTGATTAAAAGAAATCAAATCTTGTTAGTATTCAAAATACCTTACAAACAATAAAAAGATCTAGAATATGATCTGAAATGTTCATCAATAGAAAGACAATAACCAAGATTGAAAGCATTGTATGAACATACATTTTACCATTATAAATTCGCTTCATCTAAAAATAGAATGTTTGCCTTTATCCATATTAAACGAAAAATAACCTATCGCATTCAAAATGAAGCAATAACCATCAGTGTTAGTATAACCTCTAATGAAATATTCCTCTCTTGTCATCCAAAGCGCTTTGCCACAATCCTGCTGACAAGACGCCAGCCACGAATCCCAACCAATAAATACGTTAAGACCATCCTTCCTTCGTACAAATTACCCAAAAGTCAGGTCACATTTGCCATCTTTATGTCTTTATAGTCTTACCCCGAAGAGAAAGACTAGCTTGGCTGTAATCTTCGCGACTTCGGCCCCTAATCACAGTCATCACGGTCCTGGTCTGGCTTCTCTTTTATGATGGAAGCCATCAATAACTATCATGGCCTAATCGGGGGGAAACGGATAGATCCCAGAGATTATTGAGAAAAATGGATTTCCGTTATAGAATTGTATTGGTACCCTCGCTCTCATCCCTGTTTGTGTCATGATCCCTCATCGACTCGGTAAGGAATGGAATTGCTTATTTCAGCTTGGAATGTAAACGTTTTGTTGCATTGCCCTATGATTGACATTGGACCGACAAAAATATTAACACTGCTTTTTGCGGAATTGAACAATATGCGCTGTTGACAGGCGTCATTTGTTGAAGTAGTTTTCGTTTTTGCTTCTTGTCTATTTCGAAATAGATTTAATATTAGAGATTCGGAATAAAGAGAGGGGGGGGGGGATGAATTAAACTGAACTTTCTTCGTTTATAGTATTTCCATTACTTTTTCAGATCACTATTGATCTCATTTTTAAATTAAGCTGAATTTGAAATGTTTAAAGAAAATACCTTTTTAAATTTGGAAATCCTTCAAATTTTCGGATTACGAACGTTAGATATATAAAACCAAGTCAGATATATAAAGCCAATTTATTCTGCCATTGATTTAAAGGGGGAAGTTTTCTCCTAAACTGTTAACAGCTTGTTATGGTTGCAATCATTCTTAAGTTCTCTAATATAACTATTAACATAATTTATTTATGAAATCCACGGTTCCAAAATTATGTTCCGCAGAATCCTAAGGATTCCGCGGAAGAGTTAAAGGTATTCCGAGAGTTAGGATACGTTCAAGTATTTTTTTTAAATTTTGACACCTGGAATTATATTTAGATTCAATCAATAATTCATTACTTATTTAGTATTTTCGTTGCTTTTACGATATTATTTAAAATGGGTGTCTTGGGATATTCATCCACTTTTAGATGCACCTGGATAATTTTTTTTAAAATTTTTTTCCGCACATGCGCTGTATTAAGCAATTACTTCAATTACTCTTATCTGGCGCAGTTTTTATTATTATTTTTTTAATTTTAAAGCAATAATTTCGTTATCAGTTTAAAATTGATTCAAACGCTTTGTTTATTTTTTTTTAAATATTTAAGCTGTAGCAAAAGTGGCACTAGACCTAGTATATATTTCGGATATTTACCTAAGGTCTAGTCATACTAGGTCTGGTTAAGTGCCATTTCCCGGTATACATTTGCCCGGTATACCCTACACTGATGTTTTTTGAAGGCCAAGTGCCATTGCCCGGTATGCATTTGCCCGATACTCCAAACACTGATGTTTGTTCTAATCTATCGTCAGTAAGTATTAAAATATCGAATAAATGTAATTATATCCACGAATAAATTAATATCAAATCGGATGTAATAATAAATATTTCGGACATTCACCAAAGCGACTAATTTGATTGTCAATATTCACCGGTGAAAGTCAATTCACAGTAACATGCACATCATTTACATAATAACCTCATCAGGACGATTATTTCATATTTGCCTAAATAGCATCCGGCATTTCAAAAAATAAAAATAATTGGTTTTGTTGGCGATGATCTCGTAAGGCGATAAAGAATCATGCATAGTACAGGTAAGGAAGATATTAACCTCGAAGGAAAAGTGGATGAATACCCCAAGGAACCTTTAAAATGAAATGCCAATGGGAAAAAAATTGAATATTCGTTTTGAAAAAAAAAAAAAAGCTTATAATTTTACAAATAACAATGTGTTGAATAAACTCAGAGAAGGACATGCATTTATAAAATACTGAATTAGTATTTCCTATCGCGCTTTTCAAATTAAAAAAAGCTAAGTTGTTGATTAAGAAATATGTTTCCCCACTACCCATTTTCAGCGTTTATAACAGTTTTTTTAGTTTTCATTTCAATGAAAACCATAATACGGTTTATTTTCTTCATCTCCAGCTCATATTTATACATCGAAAACA
Source organism: Parasteatoda lunata (assembly GCA_949128135.1). Classification (NCBI taxonomy): domain Eukaryota; kingdom Metazoa; phylum Arthropoda; class Arachnida; order Araneae; family Theridiidae; genus Parasteatoda; species Parasteatoda lunata. Next base: position 64,389,067 of record OX421973.1, on the reverse strand, counting down.
AATTCATAACAAGTCTAGATTCAGCTCCAGGACTGTGAATTCAACTGTCAGATATAAAACCTAATTTAGATCACTGATGATAAAAAATTAGAAAAATGCTCATTCTTCCCATCAACTACATTTTCAAAACAAAGTAGTCTTTTATAGGCTAATACGTTCACAATTGCTTCTATAAACTTAAGATAGAAAATCGAGGTTCCATCTTAAGAATGGTGATCATTCAGGGTGTCATAGCCGGAAGAAAAAAATTACGAACCACTTCGCTGTTGTTGTCATCGGCAATCAAGCCAGAGGGGGTGCGATTGTTCTTGTTTTCCAATGTCGCCATCTATGGTCAAGAATTCGACTTCTGTCACACAAGTTTATAGGGCGGACCCATGCATACATCCACAGATCGTAATTTTGACCTGAACCAGAACACGATCTACCCCCAGAGGTATTGATTTGCTATAGGAACATAGAAGACTTTGTGACCCGACGGATTTAACGTGCACCAGTCACCATTTACTACATGGGGCTGTCTTCGGCCGGATGGATTCGAACTCTCGTCCTCACAAACGTGAGTTCGGCACCCTGCCATTCAGGCTATCCTGGCCTAACCACTTTACTTAACTTTTTTAGGTGGATTACCATGAGGTGAAGTACTAGTTCACTGCTCCGGTATTCTGGCGCACAAAAAAAATATCAACATAAGTGACAAAAAAAATCCGAATTGAGAATTTGGCATCTCTGTATGTTAAACTGCATGTGCGTGTCGCAAAAATATTTTTAAAAATTAAATTTCGTTTTATCAGTTTTTTGAAATTCTATTTAAGAATTCATAGCAATAGCAATAGAAAGAAAAAAGTTGTCAAGCTACTTTTCTCGGATTCTATTGTGGAGCACTTACGTTGTTTTTTCAATTCCACGGCAGTATTCTGGCCCTTTATTCCAGTTTAGGCATAAATAAACATGAACTAGTGACTTATGGATCTAACCAGAAAGTATTCCAAAATAATAGAATTTTACAGTTATAAAATACTACGAAAGCTGAGCTTCACACAATCACTCCATTGCAGTATCATACAAATGATATATTTTCCTTTGGTACTATGAAAGCACTATTACATCAAAAATAAATATTTAAAGATTGAAACAAAACACTCCAAATTTTAAACTCAGACTAGAAATTTCTTTTTGACTTAATAAAATCATGATAAAAGACGTAATCTGAACTATTCATAAAAAATTCATTTCAAATTGCTTTTTCTTTTGTTATTTTTAAGGACAAAAAACTGAAGTAAGACCACTCTTTTAAAAAAATTGGTATACTCATTTAATGTAGTCTGTTTTTGAATGGTAAATGAGTAATGATTTAGATACAAAAACGGGCTTGGTAATAAATACAGACTAGTTAATAAATAGTGAAATAATGTACGCATTAATGACATTCCGGCAAAAAAGATCATTATGGTCCATTTTTGCCGCCTTTTCTTTAAACCGATTTTCAGTTGAATGGAAAATGGCACCTTTCCAGAAATATTTCCTATATTTCCTTTTGGTGGAATTTCCTTCTTCCTTGGTATAACAAATTATTCTACAGATATATAGTTTGATTTTATTTTTTTTTAAATTTTAAAGCTTTTAAAAACTTATTTTTATTACAAAATATGAATGCAGCATTCTTCCATACTTTAACAATACTTGAAGACAACAACAAAATGAGATCCCTTGAAGGAAGATAATCAAATGTGCAAACTTTTCAACACGACAATGGTTTTATTCTAATTTGCTTCTACAAAATATTGCAACTACTTATGAATAAATCCGATACGTAATAACATATTACATAAGAACATATGTAAAAGAAGCGAGAAGGCAGAAGGGATGTTACATACTTTCTAATATCTTGCAAAAATGATTTAGAAATATTTTCAAGGCAAGTTTTTATGCTGCTCTCCTTTTATTTTTAACTGATTTAGTATATTTTTTTCATTTTTTAAAGACATAGATACATTAAAAAGTGTATTATCTTAGAATAATTATTCTTTATTTTGAAATCTCTCTCCTGAAGGAAAGCATCCTGAAGAGAGTCCTTACGCTTATTTAATCAAAATTTATTGTATTTACTAATTTTATTATGTTCATATAGACATATATATGTTACTGCGAATGACCGAAATTGGTGGTTGTTAACTTCAACCGGTGGATGTTGACAATCACATAATCACTTTGGTGAATGTCCGAAATATATACTAGGTCTAGTTAAGTGCCAGTACTTGGTATACATTTGCACGGTATTCCCTACACCAGGGATGGGCAAACTTTTTTAGCCGAGGGCAAAAAATCGAG